>BTHU01000015.1:38932995-39587995 GCA_036184795.1 Tokudaia tokunoshimensis
TGGAAGCTCAGCAATTCTCCTCTGAACCCCACCCCCCACTGTATCGTGCCTCCTCCCTATCACTCACAAAACACATACACAAAGTAAATAATTAGTTCTAAAGAAAATTAAATGAAAACTACTCAGGAGAAGAGTGTTCCTCTTTCTCCACATCCTTGCCAACAACTGCTGCCTCCTGTGTTTTTGATCTTAGGCATTCTGACTGGTGTGAGATGGAATCTCAGGGTTGTTTTGATTTGCATTTCCCTAATGACTAAGGATGATGAACATCTCTTTAGGTGCTTCTCAGCCATTAGATATTCTTCAGGTGAGAACTCTTTGTTTAGCTCTGTACCCCATTTTTAATAGGGTTACTTGCCTCTCTGGAGTTTAACTTCTTGGGTTCTTTGTATATATTGAATATTAGCCCTCTGTCGGATGTAGGGTTGGTAAAGATCATTTCCCAGTTAGTTGGTTGCCGCTTTGTCTTTTTGACAGTGTCTTTCGCCTTAGAGAAATTTTGTAATTTTATGAGGTCCCATTTGTCAATTCTTGATCTTAGAGCATAAGCTATTGGAGTTCTGTTCAGGAAATTCTCCCCTGTGCCCATATGTTCAAGGTTCTTCCCTAGTTTCCTTTCTATTAGTTTCAGTGTATCTGGTTTTGCAAGCTGATACAACCACTCTGGAAAGCAGTCTAGCGGTTCCTCAGAAAACTGGGCATGACACTTCCAGAGGATCCTGCTATACCACTCCTGGGCATATACCCAGAGGCTTTCTCTGCATGCAGTAAGGACACATGCTCCACTATGTTCATAGCAGCCTTATTTATAATAGCCAGAAGCTGGAAAGACCCAGATATCCCTCAATGGAGGAATGGATTCAGATGATCTGGTATATTTACACAATGGAATACTACTCTGCAATTAAAAACAATGAATTCACGAAATTCCTAGGCAAATGGTCCGAACTTGAAAATATCATCCTTAGTGAGGTAACCCAATCACAAAAGAACACACATGGTATGCAGTCACTAATAAGGGAATATTAACCCAGAAACTGGGAATACCCTAGACACAATTCGCATATCAATAGATTTCCAAGATGATGGAAGGAGAGCCCCCTGCTCCTGGAAAGACTGAATGTAGGGGAATGCCAGGACAGAGAAGTGAGAGGGGGTTGAATGGGGAAAAGAGGGAGGGAAGGGGACTTATGGGACTTTCAGGGAGGGAGGAAATGGGAAAGGGGAAATGATTTGGAATGTAAATAAAAAAACAAAAATAAAAAAGAAAACTACTCAGCAAAGTATCATGCTATCTTTTGAGGCTATAAGCTACACTCTTGATAATAGCTTAAGAACCAGGTATATAAACTACAGGTAGGATTGAAGAGAGGACTAGGCTCAGAACCAAAATAAACTGTAAGCCAGACATTTCCCCCACAAGTGCTTTATTCAATGAGTGTTCTTAAGCCAATTAACTAGATACATCCTGACCAATATCTCCAAGATGAATAACTTATGTGTTAGATAAATTTATCAGTTTGTCCAAAGTGGAATAAATAGACTTACTAAATTGTACATTATTAATGAAGTGCATGATACTATCTTACCTCAAACCAGAAAAAATGTTGCTAATTATCAATATATGCTGTTAATTTGTGAGCATACATCCTCAAAAATATTGAAAAAGAGGAGATTTGGCATGAATAGTCTAAGATCTTTACTCATATATGAGTGAATATTGAAATGAAGTTATGCATATTTAATCATTGTGTTTTATGAACACACAGATTAAATTTTAAACATTGTGCTTTATATAATTATCAGTGTTATCAGCAAGAAGATGGCATGTGATGTTGCAGTGCCTGTCCTCTCAAAGGTATGAAGGAAGTAGTCACTATAAGAGAACACAGAAAGTTCATAAAACAAGAAAAGCAATATATGAACAAAATCATAACTTAATCAATGGGGCATCTTCCACCATCAAAGAAGCTTCTGGTACCTGGACGAGGTTACATCTATTTGAGATGTTGTCTTAAGGGACCACAAGGTAACCTCAAACTACTCAGGCTATGGCCACAGCTATTGGTTGTTCTAAAAAACAAACAAACAAACAAAGAACAAAATCAAAAACTTGTAGTAAGACCTTAGAGCGGCAGATGATATCTACACAATTCACTGAACATGAAGAAGTCAAGCTGATGTCTACCTGAGTTGTTCACTACTATAGCCTAGTGTTCATAATACTGAAAGTTATTCTACATGGTACTAGAGGAGAAAGGTAAATATCAACCCAACTACATCCCTATTATCTAGAGCATTGCCTGCATGAAAGATGTACTAGTACAATACTGTCTTAAAGCTTGTGTGACTGATCAACCAAAATCTAATTAGATTTAAGGCCCTTTTTCATGACACTGCTCAGATAGCCAAGAATCAGAGACAAGATAGGCAAGGGACCTAGGTAAAAGCCAAATAGTACTGTTCAGCTAAAGGAACAAAGCAATGACATGACTCCTAATGACATCCAGCTGTACTCATGGATCAGCACCTTGCTCAGCTATTATCAGACAACCTTCCTCCTGTGTTAGATAGAAGGAATTAGAGAGACTCACAGCTACACAGCCCATGATAGAATGTCTCCACCAAATTCCTCCCTTCACAGCTCAGGGAACTCTGCAGAAATGGAGGCAGAAATGCTGTAAGAGTCAGAGGGAATAGGACCAAGAGAAAGAACTTCTAAATAAATCACGACCAATCCATGTATGACTCACAGACAGTGACAGCACACACAGGGTTTTCAGAGAGGTCTGATCCAGATGGAGTCCTAGCACTGAAGCCCCTATTAATAACCAAAACCTATATCCAGTTTATAAACACTCAAAAATAAAAATAAAATATAATAAGACTGATGATGATGATGATAATAATATTAAAATTGGGAGGGAAATGTGATAATATAGATTCTCAAATAATTGCTCAGAGGGGAGGAAAATGGTTAACTTTAGTATTGGTTATAGCTCAATTTGTTCAAAATCCCTAACAGAAAAATGTGAATTTCTGAGGTCCGAGTTGCATAATAAAAAATATTAAGTCTTGGCTCTAATTATTGGAGTGCTGCTAAGTTTTTTTTTTTCTGGTCAAGTTTTAAAACTCATTATGTTGACACTTTCTTTGTCATTCACACAAGCTTTATTATTGAAATAAGCATCCAGAAACCTTGTAACTATTCTACTATTTTTTATTGAAGCTTGAGTAATTAGAATAAATTGGGCAGCGTTTTACAGAGAATGGTAAAGTTATGATTACATAGAGGATGCATGAAATTAGGACAATGATATGCTGACATGTGTCATGTTAGAGTTGGTTTGTTTATGTACAGCAAAAGGACTACACAATGAAATAATTTTTCCATTAAATCAAATCAACAAGCTACAACCATTGTTCTAAATTTAATCAAGAAATCAGCTACAAAGTGTCATTTTTCTTAAAACTTGTTATCATAAAAGAACTTTCATCAGGAACAAAAAAGTACAGCTCATATTTTAACAATACTTTAAGAATGATAACTGCTTATAAATGAAAATTTGATTTTTCCAATGGAGTTTCATTGGTGTACAAATCACATTTAAGGGCAGGTCCCATGGCTAATAGTATATGGCCAACACAAAACCAACACAATGACCTTTCCGGTGGTTTCTTGTCTCACAACAATTTGTCAGGGACTTTTGTTGTTGTTTTGTTGCTGTTGTTTTCTTTTCTTTTTCTTTATTTTACCTTATATCTCTTTTGCATATACATTATGATTTCTGATTTTGTGTTTATAGACTATTTCTATATGTATGGATTTGTGTCTCTGCATTAGTATGTGTTTTTTGTGCTTCTTCTTTGGCTCTTTCTCTTCTCTTTGTTTTAAATTATTCTAATTTGTTAGTTTTATTTTATAATAATGACAGTTATTATTAATGATTATCATAATAATTATCATTAGTTCCCTCTCTCAGGTGTCATTAGTTGTCCATAGTTTAATTTCTAGGATTAAAAACCCAAGAGACTTCCCTGATTCAGTTTTCCCATGTCCACTGATATTGTCTTTCAAGTCTTGTTTAGAGAGACATTTCTAGGATACATAATCCCACAACAGACTTCCTGGTTCTCTGGCTCTTAAAATTGTTCTGTATTGTATTGTTCTCCTCTTGTATAATGTTCCCTGAGCCCTATGAAAGGAGTTTTGTTGCACATGTATTCCTTAGGTTTGAGTACTCATGATCTGTTGATCTCTGCCCTATGTTTAGTTGTGGTTTTCTATAATGGTCTAGATAATTTATTTTTTGTAGTTTTGCTAGCCATGATGGGAACTTGATTACAAATATGATGATCTTACTTGCAAGGATTTAAATGAATCCTACATTTCATGAATTTGGGTGTAAAAATTATGACTCTCTCACAGTCATTGTAGTTATGTTTTAGCTATAAATTATTCTCTTTAAATACAATGCAAGAAAAGATGCATAGACAATGATCTTTAATATTGTTTCACTGCACTGTTTTTTCAGCAATATTACAGGCCAATGTTATTATTAAAACTCATCCATCAACAAGCTTTATTCTGCTTTGACTAAGAAGAAGCCACATATCCTTCACCTTTTATTGATTCACTGCTAGTAAAGGAAATGCTGGTAAGATGCACATAATAAAAAATTACATAGTAATTTGTGAGCAAAAGACAATTGAATGAATATGTGTGGTACATGTGTGTGTGTGTGTGTGTGTGTGTTTGTGTGTGTGTGTATGTGTATGTGTGTATTTGTATGTAACATGCATATGGAAATCTTAAAATTATGAAGAAACAGCAGAATCAGATAGAATTTCAAGGCAAGGCAAACAAATTTTAATAAAATAATGTACAGTAGATTGCTCTTCTATTGGAAACTCTCTAGAAAATCACTCTAGTATATATTAGTAGCAACAGACAAAGCACCAAGAAAAATGGTGCTTTGGGCTTCATCTTCCTCCACAGAGGTCACAGTGGCTCATTGATGATCTAGGAGGGATAAAAGGGTTGAGAGAAGGAATTATAGTCCCAGTAGTGACAGACACAATTTGATTACAAAACTAAACTCTTCATTATTTTCCAGCTCACATCCAGAAATGTAGCTATAATGATTTTACCTAATACTATTAGTTAATGACAGATATAATGTAAAATACAATGGAATGACAAAGTTCTCCAATATGCAAGATGGAGAATCAGTGGAGACACTATTAGTTTCATGAATGAATCTTCCATAGAAGCCAGAAATTCCCTGAGTAGCTGTTCTAAACCTTGAGTGGTCTGACCATGAAGTTTCAGACCATTCAAAGGAATCTGTGAGAGGCTTTAAGTCCAAAGAATGAAAAGGTGTCAACTTTTAACACACACACACACACACACACATACACACACACACAAAATGAAAAAAAAAAAACAATCATTCTTTATACATGTTCTTCTTATGTTAATTTGTGTTATTTTTCTACGGGGTTATTAGTTACTCACAGACACTTCTCTTATAAATATATTTAAAAAGTCAGAGTAATGAATTTTACTAATAATTGTTAACAGTATAGGTGCTATTGCACAGTGAAGAAGGTGTTAGTTCCTTTTTATGGGAAAGAATATATTATTTTTTCAAGAATTTGCTTAATTTATTTTTAAAATTATTATGTGTGTTACATTTATATCCATATTTAGTCTTTCCCAAAGCCTGGATTGCCTACACCAGGTTACCAAAAATCATCAAGCAGGAGAAAAGTATACAAATATTTAATAATTTTACCAACAATCCATCAGCCACAATTTAAAATGCTTAAAGTGTTTTCTGCAAATATACTAATAAAAGCAAAGTGTAAGTAAGGGAATAGAGAAATATTTTATACCATATGTTTATTGATGATATATATTATGTTTTGAATACATTAAGATATTGTGAGTTGATTATTGCAATCAAGCTAATTAACATACCTATTATAGCGATGATCATACTACACACTGCTTCTACAAGTCTGACATTTTTAGAATCAACTTTAAGACCTTGCAGTGGTTGTCTGTCTCTGCCTTGGCTGCTTTTACACAACACCACATTAGCTAGGTTCCTCGGCTTATCTTTATAAAAGTGAAAAGATTTTTATTGTGTATATATGTATAGTATCTCCCTTACCTACTAATTTGCCTGAAGAAAATTCATGTGAACAGAGGACTGTAGATATAGTTTTCCCAGGCTGGTTGCTCTTCCTTTGGAAATAGAACAAGAAGAAATATTGCCATTTTGTGTATTCCATATATTACAACTTTATTTATGTTATTAGTACTAGATATCTTTCATTGACTATTTAAACTTTTCTATGCTAGTATTACTCATTTACAAACAGGAAATATTTATCTGAAGGATTTTTTTTTCCTTGCACAATCCATTTTTTCAGGATGTCAGAACTATGAAAGGGGCACATATATTTTGGCATTGTTAGTAAATTGAAATAAACAGGAGCTTTCTTTTCTTTTTTTTCCAATGACCAGTACGGTATTATTTGTAGTGCTTCACATGTAGTGTTTTATATGTGACCTTTATTTGTTTAAGATAAACTTTAGATAAACACTTTTAGGTTGTTGAAAGATTTATCATGAAGGAGTGCTTTATTTTGTCAGATTCCTTTTACATCTAGTAGACTGTTGAAGGAGAGCTTCGACAATACATAATAAACTGAGGCAAGAATGTAAAATTGGTGATTAGTCACTTAGCAGACATTTTTTTCTGAAGGGATAAAATATTGGGGCAGGTACTCCCTGTGATCAACAAGGAACTCATTGAACAAAGAAAAATTTTATTGAGTATTTTTGCATCGATATTCATAAGAGAGATTAGCCAGAGATTCTCTTTCTTTGTCGGATCTTTGTGTGATTTTGGAATCAGCGTAATTGTGGATTCATAGAATGAGTTGGGTAGTGTTCCTTCTGTTTCTATTTTGTGGAATAGTTTGAAAAGTATTGGTGTTAGTTCTTTTTTGAAGGTCTGATAGAATTCTGCACTATACCCAGCAAAACTCTCAATCACCATAGATGGAGAGACCAAGATTTTCCATGATAAAACCAAATTTACACAATATCTTTCCACAAACCCAGACCTGCAAAGGATAATAGGTGGAAATCGGCAATACAAGGAGAGAAACTACACCGTGGAAAAAATGAGATAGTAACCTTCTTTCATCAAACCCAAAAGTAGAGAACCACTCAAACATAAAGATAGCGTCAAGAATAGCAGGTGGCAATAATCACAATTCCTTAATCTCTCTTAATATCAATGGTCTCAACTCCCCAATAATAAGACATAAACTAACACACTGGATATGGAAACAGGACCCAACATTTTGCTGCGTGCAGTAAACACACCTCAGTCTCAAAGACAAACACTACCTCAGAGTAAAAGGCTGGAAAACAATCTTATAAACAAATGGTCCCAGGAAAAGAGATGGAGTAGCCATCCTAATATCAAATAAAATTGACTTTCAACCTAAAGTCATCAAAAAAGACACAGAAGGACACTACATATTGGTCAAAGGAAAAATCCACCAAGAAGAACTCTCAATTCTGAACATTTATGCTCCAAATGCAAGGGCACCCTCATTCGTAAAAGAAAATTTACTAAAGTTCAAGGCACACATCACACCTCACACAATAATAGTGGGTGACTTCAACACCTCGCTCTCTGAAATGGATCGTTCAGGAAAGCAGAAACTAAACAAATAAAACTAAACAGGGACACAGTGAAACTAATTGAAGCCTTGGACCAAATGGAACTAACATATATATATATATATATATATATATATATATATATATATATATATATATAAAACATTTCATCCTAAAGCAAAAGAATATACCTTCTTCTCAGCACCTCATGGTACCATATATTTGGTCGACCATATAATTGGTCACAAATCAGACCTCAACAGATATAAGAAGATCGAACTAATCCCATGCCTCCTATCAGATCACTATGGAATAAGGGTGGTCTTCAATGGCAACAAAAACAACAGAAAGCCCACATACACATGGAGGTTGAACAATGCTCTACTCAATGATAACTTGGTCTAGGAGGAAATAAAGAAAGAAATCAAAGACGTTTTAAAATTTATTGAAAATGAAGGCACAACATACCCTAATTTATGGGACACAATGAAATCAGTGCTAAGAGCAATATTCATAGCCCTGAGTGCCTCCAAAAAGAAAGAGGAGAGAGCATACCCTAGCAGTTCAATGGCACACCTGAAAGCCCTGGAACAAAAAGAAGCAAATACACCCAAGATGAGTAGAAGACAGGAAATCATCAAACTCAGGGCTGAAATCAATCAAGTAGAAACAAATAAAACTGTACAATGAATCAACAAAACTAGGAGTTGCTTCTTTCAGAAAATCAACAAGCTAGATAAGCCCTTAGCCAGACTAACCAGAGAGCACAGAGATAGTATCCAAATTAATAAAATCAGAAACGAAAAGGGAGAGATAACAACAGAAACTGAGGAAATTCAAAAAATCATCAGATCCTACTACAAAAGCCTTTATTCAACACAACTAGAAAATCTTGAGGAAATGGACAATTTCCTAGACAGATACCAAATACCAAAATTAAATCAGGATCAAATAGACCATCTAAACTGTCCTATAACTCCTGAAGATATAGAAGTGGTCATTGGAAGTCTTCCAACCAAAAAAAGCACAGGTCCAGACGGTTTTAGTACAGAATTCTATCAGACCTTCAAAGAAGACCTAACACCAATACTCTTCAAACTATTCCACAAAATAGAAACAGAAGGAACACTACCCAACTCGTTCTATGAAACCACAATTACGCTAATACCAAAAGCACACAAAGATCCGACAAAGAAAGAGAATCTCAGGCCAATCTCTCTTATGAATATCGATGCAAAAATACTCAATAAAATTCTTGCCAACCGAATCCAAGAACACATCAAAACGATCATTCACCACGATCAAGTAGGCTTCATCCCAGGGATGCAGGGATGGTTCAATATAAGGAAATCCATCAATGTAATCCACTATATAAACAATCTCAAAGAAAAAAACCACATGGTCCTCTCATTAGATGCTGAGAAAGCATTTGACAAAATTCAGCATCCTTTCATGTTAAAGGTCTTGGAAAGATCAGGAATTCAAGGCCCATATCTAAACATAGTAAAAGCAATTTACATCAAACTGGTAGCCAACATCAATCTAAATGGAGATAAACTTGAAGGAATCCCACTAAAATCAGGGACTAGACAAGGCTGCCCTCTCTATAGATATATTTTCAATATAGTGCTTGAAGTTCTAGCTAGAGCAATCAGACAAAAAAAGGAGGTCAAAGGAATACAAATTGGAAAGGAAGAAGTCAAACTATCACTATTTGCAAATGATATGATAGTATACTTAAGCGACCCAAAGAACATTCTACTCTTAACTCTCACTTTATTGTATCTTTTTCCAAAAGAACTTTAACCATCTCTTTAAAATTTTATTAACTACCCTAACTTCCTTTGACTATTTAAATCACATCAGCAGTTCTGAAAAGCCTTTAGCTCATCTAAACAACATTATTTTATGAAAATTCATGTTCATATTGTCCTACAGGTATATTGCCCAATAGAGTAGGCTGTGTCCCAAGATATATTCATACAATACTATAGGCAATGACAGTCTCCCTATGCCCAATCACATAAGATTAAATATATGAAAAATATAGTAATAAGAAACAGGAGAAGGCACAGCACCAGCAAGAAGCAATCCAGAGATTATGCCCCTGGGGCTATGTCTCTCCAAGGTACATGTTTCAGCTGTGCAAAATGCTGGACCATCTCCTGGAAACTTACTTGCCTACTGCAGTTCACTGTGCATGGCATCTACCACTAATAGCTACATGGTATTTTTTATCTTCCAGTATTTATTCTTAATCATCTCTATTAATAAATTTATTAATTTATTTCTATTATGGAAGACCTTGCACAGTTGGATGGATGATTCTAGCCAGATCCAGCCTGAATTCTTCCCTCCTGAGATCTAGCTATCATGGTTCGGAATGCACTTTGCAAACTCAAAAAGAGGGAAACACCCAATGGTCCCATTCAACTTTGCCACATATGAACCACAACACTGACCAGCATTGCGAGGCATCCCTGAAGAGAGAGTAGTGACTCTCATATATTGCCACAAAGACGTCTTAGTGAATTTCAGGCCTGCCCAATAGGAGGAAATGATATGTTTCACTGGAAAGCTAGTCAACCACTGTGTTTAGTGGGTCATGGATCTTAGAAGGTAACATCCTACTACTACTTTGCTAGATTAGCATTATTCTTAAGTACATTCCAAAATTTATCCTTATGCTTATAAATAAGTTATTATATGTATTATACTAGCATTTTCTTTCTTATTAATTAATCTATAAAAGGTGAAGGAGATATAGTTTCTCCTTATTCAAAACAGAATAAAGCTAGTCGATATAGGGATTTTGATGATAACATTGATACCACTAAGGGAGATGAGGGATGGAAACAACATAAAATATAACTGTCTAAGAATCTTTACTTGCATCTTTAAAAAAGAAATCATTAATTAACTAAAACAAAACTAAAATGATTGTGATTCCTTATATAGTCATATTTTGTATAACAAAATTCATGAAACGTTTAAATCTTTGAAGTCAGCATTACCTTATTCATGACAAGTTCAGCTGGCATGGCGTGCAAAGTTAGTAGTGTCTCATAGATCATCAGTAACTGCGTGGAATAGTTGAATGAGTAATTAAATTTATTAAAAGTTTTGCAAGTCCTAGCATGGATATCACTATTCCTAGCTAGAATGCAATAGACATTATTATGCATACAAAATAATCATTCCTGAAAAAATACAGAAAGAGATTTTGCTTCTCTTCCCTCAGACTATCATGTTTTGCTACACTTTTAGAACTGTAAAATGCTTTGAGTGTTAGCTCATGCCTTTAATCTAAGAGTTTGGGGGCCAGAAACAAGAGTAAGTAACCTCTTGTGAGTTTGAGGCCAACCTAGTCTACATAGTGAGTTCCAGACCAGCCAAAGCTGCATAATCAGACTCTGCCCGAAATAAAATTTGAAGGTTTATATTACCACACTTATTGGGTAAAAATATTTACACACCAAGAAAATTGATAAAAATAATAATTCTAAACTCATAATTATTTGGGGTTTTATCTTGATTTCAGTCATCAGTTACTTATTATTATTAAACCATATTAGAAGTTCTTTCTAGTAATGATTTGATTTATTATTACATTTAAATGATAAAGTATTATTTAAAGGTTTTTTAATTGCATGAGTTCTGCATGTATATATGCATGTTCACTGTCTGTTTATTCAAAACTTCTAGAGCCCACAAAATGGTACCCTGGAACTAGACCCATATATGGTTTTGAGTTGTGTCTGAGTGCTGAGAATCAAACTCAGATCCATTCGTGAGATAGTAAATGTTCTTAACCACTGGGCATTTTTCTACCTCATTATAGGGTTTTATGAGTCCACCATGTTCTTTTTATTAAGTGAAGAAATGATAGTTCCTATGGATTCAATTCAATTCTAGAATGTGACAATAAGACAGTTGTAAAATAATAGTTTCTTGAAACCAGTATTATTATTGATATTTTGAAGTAGCTTGGATTATCCTTGTGAAATTCAATCATTATTCTTTCATTTCAAAAGGCTATTGTCTTTCTTTTTACATTTCTATGATAAAATTCTCTATAAAACTTAAGGGGGAATGTATTTATTTAACTCTGTCTTCCAAGTTATATATAAGTCCATTATGGAAGGGACATCATGGTAGCAGTAACTTGAGACAGTTAGTCATATAATATGCACAGTCAAGAGCAGATGATAATATATCATGTAGGCATGCTTTTGCTCATCTTGTGTCCTCCACTCCTATACAATACAAGAATCCCTGGCCCAGGGAATCATGTCTTCCACAGTAGTCAGTCCTTTCTGCTTTTGTTTTCTCAATTAAGGCAGTCCTCCATGAACTACAGATCACCTTGGACTAGATGATCACTCATTTAGATATTCTTTCCAGATAGTTCTAGATTGTGTAAAGTTGATGCTTGCAACTAACCACCACATTTATACCAAATCATATTTGCTTCTTTGTTTGTCTCTTCTCTTCTCTTCTCTTCTCTTCTCTTCTCTTCTCTTCTCTTCTCTTCTCTTCTCTTCTCTCTCTCTCTCTCTCTCTCTCTCTCTCTCTCTCTCTCTCTCTCTCTCTCTCTCTCTCTGTTTTTATTTGATTTGATTTGATTATTTTTTTAAACATCATCCTGTAAATTCTTCCACATATCCAAAGAGGCCAGAATTTCTAACTTAACCAAAGTCCCTCTTTGGGTGATAGGCACTAATCTGTCAGTATTATAGTGACTATTTCATGGCTTACATCACTAGTGTTCCCTCAAAGCATACTTTAGTGTTATCATTATTTCTTGTGAACAACATGGTTATTCTCTAAACCATGAATGAAAGAAGGTGCCTATCAGGAATATTTTATACTGAATTTTAAACATATGATTGTGAGAGGTTAAAATAAAAGCTAAACTCTACCCCATGTCTGGTAGATGTTTTGTCATCCATTAATCATTCTCCTTTACCTTATAACTTGATCAGATACTGAAAATGGTCACTGGTACCTGCTTTAAGTCCATTCTAGAGGTTCAAGATCCCAAAGAAGAGTGAAAGTATCATAGTTTTCAAAGAAAGGGACCCATGGGAACTATAGGGATGAATAGCTAATTTATTCTTCTAGTTTGCAAAGAACCAAATGATCAAGTCAAATTAAGCTCTCCTCTTTAACTTTAAGTTTGCTCTCTTTAAGTTTGTAGTGTTGTAGCACTCAACCATTACTCTTCTTTTCCATGATTTCTAGATACTCCTGACTTTGATGTTTACTCTACATTGTGCTTTAAGATAATATTTTCAGCAATTTCTTATGCAAAATATCAAAATAACACTCAGTAAAGAGTTCACAAAAAAGTATAACACTATAAAAACTGAGAAAAAAAAACACAGACACAAAATTAAATGTATAAATCAAGTTTCTTGTTGGGGACAACAAGGATAAGTGAATACTGAAAGATGGAAGAATGTATAGGATTAAAATTGGGGAGTGTAATAATACTGTTATAGAGGTGATGAGGAAGAAATTATTCTTAGTCTTTTAACCAATACATTTTTATTGCTTTATAGCAGTGCCCTTATCAGGTAAGTACAAATATTTAATGGAATTAAGTGTATTATGAGGAATCAGTAAGAATTATAGACACACACTGAAATTAATCACACTAACAATACAAACGGAAATGAGCAGGTTCTATTTAGTACTTGTTGAACACTGTGAGACAGACACAGATACTTTCAAAATTAGCTTCAGTACCTACACTTCCATGATAAAACCAAGCCAAACCAAAGCAAAACAAAAACAAAAACACCCTCAAAACCATGGATAATCTCAAATAATTTATAAAAATTTACACACTATCCATACTAAGATAAAGATGAAATAGGCAACAAGCATTAAAACTGTAGTTTTTGAAGTACAGTTTTAAGGTCATGGTAACATCTAGAATCTGCTGTGTACGTGAAGAAGAAATTAAACAATTCATTAAAAAATTCCAGGTGGAAAGTAAACATCTGTTAACATGAAGCATCTATACAGTAATCAAACCCATTCAAATTAAAGCAATAAAAAGGTACATTTAAAACCTATTAAATTAGCAAACATAATAGCCAATGCTAATGAGTTTGGGATAAAACTTGCACCTTCCTTCCTTGACTAATAGTAATGGAATTAGGTGCAAAGCTTTTGAAATGAAATGTCACAATAGACTTTAAAAAATTGTTCTCACACAATGGGTTCCTAAGCCAAAAATTTGAATTGGTTGAAAAGTACAAATGGAGAACAGTATTTTCATCTCTAAGATATTATGTAAAGTTGGCATTTTAGAATAACAATAAGACAATGAATAATGTCACAAATGATTCAAGATCTTATAATTTAATATGGTATAAGATAGCAGAATCTTAAACCTTGGGAACAGTTTGCATGTTTAGGTTCAAACACTGAAGCATAACAAAATATAAAAGTAATTATTGGCCTATTGTTTGGGAATTATGGAGATGATTTTATTTTCAAAATCCTCTTTTCTTGTATAGTTTTAATAAAAGTTTGTATAAGGATTTTCATAATACAAAATCATATTGCAGTTTATAGCTTTCCTTATTAATATATTAAGTTTGGATAAATTAAAATCAAGTTTTGTTCCTTTTAGTATCCAGAGAGTTTGGCTTTAAGGGAAAATGCAATTCAGAGATTTAAAGATCTCATGAAAGAACCAATGTGTTTGTTAACTAGATGCAGACTTTGTCTACCTCATTGTTTGATGTAAGAGTGAGCAAAGCACAAATACTAATGATCTTTATAATATTTTATTTTCCAACAAAACAATTTCCATCTACTCACAATGTAAGATTGAACATGTGGAAGATAAAGATTGGTAGAAAAGAAATCAACTTTGTTACAGAATTTGCACTTTGAGAGAGCTATTCACCATTACCTAGGCTCCAATTTTGTTTTCAGGCTTACTAGTGCAGGCTTATATAATTTAAGAGTACAAAAAGATAGTAAGTTAAGGGCCAGCCTAAGCTAGAGAGTAAGCTCAGGGTCAGTATGGTCTCAAAGTAAAAAGTTAAAACAAGTTGAGGATACTGCTCAAGGATGGAGTGGTGCCCAGTATGTGAATGATCCTGCATTTAATTCCAAGGGGAGAAAACAAGGAAGCAAACTAGGTAACAAATTGCAATCTAATATGGGCATTTCAGTGGCCAAGAGTTGTGTGATTCCTGCTTCTTTTGTTTCTTTCCCTGCTTTTCTGTGTGGTGCATTCATTTTTAGAGCGTGCACCCCACATTTTTTCCTCCCTCTTGATGGACTTTTCTAAATTATCTTGATCCTCTGAAGTTAGTTCAAACAGATTGCTTTTCTGTAACTTGGGCAGTCACAGAATACTGCATTTCTACTGGATGATGAACAGATCTCAGGGGTAAAGAGGGATATTACACAACCTCTAAATTGTGATTAAAGTCTATGTGATACTAAAGAATGATAATCCAAAGTAAGTTATCCTCTGAAATAAAAGTCTACAGACTTGTTTTAGGAAACTCCTCCAAGGAAAGAAAATTTTGGACCTGTGATGGAATAGATTTATACAAATGTTAAACATAGTAATTGGGGGTAGTTAAATGAGGTTTAAATACGTAAATATTATTTTTCCTTTTAAGTAGTTCTACACATTAGTTAAGCAGCTTCACAAAACTGTAAGATAAGAAAGAAAATTATATATATGATGTCACATTTGCACAATAATGCAGCCTATTCGTAAGACACATGTAGCCTTTCTCGAGCCATTATTGTTTTCTGCCTGCAGCTGTACTTGCTGAATATCTCCATGTTGTGATATCTCTGGCATCCTGAGCTCTCCCTTGTACCTTGTGCTTTGCCTTAGCAGCTTTACACAATCATCTCTCCACACTTCCTGACAGAGAATTCAGCCCAGCCACAATGTTTTGCTACAAAAGCATTCTGGAAGATTAGGTCAAGTTTCTATGACTCCATGACTTCTACATTTTTCATTTTTTTTAAATTTTATTTTGTTTTCTAAGTTTTTTTTTTATTGACATTCAAAATCATTTCCCCTTTCCCGTTTCCTCCCTCCCCGAAAGTCCCATAAGCCCCCTTCCCTCCCTCTTTTCCCCATTCAAATCCCTCTCGCTTCTCTGTCCTGGCATTCTCCTACATCCAGTCTTTCCAGGATCAGGAGTCTCTCCTTCCATCTTCTTGGAAATGTATTGATATGCGAATTGTGTCTAGGGTATTCCGAGAGTCTGAGTCAATATCCCCTTATCATTGACTGCATACCATGTGTGTTCTTTTGTGATTGGGTTACCTCACTAAGGATGATATTTTCAAGTTCTGACCATTTGGCTAGGAATTTCGTGAATTCATTTTTTTTTAATTCTTTTTTTTTTAATTTACATTAAAAAACATTTCCCCTTTCCCGTTTCCTCCCTCCCCAAAAGTTCCATAAGCCCCCTTCCCTCCCTCTTTTCCCCATTCAAATCCCTCTCGCTTCTCTGTCCTGGCATTCTCCTACATCCAGTCTTTCCAGGATCAGGAGTCTCTCCTTCCATCTTCTTGGAAATGTATTGATATGCGAATTGTGTCTAGGGTATTCCGAGAGTCTGAGTCAATATCATCTTATCATTGACTGCATACCGTGTGTGTTCTTTTGTGATTGGGTTACCTCACTAAGGATGATATTTTCAAGTTCTGACCATTTGGCTAGGAATTTCGTGAATTCATTTTTTTTTAATTCTTTTTTTTTTAATTTACATTCCAAATCATTTCCCCTTTCCCGTTTCCTCCCTCCCCAAAAGTCCCATAAGCCCCCTTCCCTCCCTCTTTTCTCCATTCAACCCCCTCTCATTACTCTGTCCTGGCGTTACTCTACATCCAGTCTTTCCAGGACCAGGGGTCTCTCCTTCCATCTTCTTAGAAATCTATTGATATGCGGATTGTGTCTAGGGTATTCCAAGATTCTGGGTCAATATCCCCTTATCAGTGACTGGATACCATGTGTGTTCTTTTGTGATTGGGTTACCTCACTAAGGATGATATTTTCAAGATCTGACCATTTGCCTAGGAATTTTGTGAATTCATTGTTTTTAATTGCAGAGTAGTATTCCATTGTGTAGATATACCACATCTTCTGAATCCATTCCTCCGTTGAGGGACATCTGGGTTCTTTCCAGCTTCTGGCTATTATAAATAAGGCTGCTATGAACATAGTGGAGCATGTGTCCTTATTGCATGCAGGTAAAGCCTCTGGGTATATGCCCAGGAGTGGTATAGCCGGATCCTCCGGGAGTGTCATGCCCAGTTTTCTGAGGAACCGCCAGACTGCTTTCCAGAGTGGTTGTACCAGCTTGCAATTCCACCAGCAGTGGAGGAGTGTTCCTATTTCTCCACATCCTCGCCAACAACTGCTGTCTCCTGTGTTTTTGATCTTAGCCATCCTGACTGGTGTGAGATGGAATCTCAGGGTTGTTTTGATTTGCATTTCCCTAATGACTAAGGATGATGAACATCTCTTTAGGTGCTTTTCAGCCATTAGATATTCTTCAGGTGAGAACACTTTGTTTAGCTCTGGACCCCATTTTTAATAGGATTACTTGCCTCTCTGGGGTTTAACTTCTTGAGTTCTTTGTATATATTGGATATTAGCCCTCTGTCGCATGTAAGGTTGGTAAAGATCATTTCCCAGTTAGTTGGTTGCTGTTTTGTCTTTTTGACAGTGTCTTTGCCTTGCAAAAACTTTGTAATTTAATGAGGTCCCATTTGTCTATTCTTGAACTTAGAGCATAAGCTATTGGAGTTCTGTTCAGGAAATTCTCCCCTGTGCCCATATGTTCAAGGTTCTTCCCTACTTTCCCTTCTATTAGATTCAGGGTGTCTGGTTTTATGTGGAGATCTTTGATCCACTTAGAATTGAGCTTAGTGCAAAGAGATAAGAATGGGTCAATTTGCATTCTTCTGCATGTTGACCTCCAGCTGAGCCAGCACCATTTGTTGAAAAGGCTATCTTTTTTCCACTGGATGGTTTTAGCTCCTTTGTCAAAGATCAAGTGACCATAGGAGTGTGGATTCATTTCTGGGTCTTCAAATCTGTTGCATTGATCTACATGCCTGTCACTGTACCAATACCATGCGGTTTTTAACACTATTGCTCTGTAGTACAGCTTGAGGTCCGGGATACTGATTCCCCCAGAGGTTCTTTTACTCTTGAGAATAGTTTTAGCTATTCTGGGCTTTCTGTTATTCCAGATGAATTTTTGAATTGCTCTTTCTAACTCTATGAAGAATTGAGTTGGGATTTTGATGGGGATTGCATTGAATCTGTGTATTACTTTTGGTAAGATGCTCATTTTTACTATATTAATCTTGCCAATCCATGAGCATGGCAGATTTTTCCATCTTCTGAGGTCTTCTTCAATTTCTCTCTTCAGAGACTTGAAGTTCTTGTCATACAGATCTTTCACTTGTTTGGTTAGAGTCACGCCAAGATACTTAATATGGTTTGTGGCTATTGTGAAGGGTATTATTTCTCTTACTTCTTTATCAGCCTGCTTATCCTTTGAGTATAGGAAGGCTTCTGACATGCTTGAGTTGATTTTATACCCGGCCACTTTGCTGAAGTCGTTTATCAGCTGTAGGAGTTCTCTGGTGGAGTTCTTTGGGTCGCTTAAGTATACTATCATATCGTCTGCAAATAGTGATAGTTTGACTTCTTCCTTTCCAATTTGTATCCCTTTGACCTCTTTTTTGTTGTCTAATTGCTCTAGCTAGAACTTCAAGTACTATATTGAAAAGATATGGAGAGAGAGGGCAGCCTTGTCTAGTCCCTGATTTTAGTGGGATTGCTTCAAGTTTCTCTCCATTTAGATTGATGCTGGCTACCGGTTTGCTGTAAATTGCTTTTACTATGTTTAGATATGGGCCTTGAATTCCTGATCTTTCCAAGACCTTTAGCTTGAAAGGATGCTGAATTTTGTCAAATACTTTCTCAGCATCTAATGAGATGACCATGTGGTTTTTTTCTTTGAGATTGTTTTTGTAGTGGATTACATTGATGGATTTCCTTATATTGAACCATCCCTGCATCCCTGGGATGAAGCCTACTTGATTGTGGTGAATGATCGTTTTGATGTGTTCTTGGATTCGGTTGGCAAGAATTTTATTGAGTATTTTTGCATCGATATTCATAAGAGAGATTGGCCTGAGATTCTCTTTCTTTGTCAGATCTTTGTGTGCTTTTGGTATTAGCGTAATTGTGGTTTCATAGAACGAGTTGGGTAGTGTTCCTTCTGTTTCTATTTTGTGGAATAGTTTGAAGAGTATTGGTGTTAGGTCTTCTTTGAAGGTCTGATAGAATTCTGCACTAAAACCATCTGGACCTGTGCTTTTTTTGGTTGGAAGACTTCCAATGACAACTTCTATTTCTTCAGGGCTTATAGGACGGTTTAGATGGTCTATTTGATCCTGATTTAATTTTGGTACTTGGTATCTGTCAAGGAAATTGTCCATTTCCTCAAGATTTTCTAGTTGTGTTGAATACAGGATTTTGTAGTAGGATCTGATGATTTTTTGAATTTCCTCAGTTTCTGTTGTTATCTCTCCCTTTTCGTTTCTGATTTAATTAATTTGGATACTATCTCTGTGCCCTCTGGTTAGTCTGGCTAAGGGCTTATCTATCTCGTTGATTTTCTCAAAGAACCAACTCCTTGTTTTGTTGATTCTTTGTATGGTTTTATTTGTTTCTACTTGATTGATTTCAGCCCTGAGTTTGATGATTTCCTGCCTTCTACTCCTCTTTGGTGTATTTGCTTCTTTTTGTTCCAGGGCTTTCAGATGTGCCATTAAGCTGTTAGTGTATGCTGTCTCCCTTTTCTTTTTGGCGGCACTCAGGGCTATGAATTTTCCTCTTAGCACTGCTTTCACTGTGTCTCATAAATTAGGGTATGTTGTGCCTTCATTTTCATTAACTTTCAAAAAGTCTTTGATTTCTTTCTTTATTTCCACCTTGACCAAGTTATCATTGAGTAGAGCATTGTTCAGCCTCCATGTGTACGTGGGTTTTCTTTTGTTTTTGTTGCCACTGAAGACCACCCTTATTCCATAGTGATCTGATAGGAGGCATGGGATTAGTTCTATCTTCTTATATCAGTTGAGGTCTGATTTGTGACCAATTATATGGTCAAATTTGGAGAAGGTACCATGAGGAGCTGAGAAGAAGGTGTATTCTTTAGCTCTAGGATGAAATGTTCTATATATATCTGTCAGTTCCATTTGGTCCAAGGCTTCAATTAGTTTCACTGTGTCCCTGTCTAGTTTCTGCTTTCCTGAACAATCCATTTCAGAGAGCGGGGTGTTGAAGTCACCCACTATTATTGTGTGCGGTGCGATGTGTGCTTTGAGTTTTAGTAAAGTTTCTTTTACAAATGAGGGTGCCCTTGCATTTGGAGCATAGATATTCAGAATTGAGAGTTCTTGATGGTGGATTTTTCCCTTGATCAGTATGTAGTGTCCTTCTGTGTCTTTTTTGATGACTTTAGGTTGAAAATCAATTTTATCTCATATTAGGATGGCTTCTCTACCTCCTTTCTTGGGGCCATTTGCTTGTAAAATTGTTTTCCAGCCTTTTACTCTGAGGTAGTGTTTGTCTTTGACACTGAGGTGCGTTTCCTGCATGCAGCAAAATGCTGGGTCTGTTTACGTATCCAGTCTGCTAGTCTATGTCTTTTAATTGGGGAATTGAGACCATTGATATTAAGAGAGATTAAGGCATAGTGATTATTGCCATCTGCCATCTACTTTTGGGTTTGATTCAAGAAGGTTATTATCTCATGTTTTCCTGGGTGTTGTTTCTCTCCCTGTATTGGATGTTTCCACCTATTATCCGTTGCAGGGCTGGATTTGTGGAAAGATATTGTGAAAATTTGGTTTTATCATGGAATATCTTGGTCTCTCCATCTATGGTGATTGAGAGTTTTGCTGGGTATAATAGTCTAGGCTGGCATTTGTGCTGTCTTAGTGTCTGCATGAGATCTGCCCAGGATCTTCTGGCTTTCATAGTCTCTGGTGAGAAGTCTGATGTGATTCGGATAGGTCTTCCTTTGTATGTTACTTGGCCCTTTTCTCTTACTGCTTTTAGTATTCTTTCTTTGTTTAGAACATTCGGTGTTTTGATTATTATGTGATGGGTGGTATTTCTGTTCTGGTCCAGTCTGTTTGGAGTTCTGTAGGCTTCTTGTATGTTCATCGGCATCTCTCTCTTTAGGTTAGGGAAGTTTTCCTCCATAATTTTGTTGAAGATGTTTACTGGCCCTTTAAGTTGCAAATCTTCACTCTCATCTATACCTATAATCCTTAGGTTTGGTCTTCTCATTGTGTCCTGGATTTCCTGGATGTTTTGGGTTATGCGTTTTTTGCATTTTGCATTTTCTTTGACTGTTGAGTCGATGCTTTCTATGGAATCTTTAGCACCTGAGATTCTTTCTTCCATCTCTTGTATTCTATTGTTGATGTTTGCATCTATGACTCCTGATTTCTTCCCAAGGTTTTCTATCTCCAAAGTTGTCTCCCTTTGTGATTTCTTAGTTGTTTCTACTTCCTTTTTTAGTTCCTGGATGTATTTGCTGAGATCCTTCACTTGTTTGTTTGTATTTTCCTGTATTTCTTTAAGATATTTTTGCATTACCTCTTTCAGGATTTCTTCCTGATGACCCACATTCTCCTGCAGTTCTCTGAGTGATTTTTGTGTTTCCTCCTCATGGGATTCCATCTGTTGATCCATCGTCTCCTGCATTTCTTTAAGCAGTTCTCATGTTTCCTTTGTAAGGGCATCTAACCGTTGATTCATTTCTTTAAGCAATTTTTGTGTTGCCTCCTTATGGGCATCCATCTATTGACCCATATTCTTCTGCATTTCTTTTTGCAAATTTTGTGATTCCTTTGTGAGTGCATCTACCTGTTGATTCATCTCGTTAAGCGATTTTTGTGTTGTCTCCTTGTGCGCCTCCATCTTTTGATCCATGTTCTCCCGCATTTCTCTAAGCGATTTTTGTGTTTCCTTTGTAAGGGCTTCTAACCTAACCGTTGATTCATGGTCTCCTGTAACTCTTTATGAGATTTATTTGTGCCCTTCTTGTGATCCTCTAATAGCAACATGAGAAGTGATTTTAAATCCATATCTTGTCTTTCGGGTGTGGTGGGGTATCCAGGACTTGCTGCTGTTGGAGAGTTGGGTTCGGATGGTCCCACATTACTTTGATTTCTGTTAGTAACATTCCTACGTTTGCCTTTTGCCATCTGGATACCTCTGGTGTTAGTTGTTCCTGCTGCCACTGGCTGTTGGTTGGACCTCCTGTGAGCCTGCAAAGCTATTTCTGCCCCCCCTGGATTACCAGGATTCCCCTGGCACCGATTTCTGGGGCCTGCCTGCTCCTGAGTGACTTTGGAGCCCTAATGTGCCTTGCCCCAAGTGATCTTATATTGGGGAGGCCTTGCACATCCAAAGGCTCAGCCTAGTGGATTCCTGGAGCAGAGGTCGCCAAAGGGAGGCTGGTAGGCTCCTGCCCTGTGCAGGGGTGTGTGATCTCTCCTAGGGGGGGAAGGGGGCGTCCCTCTGCCAGGCAGAAGTCCCACAGCAGAGCTGGCGCGCTGGTTACTGCAGATCAGCCCAGCACTTGGGAGCCGCATAAACACAATCTGCCCGAGACCCAAGCGTTATTATGCCTGTCTGTCTCAGAACCTGGCTGTCCCAACTTCCCAGTCACTGGAGCAAAGATGGCGGAGGGCACTCTCTGTGGCGCCGCTCACCCTGCAGATGTGATGGCCTGCCGATCTGGCACCCAGACGACCACAGTGCTGACCCGTTCTCGGGTGCAGATGGAAGCCCCAACAGGCCGTGTCCCAAGTGATGTTATATTGGGGATAGAGCCTGGGTACCTGTCTCTTCAGTGCAGTCTGTGGGAACAGAGGTCGCAGAAGGAAAGCTGGTAGGCTCCCGCCCAGTGCGGGGACCCTCTGCCAGGCAGAAGTCCCACAGCAGAGCTGGCGCGCTGGTTACAGATCAGCCCAGCACTTGGGAGCCGCATACACACAAGCCGCCTGAGACCCAAGCGATATTATGCCTGTCTGTCTCAGAACCTGGCTGTCCCAACTTCCCAGTCACTGGAGCAAAGATGGCGGAAATTCATTGTTTTTAATTGCAGAGTAGTATTCCATTGTGTAAATATACCACATCCTCTGAATCCATTCTTCCGTTGAGGGACATCTGGGTTCTTTCCAGCTTCTGGCTATTATAAATAAGGCTGCTATGAACATAGTGGAGCATGTGTCCTTATTGCATGCAGGTAAAGCCTCTGGGTATATGCCCAGGAGTGGTATAGCCGGATCCTCCGGGAGTGTCATGCCCAGTTTTCTGAGGAACCGCCAGACTGCTTTCCAGAGTGGTTGTACCAGCTTGCAATTCCACCAGCAGTGGAGGAGTGGTTCCTCCTTCTCCACATCCTTGCCAACAACTGCTGTCTCCTGTGTTTTTGATCTTATCCATTCTGACTGGTGTGAGATGGAATCTCAGGGTTGTTTTGATTTGCATTTCCCTAATGACATTTTTCCTTTTTTAAAAACCAATACCACATGGATGCTACATCAAACTTCTGCTACTACTTTGAACATAATCTGGCCCCCACTATGACAGCTGTAGTGGCTTCAGCTTACCTTAGTGAAAAAATATCTGGGAAATGAATTGTCTATATTTTTGCTTTCAGTTGGAAAGTCCACTCAGTGCCATGGTAAGTTGAGATCCTTCTTTAAAAAACAATTTACATTTACACAATTGTAACCTTTGATGGATGGGGTCTTGTCAAAACATCTCTATTACCCAAGTGGTGAGTATCAGATATTTTTCATTAATCTTTTTATGTTTAAAAAGAATTATAGTTCTGTATATTATAACCTTGGTGTCTGTAACTTTAGCTTATATTTCTTTCCTAGTCAAAGTACACATTATTTACAATACTATTTTTCTCTGTGTTATTGACTAAGAGAAGTAAGCTGTGATGACACCTGTATGTTGTTCCTTTTCCAACGAACAACTGAGTTTATTATTTCAAAATTCTATTTTATTGATTACTTACAACTCCATTTTGACTTAATGTAATAGGAATGACCTATAGCCCAGTTCTGTACAAACTCCTTTTTCCCTCTGACAGTTCGTGAGCACATTGATCTCTTCCTTTATCAACATTCTAATTTTCAGCAGTCAAAACAGAGTAGCTCAATAAGACTTGCTTCTGGAATCCTAGGGTTTCCCTCACTCACAACTACAAACATTTTCATGTCTACCCTCAAACTGGCTCCAAACTCTTACAAACCTATGGTCAGGTTTGTCAGAGTAACAGGCAAGGTCCTGGTACTAATTATTTCATTTAGTTACATTTATCATTGCTATGTCAAAAACAACACCAAACCAAACCAAACCAAACAAAAACTAAAAATTGTTGTGAAACTGTGTCTTCTAGAAAAAAACAAAGAAGTTAACATCCTTGCAGTTTCATTACATGACTGTCTAAAGAAGAAAAACATCACTAGATATGTTAACATGGAAGGAGCTCATGAGACTTCAATACTAGACAAATAACTACAGGCAGCCAACGAACACTAGGACTAGAGGAATTATTCTCCATGAAAGAACACCCATGGGAGGGCTGCATGGAAGCAAGGGAATAACAATTTGGTATACTTATATTTTAATTTCAAAACCTTATTTTAAGCAAATTAAAAGAGAAAAGATTTATTTTGTCTCACAACCTTGGGATATAATCTACAGTCGTATTGAGATGGCAATACAAGGGGATCTGTTCTATCTATAGTAGCAGGGTCTTAAGGCACCTGGTCACACTGTAGGGTTTGTTTGGAAGGAAAAAAGAGATAAACACTGATATTTAGTTCATGTTATCCTTGCTCCTCCTTCTAGGACCCTGTCATGGTTTGAATAGGAATGGCCCCAATAGATTCATGTGTTTGAGTGCTTAGCAACAGAAAGTGGCACTATAAGTTGTGACCTTGTTGGAGAAAGTATGTCACTGTGGAAAGGTCTTACATTCTTAAGCTATGCCATGTGTGAGACACAGTCTACCTATGTGACCTTAGGATCAAGAATTCTAAGATCCTTCTCCAACACCATATATGCTTGTACTTGCCATGACTCTTGCCATAACAATAGTGGAGTAAACCCCTGAAACTGTAAGCCAGCCTCAATTAAATGTTTTTTTTTAATATGATTTTTATGGTGTCTCGTTTTAGTGCTAACACTAAATATTAACCAAGACTGCAAACAACAGCATAGTTCCACCAATTTTCACAGTGAATCTTATCTACTTAATTAATTTTTAGGTAAATGTCCACACAAACAAAGCCAAAGGCATTTCTCCTAAAGAATTAGAAACCCAGTTAAACTGGCAATGCAGATGAACAGGATTCAGAGTATGTTTTGAATAAACTAGATTCAGCTGGCTTATGAAGTGGGATGATAAAACTGACTAAAATTGGGGAGGAAAGAAAGCTTTGTTAGTTTTCTTTATATACTTGATTTTTGAGCTACAATTTAACATGATTCTTAATGGCTGCTAAAGCAAAAATGAACCTTGAAGGTCAACTGTCACACTACAGATGGGTGATCCACGCCTTTCATAGGTTATGTGAACTAAAGTCATATCACTTGTGGGATGTAGAGCTTCACTGAATATAGGTTTCCAGAGCAGACAGTTTCTTTCAATATTCTTTTAAAAGAGTTACAGTAGAAACTCTCCAGTTTGCCATTTTAACACTCAGTGAGCTTTTTCTATAAGCCAAATTCTTCAGATAGAGATATGTAATCGTCTAAAATCAATAAAACTTTTCTGGGTACATTTCCCAGCTACCCAATATTTGAATTGCCACTATATAATACTTAGGGTCAACACACACACACACACACATACACAGACAGACAGACACAGAGAGAGAGCATATCAGCATAATAGAGAAAGATGATTTCTTTTCATTCATGTTCTGTGTAATACACATTCCTGTCATGAATAAAATATCTGCATTGTGAGCTTTAGTGTCCAATTTTTTTTTACGTAAGATATTATATTTCTCTCTGAAAGACCCCTTTCCAGAGGCATTGCTACTCCAGTGTGGTGAAAGACATTCATCTTTATACTTACAGGAATTTTAATCTATTAAATTATTGGATATTCGTTCCTTTCTTAGATATGTCCTTCTATGTTGTACATTTTATCTTACAGTCTTTGACTTGTTTTGTTTTAGCTGATGTTTTTCTTGACGTCACATGTATGGGGAAAAGAACACCGTGCACACTTATTTTGAATACTCGTTCATAACACTGTATTTAATATATGATTTCAGAACTGTGGTCAATTCTGGTTCAAAACCCAACCTACTTATTTTCCTTTATTAAATAGTCAAGTGCATATCTGCCATAGATGCTTATATTTAAATTGCAGAAAATAATTGAGCTTACCTTATTAAATATTTGAATGAATGAAATGAGTGATTGAATTGGAACGCAACACATAGTAAATTGCTCAGAAAGCTGTTATGGCCTTGTATTGAATTCTAATCATCTATGTAAAGGCTGAACACTGTTTTCAACTGTTCATCTATAAGTTTGTTTGTACTGTTAGTACTGCTAACACTTTTTCATGACTACAGGTGAATTTTCACTTGTGTAAAATCCATTGTGTTCTCCTCCTTTATTATATCTCAGATGCCATCCTAGACACCATCTGTCTGCTTCTTGTAGACCTCATATCATTTTGACTGTGGCTATACTAATACCTTGAATCTTCCTATGATGCCCTACCATTCCAGTCACCTTCTTTAAAAAAAAGTTATTGGTTATTTTATTTCTTTACATTTCAAATGTTATCCCCCTTCTTGGTTTCCCTTCTAAAACCCATTATCCCACCCTCCCTCTCCCAGCTTCCATGAGGCTGCTCCTCCACCCACCCACCAACTCCCACCTCACTGTCCTGGCATCCCCCTATGCTGGGGCATCAAGTCCTCTTAAATTAACAGATGAGTATGGATTTCTGTTTCATTGTGATTAGATTCATCTTCATCTTTGAATTGCAATCTATCTCATGTTTCCTTCCCATTTACTTACTTCTTGTTTTATATTAAAACTATGCTCTGCTTATTGAGGTCTACCTCCATTTATTAACCATTTGTGGGCAAATGTATAAGTGGACACAAATGTGTGTCTATGCATTTGAAGATAAGAGTTTGACACTGTGTGTCTTCCTTCTCCCTTCCCTTCCATGTCTCCCCATCCTAAATTATGGTTTCTTTTTCTTAGATGAATACATAAATATATAGTGTTATGCATGCATTGTTTATATATAATATGTAGAATGTATCCATACACACATAAAAACCTGCAAGGTCCATTTCATGTTAATTATACATATGACTTTTATTTCAAAGTATTTTATATTTCCTAATAATTTAGGGGGATCATCCCATGGAAAGTCTAAAATTTACCCTTCTCTTAGCAGTTTCAATTGCTGGCAGATCTTCATCTGAGGATGAGGCTCCATGACATTACCCACACCTAATTTGGCTGGTCAAATTTCAACTTATTTTTTGAGACTCAGTCTCACACTGAAACTGGAGCTCAGTGTTTTAGTTAGACTAACTGGTCAGCAATCATTCTTTATCCTCTCCTTGAACATTGCCACACCTCTCTTTTTATCTGGGGGTTAGGAAACCTAAACTCAGCTACTTTTGTACATAATAAAAGTTCCTTAAGGAGTAAGTCATCTAACTGTCCCCTGTATCAACCTTCTTATACTCATTTCCCCACTTTTCTAAGATGTAAGACATCTATATACTGTTTTCATCTTTGAATGCTCTCATCTTGAATGGATGTTTTGTGTTTTCGTTTGGAAAATAAACCATTTTCTTTCCTGAAGTTAGCCATTTTCCCTTACGTCTCTTCCTTTTTCTTCTGTCTAATAGAGCTAGTCTTTCTTCTTACTTACTTACCTCTGAACCTACTTACATCTGAAACTGTCTTTCAAGAACCAAGTGCATTCAGTTAAAAGAAACAAAAAAACAAAAACAACAACAAAACCCTCTGTCCAAGTTCCTCTTAATGTAAACATGATCTCTTCATATTATCTAGGTGTCCTACAGTTCATAATCATCCTGCCTCAACCTCCCAAGTTCTAGCATTACAGGTGTGAGCCTGATCTCAGTAGCTCTAAGATGAGAATATCAAAATCACTCTCATCTGCTCAAGTCATGATGAAACAACAAGCCTTAATCTCCAGCCTTGAAGATAGCCCTTACTACTTGACTACACTGGCTCCCTGATCATGGATTATTTTTTGAAAATTCATTTCATTTTAGTTTTGAGATTATAGTTACAATTATACAAAATCCTCATTTCCTTTCCTGCCTCCAAATCCTCCCATATACACTTCCTTTTGAATATTCATGGCCCCTTTATTCATTAATTGTTATTAAATACTCACACATTCTACATACATAAATATAAACTAATAATTCTCTATGATGTTATTTTTTCTTTCAGAGTTGATGATTTTGTATTGTATAACCAAATCATGTACTCTTTCCTATGGAAGACTATTCCTTGCAGTCTCAGCATTTCTTTCTTTCTTTCTTTCTTTCTTTCTTTCTTTCTTTCTTTCTTTCTTTCTTTCTTTCTTTCTTTCTTTTTTTCTACTTTTGATTTATTTATTTTATGTATGAGTGCTCTGTACACCAAAATGCCAGAAGAAGGCATCAGATCACCTAATAGATGGTTGTGAGTCACCATGTGGTTGCTGGAAAATGAACTCTGAACATCTGGAAGAGTAGCCTGTGTTCTTAACCAGGGGCCATTTCTCCAAACCCCAGTCTGAGCATTTCTTAGTTGCCTGTAGTTTTTTGTGATTGGTTGAGGTCTTGTAGGCTTTGCTTTCTCCACTTTATCATATATACTGTCCTTTTACTTGCTAAAATCATATTTACATAGTCATGGTGAGACTTACTGGGTAGAGCTTCTCACCTCCACTTTTTTCTGTGACTTAGGTATGATGGTTGAGTTTTCAATCTATCCTGCATTTTGACTGGTTGTATTTTTCTGTAATGGTCTTTACTTTTTTTCAGAGAAATTTCTATGTTGAGGGGTAAGAACTAAACTTATCAGTAGGTACAGGACAAATATTTAGAATGTAGTTAGGGATTGTTATAATTTACTAATGTGGTTCTTGTAGGTTCTCTTCCAAGATCCATGACTTCAATAGGTCTAGGTATTTAGCTTGGAAAATTGGCCCTGTGAAACTGGAAATTAGCAGATGTTTTATAATCATATTGTGGCTTACCAGTATAAAGTTTGTATGAATATATGTATACACACACACATACACATGAACACACATGCACACATACACATGCAAAGAGAGAGATGATAGATAGATGATAGATGAATAGATTGATAAATTTTTCTTTTTCTTTTTTTCTAATCCTATTGTTTTCTCTAAAAATCCTCTTGAAACTTAATATCGTGTTAGGCAAAAAATACACTATTCCAACTTTCCACTCTCCAGGTATATCTGATTGTATGGCAATTGTGAAGGGTTGCTTGTTAATCTTTCTTCCCTTCAGTTTGGTGTCTCCAATGAAATTTACAAGGTAATTTATAGAGAGAGTGGGTTTTTAATAAGCATGGAACCCAACAGTTACCATGTACTGGAGACTCAAGAGGCACGACTTGAGAACTTGGTAGTAGTTGCAAATACCTTTTTCCAAGGAAGCTGCAACCTTGGGCTCACTATACTTTCCTTGCACAATTACATTTGATTTCACCCCTTGAGATATTGAATATTTTCAGAGCCATATAGATATGTCAGTATTTAACTGTTTTTATGTGAATGAATTCGGCTCTGTATGGCAAGCATATTTATATTTTAACTTGAAGCAGAAGTCAAATTTTTGGAAATTATAGTTACTCAGAGAATACAGAGACTAAAAATTGATTTTTGGCCTATAGATCACTGGTTGAACTTGTGAAAATATCTTAATTAGTATACACCATATCCTATTCATCAAAATAAATTGGCAGAGTTCTCAAACATCTTTAATTTTTGTTTACATCTATGCCCTAGATGATATCTTATAATCCTATGGCTTTAAATATCATTTTTTAGCTAGGGACTCTCAAGTATACAATCCTAACATAAAACTTTCTATTTTTCCTTAAATTTATCACTAAACTAGTATTTCATCTATAAACCTGTATGAGAAATATAATATTGCCTACTTTGTTTCCTTCCAGAGTAAAGATGCAACATTATGCAATAATTGCTCTTGCACCAATAATCAAATTCAGCAAAGCCTTCACAAAGGTAGACTTACTTATGAATGATGTACTAAATAACCAAAAACTTAAAATATTGAAAGACATGATCATAGAGAATATCACGATTCCTGATGAGATAAGGATTGGGAAAGACAATGGCAGCAAAGCAACATCACTCTAGACTTCTGTAATCTCCAAGGAAGTAAAACATACCTTTGTCTTTTTATGTTACTATCATATATGATAAGGCAAATTCCTTAGAGAAATAAGGGAACTTGTTCTTTTATAAAAGTAAGGATAACAAGCAACATTGTAGGATAGATGTACATCTATGTAATGAGACACTGTCAGCATTAGGTGCTTCTACATTTTCTGTCTGCTTTTTTTCATGGCATTTGTGAGTACTGGACAGCGTTATGTCTAACATTTTTAGACTTCTCAATATGTTTCTGAGTTCTTTGTCATTAATTTTATTATTTTATTTTCCAACATTTTATCATTGGTTAACATAGTTAAGGGTAAGTAAGTAGGGTGCAGGGAGAAGCACATTTTTGAGTGGTAGTGTATGGAACTTATTAATGAAAATCTGGCAATAAAAACATGAAAGAGGTTATAAGTGTAGTCCCATTAAGAAGTAGATTGGAGTAAGTGTATTAGGCCATCTTAATCCAACAGAAGGTTAAGACGATGATTAACTTGAATTGCCTTTGAAAATATTTCCTTAGAAGTGCTATCGAGCTGATAAGATGAGAAATGTTTGGGAAATAAATACTGTTGTCTATCATAGTTGACATTTAATGGAATTTAAGAATTTGGAGGCCAAGTTTATAACTCAAATAAATTACTGTAAGACATATATGAGATATCAAATCAGAAATCTCAAGGATATTGAACACTGGAGGAAAATCTAAACTACCACATGTCTTAGTTGAATACTCATTAAAGCACTATTGTCATCAGTATTTAAGTATTGACTGTAAAATCATTAAAATATATTATTAATCCTTCTTCCTCCATTATTAGCAATAAGTATTATAGTGCCTTAAACTTTTGAATATCTACAATGCACAAAATACTATGCCAAAAATTTCATAAGCACATCGTATTTATTCATATTAATTAGCTTAGAAAATTTTCTCCTTACACAAAGGAAACTAGAATGTGTAAAGGTTAATGTATCTATGGTAACAGAGATGTTTTGTTTTAGAGTTAATATTTAAATAGCTGTTAGTATAAATACAAAAATTCAAACCCTAATAATATCATTGTGTATCATGATGGTGTGCTAAAGTGAATGATAATATTTTCTTCCCAAAGATTATTGTTTATATCATCAGGATATTAATATACTGGCAAAGTAGATTTTCTTTTTTTAAAATTAGGTATATTGTCTATTTACATTTCAAACGTTGTCCCTTTTCCTGGTTCCTCCCTCTGCCGAAAATCCCATAAGCCATCTCCCCTTCCCCAATCAACCCTCATCTGCTTTCTTGTCCTGGTACATCAAGTTTTTCCAGGACCTGGGGCCTCTCCTCCCTTTGGTGTCTGACAAGACCATCCTCTGCTGCGTATGTGTCTGGAGCCATGAATAACTCTAGGTCTACACTTTGGTTGATGGTTTTGTCCCTGGGAGCTCTGGGAGTACTGGGTGACCCATATTGTTGTTCCTCCTGTGGCACTGCAAACCCCCTCAGCTCCTTGGGTCCTTTCTCTAGCTCCTCCACTGGGGACCCTGTGCTCAGTACAATGGCTGGCTGAGAGTGTCCCCCTCTGTATTTGTTATGCACTAGGAGAGCATCCCAGGTGATAGCTATATCCGGCTCAGGTCAGCCTGCACTTGTGGACATCCACAGTAATGTCTGGGTTTTGCAACTGTATATAAGATGCATCCTTGGGTGGATTAGTACCTGGATGGTCTTTCCTTCAGACTCTGTTCAACCTTTTGTCTTTGTATCTCCTTCTGTGGGTATTTTTCCCCCTTTCTACAAAGGACCCAAGGATCCATATTTTTTTAAATATTTATTTATTTATAATTTATTCACATTTCAATATTATCCTCTTAATTGGATTCCTCCCTTCCCGGAAACCTGGTATCCCCCCCTCCTCCTACTTCTATGAGGGTGTTCTGTCACCCACCCACCCACACCCACCTCCCCACCCTTGATTCCCCAACACTGGGGTATCTATGGAACCTTCATAGAATCAAGGACTTCTCTTCCCATTAATACCTGACAAGGCAATCCTCTACTACATATGCAGTTGGAGCCATATGTACTCCTTGGTTGGTGACTTAGTCCCTGGGAGCTCTCGGTGGTTTGGCTGGTTGATATTGTTGTTCTTCCTATGGGGTTGCAAATGAATTTGACTTAAAGGTTAGATTACCTTGGATCACCATCTGGAGAGCTTAATGTCCCTGTATGACTCTTTATTAGAGAATTTGAAAAGTTAGTGTCAGTTGGAAATCTTTAAATATGTTATGATGCTGGTTTAAGATGGACAAAGGATTATGAGATGAGGAATGCTCTTGGCTATATGGAAACTCATATACATACACATACATATACATATGTATTTATGCATGTGTGTTTGTTATTTCTTGATACCATATATATGTTTATGGCATCATAAGACTCTTGCAATTTCCTGACCATCAAAACTACAAGAAAATTGAATTATGTTGCTTTCAATCATTAATTAGCCCACATTTTGAACACTGTCCATGTGTATGTACAGCTTGTACTGTTCAATCAAGGCAGAGGTTATGAACATATAAGCACATGAGAAAACATATATGTTTGCTCATTGGAGGCTATTTGGCAGAAATGCATTCTGAAGCATATGAAACTGTTCTGCAGTCTATTGGACATGCAGACTGATACTTTACTGTGCCAAATGACAGAAAATCTGCATATACAGGTGAAAAATGATGAAGAAACAAGCACTCAAATGCAGCAATTTTCTCCATGAAAGCTGCTTAATTAATGAAAACAGGGTATGGAAAGAAGTGTATATTTATAATAACTGGAAAGATTTGTAGTAGATCCTTTATAAAGTATAGAGAACCTAAGTGGGACAAATAACAAATATTCATCAGTAGCCACAGGAAGCAGATAATTTTACTCTCACCTCTGGATGATTGTATACTTTCTTCAGCAACTCATTTATGATTGCTTACCATCTTGAGGTACTTTTGCAGAAGAGGATGTTATATTTTGTGCTCTTAGAAAGATGTGATAACGAATTACATTTAAAATGCAAGGGAAGGTAAACAATATATTGAAAAGTGTAAAGCAAAGAGTGGCTAAAGCTAGAGGAAGCAGAGGGAAAAAAACAAAAACTAACACAACAAATTAATTAGAATCAGGGAAATCCCAAACAGAGTCTGGTGCCATGATCTGTAATAGAGCCAGATCTCATGAAAGGAAATGGTGAACTAAGTCCAGAAAGCTTTACTGTCTACTTGTACTTGTGAGTAAATCTGCAATTTGTTTTTCACTAGAAAATATAATGTGATGAAAATTTTTATTAAAGGATAGTTATTTCTCAAATGTTTAATAAACTAAGTAAAATATTCACTTTGTGAATCTATGTTGTTCAAGTTTATCCAACTACTACTAATAGGTAGGTTTTTATGTTTGTTTTGTTTTTTATTATGTTTTTATATAGTCCAGTCATTACCATCCTCCCAGTTTACCCTCCCACAGTTCCTCATCGCACTCCTTCTAATCCATCCAAGAGAATGTCCCCCTCCAGCCCCGCCAGGCATCACCACAATGTGGGGTCTCCAGTCTCTTGAGGGTGAGGTGCTTCTTCTCTCACTGAGGCCAGGCCATGCAGTCCTCTGGTGTATATATGTTGGGGGCTTCAAGCAAGCTCTGGTATGCTGCCAAGTTGGTGACTCAGTGTCTGAGGGATCTCAGGGGTCTGGGTTAATTGAGGTTGCTGGTCTTCCTGTGGGCTCACCCTCCTCCTCAGCATCTTCTAACTATTACTAGTAGTTTAAACTACTAAATGAAAATAATTTATTTGAGTCTCATTTACAAGGAATTTCATTACTTAACATTATTAAGAGAAACTTTTTTATTTTTTTATTAAGAGAAACTTAAAAGAAAGTGTCACTATAGCTATTTCCTATTGATTCATTAGTTTTGCTTCATAGTTTTCTAAATTTGAAGGATGTGTGTGTGTGTGTGTGTGTGTGTGTGTGTGTGTGTGTGTGTGTGTGTGAAGAAACAGCTGTCTAATACAGCTAGACACAATAACACCAAACTAATGATTTCAGCCAAGTTCAGTTTAGTTAAATTGTTATTTTATTAATGTTTTTACATGTAGAAGCATAGATAGCTAATGACAGCCACATGTCTATAAATCTCGCCAAAATGTCAATGAAGACTCAAAAATCTACAGTCCTGAAACTTTCTTGCAACTTACAGATAGATGAGTTGGATGGCACAGTTTCTCACCCAGATATTGTCACTGATTTTGATTTTGAATCTAATTCCTTTTATATATTTAAAATAACTTTAATCAAAGTGCAAAAGCAACATTTTTTTATTAATTCGTTCTTTTATTTATTTACATTTCAAATGTTGTCCCCTGTCCCAGTCTCCACTCCACAAACCTCCATCCTAATCTCCCTTCCTTTGCCTTTAAGATGGTTTTCCCCTACTCTCCCACTCACTCTTGCCTCATCCCTCTAGCGTCCCCCTATGCTGGGGTAACAAGCCTCCACCGGACCAAGGGCTTCCCTTCCCATTTATGCCACATAAGGCAATTCTTTGCTACATATGTACCTGGAGCCATGGACCTATCCATACACACCATTTGGTTTGTGGTTTAATACCTGGGAGCTCAGGGGCCCAGTTAGTTGATATTGTTGTTCTTATGGGGTTCCAATTTTTTCCAGCTCCTTCAGTCCTTCCCCTAACTCTTCCATTGGGGTTCCCGGGCTCAGTCTGATGGTTGACTGTGAGTATCTGTATCTGTCTTATATGCTGGCAGAGTCTCTCAGAGTACAACCATAGTAGTCTCTTGTCTGAAAGTACTTCTTGGCATCTGCAACAGTGTCGAGTTTTGGTATCTGCATATGGGATAGATCCCAAGGTGGGGTGGTCTCTGCATGGCTTTTCCATTTTTTGTCCCTGCCTTTCCTTTAGACAGGAACAATTTTGGGTTAAAATTTTTGAGATGGGTGGGTAGTCCATTACTCAAATGGGGGCCATGCCTGTCTACTGGACATGGTCTCTTCAGGTTCTATCTCCCTTCTGTTGGGTATTTCAGCTAATGTCATTCCCATTGGATCCTGGGAACCTCTTGCTCCACTGGCATCTAGGATTTTTTAGGGGTTTCCATGTTTGCTACCCCCACACACTGCTACATATTTGTATTCATTCTCCTGACCCTCTAGACCTCTCCTTTCTCATTCAATGCCTGATCCTGCCCCCACATTTCCCATCCCCATCCTCTGTCCTTTCTAGGGTCCTCTCCCTCTACCTCTGGTGATTGAAAAATCCCCACTTTGGTCTTCCTTCTTGTTAAGCTTCATATGGTCTGTGAGTTTTATTGTTGGTTTTCTTAGCTTTTGGACTAATATCCACATATCAGTGAGTATGCATCATGTGTTTCCTCTGGGATCTGGGTTACCCTGTTATTCAGGATGATATTTTTCAGAATGGCTAAGATTAAAATCTCAGGCAACAGTAGATGATGGCAAGGATGTGGAGAAAGAGGAATGTTCCTCCATTGCTGGTGGGATTGCAAGCTGGTACAACCACTTTGCAAAACAATTTGGTGCTTCCTCAGAATATTGGAAATAGTTCTACCTGAGAGACCCAGCTACTGGGAATATACCCAGAAGGTTCTCTAACATGTAATAAGGACATATGCCCCACTATGTTCATAGCAGCCTTATTTATAACACCCAGAAGCTGGAAACAAACCAGATGTTCCTCAGTGGAAGAATGGATACTGAAAATGTATATTTGCACATTGCAGGACTACTCAGCTATTAAAAACCATGACTTTGTGAATTTTGCAGACAAATGAATGGAACCAGAAAGACTGATGTTTCAAAGTTAGAACTTTCATGCCAGAGATTGTAAGAGAACTGTTACACAGTGCATTCTAATAGATTTCACATGTGTCAGAAGGCAACACATGAAGGTTTCCTGTTCCCAAACTATATTAATTTGCCTTAGGCTTCCAGAACAAAAAGTCACAATCTACATTATTGTAAAAAACAGAAATTAATTTCACGAGGCTCTGAAAGCAAGGAGTTATGATCAAAGTATCAGCAGGACTGATTTCCTATTTTTTTCCTAGGTCATTTTACTTTTTGTTTTGTGAATAAGTATATGAGCATGAAGGCAATTTTTTTTTTTGCGTTATGTGAATGCAGGCATTTTTAGAGGCCTGTAGTAGTGTCAGATCCCCTGGAACTCTAATTACAGGTGGTTGTGAACTACTTGATAAAGCTATTGGAAACCAAACTCAGGACCTTTGCCAAAAAAGCTACTGTCCTTACCCACTGAAACATCTCTTCAGTGCCAGGTGGCTATTCTTCTCAAGCCCTCTCTTATGGGCTTAGACTTGGTTACATTTTTTGTTTCTTTATTATAAGGGTTTTATTCTACCCTCCTTCAGTGTCTCTCTGTTCATTCACATGTTAGTTTCAGAGGACACTGGCCAGAAAGTATTTTTGCCCACACTAATGGCCCCATTTTAACGTAGTATGTCTCTAGCACTGCCTTTTTAAAAATCATGATCACCATGCCCAGATGTCAGAGAATAGCTCTTCAACTTCTGAATTTTGAGGGACATAATTTAATCTGAATCATATTCACAGACTAGGAGGGTGGGAAGAAAATATGTATCTTTCATCACTTGAGATAAATTATTCACTTTCACAGAGATTCTAGTAGTGTTTGAAGTGTGTTTTCTAAAGTGAGAAGAGCTGTAAAGGGGTTGTATCTGCTTCTTAAATCAGAATAACATGTGACCTTATACAAATAAAACAGAAATGGCTACATACTGAGCAGTCTGAATGCTCAGAGCTTATTTAGGTGTGTACTTTCTTTCTTTCTTTTATTTTTCTGACTGAAGGATGGATAAAGTAAGAGTTATTGAAGATCTTTTTCAAAGATGTCACTGATCAGATAAGAAGCATCTTCAGAGCAGATAGCTAGAGGTGAAATATGAGATTTATAAGGACTGTGGAAAGGGAAAAATAATTATGCAGAAATAGACACTGCATTTCACACCTAAGATTAAAAGATTGTAGGAGATAAATTATCATAAATAAAAACAAACTCACCAACAAAGATGAAAATATTCATAAGAATCTATTTAAATTGTAAACTCCAAAATATCAGAAAATAAAATAAAATAAATTCCAATCTCTTTGTTCCTTATTCTTAAAGATCAGAAAGATGTTGCTATAATAGTACCATGATGAGCACAGGGAACTCATCATCACAATGGTGACAGGGAGGAGGGCTCACATCACAAGCCCATCCTCACAATGGTGACAGAGAAAAAGGCTTGTACCCTAAGCCAATCCCAGCCATAGGTTTCTAATATAAAAGAGTAGACTTTAGAAGAAGAGAATGTTTAATATTAATGTTAAGTTCTGGATTTTAGTCTGTGAATATTCTAGATTCCTTATTTATGGTGATTAGAGGGCAAATATTGTATGGTAAATAACATTTGTCTAGCCCCTAAAAGAATAGTCTTTGCTAACATCCTTTGGCCATTTCTGGTGTAACTTATTCCAACATAATCAAATTCTTGCCATTTACATAAATTCTCTGAAGAGAAATTAATAGTCACATGTTCCTAGTTTGTAAGGTAGTCTCAATATAGAAGCTCATAGGATTCTGAACCCAACAGCAGAAGTAGATTCAGAGAGGCATGGATGCAGGTTCAGGGATCTTTAACACCATTGTCAGTCACAGAGTCTTGCATTTTACCAGAGATGGCTGGTGAATGCTCAGTAGTTCAGATGCTTGCCACCAAGTCTGATGATCCAGGTTCAGTTCTGGAGTCTCAGATTTTTGAAAGAGAACAACCAGTGTGGCAACTTACTTCTCCTGCCTGAGGATCAGACAGCTCCATGGGACTTACAACTCCTTCTCCAGTACTATATGTGCCTGCATGATGTCCTGCGTCTTGCCATGATGATAATAGACTAATGAAACTCTAAATCAGCCCCAATTAAAGTTTTTCTTTATAAAATTTGCCAAGGCCATGGTGTCTGTATATAGCAATACAAACCCTAATTCAAAATATAATATGACTTAAAGGAGCATTTAAAGCATAGTAGTAAACCCTTTTCAATTATATTGTGATTAATTGTGACGAATACTATTAGATGAAAATGACATTGCAAAAATTATGGACCTTTGGATTTTATTAAAAAGTGTATGTGCACTTGCCAAAACAGATAAAAATTCTTACACAGATGTTTTATTAGGTAATTGACCAAAATATTGTGCTTTTGCAATAGTTTAAAGAGTTCTTAAGTGTGGGAGTGTCTAGCAATGGAATGTATGTATTTTTAATCTTTGTATGTGATTATGTGTGTGTACACTTGTGAGTGAGTGCATCTGTGTCAGGGCAAACACATTCAAGACAAATCCACTCTTGATTTCACTGTTTGGGACAGAATCTCCTGTTCCTCACTGCATATGCCAAACTATCTGAACCACATAATTTTGGAAAGTCTATTATCTTAGCCTCCCATGTTGGAAAAGAAGCACCAGAATTTACAGATATTCCCAACTACATCAGCATTTAATTAGGATTGGAGTTCTGAACTCAGGCCTGTACATGGTGTTGCAACTGCTTTACCCACTCACTCAAGTCTTACTCCATCTATAGTATAGTATTTTGCCAGCTTATATATGATTAGGCACCCATTAATAAGTAAAGTACTCTCATTTTCTAAATCTTTACATAGTAAAAAATGGAATATTTACATACTTAAGAAAGGGAATGGATCCAGAATGGGGAAGAGTTTTGGAGAGACTGAGAGAAGTAGAGGAGGAGAAATTGTATTTAGGATATATTCTATAAGAAAAAATCAATAAACATTATGAAAAAGTGGATTCTTGCTTGACTGAATGGACAATACTTCTCTTTACTTTTTATGACTAAAATTACTGATTTCATCTCAACTTCTTTTAAAATTATTTTTATTTTTTCAATTACACACACACACACACACACACACACAGAGAGAGAGAGAGAGAGAGAGAGAGAGAGAGGAACATACTAAAATAGCTTGTATTTTTAAGAACAATAACATCTAGAATAGTTATCTTTTCAAATATATATATATACATATATATATAACATATATGGGAGAAATATATATTTACTACTTAACATTAGGTTTGATATTAACAGAAAAAAAAGTTTTTCTATACCAAATTTATACTAGAGTGATAAAATATGCTTAATAACCATATCTACCAAAAAACAATCCAATAAATAAATACGGTTGCAAAGTAGATAGAAAAAAATGAATTTAGATAGTAAGGTCCAAGTTAGCTGTTTGTCATCAAGTCACTCAGCCCTCTCACACTTCATTTTCCTCAACTGGAAACTACCACACCAGCATATTGTCAGGCCTAAGAGACACTAATCTATAAGGTGATGGAAGTGCTTGACATGTGCTAGGTCCTCATTGCATTGAGCAATCATCACTCCCCTGTTTGTATTACATTACTTTTAATTATTTTTAAATATGTATATAGCCGGGCGGTGGTGGCGCACGCCTTTAATCCCAGCACTTGGGAGGCAGAGGCAGGAGGATTTCTGAGTTAGAGGCCAGCCTGGTCTACAAAGTGAGTTCCAGGACAGCCAGGGCTACACAGAGAAACCCTGTCTCGAAAAACCAAAAAAAAAAAAGTATATAATATATCTTTTGTGTATTTTAAATAAATATTGGTATACATTAATTTTACATGAAAGAATGAGCATGTCTTGGTACACATTAAAATGGAAAAATACGTGTAATGAATTTTTAAAAATCTACAAAAAAAAATCCCTTCACCTTTTTTTGTAAAAGGGTCTATTATTTTGAATTAAACTTCCTCAATTCTCTGTGATGTCTGAATTTCACTGGGCAGGGACTCATCGTAGATTGCCTTAAATTGCTTTTACAGGAAATGCTGTCTCCATGGCAGAAAGTACAGGTCAAGTTCACGTGTTTACTTCAAAAAGTAAAAGCAACATATCAGTGAACTTGCTTCATGTGTAGAGTGGACATGCTTTGTAATGATAAAATTGGGAGCTTATCTTCAGCTTGACATGAAGGTCGGTAATAGGGCATGCATCTTGCTCTGCCTCCTCCCTTTCCATGACATATGGAAATTAATGGGTGTTTAAATGTGAACTGGACTGTGGGATAAGTGGGGAAGGAGATGAAGAGCAGAGGGATATTAAAAATTCAGCATTTTAAATGGACAAATGGAACTTCCTTTACTATAAAAAAGCAAAGAGGCAAGATTCTGTAAAGTGATCCGTAGAGTGTCAGATTCCCTTTGTGACTGGGATATTGGATATGAATAAATATTTCCAATACATAAAGCACTATTTTAAATTCTACCATTATTTTAAAAATAATGGAAGAGATTAGTATTTAAATATTCTCAGCATACTGTTGGTAAATATGTGAAACACTTAAACGTGAAAAGTACATCTCTCTCTCTCTCTCTCTCTCTCTCTCTCTCTCTCTCTCTTTAACAATTGAAATGAATGTGAAGTTTGGTCTTTTTAAAGTAAGCAACCATGCACTTGTATTTTAGTGGCTTTCATATTTTGGGCAGTGACAATGATTTTGCTTGCCAGGTCTTTCCTATCGTGATGTCTGTTTCCATTATTTGATGGTATATACATAAAGTAGACAGAGAGACTGCATCACAAGGTCACCCACTGAGAGGGGAAGATGAAGCTCCAAGCTTCTGCTGCTTCATTGGGCATCTCTTTTCTGCAGACCACTGGTGGACCAAATGCCTATGGTTTATTCTCTTCACAGTTCATAAATTACTAAGTATTTCTCACCTACTCGAGTCTAGATTTGCATCCCATGCTCTGAAGAAGATTATTACAGAATGCTGATCTGCCAGTGAATAATTACTGCTGAAAGGCTTCTGAGATTTCACAGAATTCTTAAAATGTATCTTTAATATTAAACAGAATGTTTCAAGACCCTTCCAGTATGGACTCTCAAATCTTCGACATTGGGAAGATAAACTTAAAAGCTTGCTATGAAGAAGGGCAGATATTCTGAGTTAGTGAAAGAATAATATTTCAGAAGAATCTGTTTTTAAAAGAGCTGTATATTGTATAATTTTAAAGAATTGTAGTCTCTTAAAAACAGCTACCAGCAAAGACTTATTTTAAAATTGCAAGGCCACTATATATTTTTTTGTTTTCTGCCTGAATTATTGATATTCCTGATATAAGCTGAACTCCAAAGGTAAAGACTAAACTCTTCCTTATGACCTTCTGGCCTTCATGGATGGGAAAATGCTCTCGTTTCCTTTACTATGCTGTGAACTCTTAATCATTATTACAAAGAACCAAGAAATTCATATTTCATAGTGATAGTGTAGGAAAGCTTTTCCATCTACCCCCACTAGGCTTGCTGACCTGTGACCTATTTTCCATCTGTGTTAAAGACACAAAAAATGGATGTTGGGGTCAAGAGCAGGAGTGAAGATATTTCTTGACATCACCATTTCCAGTCCTACAACAAGGTGTCATCTGCATCAACCACACACTATGGAACACAACAAGGACCTAGCTGGCAAGAAATAGCTTAGCAATTTCCAAGCCAGGAAAGATATTCACCCAGTAGAGGAGCCTTAGTAGTAAGGAGTGATAGTGCTGCTTATTTGACATGTGGAATCGATTGCAAAGGCTACTTTCATAGGCTTCAATAATTTCAAAGGTTTTTGTTAGATCGAGGATTTGGATTGCTACTAAACAAAGATATTTCTCCTCTATGTGGAATCCTGAAATGGACCACAGATTGAAAATTGTGAATTCCAGGGCTATTCTACAGCACTCACTGCAAGTATCAGTCAGAAATGCAAAATTATCAGCAGAACTGAGCGCAGCTTACCCAAGGTAGTCATTTTTACAGTTTGCTTCCTTCCTCATTTCAACCCTGAAGAAGCTTGACCTACTTCTACAAAATGAGGAAGAGAGAAATATTCTATACTAAGCACTTCCGTTCTCTGATTCAAAGACTAGAATGATACTTCCAGCCTGAGCTGAATGAGGAAAACTTCAGCTGAATTTGAAACAGGGAATTTTGAAATGAGCAGGGTGATTTACACTGAGGTTGTTCCTGACAATATGGAGTAAATGTAAATTTATTGAACAGAGTAACACTTTCTTTCAGACAATTTCTACCCACTGGAGAGAATGATTCATAGTATTGTACTTGGAGGCAGGGATCAATAAAGCTTTTAGAAAATAGTTATTGGTTGTAAGCCAGTAAGTGAGAAATCTTCAATAAATTGGATGAGCTAAAATTGTAAACTGGATGGCAGCACAAATCTCAGAAATGAACTCTGTTTTTGCAACATTGCACAAGTATACTTTATCCTCAACTTTTCTGTCTGCTTCTTGTTTGTTTGTAACCTTTTAACCCAACATCTCTGTATACATATGGGGACAAAGAAAATCTGGTCTCTAGAAGTATTTCACAACTAGAATATAATTTTTTTCTCATGTTCTTCAGAAAGAACTCTGCAAGGATGAATCTTCACTGTTTCTTATAAACCAGAGAGACTGGACTTTTTCCTGTGCCAGCATTATATAATCTTAAAATTCTAAATATTTCATCACTAGAATTTCAGAGTAGAAAAACTATTAAAGTTATTGAGAATTATCAATTATACCTAAGTGAATGTTTCATGATGTAGAGAGCAATGAATGACAGAAGTTGCCTGTTTTATAAACTGTTGTCATTCAAGGAAATGGGATAAAGAAAAACAGTGGTACCTAATTCCACTATGAAGCAAACACAAGGCAGGGCACCATTTAAGCTACTACTAAAAGAAATGAAAAGGAGTCTACAAATATCATAATCTATATGATATAGAATACTCATTCTCTATTGAATGAATGGTTCAAGTTACCAAGAGGCCAATGTTTAATGAATAGTTTCATTCTCCAGTTTCTTAGAAACACTGGCCAATTGCAAAAGGAAGACAATTCTTTAACTTTAAATAAAGTTAAGTGTAACTTTATTTTAATTATTTTAAGAGCATCATGGTTATCATTTTAGAAAGTTGAAAAGGAGAAGAGAAATTATGTCAGACTTTTAGGTTCTGATTTTTGCTACAAAGAAAAGTAACACATTAAACATGAATGACTTTTGTGTATGCATCACAGGACCAAAGTTGCAAGGGACATGCTAATCTTCTAGAAAAATAAATAAATCCTGAGAGTCAAAGCCCAGGTGTAGAGGTAGAAGCCTTTGCAGCCAGAATATTGTTGACATTCATAAATGCAGCTCTGATGTTCACTAGAGGCTGTGGATTAGTCTGTATGAGAAAATTCTCAAAACCACAGTTTGTGATAGAAGGTCTGTACTTACAATAATTTTATCCTTAAGAAAAAAGTCAGTATCACGTTGTGAATATTCAATATTCTTTTGTATTTTTATTTTAGCAAGAGTGTTACCTGTGGTCTATGTCTATGCTTCCAGGGGCTCGGTCTTTTCTTCGGGGAATTAAAACTAAAGTACAAGCAAATTGCAAAAGTAGCAAAGAATCTTAAAAGCAAATTTATAGAACCTTGCCAAGTCTGCCACAGTGAAGAGTATCTCCTGATACTTCCTAGAGAACAAGCCACTCTGGGCAGTTGGTAAGAACCACTCCCCCTCCCACCTCTGGAGTTTCAGAGCTGCCACCAGGGGTCCTGCAGGACTCTCTACCCAGCAACCACCAAAGTCCCTCCCTTCCAAATAGCATTTCCCTTCCGAATTCTTCTCCTCATTCCATCACCGCCAGCATTTTCTGCGGAGGGAGAACCTTGCCAGGTCTACCACAGTGAAGAATCCATCTCCTGATACTTCCTAGAGAACCAGCCACTCAGGGCATTTGCCTTTTCTGCTGTGGCAGAATCTTGCCAGGGCTGCAACAGTGAAGACACCATCTCCTGATACTTCCTAGAGAACCAGCTGCACTCAGGTCATTTGCTCTTTCTGCTGTGGCACAATCTTGCCAGGTCAGCAATAGTGAAGACACAATCTCCTGATGCTTCTTAGAGAACAAGCCACATTCGGGGCATTTGAGAACCAGATGTACTAAGGTCACTTGGAGTGCAAAGAGACCTGGAAGCACAGAAGAGCCGGTCTCCCAGGACAGTCTCCAGACCTGTATGCACAGAGAGAACAGGAATCCCAGGAATACATATACACAGGCTTTCAGGACAGATAAGCCAAAATCAGAAGCAGCAAGACCAGCTAACACCAGAGAAAATAGATGGCAAAAGGCAAATGCAAGATTATGACCAACATAAACCAAGGCAACATGGCACCATCAGAACCTAGTTCTCCCACAACAGCAAATCTTGGATACCCCAACACACCAGAAAAGCTGGATTTAAAATCACATCTCATGATGCTTATAGAGGACTTCAAGAAGGACATAAATAGCTCCCTTAAAGAAATACAAGAGAACATGGGTCAACAGGTAGAAGCCCTTAAAGAGGAAACACAAAAATCCCCTAAAGAAATACAGGACATCATGGGTCAACATGTAGAAGCCTTTAAAGAGGAAACACAAAAATCCCTTAAAGAACCACAGGAGAACATGGGTCAACAGGTGGAAACCCTTAAAGAGGAAACACAAAAATCCCTTGAAGAATTAGAGGAAAATGCAAATAAACAAGTGAAGGAACTGAACAAAACTACCCAGGATCTAGAAATGGAAGTAGAAACAATAAAGAAATCACAAAGGGAGACAACTCTGGAGATTGAAAACTTTGGAAAGAATTCAGGAGTCATAGATGCAAGCACCAACAACAGAATATAAGAGATAGAGGAAAGAATCTCAGGAGCTGAAGATACCATAGAAAACATTGACTTAACAGTCAAAGAAAATGCAAAGTGCATAAAGCTTACAACCCAAAACATCCAGGAAATCCAGGACACAATGAAAAGACCAAACCTAAGGATTATAGGTATAGAAGAGAGCAAAGATTTACAAATTAAAGGGCCAGCAAATATCCTCAACAAAATTATAGAAGAAAACTTCCCTAACCTAAAGAAAGAGATGCCCGTGAACATCCAAGAAGCCTACAGAACTTCAGACAGACTGGACCAGAACAGAAACTCCTCCCGACATATAATAATCAAAACACCAAATGCACTAAACAAAGAAAGAATATTAAAAGCAGTAAGGGAAAATGGTTAAGTAACATATAAAGACAGACCTATCAGAATTATGCCAGACTACTCACTGGCAACTATGAAGGCTAGAAGATCCTGGGCATATGTCATACAGACCCTAAGAGAACATAAATGTCAGCCCAGGCTACTATACCCAGCAAAATTCTCAGTTACTGTAGATGGAGAAAATAAGTCATTTCATGACAAAACCAAATTTACACAATATCTTTCCACAAACCCAGCAATTCAAAGGATAATGGGTGGAAAATACCAACACAAGGCAGGAAACTACACCCTAGAAAAAGCAATAAGCAATAAAGTAATCTTCTTTAAACAAACTCAAAAGAAGATAGTCACATGAACATAATTCCACCTTTAACAACGAAAATAACAGGAAACAACAATCACTTTTCTTAATATCTTTTAACCTCAATGGTCTCAATTCCCCAACAAAAAGAAATAGACTAATTGACTGGATACGTGAATAGGACCCAACATTTTGCTACATACAAGAAACCCAACTCAGTGACAAAAACACTCACTACCTCAGAGTCAAAGGTTGGAAAACAATTTTCCAAGCAAACAGTCCTAAGAAACAAGTTGGAGTGTCCATACTTATATTGGATAAAAACGACTTTCAACTAAAAGTTGTCAAAAAAGATAAGGAGGGACACGTCATACTTGTCAAAGGAAAAAATCTACCAAGATGAAATCTCAATTCTGAACATCTATGCTCCAAATGAAAGGGTACCCACATTCATAAAAGAAACTTTACTAAAGCTCAAAGCACACATTGCAAACTACACAATAATAGTGGGAGACTTCAATATCCCACTCTTAACAATGGACAAATCACGTAAACAGAAACTAAGCAGAGACACAGTTATGTACAAAATGTACAAAATGGATCTAACAGATATTTATAGATTTATAGATTATTCCTTCCTCAAGTAAAAGAATATATAACTTCTCAGTACTTTATGGTCCCTTCTCCAAAATTGACTATATAATTGGTCACAAAATTGGCCTAAACAGATATAGGAATATTAAAATAATTCCATGTACCCTATCAGACCACCTCTGGCCTAAGTCTGGTCTTAAAAACAAAAACAACAGAAAAAAACATACACATGGAAATTGAACAATGCTGTACTCAATGATAGCTTGAACAAGAAAGAAATAAGGACTTAAAAGAATTTTTAGAATTTAATGAAAAGGCAGACACATCATACCAAAACTTATGGGACACAATGAAAGCAGTGCGAAGAGGAAAACTCAAAGATCTGAGTGCCTCCAAAAGGAAAATAGAGAAAGCTGACACTAGCAGCTTGACAACACACCTGAAAGCTCTAGAAGAAAAGGAAGCAAAGGCACCAGGAGGAGTAGAAGCCAGGAAATAATCAAACTCAGGGCCAAAATCAATCAAATAGAAACAAAAAGAACTATACAAAGAATCAGTAAAACCAGGAGCTGGTTCTTTGAGAAAATCAACAAGATAGATAAACCCTTAGCCAGACTAACCAGAGGACTCAGAGTCACTACTCAAATTAATAAAATCAGAAATGTAAAGGGAGACATAACAACAGAAACTGTGGAAAATAAAAAAATCATCATTCCTACTACAAGAGGTTATACTCAACAAAATTGGAAAATCTTGATGAAACGGACAAATTTCTAGATACATACAAGGGGCCAACAATAAAACAGGATCAGATAAACCATCTAAATAGTCCCATAAGTCCTGAGGAAATAGAAGCAGTTGTTAATAATTTCGCAACAACAACAACAAAAAGCCCAGGATCAGATGGATTTGGTGGAGAATTCTATCTGGTCTTCACATAAGAACTAATGCTGATACTATTCAAACTATTACACAAAATAGAACACTTCCCGATTCATTCTATGAAGCCAAAAAGACACACAAAGATGCTTGTACCTAAACCAAACAATGATCAAACAAGGAAAGAGAACTTCAGACTAATTTACCTATGAACATTGATGCAAAAATACTCAACAAAATTCTGGCCAACCAAATCCAAGAATGCACCAAAACAGTAATTCACCACGGTCAAGTAGGCTTCATCACAGAGATGGAGGGATGGTTCAATATGTGGAAACCCATCAATGTAATCCATTACATAAACAAACTCAAAGAAAAAAACCACATGGTCATTTCATTAGATTCTGAAAATGCTTTTGACAAAATTCAGCAGTCCTTCAGGATAAAAATCTTGGAGAGACTGGGAATTCAATGTCCATAACTAAACATAGTGAAAGCAATATACTGCAAACTAGTAGCCAACATCAAATTAAATGGAGAGAAACTTGAAGCAATCCTACTAAAATCAGGGACCAGACAAGACTGCCCTATCTCTCCTTATTTATTCAATATAGTGCTTGAAGTCCTAGCTAGAGCAATTAGAGAACAAAAGGAGGTCAAATGTATACAAATTGGAAAGGAAAAAGTCAAAATATCACTATTTTCAGATGATATGATCATATACTTAAGCAATTCCATAAATTCAACCAGAGAACTCCTGAAGGTGATAAACAACTTCAGCAAAGTGGCTGTATATAAAATTAACTCAAACAAATCAGTAGCCTTCTTCTACTCAAAGGATAAAGAAGCTGAGAAAGAAATTAGGGGAATGACACCCTTCACAACAGTCACAAATAATATAATATGCCTTGGTGTGACTCGAAAGAGGCAAGTAAAAGATCTGTATGACAAGAACTTCAAGCCTCTGAAGAAAGAACTCGAAGATCTCAGAAGATGGAAAAATCTCCCATGCTCATGGATTGGCAGGATTAAAATAGTAAAAATGCCCATTTTGCTGAAAGCAATCTACAGATTCAATGCAATCCCCAACAAAATTCCAAATCAATTCTTCATAGAGCTAGAAAGAGCAATCTTCAAATTCATTTGGAATAACAAAAACCCAGGATAGTAAAAACTATTCTCCACAACAAAATATCTCCTGGGGGAATCACTATCCAGGACCTCAAGCTCTACCACAGAGCAATAGAAACTGTATGATATTGGTATGGAGACAGGCAAGAATATCAATGGAATAGAATTGAAGACCCAGAAATGAACCCTCAAACATATTGTCACTTGATATTTGACAAAGGGGTTAAAACCATCCAGTGAAAAAAAAAAGACAGTATTTTTAACAAATGATGCTGAATCAACTGAAGGTCAGTGTGCAGAAAAATGCAAATTGGCCCATTCTTATCTCCTTTTACAAAGCTCAAGTCCAAGTGGATCAAGGACCTCCACATAAAACCAGATACATTGAATCTTATATGGGAGAAAGTGAGGAAGAATCTTGAACACACGGGCACAGGGGAAAATTTCCTGAATAGAACACCAATGGCTTATGCTCTAAGAACAAGAATCGACAAATGGGAACTCATAAAACTGCAAACCTTCTGTAAGGCAAAGGACACTGTCAATAGGACAAAATGACAACCAATAGACTGGCAAAAGATCTTTACCAATCCTATATCCAATAGAGGGCTTATATCTAATGTATACAAAGAACTCAAGAAGTTAGACTCCAGAGAGTCAAATAACCCTATTAAAAATGGGGTAAGAACAGGGAATTCTCAACTGAGGAAACTCAAATGGCTCTGAAGCACCTAAAGTAATGTTCAGCATCCTTAGTTATCAGGAAATTGCAAATCAAAACAACACCTCATACCAGTAAGAATGGCTAAGATGAAAAACTCAAGGGACAGCAGATGCTAGAAAGGATGTGGAGAAAGAGGAACACTTCTCCATTACTGGTGGGATTGCATCTGGTAAAACCACTCTGGAAATCAGTTTGGTGGTTCCTCAGAAAATTGAACATAGTACTAATGAGCTATTCCACTCCTGGGCATATACCCAGAAGGTGCTCCAACATTTAGTAAGGCACATGCTCCACTATGTTCATAACAGCCTTATTTATAATAGCCAGAAGCTGGAAAGAACCCAGATGTCCTTTAACAGAGGAATAGTTACAGAAATTGTGGTATATACACACAATGGATTACTATTCCGCTATTAAATACAATGAATTCAAGAAATTCTTAGACATATGAATGGAATTAGAAAGTGTCTTCCTGAGTGAGGTAACTCAATCACAAAAGATCACACATGATATGCATTCACTGATAAGTGGATTTTAGCCCAAAATCTCAAAATAAACAAGTTACAATCCACAGATCACATGAAGCTCAAGAAGGAAGACTAAAGTGGGAGTGCTTTGGTTCCTCTGAGAAAGGGAACAAAATACTCACAGGAACAGCTATGGAAACAAAGTGTGGAGCAGAGACTGATGGAAAGGCCACCTAGAGACTGTTCTACCTGGGGATTCATCCTATAAACTGTCACCAAACCCTGAAACTACTATGGATGACAAGAAGAATGTACTGAAAGGAGCCTGTTATGGTTGTCTTATGGAGGGGACCTGCCAGAGTCTTACAGACACAGGGGCAGATACTAGCAGCTAACCATTGGACTGAGCACAGGGTTCCCAAAGGAGGAGTTGGAGAGCAGACTGGAGTAGCTGGGGTAGTTTGCAGCACCGTGGGAAGAATGATGATATAGGCCAACCAGATGCCCCAGGGCTCCCAGTGACTAAGCCATCAACCAAGTGGTACACATGGTTCCAGTCAAAAGAATGGCAGAGAAATGCCTTGTCAGGCATGAGTGGTAGGAGAAGTCCTTGGTCCTGTGAAGGCTCAATAGATGCCCCAACAAAGGGAAATGGAGGGGGGGGATTGTGGGAGTGGGTTGGGTAGAAGAGCATATTTTTGGAAGTAGCGGGTAAGATGATAAGTTGGGTGTTTTCAGGGAGGGGGGGAAATTGGGAAGGGGTATAACATTTGAAATGTAAATGAAGAATATATTCAATAATAAAAAGCAAATTGATAGCATCACTCAGAATGCACTGTCAGAAGGGACAAATGTTCACAGAAATGAGAAGGTATTTGAGAGCCATGGCTTTTTCTTCAGCCTCCCTTTTGTATGATACACAATTGAGGGTTTTAATTTCTTATATTTATTTATTTATTTATTTTTATTTTTCTTTCTTATTTTTTTGGGTATTTTCTTTATTTACATTTCAAATCTTTGTTCCCTTCCAGGTCTCCTCTTCAGAAACCCCCTATCTTATCCCCTCAACCCCCAGCCTCCATGAGGGTGCTCTCCACCTACCGATTCACTCCTATCTTCAGCCCTGGCATTCCCCTACATGGAGGTATCAAAAAGCCTCAGGTCCAAGGCCCTTTCCTCCCACTGATGTCCAAAACGTCCATCCTCTGCCACATATGCTAGCACCATGGGTCGTCCCTCCGTGAGTATTCTTTGGTTGGTGGTCCAGTCCCTTGGAGCTCCGTGGGGTCTGGCTCGTTGACACTGTTGTTCCCTCTGTGAGGCTGTAGACCCCCTTAGCTCCTTCAGTCCCTTTTCCAACTCCTCCATTGGGGACCCCCACACTCAGTCAGATGGTTGGCTGCAAGCATCTGCCTCTGTATTTGTCTGTCAGGCTCTAGCAGAGCCTCTCAGGAGACAGCCATATCAGACTCCTGTCAGCAAGCACTTCCCGGCATCCACAGTAGTGTCCGAGTTTTAATTTCTAAGGAGCATAGAAAGTCTGACTCTTTGTTTTGATTGGCAGGAAGCATAGATTATATAAGCTTTTGTTCATTGCCTGAATTCTTTCCCATAAAACAACTGATTTTAATAATGTATATGTCTAATTATGAATAGACAAGCACAAGATTCTTAATAGATTTTTTTTCTAAAAGTTTGCTCAGAGGTCAAGACTAGCCTTATTTCTACACATGTACCCAAACCTTTCCAAGCCTGATCAATCCATTGATCAGGGTAATAAGATGCATGTCAGAATGTGCTCTAATTAATATGGGGGCATATTTATAATCATAAATGATTCGTAAATGAGTCATAATCATATGATGTTAAGAAATACTCATTCTATTGTTTGAAGAAGGGTATCTATTCAACATTTAGTTATCCCAAACTGCCAAGTGCATTGTTACAACTGGACTACATGTATTCAAAACAAATGGAATCTCCATTTGTCAAGCTATTTGACACATTCCTTTGCCTCAACTGTAAGAGAAACATCATCTTTGAAAATTTTACTAAATATATTCTCATTAAGAAAGGATTGATTTATGTACATACAAATGAATTTACCAGACCCTTTTCTAACTGGTGCAAAACCTTGCTCCTAACCTAGTGTCTTAAAGTCTTAAACTTGTGTTTTTCATATGAAAGAAAGAAAAAAATGTTTTATATTACTGAAAATATGCATGTGACATTCACAAGCCAGAAACATAGACTGTATACAGGACTGATTATCACAGCAAGAGTGTTCCAATGTGACCATTTCAGCAGAAAGAGCTGAAAGATATAATCCTTTGAGAAGTACTAAGGGTAACTTGAAGTCAAGAGTGGAGACAGAGACAAGAACACTAGAGAAGTCTCAATACATTGGTACCTGTAGATAATGAAAACACATAAACACTAAACACAACCAGGCTGCCAGCTAGGTTAACACAAAACCCCAACACTATAAGTCTATTTTGCTCAGTTCCCATTACAGAAAATAACATGTCTAGCTTTCAACAAAAATTACAAGTTGTTGTAGAGTCTGGCACCAGGACAAAATTCTATGTGTGTATTTTTTTTCTTAAGGACCAGCTACAGAGAGTTAGTAAGCTCAGCCTATTGGTTTTTGGTGGTAATTAGGGCCGGGAAAAGTGTTAAGAAGAAAACACTTTTCTTATCAGACATAAAGCAAGGCTGTAGCATTGCAGTTCTTTTGAAGAGCTGCAAAGTCACACTCAGCACCATCTCCTAGAGGCCATCCATGCCTGTGTTTTAAGTCCTGGTGTTTGCCTTTGGAAACCTCCTTATTGAAGGATAGGCATGTATTTATCCCACTCTCAATGAAGCTGCTTCTACTTTTCTATGTCTCTCCCATGAATCTCCTTCCATGGAAAAGGTCCTGAGACTGCTTGGCAAGGAGGTGAATCCCTCTGCCTATGCTTAATGTCACCTGTCCCATTCTTCGCATGTAAGTAAATCAGAGACTATGACAAAATCTGACTATAAGTCCAGCTTCCTGGGATACATTGGCATTTGCTCAGATTTCAAAGCATGAGGGATGTAAATTATGGCATAAAATTATTCTAGTTCTTCAATTTTTATTAGATATTTTCTTTATTTACATTTCGAATGTTATCCCCTTTCTGGTTTCCCCTGGGAAAAAATTCTATCCCATCCCCCCTTCTCCTTGCTCACCAAGCCTCCCACTCCTGCTTTCCTGTCTTGGCATTAACCTAGTAAATATAAATTATTATTATGATCAAGTCAACAAAAATTTGAGTAAAGTAAACTCTTTCGATGGGTTCAGCAAAGACAGAGATATGCATCTGAGAACGGCAAAAAAATGTGTCTTCAGCTGCCCTGTAAGGAAGTAAGAATGAATGTAACAGTTAATACACTGAACCTGAGAGGGAAAAAGGCTGCTGATTGTGTTGGTACCCACCTACCCACAGACATTAGAGTAAGGCTACAGATCAAGATTAGAATAGCAACTAGAAAAGGAGAAGACATATATATATGAAATAATTCAGAACAATTCCAGATGTAAAATCTCTTGATCTAAAAGGTAAATGTCAGGTTTAAAAAACAAAGGTGATAGGGATGATTTTTAAATGCTAAACAATGACATAGCAATAAATTTTCATTGTTGTTCTTATTTTCATCACCTCAGAGGCTCAAGAATTCTCCAGAGCTCCTCACAATCAGCATCACAAAAACCTTGCTTAGAGACCATGTAAGCAACCAATTGCATGAAAACGGTGGTATGCTCAGCGTCCTTCTCATTTAGATGTGCCACATTCCCATTGTCACTAAGGATTCTTGCTACTTTTTCCTTTTCCTTTTCCTTTGAGCAAACAATTGCAGCAAAATAATGCACGAACTCTTTGGGAACTTTCAATCAAAGAGAGTTAGTGAGTAGCCAGTAAGGAAGACATAATCCATTAACCCCAGCATTGAGGTGACTGTGGCAAGAGGTTGGATAATCAAAAAGTTCAAGACCTGATTGAACTACACATCAAGTTTCTCAAAAACAAAGTTCTGTTACCGAAACAAGACCTGAACAAGGGCAACTATAGACCTGCTAACAGGGCAAGGGAAAATCTCATGGGACATGAACCTCAGACAAAGAATCACAAGAAATTAAGAAATATTTATAACAAAAGATATAATTAGCTTCATGAAAACTGCCCTCAGTTTGCTATCCAATACCAAGTACTCAGCTCCGAAGTCATATATAGTCAAGCAACATTATACAAACTGAATAGCTTATATATATACATATATATATATATATATATGTATGTATATATGTATATATATGTGTGTATATATATATACGTGTGTATATATATATACACACATATATATACATATATACACATATATACATATATATCTATATATATACATATATATATAGATAGAGAGAGAGAGAAAGTTTATACATATGTATATATATATATATATGTATATACAGAGAGAGTTTATACATGTGTGTGTTTACACATATATGCGTATGCATACAAATATATATGTATATATGCCAAAGTATATATACATGCCAATAATTAAAGAAATACAAGCCTTACATTTTAGAGAGAGTGGAAGTGAGGTACTTGGAAAAGAGTACAATATAAGAGGGAAAATGTTGTAATCATGCTTCAATTTAAAATAATTATAATTTAGAGGAAACAAGTAAACAAAAAGTTGGGGACTTAGGTCACTGATAGAGGAATTGCTTAATATATGTTAAACCCTGACTCAAAATAAAGAGGGTAAAACAAAAAATTTATTCAGGATGTCCTTAGGATGAAAAAATGTTGCATAAATATCAAGGCTGTCATGTTAAGATATAATATAATTGGTGAATTCATTTTTATATTTGAATAAGCATTAAATTCTACTTTCTTATGTAACATTTCATTTATGTTGGAGTTATTTTCTCTACTTCTACAAAAATGCAATGCAAGAAGGCATAACACCTCCAAAAGTGAAGCTGATTCCAATGGAAAAGATGTCAGCATATTAATCTATACTGTAACAGTCCTGAGACAGTCATTGTAGGGAACAATATGGAATTCAGTGAGATTAGAAGGTTTTGCATTTCTACATGGTCTCAGCAGCCAAGAGCTATTTATCATTTCTGGTCATTTTCAAAATAGAATTTAACTTTTTTTTTCTCAGAGTGAATGAGAGGACTAATTCTTGTTCTCTTTTTCTGAGTTAAGAAAAAGCTAGATATTTTTATGAGGGGCCAACTAATTCAAATTAATTTTAATAAAGTATCAGACCCTATGGGTGACATAGAATACATGCTCAGGAAAAAAACAGCATATTTATTCTTTTTGTCATCCACTTACTCATTTGGATATGTAAACTACAATATCAAATAATTCATGCAGAAGCGTGCCAAAATCCAGGAACACTATATTGTCTTAAAACAACTAGCAGATATCAGCAGGTATAATTAATAATAATAATAATAATAATAATAATAATAATAATAATAATAATTACTATTATTATTAACATTCATTTATAGTGGCCTGCCATTCTCTGCAATGCTGTGCATCCATTTTTATAAAACCTTGATTCATAATTTGAAGAGTAAGTTCATCCAATAAAAATCACCTTTCCAATATCCTTGTGCATACTTTTAGATAGGTATAGGAATTACTTGACTTCTTTCAGAATACATTTTATAATTTGCACTCTCCAAGAGGAGAAATTGAATTCGCAGAAAGTAGGCCTATTTAAAGGTGTCTTTCTGTTTGAATTTGAGTCCTCTGGTGCTCTGTAGATGAGTGATGCATAGCTGTAGGTCTGCCAGTAGGAGTGCAGCTGCCTAGTTACCAGCTCAGCGATAATACCTGATGGATGTAGAAACAATAATTTTATAACTCAAACATTTTAAATGGTTTCATGTATACTATATATGCATAAATATACCTATTACAATACATATTTATATGTTTGAGCATTTATAAATATGGAAGTATTAATAGATGATGTGTAAAGGAACTACAGGTTCACTGAATTAATCTTGAAATATCAAATGCAGTACATTATGTTTCAAGTATTATTACATTTTTGTACTTGTATGCTTAAATTTTCTATCATTCTATCTATACCAAAATGGAGAATTAAAATGAACTGAATTGGATAAAATAAGTCCACAGGAATAAAAGTTACAGGGTATATTTTTAAAATATTACTTTACAATACCTCAATTATTTCTCCCACATTATTCTTGAAGAACAACTACTACGAAGAAAACACTAACTTTATTTCAAATCTAAACAAAAGTATGCAGTATCTCCTAAATTATGAATAATAATTTGAAAATATATAAAAATTCACTGTAATTTAATAACGCATCTAATGCATGCACAGGATTCATAGACAGACTTTTAGGCTCCCTCTATTTATTTGTAGCACATCTTTAAGTTCTCTTTTGTGTAATAGAGAAAATTTCTTCAGGTATCTCAATATTCTGTTAATAAAATTGGAACAAACAAGTATTTATATTTAAATAATGGAAAATTATCACTATAAATAGCTGATTCCAATGGAAAAGATGTCAGCATATTAATCTATACTGTAACAGTCCTGAGACAGTCATTGTAGGGAACAATATGGAATTCAGTGAGATTAGAAGGTTTTGCATTTCTACATGGTCTCAGCAGCCAAGAGCTATTTATCATTTCTGGTCATTTTCAAAATAGAATTTAACTTTTTTTTTCTCAGAGTGAATGAGAGGACTAATTCTTGTTCTCTTTTTCTGAGTTAAGAAAAAGCTAGATATTTTTATGAGGGGCCAACTATATAACTATATAATATATATAATATATAATATATTATATATTATATATTATATTATATAATATATTAATATAATATATTATATAATATATTATTATATTAATAATATTAATATATTAATAATTAATATATTATATTATATATTAATATATAATATATAATATATTATATATAATATATAATATATAATATATATATTATATATATAAATAGTATATATTATATATATAATATATATATTATATATATAAATAGTATATATTGAGATAATGGCACAACATAGCTTGAACCTAAAACTGATTCAGACTTCTTTAGAACAGGACACATGAGGTAGAAACAAGATGGCTGCCTGATGATGTCCAGTTTCAACTTCACAGAAAAAGAAACAGTGTTACAAGCTTATCCCTGTATTTTAGGTGAATTACCATGGTAAAACTAATAATCCATGAAAACACTGAAAATGTAAAGTTAGAGACCTAGGAGAATAGCCCAGCAAGAAAAGCAGTATATGTATGTATATATGTATGCATGCATGCATGCATGTATATATGTATGTATGTATGTATATTTCTGCCCTGAGTTTCATAGCTAGGAAGGGGTTCCGATTTGCAGGAGTAGGTTTGAAGAAGTCCAAGCTAACTAGAAGAATTGCTGATGATCCTATCCATTGAAGATTCCAGCATCTATAGAAGTTTGCAGCAAATTAAATTAAGTAATGGGAAGTTGGCATAATCACCTAAATTTGAGAAGAGTATCTTATTTTTACATGAAATCCCAAAGCCCTTTTATCTTAGAACAATAGCTAAAATGTGAGCTGTTATGAGAATTGGGATTGTTCTCTAGATCAGAGACTCCTGAATATTGCTAGTTCTGGTACCCCATAAGAATTCTAATATACTGACTTAGCAGACAAGCATTTTTTTGTTTGTTTTTTTGTTTATTTGTTGGTTTTGAGACAAGATTTCTCTAGTTATCCTGGAACTCACTCTCTGGACTAGGCTGGCCTCCAACTTAGAAATCTGCCTGCCTCTCAAGTGCTGGGATTAAGGCTTGTGCTACCAGGCCCTGTGACAGCATTTAACAAACATAGTTTATCCCCTGAAAATAAGGCTGGACTCTAGTTCTGCTCAGCCTGCTGACATGTAGATCTTCACTAGTGACCATGCTTTATCATCATGAGATACTACATGATAATATTTTCAAAAAGTCATTGAATCATTATTATTTGAAGATCATACCAGAAAAAAGTGGGGCTAGCATAACAGAAAATCTTTCAATATATTCATCAATTTTTACAGATAATAAAAAAAAAGTGCAAGGAATAAAACCTACATTCAGGTGTGCAGGTGTGCATCTTTCCCTAAGACTATACTCTATCACGTGAACAATCTAAGGGACCACCCCCCCATACACACCAATCATGCTATTGCCAAGGTATTAAAATATGTTTTATTCAAAGAGAAAATACTATGCATTTTAATCCTGCTTCCACTTGGGATATTGAATCACACATGGGAAATCCATGAGAAATCAACCAACATACTTTTCTTTGTACTGTTTCTGTAAAATCAATTTGCCTCTAAAACTATAATGATGACTGACTGCTACATGACATTCTAAATGATGTTCTATGTGAATGAAAGGGAAGCGGGGAAGGTTCCAGGTCCTTAGCTTGGAGTTGGGCAACACTTGATGTCAGGAGAGTTTTTCCTCTTATTACTGCTGTGGCATTAATTGGGATTTGGCACAAGTGATTGACTCCCTCTTGTGAATCCTTCATTCTGAGAAGAGAGCTCTGAGAAGAAAAATAGCACCTGGTGAGGTGAGGATGACACTGGAATATTAACCACGCATCTTCTTTTTCAAAGACAATTCCTAGTCCTGATCTATATGCAATTAGATCTCATACCCAGTAGCAGCTAAAACCACAAGAAATGTGTAAATACTGTGATGCTGGGCATAACGGGGCCAAAGAGAAAGCATTACCTAAACAGCCAATAAATAAAAGAGTCTTTTTGCAAGGTTGGAAAAAAAATACATTTGAGCAAATAGCTGTCTCAAAAGAAATAAAACACCCTTTCAAATACTTCAGACACAAGGGTTAGTCATGGAAAGAAACTCAGAGTGGCAAGGAGACTTCGAGGGAGGTTTCAGCATGCTGGTACTTGGAATTGCTCTCATTTTATTTACGGTAGGAATCTTTCTCACAATTGCATTTGTAGAATGCATTACACAGAATTAAAAATTTATAGCAACCTATTTTACTGGCTCCATTTTTAAAACAAGGAAACTAGGCCCTGGTTAATGTTCTGCTTATTATACTGTTTTGTATTTATAACCTTAGTTGCCTCTTCTGTGTTGTTTTCTAATAGAAATCCTTGAGGAAGTTATTAATTTTATTATGTCATTTGCTATACTTATTTAGGCAGGGACAGTAGGTTTGAATCCTTTGAGGATACTGATTACATTACTGTTACACAAATTCTTTTAAAGAAAAAAGATTCATGTCAATACTAAAAATTCAAATATTAAAAAGCAAAATGATGAAATTGTTCTCTTTCTTCCATATTTTTGAAGTTTTCAAGATTCAATCACTTATTACATAGTCATAAGTATGACTAGAGATATTTTACATACTGTTGTAAGCCCATGCCTGCATACTTTTATGTATAGACTTTTTATCAATATGAACATAGTTTTACACACCTCCAATGAATACTTTAGCAATTCTCACTTTTTAAATCACGCAACTTATATGTTTTCCTAATTATTTTCCATTTAAGCTAAAAAGGTGATCAAAATGTGATCTCATGAATCCCATGGTTGTTATCATTCACAAAGATTTTTCTTTTATTTTACATTCTTTAGTGTGACGATCCCGGCCTTTTTATTCTAGCTAGCTTTAACCTAATAGACTCCATTTTGTACTAGGACACCATCTTATGTTTAATTTGCCTATAGTTTGAACTCAGTTATTGGGAAAACCCTAACTTGTTCCAGGAACCACTATACCCTTAGCCCCCTAGCACCAGCCACTCCACCCCTAGCAACAACCAAGCAGAATCTAGAAGGGCAGGTTATGACCTTTAAATATCAACCAATCATACATGCTAAGCTTCAAGACTTCTCACCCTGCTTGTAACTATGATAAAAATACACGACTTTACCAGCTTTGGACCTTCCACACCCATCTACTGAGTCAGAGACGTTTGTAGGTCCAAGCTGGAGCTTAAATAAAGACTCTTCTTTTGCATACAATGTGGATTCTTGGCATCTCTAGTGGTCTTTGGGGAGTTCATGATCTGGCTACAACATTGAGGAGCAAAATAAAGAGACCAAATCTCTCAGAAAACACACATGATAAAGAAAAAAAAAGTACATTAATACCATAGTGAATTTCAAATTTACACATATCTAATTTATCTATTAGGTTTAATTAGAAACTCCCCGGAAAGTATAACTGAATTAAAATAAGAGATTTTGATTATTTGAGGCAGTGGCTATAAGGGAATTTGTTACAACCAATTCTGAAGAGTTGTGAGATAACACACCAGGCCCCTAGGATCTAATAGTAGTTCATTCTGACATTGTGAATAGACTCAGATGTGTTCATCAAAGTATCTGCCATAGCACATTCATAACTATGAAGATAGTGTTTTTTCTTTTATAAAAGGTTACAGCATGTAATATTTGTGAACCATTTCTAGTATCATGGACTATGAACTCTCAGTTTTATCATTATATTTTAAAAATTATTATTTTGCCATCTGCCCTTTCTTCACTTCAACACCTCCCAACCCTCCCCAGTCCAACATTTCCCATGCCCTCTACACATCGACCCTCACATTGGTAAACTCTTTCCTTTTAAATGTTGTTTTAATACATAAACATAAATGCATAAAGAGACTAAATTCTCTTTAGTGTGACTCAGAGTCGAATTATCTTAATTCCATTTATAGGATGTAAATAAATATAGTTCAGAGTATAGATATCTACATGCAGAATATAAATACCTAATTTATAAAAATGGATTAATATTTACTCATAAACATACTCATAAAATAAAGCTTATTAAGTTATTTTGTAAGGGTTTAATGTTTGAAACACAAGCATATGTTATATATGTAAAATTCAAAGTTTCTCCCCTCCAAATAACTGAAATATCTTAGATAATATTTGAAAATTGAGAAAGTATGGAAAAGCAGGATTAGATATCAACCCAATTTCTCATTTGTTGGTCACAGTTTCATGGAATTCATCTGTCATCAAAAATATCAGGCAAGAACTTGGTCTTCTGTTGAATGGCTGCTGGGATATTGCTTTTCTGTAAATTGAGCATGGGTCTTGGAGCTCCTGCCTCTACGTGATAGTGCTCAGAGAACATTCTCGCCAAAAAGCTTAGATAAAACATTGCAGGTAGCATTCAGGGATATTTGGAGTAACTTGTGTGAATTCTCTGGCTTGGGGAGTGACACATCTCACTGTGAGGTCTCAACTCTGTAGTAAAAAGTATTACAGACAATTTAGTAATAAATAAAGGATGGTTTTGAAAACAGAAGAACAGAGTTATTAATAAGGGTAAAATCATCCACTTGAAAGATTAAAACTGATTCATGATACTTTTCTCCGTAGATAATTCAATAATTTTCTTTTTAATATTTGTACTCCAAATCATTCTCCCTGTTTGTACTTACAAAACTGTGTAAAAATTACCTATTCTTAGGATTTTTCACATTAGCAGTAGCTTGAGGGAATAAAAAAAATCAAGGGGAGACTCCACATGATATACATGCAACAGCTCCTTCAAGACGTATTGTGAGATCAAAGTATTTGATATATATCTATACAATTTAAAACATATAAATATATTTGTACTAATATATTCAAAATAATATACAATTAGAATATATTTTATATATTATATGTCATATATTTACCTAGTACATTTTAACGTTGAATTATAATATATATTATATATTTAAAATAAATACTTGTTTTGAAAATGTATATTTATATATTTAAAAAAATGTAAAATCTCATAGTGGCGCTCAGAGACTGAAGCAGCAGTTACAGAACGTGCATGGGTCTGCACTGGATCCTGTGTACATGCTTGGTTGTTTAACTTGGGATTTTCATGAGGCTCCAAACACTGGGAGTTAGGATGTCTTTGACTCTTTTGTCTGCTTGTGACATCCCTTTCCTCCTACTGGCTTTCCTAGGTCAGCTTTGATAAGAAGGTTTATACCTAGTCTCACTGTACCTCTTTTTTAAAATTAACTAACTAACTAACTAACTAACTAACTAACTAGCTAACTAATTATTTTACACTCCAGATTCTATTCCCCTCCCGGTTTACTCTCCGACTGTTCCATATCCCATACCTCCCCGCGACACCCTGTCTCCACGAGATGTACCCCTCTCCCCTCACCCCACCGGATCTCAAAACTCCTTGGGGCCTCCAGTCTCTTAAGAATTAGGTGCATCTTCTCTGAGAAGGAGCGGGGTGGGGATACAAGATGGAAAGGACCACATGGAAGCAGGGGAGAGAGCTGAGGCTGTGGTTGAGATATATTATATGAGAGAAGAATATATAAGAAGAAAAAAAAATGCCATGCTCCATGTTTGTGTATCTGTTTCCATTTACTAAGCACTGGACTATCCTGGAAGTAGAGTGCTTTTCCGTGATTTTGTATTTTTCATATGACTCTTCTCTTCGGGTTTTCTTCTGTCCTCAGTGCATTTCTTTGACATCTTTGTGGCTGTGCTGCTTGAGTTACAAGATAAGCCCTCGAGAACTTCTTGACCTGTGATACTGTGATCTTGGATATCTTTTTCTATTTTACCATCAGCTCTCTGACTCTGGCTTCCTGGTACCCACATTCTAACATATGCATACTACTCTTTATCAGAAACACTGCTTCCATCTCTAGCTGCCTTACTGCTCTTTTTCTTTTGGCTTGACCTTCCGTTGTTTGTATTACTGTCTTCCTTTGGTTCTCCTGTTCTTTCTCATATCTAGACTTCATACAAAACCGTGTGCTCGAAAATAAGCACACCGGCCCTTGCTCACACTGACAGAGCTGTCTTCCTCCCACTGTCTCCTTGCTGCTTCTTTTATTTACCTCACAGCTTTGCATTACACCTTTCATCCTTCCTCAACACACCCAAAAACCGCTGTTATTTTTCACATCTGTCCTTGAAACCGCTTGCTTCACTTGTCTTTCTAGCCCCTAAAGTCTTCCCTATAGACAATAGGATCTGGGAAAGGATCCTACCCTTTCCTTGAACGGATCGAGCAATCTACTCTTTACCTGCTTTGCCTTGTTAAGAAATATTCTATGGAAGTCTGTAGCTACATGCTTTTAATCACATTGGTTGTGTGCATTTTGAATTTTAATGGATATTAAGAACATTCATTTTGACAACAAGTTCTGGCACTTTCAGATTTTGAAGGATTTAGGGTTCTTTGTGTTATTGGAGTTTATGGTAATATCAGTATTTCGATGTGTATATGTGTAAGCTAATATTTGTAAAACTCAATTGAATTTCTGTCAGTATAACGATCAGTAAAAACTCCAATTAGTAATTACTTTTTTGATGTATAATTGTTCTGTGATTCACCTACCCTAATTGCATATGAAGTTAAGATGGGGTTTTATGTTCTTGGCCTCAGGCTGATCAGTATTTAGGCACACTTTCTAATTATACTTTCCTCTAACCGAGTGCAAAGGTATTATTATAAGGTGGCTCATCCTTTCCTTGCCGAGCACTATTTTCTAATTCTATCACCTAGTACAAGTCCCCAACCATGTGCTAATTTAACCATAATTGTTCATTTATTCCAATTTGCCCTAACTAGGCCACCATCTCTCCTGTGTTCACTGTCTCATTATAAAAGAGAAATAACAAATTTTGGGCTTGACCTACTAAGTAGTTGAATCTCATCAATATTAAATCCTTCTCTTGAATGCTAAAATGTTCAATTTGTTTGTTGCTCTCTAACATAAACCAATCATCCAAAGACTATAGTAGCAAATTTGAGTAATTAAAATGTGACAAATATTTCTGCTACAATGCATTATTTCTTTCTAGAAAGGTATGTGTTGTGCTAAGAAGTGCCTCTCTCAGTGCATAAGCCTTTAATGTCTTCTCCTCTGTTGTGGGGGTATTTCTGTTGTTCAATTTCATCTCTCCTCTGTATAAATTTCATTTCTTGTGGTCTTTAAGCAAGACAACTGACAGGCAACATTTTATAGTACCCGTCTGTAGTACTAGCACTTAGGAGGCTAAGCAGGAGGATTTTGATTCTTAGGAATAGCCTGTGCTACATGGTGAAACTTTATGAAAGAAAGAAAAGATAGAAAGATGAAAGAAAGGAATGGAGGGACCCATAGCTCCAGCCACATATGTAGCAGTGGATAACCTTGTCAGACATCAATGAGAGGAGAGGTTCTTGGTCCAGAGAAGGATTGATGCCCCAGGGTAGGGGAATGTCAGGTCAAGGAAGTTGTAGTGGGTGAGTTATTGAGCAGGGGGAGGGGGAATGGAATGGGGGTCTTTGGAGGAGAAATGAGGAGAAGGGATAACATTTGAAATGTAAATAAAGAAAATATCTAATAAAGAAGAATTAATGAAAGAAGTTATGCAGGGTAATGAAGAAGGAAGGCAGGCAGGCAGGAAGGAAGGAAGGACGGAAGGACGGAAGGAAGGACGGAAGGAAGGAAGGAAGGAAGGAAGGAAGGAAGGAAGGAAGGAAGGACGGACGGAAGGAAGGAAGGAAGGAAGGAAGGAAGGAAGGAAGGAAGACAGAGAAAACTGCCACCTCTATTCTTGCCCCCTTTTCATTCTTTTATTTTCCCTAGATTCTGTTTCTTCTTCATTCTATTCTTCACAATTTTGCTTTCTTCCTTCTTAGTGGTAGATGGTTATTAATCCTTTTCTACCCTTGATTCAGCTAAGAATAGAAACTGGAATCTATATTTCATGTTCCCATTGTTCTTCCTGGTAGTTTTCTGGAAGATTTCAAACATGTATTAACCATGGCTCCTTTTTGCATCACAGCTTAACCCTCCACTCCCATGGCTGCTGAACACAACACGGCCTTGGATGTCATTCTAGGATTTTGACTTTTTGACAATAACCATCCTGATTAAGGACAACACTTAGAGTCATAATCGTTTTATTTTAAAGGTAATTTTGGATATATAGATATTTATTACATACCCAAAAGCAGCAGTCAAAAGAGTCATCTTCTGTTTTACATCATTTTTTAAGGTTTAGTAGTTCTTTGTGAATTGATCATCATGCAGCCCAATCCCACTCTTTTCTTCTTCTTCCCAGAACATCTCTGCACTTTTTCAAACACCTGCCCAACAAATAAAGTGCTAATGTGTTATGCAGTATGTCCTATAATATACCCTTTTCCCATGCTTTTTTGCTTACAAATATTCATTGCAATGACTCGTTGGTCTGGTACCAGGCCTCTGACTTATGCACAATTATCAATACAGAAACATCCCTGGAACCCCTCTGAAATATCCTGTTTGTTGTCCTTTGTCATGGAGATTCTTTTTGTTGTTGTTGTTGTTTTAAATATTGCTTTTTTTCATTTTCTAAGTTTTTTTATTTACATTCCAAATCATTTCCTCCTTCCCGTTTCCTCTCTCCCTGAAAGTCCCATAAGCCCCCTTCCCTCCCTCTTTTCCCCATTCAACCCCTTCTCACTTCTCTGTCCTGGCATTCCCCTACATCCAGTCTTTCCAGGACCAGGGGTCTCTCCTTCCATCTTCTTGGAAATCTATTGATATGTGAATTGTGTCTAGAGTAATCCGAGATTCTGGGTTAATATCCCCTTAACAGTGCTTGCATACCATGTGTGTTCTTTTGTGATTGGGTTATCTCACTAAGGATTATATTTTCAAGTTCTGACCATTTGCCTAGATATTTCAAGTTCTGACCATTTGTCATGGAGATTCTGTAGTCACGGTTCTGTAGGACCAGCCCCTTTGCACCCTCCAGCAGCTCATCCATGGGGTAGATGTATAGGTGGACCAGTTCAAAGTCCTGGATCTGGAAATAAGAGGAATCTGAGCTTATGGCATTGGTTAGAGGTCATCTTGGGCATGGTCTACCTCTGAAACATAAAGGCCTGTGCAGCATAGACTGATGGTAGTTTCTGGTTCACTTTTTATTTTTCAGAGAGTATTAGGGTACTAATCATTCAGATGTTCACAGGTCAAAACACTGAACACAGTCTCTCTCCTCCCTGATGCCTACTAAGGCACATATGATACAGCAGCCACATCTACAATGCCTCTAAGGGCTTTCTGTTTTAGATTATTTTAAAAATTTATGTATGTGTAGTATGCACCTTAATTGCATTCACCTTCACTTCCTTACGCTACTGCCCCTCCTATAGAGCATGCTCACCCTCATGTTCTCTTTTATCCTTTATATCCCAGTGAGTCCAGTAAGTGCTTCCAAAATGTGAATGGTTATGGGTTCAATCCCTAATCAATCCCATAGGCCATCAGAGGCCAGTCCTGAAAAGAAAATTGACTCCTCCCTCAGTAGCCACCTCTTGTCAATATAGGAGAGCTGGTTTTCTCAGAGAAATGACAACTTGATTTTTATCTTCTTGTAGTCATAATTTTATAATTAATAATCATTCTGAAATAAGTGCTCAGAACACTCTACATGACATAGAGATATCTTGCTGCGGGGGTTAGACTGGCTTGTTGCTGCTTTGTTTGTTTGGTATGAGCAGTTTCCCTGTTTCTGAAAGTTAATTTGGGCACCCATAAGGGAAGAGTTCTGAGAAATAATGAATGTGTGCTTGCAAAGTTTTAATGTAGGAACAGGTGCCAAGAATGGTTGGTGGCAGGGTATGGTGAGCTAGATTGTGAGATAAATGCAATTCGAGGTTTTTCCCGATTTATGATTCTTATTAAAAAGCCACTGGGAACATGATAAGCTCTGGGGGCTCAGTAAAGGGCTCCCCCTGGACAACCTAGATTCTGTAGAATAAGTATATCTGTAGTTTCAAGAGTGCTAACATCACACCCTAGAAAAATCTCCATAAACCGTCTTTGCCTTTGTTTAAAGGCTGGTCACATTCTCCCACAGGCTTTGTCTAAACACATTGAAGATTCCTTTAAAATGTAAGCTACAACATAGTTTTCAGTTCTGTATGCCCCGACCTCATCTGACACACACTAGGCTGACAGTTGAGAGCCCATTCACAAAACAGCATGGGGAAGCACAGGCCTCTCAGAGCCCCAGTGCACTTCTCAATGTGGCAAATTGCAATCCACAGGCGATGACAGCATCTCAAGAGAAGCTGTCCATTGTGAGACTCGGGAGAGAAAATCAAGAGCTTCACAATGTAGAATCCTTTTATTTTTGTCCTTGACAATGAAAAAAAATCTGTAATAAGTGTTTCTACAGTCATTGCTAAGATATTAAAAGATCTTTGGTGTATTATAATGGCATCTTGCTTTTAGAAACTCTTGGGAAGTTATGTTTCTCTGAGTTTTATGCTCTATAGTTTTAATAGATATCATTTGTAGAGGCTATGTCATGACATCGAGATGGACTGATGAAATGTCTTGTCTAGTAGATATAGCTTAGCTATGTTGTGACAACCAGGGGCAATGGTGGAATGGTTTGTCTAATAGATATACCTTACAAACAAAAAACTCTCAGAAATGATATAGCAGATGAATTAGAGCCTAACATAAATCATTGCAGAGAAAAAAAAAGGTAGCATTTTTTTTTTGTATAACTGTAAAAAATACCAAAAAGAAAGCCCCAATGAGAAGAAGAGAGGATCGGAAATATAGGTGAATTTTGCAAGCAATCTGTGACATGTGGGATATAAATTTCCTACCAAAATTAATGAGATGTCTAAAAACATTTCCACCATACCCAAAGAAATATTCAAAGAACTCTCAGTGTAGACCGAGTTCTGTTGAAAGAACTTCTTAAGTGATGCTTGCCAATTTACTTTCTCTCTTTTTGTGACTATGAAAGAGTATAGTCTGATTGTGACAGTTGAAGAGCACGTATGATGGATAATCTCAGCTAAAACTTTCATTTTACAGACTGATCCTTTGCATGATTCAGACGAGAGAAAGGAATATGTACTGTAATGAACATGCTGCTATTCTTCAAAGAGAGAACCGTTTGGTTTTGTTTAGAACATGACAACATATACAAATGTAGATGGGGTAGAGTAAGATTGAAAATAGAATTTGTAGACAAGGAAAGTACATAATTGTTTCCAACACACTTCAAAAAAATACTTTTCAAAAAGATCATATATTAATCTATATAGTACTCAAATATTTATTTAAAGACATTTATTTGTTGATTAGAGTATAATTGTGTCATTTACCTCTTCCCTTGGCTCCCTGCACACCCTCACACGTACCTATTCCATTCTGTTTCAAATCCGTTGCTTTTTTAATTTTTTTTTAAAAATCTCTTCATCTCAATATGAATTTGCTTACTTAAAATTGAACATATGCATATTTTATTTTAAATTCATAAATTAAAATGATGGCTTAGAAAGTAAAATCCAGAGTTATCTGAACATAAAGGATCTTACAATTCAAACAACATGTTTTAGAGAAAGATAACATGAAAATAAGACAATAACTGTGTCTATTTAGTATATGGTCTTGGAAAAAACCTAAATCTGTCTGGATGATCCAACCATTGTGCACTGAATTCCCTCAGGTTTTATGTTCAGGGATTAGGCCAACTTGGTACTAAATTATATTTACATTAAAGTAAAAGGCAGGAAAACAAAATTTTATAACATTGAATTTATAATTGGATTATTTGGGACTCAAGGTTACTATACAGATCTCTTTAATTTTTGTTTTTTATATATTTTCCCATTCCATATTATGTTTTATAAACAAGAAACTTACATTGGTGTGCCATTTAAAATTCTGTGACTGTCAAAAAAATCTCTGGTAAGGAATTCTGATGCCCTCATTCTGGCTAAACATATAGTTAAACTATACATACAACTACATGTTTGCAGAGTGGTCGCTCCTGGCCTGTGAGTGACATGAGCACTTGTCTTTTTCAGTCTTCCAGTTTTATGGCACTTGCTGAACATTCTGGTGTATAAACTGCAAGTCTGGATGCCCAAGACTACTTCACAAAGCAATTCTTTTCTAACTCTTCTCAAAGCCACATAGATTACGATACAGGCCAGAAATCAAAATGCTTCTGAATGTGCACTTAGGCTAGTGAATCAGTTACTTAATCCTGAGGAGTATGTTGTACCTTAATGCTTAATGACACGATGATCTATCCTGGAATTGAAGTGAAATAGTCTTTCCAATTGCTTGCTACATTTGTTATTTAATAAACTTCAGATGTGTGCAATATATTATTAACTGAATTTGTTACCATAATTGACAAGTACTATATGTGGTATTTTTAAATTTGTTTCACATCCCTATTCTTAACCTTTGAATACTCTCTAATTTTTCTTCTATTTGACAGTGTCTTCAAAACTCAATTACCCAAACTGTTTATGGCAGTAGAAAGCCGGAAGATATTCAGTATCAAGTAACAGGAGTGTGCCATTTGTGAACATGAAATACTTTAATGTTTCCTGTAAATAGCTCTAACACTTAATTCGCAAAAGCATTTTTTTTCTAAAATGAATAACTAAAGCTCTTCCAACCCAATATCTCTGAATTTAAATGAGCTAAAAAGCACAACACATCAGGCAGCCATTCAGGGATACTGACCCTTCTCTACACCCTTAGAGCATTTAGATATTTAAATGAGCAAAGCAGACAAGACTCATTTTGCATCACAATTCAATGATGGATCACCCACACATATGAAAAAAAAATTTCAATTCATACAAATAAAATCTGTATATAAAAGTGGGAGCACAGACCGGATGTGTTTTTGTAGTAATTTAGCAAGTTAATGTGAGACAAAGTTATTATCTCACTACGTCAATGGGTCAGGAGTCTACTTCTGATCAAGTGTTTTTGTCTGTTTAGCTCTCAGTCTAAAATCAAAGGATCAACTAGGATTGACTGATCTTGGGAGCCTTGCAGATCCCTTCCAGATCCACTACTCATTACTTAGAGGAATGTACTTCTTTGTGTTTATGAGACTGGGGTCCCTACTTCATTTCATGTTATAAATTCAGGTTCAATCTCAACATTTTATTTAACTATTCATTATCATCTCTTCACAAAGTTACTCTTCAGTAAAGAGTTTCCTTCAAATTCAGCTTCTACCTTCTTTTGCTGTATCTTTTTTTTTTATATCTAGATGAAAAAAAGTGTCTGATTTTAAGTGGTCATGTGACTACCTTCTTCTCTCTTGGATAACTCCAGGCAATCTTCATGTTTATAGGCATAGAGAACTAACTGTATTCAGAAAATTCTTTTGTCTTTGTTTTGCTTGTTTTTATTTTTTATCTTCCTTTTGCCTTCTATCTTAATGGATAATTGATTATTTGATAAAAGCTTTGACATTTGCCAGTTTAATGTTTGTATAAGAATCATGATTTTGCTTTTAAAAGAATAGACAATTAAAGTCCTGAAGGAAGCTAATGTTTCTTTGTTACTTATTCAAGTTTAATCTTTGGTGAGGGGATATTATGAAAATATTGTCTATGTGATGATTTTTCTTCTGTTATGGAACGTCCCCCAGAGCTACCTATTCCAATTATGATACTATTATTTTTGTTTCTGTAATTTCTAAACTGTTTCAATGTAATTTACTTTTGAAGATTGGATGCCTATAATTCAGAAGTTCCTGTTTAGGTGGCCTAGTCAAAACTTGTTGTTGGACCAAAGATGGCTGCCACAGTAGAACCATGACAACTTCCAATTTCATTATAATCCTGTCCTTAGGATATATCATACTCAAAAACATCATAACAATTGAGAATCACAATTATTAAGACATGAATGAACCACAAGAGGAGGAGGAAATCGTGCCCAAATTCCCATAGAACTCTGCATGGTTCCAGAAAACACAAGAAATTTTGTTCCCTTTAATATCTTATTCTTATTAATTTCTTTTACCATGTATCTGTAACTCTTGCTTTCTAATGGATTACAGAATGTATGTTCAAGACTTTGTTCCAATTCTATTGTTAGCTAAGAAAATATCCTTTGATAGCCATTTGGAGCTTAGTCTTCTTGTGCATTTCACAATTGCAAGAGGATAAAAGGATTCAGTTTGGCATCAGAAATGGCAACACTTGTTCATAGTTAGATACTGAAAGACAATGTCAGTCATCTCTAAATGGAAGCTACAGTGAGACTTAATATTTTTGGACTTTAAATGTAAAATTAAATGATTGACATACAAATTAATAAATATGATTGAACATTTCCAAAATGTTGTTGACTTAAATAATTATTAATATGAACTTATTATTTTATTTTTTATACTACTTACTCAAACTCTGGTGTATATTTAACGTGATATATATACATACATACATATATATGAACATATATTCATATATTTTGACAGAAAAAAAGGAAAAAATTCTAAAAGGCTTTATTATAAATAGTTGGTTCCTGTGATCAAGGAAACTGAAAGTTACCAAGATCTGCAGTCAGCCGGTTGGTGAACCAGGAGAGCAGATGTATAATTCCAATCTCACTCATGAACCCAGATGAGCTGATGGTGCTAATTACTGTGTGAAACTTCCATTCCCAGGACAAGAAGTAGTGATGTTTTGTATTAGTCAGAATGTTGGAAATACCAAAGCTGCAGTTTAAACAGTGAGGTAGGAAATTCAATCTGCTCAGTCTTCTGGTTCTATTGAGAAATACAACTGATTAGATTAGGCCCATCCAAATACGGAAAACTGACGAACTCTACAAAGGTTACTGATTCAAAAATTAGTAACCAACAAAAGCACTTGTAGAAAAAAACAGATAGAATGTTTGAAGAAATTTCTACCAATTTATATGATATCTCTCATTATTGTTTTGCCTGTTGTTTGATTTGTTCTTAAGACCTTAATGTGATATTGCTAGGTTTTTATAAGATATTTCTCAGTAGCTCATCTTCTTTTGATGGGGGCTCCCTTAAAATATTCACTCCCCAATTTCTTCTTTAAATCTCATCTTCCTGACTTGTTAGGATAAATAGAAGTTCTACTGGGCTAATAATTGCCAAATTTCTCTTTAGGTTTACAGAATGCAGATGATTTTGTGACACTGGTGCATAGAAACTAGTAGAAGAAATTCAAATCCGAGGCTTCCCGTCCAGCCACCATTTTTAGTAGGGAACCAGGCAGCTCCACAGCCTTTTGTGCTTAGCCTGCCAGGAGAGAGTGATCTCCCAGCAGCGATTTCACTTCTGAGTGTGGAGATGAGATCTCCACCTTCTCTCTAGAGTGGTACAACTAGGAGCGCACAAGGCATATTGATCATGGGAGCAGCTGGGACAGGAGTCTTACTTTCTGGCTTCCATTTGGAGAAGGGAACCACACAGCTCCACAGCCTTCTGTGCACAGACCCTGCCAGAAGAGAGTTGGTTTACCAGGAGTACAGACACAGGTTTACAGGCCCATAGGATGGGCAATCTCCAGACAGAGACAACAGACCAACTAACTCCAGAAATAACCAGATGGCAAAAGGCAAGCTCAAGAACCCTACCAACAGAAACTAAGGCTACTTAGCAACATCAGAGCCCAGTTCTCCAACCACAGCAAATCCCGGATATCCCAACACTCTAGAAAAGCAAGAGTTGGATTTAAAATCTCTTCTCACGATGCTGTTAGAGGACATCAAGAAGTACATAAATAGATTCCTTAAAGAAATACAGGAGAACATGGGTCAAATGGTAAAGACCCTTAAAGAAGAAACACAAAAATCCCTGAAAGAAATGCAGGGGAGCAAGGGTGAACAGGTAGAGGCCCTTAAAGAGAAAACTCAAAAATCCCTGAAAGAATTACAGGAGAACTCAAACAAACAATTGAAGGAACTGAACAAAACCATCCAGGATCTAAAAATGAAAGTAGAAGCAATAAAGAAATCACAAAGTGAGACATATCTGGATATAGAAAATCTTGGAAAGAATTCAGGAGTCATAGATGCAAGCATCAACAACAGAATACAAGAGATCGAAGAAATAATCTCAGGGGCTGAAGATACCATAGAAAATATTCACTCAACAGTTAAAGAAAATGCAAAATGCAAAAAGCTCCTGAGCCAAAACATCCAGGAAATCCAGGATACAATGAGAAGACCAAAACTAAGGATTATAGGTATAGAAGAGAGTGAAGATTTCCAACTTAAAGGGTCAGTAAATATCTTCAACAAAATTATAGAAGAAAACTTCCCTAACCTAAAGAAAGAGATGACCACGAACATACAAGAATCCTATAGAACTCCAAACAGACTGGACCAGACCAGAGAGTCCCCCCAGCACATAATAATCAAAACACCAAATGCACTAAACAAAGAAAGATTATTAAAAGCAGTAAGAGAAAAAGGTCAAGTAACCTATAAAGGCAGGCCTATCAGAATTACACCAGACTTCTCACCTGAGACGATGTAAGCCAGAAGAAGATCCTGGGCAGATCTCATACAGACCCTGAGAGATCACAAATGCCAGCCCAAACTACTATACCCAACAAAACTCTCTATTACCATAGATGGAGAAACCAAGATATTCCATGATAAAACCAAATTTACACAATATCTTTCCACAAATCCAGTCCTACAAAGGAAAATAGATGGAAAATGCCAACATGAGGAGGGAAACTGCACCCTAGAAAAAGCAAGAAAGTAATCTTTTCCAACAAACCCAAAATAAAGTAACCACACAAACATAAAAAGAACATCAAAAATAATAGGAAGCAACAATCACTATTCTTTAATATCTTCTAATGTCAATAGACTCAATTCCCCAACAAAAAAGTCTAACAAAGATGTTTTTCATGTGGATCTTCGATTTTATCAGAAAATTTTTGTGACTCCTCTTTCAATTTAGTAATACTTTTTGTGTCTACCATTTAGACTGTATTATTTTCCATGATAAGCTTTAATTTTAACATTTTTTTCTGTGTATTTCTTCGATTTTGTTGGAGGTGTTTTTCATGTAGATCTTCGGTTTCATGGGGGGGGGTGCGGGGGGGGCTTTTTGTAGTTCCACTTTCAATCAATTTAGGAATGTTTTTGTGCCTACCATTTTGTCGTTATAATTGTCCATGATAATCTTCAATTTTAATGTTTTTCTGTATTTTTCTTTAATTTTGTCAGAAGTATTTTCCATGTGGATCTTCAGTTTTTATGAGACAATGTCTATAATTTTACTGTCAATCAACTTAAGAACATTTTTATCCCTTCCATTTTATCTGTATAATTTTCCATGGAATAGTCATTTTTAACATGTTTTCTATATATTTCTTGAGTTTTTTCAGGAATATTTTCCTTGTAGTTCTTCAATTTTATCAGGAAGTGTTTATAAATCCACTTTCAAAAACCTTAGGAATATTTTTATGCCTACCATTTTATCTGTATATTTTTTCCATGAAATACTCAATCTTAATGTGTTTTTTATATATTTCTTCAATTTCATCAGAGATATTTTCCAGGCAAATCTTCAATTTTATCAGAAAATATTTATAATTTAACTTTCAATCAACTTAGAAATATTTATATACCTACCATTTTATCTGTATAATTTTCCATGATAATCTTCAATTTTAATGTTTTTCCATAGATGTTTTTCAATTTTATCAGAAATATTTTCCATGTAAATCTTCCATTTTATCAGAAAATGTTTATAATTCTACTTCAATCAACTTAGGAATATTTTAATTCCTACCAATTTATCTGTATAAATTTCTTCAATTTTATCAGAGATATTTTCCATATAAATCTTCACTTTTTTCAGAAAACTTTTTTGCTTCTACTTTCAATCAGTTTAGGAATATTTTTATGCCTACCATCTTATCTGTACAATTTTTCATGAAATAGTCAGTTTTAACGTGTTTTTCTATATATTCTTGAGTTTTACAGAAATATTTTCCCTTGTAGATTTTCAATTTTTTCAGAAAATATTTAAAATTCCACTTTCAATCAATGTAAGAATATTTTTATGTCTATCATTTTATCTGTATAATTTTTCCATGAAATACCCAATCTTAACGTGTTTTTCTATATATTTCTTCAATTTTATCAGAGATATTTTCCATGTATATTTACACAATGGAATACTACTCAGCAATTAAAAACAATGAATTCATGAAATTCTTAGGCAAATGGGGAACAGGGGGAGGGAAGAGGGCTTTTGGGACTTTCAGGGAGAGGGGGAACCAGGAAAGGGGAAATCATTTGGAATGTACATAAAGAATATAGAAAACAAAAATAATAATAAAATAATAATAATAAAAGTAATCTTCAAAAAAAAAAAAAGAAAAAGAAATTCAAATCCATTGTAGTATCCTAAAGACATATTGTCATAAATGGAAACTTTGGTAGTTTGAGTAAGAATGGCTCAAATATGTGTTAATTCTGAATGCTTTGTCATTAAGGAGGCCACTACTGGACTGGGAATAGAAGTTGCGGCCTTCGAGGAGGAGGTGTGGCTTTGATAAAGGAAATGTGTCACTGGAGGTATGCTTTGGGGTTTCATATGTTCTAGACAGGCCCAGAGTCTCTTTCTCTTTCCAGTTTCATGAAGAACCAATGTAGACCTCTCAGCTACCTCTCTAGTACCATGTCTGTCCATAGTATTCCATGCTTTTTTGCCATAATGATAATGGACTAAAGTTCTAAAACTGTAATCCAGACCCAATCAAATGTTTTCCTTTATAAGAGTTGCCAAACTCATGGTATCTGTTCATACTGATAGAACTTTGACTGAGACATAGACACTGTCCAACTTAAATTCTCATGGCTTTCTTTTCTTTCCATGAGCCATTAAGCCCTGTAAGGAAGATCTTTGAAGAACTGTTATCCTCAAAACTGTTCATGAATCAACTTTTTTCATTCTTTCAATATACTTATTATGAATAATACATTGGTGGGCAGCTGGACACTTGATTCTGTTTACATCCTTCTATTCATATTCTTAAAGGAAGAGCCAAGAAACTGTTATAATAAAAACTAGTGGTATGAAACAGGTAAAGAAGAAAAGAGGAGGTACTGAACATGTTGTCATGTTTGACAATTGAGATGATGACAAATTTGACCTACACAGACCTTAAACCAAATTCTCATCTCTTTATAATGTATTGGTATAGCAAAATCTTCATATAGAAATATAATGTATATGTGTGCTCACATTGTATAAAGAGGTACATATCTTCACTTTCAGGAAAAGCATGAATATTCAAAAATTATTCTTAGAAAAATTCTACAGATTCAAATACATTTGGTAAAGGTGAAATATATCTATCTGCTGTGCTTTGACTATAGAAAGAACGGTCTATTATACTTATTGTCTGTGTGACTTTTACTTTTTTTCTGTGTCTCTTCTATACCTTCTTCATTCTTAGCCCAATTATGTTTATCTTCTCCAAAAAATACTTAAAATTAACACATATTTGTATTTAATGACAGGACTCAGATGATCATTCAATTGTCTTTGAATTTGATCATATAAATCAGAGAGAGAGAGAGAGAGAGAGAGAGAGAGAGAGAGAGAGAGAGACAGAGAGAGAGAGAGACAGAGAGAGAGAGAACTTAGCAATCATTTTATAAAAAGCTCCTATTAGCAACTACTTTGAACCTTCAGGAATAAAATTAAATGGTGCAAGAAATTCAATGAGATAACACATACTGCCAATCAAGTCAAGAGTCTATAGAGCCAATAAGTTTCAAAATTAGTGTCAAGGAGCCAAGGCCAACCTAATGTTTATATTTAAAGAACGATACATTTTCAATATTATATGAAAATATGATTTCCACAAAGCGAAAACTAAATAAGAAAGAAATTAAGGAATGTAGAAAGAGAGAATATTTATCTCCTTTGACTGAAATGTTTTGGAAATGCAGTTTGTTTTATACTCACCCATTTTGGAATAAGTTTGCTAAGTCTACAGGACTCTTGAGTCTTTTTAAAAGTTAAAAGTCAATGTAAATGTATAAATTGTTTTTGATCTGATGAAATCACTTCTACCTTGTATGTCTATTCATATAAATTCATATTTAAATTACTATTATAAATATTTAAGTGAAAATATTTGTTTCCTTTAGTATAGCATTTCTTCTTTTAAGTATCACTAAATAAGGATTAATTATTATATATTTGTCAGATAACTAACAGAAATATGCTTGATGAAATATATTTGTTGACTTTGTTGAAACATTCTCTTCTTGAGGTATTCAAAGGCAGGTCCATATGTACGAATCTACCACTGAACTACACACCAACTTCATTTTTCACAGCTCTAAATTATAATGAGCTGACGAATGGTCTTTAGTTCTATAGAATGCAGAAATGATGACCTCCTGAAACATGATTAAAGGTAATGTCCTTCTATATTCATTTTGTTGTTGTTTATCAAAATATATAAATCATGTAAATTGTTATGCTGTTTAGCTTACATAAGACTAGTTCATTTGTTTAAAGAAAATGTAGGAAACTGCCCTAAACGATTAAGGTCAATTGTGCCAGAAAAAGGAGACAGACAATGTGTGTGGGGAAGATTACACCCAGTACCTAGATTTTTCTGCCATTGGTTCAGCTATCCCTCTTTCTTATTAGTATTAAATACTTTGGAGTTGCATGCTCTCCTTAAAATAATTCTTTCAGTAGATAGGACAATGACACACAGTTTTGAGAATGCCAGTTCTTTACTTCCATCCAGCTCGTGTCTCTTGTATGTTGATATCCAAGCATTGGGAGAGGAAAATGAATATAATAACCATTTATATTTATAATAAAACATATTTATTTAAAAAAACAATACACATACATTATATGTGAATCTACTAAAGTAACGGATAAACAATTAAAATGCTTTTTATATTGAGTACATTATATATGTTGGCTTCCTTTCATCAAATAATATATCACAATTATGAATATAATAAGCATTTGGAAGTTGCTTTAGCTAAGAAGCATTGATTCCTCTCTTGGGCTCACCAGATAACTAAAGGCATGAAAGAATCCTGGCATTCCTGGTGTCAGTTTGCATCCTTGTGCTTTACTTTTGCCACTCACCATCTTTGTCTCTACATGTGGATTTGCCCACGATTCAAGGAGTATCTACACTAATGAAAAACCTGCCCAACTCACTTTCATATGTGAGAATACATATACAAATATACATATACAAATACAAGAGTAATGGCGTTATTCAGCTGTCAAATTTTTACAGTGGTCTAATCCAAGATTTTTAAAAGCACTTGATGTAAACCAGGTGATGGTGGCGCACGCCTTTAATCCCAGCACTTGGGAGGCAGAGGCAGGTGGATTTCTGAGTTCGAGGCCAGCCTGGTCTACAGAGTGAGTTCCAGGACAGGCAGGGCTACATAGTGAAACCCTGTCTCACAAAAAAAAGCAAAAACAAACAAACAAACAAACAAACAACAACAACAACAAAACCAAAAAGCACTTGATGTGGTTTGAGTATAAAATAATCTCCATGATCTCATTCACTTGAACGCTTGGTCCCTGGCTAGGGGTGATATTTGGGAAAGTTATAGAAGGTGGTTTCATGCTGGAGGAAGAATGTCACTGGGAAGAGGCTCTGAGCTGTGACTGTATGACTAACTTGTTCATTTTCTGGTTTCTGAGTGCAGGCGTCATATGACTAACCTTCTTTCTCATCCCACCTTCATGCTGTCTCTGATTCTTGCCATCTTGCCGCCTCCTCCATCAAGGTGGATGGTAATCCTTTATAACTGTAAGTCAAAATAAAGCCTTCAACTTCAATGTGTTTTCTCAGGGTTTTTTTTTTCAGAGGTTTATGTGTTTGTTTTATCATAACAACAGAAAATAAATGAGTATGGGCATCTAAAGATCCCTAATAATGGTCCCACACAAGGTGTCACCTTATCCCTCACAGAAGAGATCCCTCTACCAATGAAATAAGATTGTACTGTAGTACATAAGTAATCATTGCCTGAAAATTACCTTGTCCCCTAGCAAGCTTGATTTACTCCAACCAACTTGTGTAACCAGAACAGAGACAATGCTAAAGGAGACCACACTTAACTCATTGGTGCTTAATTATATATTCCTGCAACCCCTCGGCCCCAGTTCTCCTTCTTTATAGAGTTAAAACTCATGTTAGTGCCACAACAATGATCTTGGGTTCGCTACACCATATTATCTGTGTCTCTTCCTAATTTTCCCTTAATGAAGTCTGTTCTTTTCACTTTTTTGCCAGACCTGAGCTCCTTAACTACAGTATTAAATGGATAGCTAAGACCATATGATTTGTGATTCCAGAAGCTGGGGCTTTTACCTACAATTCTGGTAAAATTAAATTATTCTCGAGCTATCTGTTTTAGTAAAAGTCAAATTAGCATATCTATTCTGTTATTTTTAGCCAGATTTAAAGTTTTATTCTTATGACAATCAAGATTGTAAATTAGTCAAGAAGAAAATAAGAAAATTATAATATAAATAATGGTTGGGTTATGCTTTTTCTAAGAAATGAGCTTTATAGTCAGTAATTGGTAAGGTTAAATCAAATAATGCATATGTACTCAGCCCTTTACATTGTCTGGATGGCCCAAATTTCATTTCTCCCTTCAGATTAATGTATTTCTCATCATATTGATAGAACCACGGAAAAGTCACAGCCTTCTGCTTATTTCTGATCTTCTGCCAATTTCTTTTCTGATCTAGAATCTTACAGACTGTCTTTAATGTCCTCCAATTTAAATTGACATTTGTTCCATATGGAATGTGTGTGTTCTTATGATTTAAAAAAATATATTTGTAAATTTGCATATTTTAAGCATTCAATATGAATATGACATGTGTTTCAAGTAAATTTTTAATGCTTAAAGCTAATATGATCCTCACAATATATATATATATATATAAACTTGGATGTCATTTTATGCAATATTTCGTTTAAACAAATTCTGGATATGTTTGAGAAATACAAAATTTTGTTAGAAACTATAAGGCAGGCCCAAACTTCTCTAGAAATATGCTCAATTTCCTATCTATTCCTGTATTAGTCAACTTTCTTCTTATTGTGATAAAACACAGTGACTAAGGCAACACTCAGAAGAAAGGGTTCATTTAGGATTCTCAGCAGCACTGAGATAGGAGGCCATCATCATTGTCATCATGTGGAAGCATGGCAGCAATAAAGCATGGTGGCTCTATCACCTGAGATGTGATAAAATATGGCAGTTGTGATTCATGTAGAAAGGGTATGTACTGTCTGAAGTACTTTCAAAGAATGTTCCGATAATTATTGCTTATAAGGAATGAGCTAATGGAAGTGTCAAAAAGCAATAGATATTACAAAATTTACTTCATGTTTTCCAGGATACAGAAAACAATACTTTTTTTTATAAGTAATATTGGCTAGCTTTATTTTTAAGACTGTGAAGAAGGCGACCTGGTTCATCATTGAGAAGTACTATGCACGCCTGTGTAATGACTTCCATACCAACAAGCACGTGTGCGAGGAGATTGCCATTATCCCCAGCAAGAAACTTTGGAACAAGATAGCCGGCTATGTCATGCCTCTGATGAAACAGACTCAGAGAGGTCCAGTGAGAGATATCTCTGTCAAGTAGCAGGAAGAAGAGAGAGAGAGAGAGAGGAGAGATAATTATGTTCCTGAGGTCTCATCCCTACATCACAAGATTATTGAGGTAGATCCTGACACCAAAGGAAATGCTGAAGCTTTTGGATTTTGTCAGTCTTTCTAACCTTCAGGTCATTCAAGCTACAGTTGGGATGAATTTCAAAACACCACATGGAGCTATTTAATCTGTTATGCCATATTTTCAATAAATCTGAAAAAAAAAGGAAAGAAAGAACCAGAATGCACAACAGCATTCAACCATTATTCTTTGCCTCCTCGTTGTGCATAAGGTGTGACTAAGAGCTTTATACTTTTCATCATGGTATTCTATCATATCATGAGGTCTTGACTTAGGAGTCAGAATAAACCCTTTCTCATTTAAGTTGTTTTTGTCAGAAGATTTTAATACAGCTAGAAGAAAAGAAACAAAGAAATTGTTATTAAAAAATGGTAACAATGCTGTGATAAATCTGGCCATATCGTTCTTAGAAAATTCGAACTGATTTATGGGAGTAATAGGAAAAAAATTGGAGGGCCAGAAAAGCCTAAGCAAATACCCTAAGCCAAGCTTAATGAATTATGCTGTCTAGAGCTTGGAAGACAATAACACTGAGGGGCAAATAGACAGTACAGGTCTGGCACGTGAGGTGTCAGTGTGGAATAAAGAGTCTATGAGGAATGGAGCTATAAGTCATCCATGTCACACAATGGAGACAAACAAGGTTGTTGCTGTGGAAACAGTTGAAGATATTAGCACAACTAAAGAGTTTGAAACCTCCATTGCTCGGCTGAGATAATAGGAAATATACCATGTAGGTAAAACCCTACCTCTCAGAAACTCCATTTGAGATGATACAAAATCATTTAATGGAAGAAGGACTGAGGTAAAAAAGTGTAAAGGCAAATTCATAAAAGTGCTTCCCAAAGGTCCAGTGTCAGAGGCTTTTTCACTTCTGGTTCAAGGCAGCCAGGTCACATCTCAGCTGACAGATGAACTTGGAAGTGTCATTTCTCTGGGTATTGTTTCACAGGCATAGACTAAGAAGGGTATGAAGCCTTTCTCAACAACTTCACAGAGCAGTTGAGTCCAGGCAGTATGTGCCTATCGCAGAGCCCCTGAAAGGAAGACCAAAAAACTATGGTGTAAAGTTGTCCCAGAACTGTTGGATAAGTAATCAAGGAGAACTGCAGGCATCAGATGAAGTCAGATGAAAGTTCTATCTGTGAGGACAATTTCTACTGTATAAATTGAAGTAGGAAGACAAGTCTACTGTGGTACCATCATCTTGTAGATGAGATCCTTGTCTGGGCAAGTGGAGAAAGGGAAATGAGAGACACACATCTGCTTGCCTTTTTCTGTTTCCTTTTTGTTAGTCTATTGTTACTAGCTGCTTCAAGCTACTGCTGCCTTGAATTTCTTCCATGATATATAGACTTCATACTTGAACTGGAATCCAGAAAAATACATTTTCTGGAAAGCAGGAACTGGAGAAAGCTCCATCATTATTTACCTATGAAGAAAGCCCATGGTCAGGGAAAGGCTGAAAACCTTTCTCCATTGTATTTCACACAATACATGGATCATACTTAGGCCACTTGACTGAGGAAGACTGCAAGTTCATCCTTGTTTGAACTTCAGGTGATGAATAAGGAATAAGACAGAAAATCCTGAAATGTACAAATAGGAAAGGCTAATTTATGTATAGGCATTTTAAGGGAAATCATAATCCTCATGTTCTATAGCTTTTGAGAATCCTTCATTTATCTTCTCATTCAATATTAGGCATTGTAGAAATTTTGTTTAAAACCTATTAGCTATAGGTTCTCCATTTTATACACTGAACTATGCAATTCTATGTATTGATTTATGTATTACTTTTGTTTATTTCAGTTTCTAGAGATTTTAATACAATTTGAAATCAAGGATTATGATACCTTATTTTGTTTCATTTTTGTTATCAATATGTCATTAGCTATATATCCTCTTTTTAGTTCCATTTCAATTGAAGATTTTTTCCAGTGAAGAATGAACTGAAATGTGGATGCTGCTTATATTACATAAAGACTTCTTTGAGTGAGATAGATATTTCAAGAATTGTGTACATTTCAATCTATAATTTTGAAATAATTTTTACATTTTTGTGTTATTTTTGAAGTTTTACCATTGGAACCAGTGTTTTCCCTCTAAGAACATAGCATTCCTTCAAAAATATTCAGGACTGATTGGAAGATCTCAAAATGGAATAGTGTAGGAAGCAGCTACTCTGTGTACTTTGCACTCTTCCCTTCTACCTTCTAGCCCTCCTCATTAACTTGAAATTACCACCCAACATTTCACAGACATAAGTGCAAAGAATATATCATGGTGTTCCTGATGCTTTTACCTCAAAACAGTTGTAGGTATTATTTTAATATTTTTCAAAAGGAAGTCGTACCAAAGTTTTTATTTCTGGCTAAAGTGATGGAAGCATCACTTATGCCAGAATGTTCACAATGACTTAGTGGGTGTCCAGTTGAAAGACATTCAACTGAAGAATTAAAATATTTAACTTGGGTTAAATTGTAAATGATTCTGCAAAATCTTAGCACCTTTTTCTGAAAATTTTCTTATTAGGAATAGTTTTAAGGATTGGTTTTCAGTCAACCATTTTAGGTCCTTTTTGAAAATTCATGAAACATTTATATACTGCAAAAGGAAAAATACTAAAGGTCCTTTTATAGTATGAATAAGTATGAATGTTATGAATAAGATAATATTGCTGATTTGTTTCATATTTTCTAGATGTAATCATGTTATATGAATGTATATAAATTCTTTTTATGAAATAGAATGCCTGTTTTTCCTTCTGTTTTGTAATCTAAAGACTGTGTGATGAATGTGCTTCCATATTAAAATGTCTTTGACCACTGTCCTCTATTTATTGGGACCATACCATTCACTTCTCTAAGGTATTTCTGTATATCAGATGTATACCACTTTATAACATGAATAAAATATAAATGTTCACACTTTAAAAAAGTAAATGTGCAAAAGTGACAGGTGATTTTATTTGAAATTAGTTCACTTTTATGGAAGTCTATACAGTGAATGTTAATACTCAAGTGTAGAGAACATAGCGGTAATAATTTTTGAAACGGATAAGTTAAATTAATGGTTCACATTTCAGGGTTCAGACAGGTGGGTGTAATAATGTGATCTGACTTGTGTCAGTTTGAATAGAAGATTGAGACGATCATTGGGAAATTATGTAATGAAAAGCTGTTTTCTCAAAATGAATGACTGTTTAATAGACATGCATCTCTATACTTTTGTACTTCCTACATTTGAAAAGTTTGCTCTTGTATCCTCACAGTCCTGATATAAAGCAGAGAAAACTGGCATTTACTGGAACTTTTGCATAACACCTGCATACGTTACTTCTGGTGCAGTCTAGTTTTGTTAACTTGACTTAAACTCAAGTTATGTGAAAGGAGAGAACCTCAACTGAAAAATGCCTCCATAAGATCCTGCAGCAGGGCATTTTCTTAATAAGTGATTGATGGAGGAATACCCAGCGCGTTGTGTGTGATATCATCCCTGGGCTAGTGGTTCTGGATTCTATAAAATGTAGGTTGAGCAAGCTGTGTAAAAGAAGCCAGGAAGTAGCATCCCTTAATGAACTCTGCATCTGCTCCTACCTTCAGGTTCCTGCCTTGCTTGAGTTCCTTTCCAGACTTCCTTCAGTGATGACCAGTGATGTGAATATATAATCCAAATAAGCCCTTTCCTCCCCAAGTTGCTTTGGTTATGACATTTCATGACATTAATATTAAACCTAACTAAGACAGCTCTACTCTGCCTTTACTTCTCACCACTAGATTTTATCACTCTTTTCTTCTAATATTTGAGAAAGTATCTATTTTTGTACTATAACTTAGCTCAGTAGTTTTCACATTAAAAATCTCCACATTATACACTGATGTGTCTCCCCACAAGCTTAGTCACAGTGCTGTTATATAAAGTCTACAAATCATCTAGGCAAGTCAGTAGAAAGATTACTTAGAGAAGCTTTGGCACCGTGGGATGATTTTTGTCAATGTAAATTCACTACTGCACTATAGAGTCATCTGGACAATTTAATGTTTAGTTGATGTAACAAATATATTTGCATAAAAATGAAGGATTCATAAGTTAAAGCAATACTATATTAATTAGAAAAAGCACAAAATTCATTATGATTGCTTTCAATCTCATTTATATTAAATATTTCACCTATGGTACTTTCAAAATAAGATAGAAAGATAATTATGCATGAACCTTGGTAAATACATATTTCCTGAGCCTCTATATATTAATCTTTCTATTATGACTAGTGAGTATTATCAGAAAGTAATAAATAAACTCCTAGCATACATAGATTTCCTTTTCTGTTTTTATGACATTATCTCCCACATTACAATGGTTTCATGAATAGTTGTGTTATTAGATGACATTAGAAATACTCTGGTAGATATTTTTACTGAGTTAAGGACAAATTCTAACTCTTGCTTTGTCAATGGTCACTGCAATTAAATATGCAATAAAATTTTTTTATAAGGAATAATGATTAGAGTTTAACCTTAGTACAAAAGATTCAGTCTTTGGTCATCTGGTTCCACTGCTTCAGGACTGTGGAAAAGACAGAATATCATGGCTGGGAATACATGGCAATATGGTTATTTAACTACTTTTAGTCAGGAAAGATAGAGGAGCTTAGAAAAGGAAGAGAAAATGAAGGAAGAGAGAAAAGAGAGAGGAAATCAGAAACAAAGGAGAAGAGAATAAAGGATAGAAGCTGCCATTTAAACATTTACTTCAAGAAACATGTCTCCAGTGATGTAACTTCCTTCCATTAAGATCTACCTAATATATGGTACCACTTCCAAATGGTGATGTGACCAGCAAACAAGAATTTAACATATCGTATTTAGGAAATAATTAACATTTCTGTTCATATAGCATGTGCTTTTCTTCTATGGTCCCTTGCATTGGAAAGCATATAAGAGACATTAACAAGTGATGAATATTTGTGTTAGTTACTTTTTATGCTGTGATGAAACATCATGTCCAAGGCAATTTATAGAAGGAGTGATTATTTGTGCTTATAGTTCCAGGGTGATAGAAGTCCATTGTGAGAAGTTATCAGAACAGCGAACAGCAGGCAGGACAGTGGGAGTAGGCAACTGAGAGCTCACATCCTTAGCTGAAAGCAGGAAGTAGAAAGAACAAATGGGCAGAGGGCTGGGGCTTTCAATCCCATCACCAGTGCCATAGGTTCTCCTGCAAGATGGTGCCATCTAAGTCTTCCCAAACAACTCCATGGATGGAGAGTTACTGAATAATGCAAGAAAGCATGGGGTACAATTTTTATCCAAATCAAAAACTGATTCACTTCAATCTTTAATTTTTTCTTGAGACAGAGTCTTTCCACATACTCCTGGGTATTCTGGAATTCACTGTGTAGACAAGATGGATTTGAGCCCACAGAAACCTACCTGCCTCTGTTTCCTTGGTAAAAGGAATAAAGGGATAAACCATCACAACTGGACAATTTTAACTTTTTTATCTCTATATAAAATATATTTTTGCTTTCTTTTTATTAATAAAGATAAGAAAATATCATTATTGTCTTAAATCCAAGTATATTTTTCATGAATTGTTATTATAGTAACTTTTAATGTGGACCAGAACATCTGTTCAAAGTTCTATTTTTAAAAGATATTTTTGATATTTAAATGATTATTAGGTATTATGGTAATTAACTTCCAATAGATAAGCGGATGACAATCGATATACTCCATGTCTTTGTTTTCCTGTCATTCTCTGGCATGTGACATGTTCTTGATTATAACTTAGAGATAAGTTTCCTGCAGTCACATCAGCCGAACTAGATTGACATATTATTTTCTTAAGATACGCGTACCCTGGAGGTGGCTGGTTAATTGTTATGTGAAAGCAGGAGATTGAATCATCTGACACATGAAAATCAAACAGTTATGTGACAATAATATCAAAAGATTAAATTGTCTTTCTGGAAAGCCATGTACTCTGGCAGGAATAGAAATGGCTTATACAGGAATAGTATCACCTGGAACAGGTAGACTCAAAAAGTGTGGATGCTTCAGTGCTTCTTAGAAGGGGAAACAAAATAATCACAGGAGCAAATACAGAGACAAAGTGTGGAGCAGAGACTGAAGGAAAGGCCATTCAGAGACTGTCCCACCTGGAGATTCATCCCATATACAGTCACCAAACCTGGACACTATTGTGGATGCCAGGAAGTACTTGCTAACAGGAGCCTGATATGGCTGTTTACTGAGAGTTTCTGCTAGAGCCTGACAAATACAAAGGCGGATGGATGCTCACAGCCTACCATGGGACTGAGTGAAGTGTCTGGATGGAGGAGTTGGAGAAAGGACTGAAAGAGCTGAGGTAGTTTGCAACTCCATGGAGGAAGCAACAGTGTCAACTGGCCAGACCCCTAGGAGCTCCTGGAGACTGTACCACCCAAAGTACACATGGAGGGACCCATGCCTCTGGCAGCATATGCGTCATTGGATGGCTTTATTGGCCATCAGTGGGCCTGATGGTATTCAATGCCCAATGTAGGGCAATGCCAGGGCTGGAAGTTGGGAGTGGGTGGGTGGGTGGGGGAACACCTATATAGAGACAGAGGGATGGAGGATGGGATAGGGTGTTTCTGAAGGGGAGACCTGGAAAGGGGAAAACAGTAGAAATGTAAATAAAGAAAATATCCAATAAAAAATATAAAAAAGAGAGAAAAGAAAATAATCGTGTGAATGGTTATTTCAGGATCAGACAAGAGGCAAATAGGCAATGTTATCATAGCCTTGGAGGTCATTGAAACATTGGACCCCACCCCTTGTTGTCCTAGTAACACCAGAAAGATAAAGCTTTGTAGCTTTGCAGCTGCTTAGATTTAAATTATTACATAACAATATGGGGGCATTTGGAGTTTTTGAAGCCACTTATGGCAAAGGTACTTCCTCGAGGTCAACACCATAGAATCTTAAGTTACCTTTATGGATCTGAGTGGACCAGAAAGCTACTACAGTCTCCTTCTAAGAAAAGCCTATCAAGTTAACTATCTAGAAAACCAGAGTCACATGAAGACATACCAAGGAAAAGGGAGGATTAATGATCCTCTGAATGAAATAATGCACTTTTCCTTTCTTAGAAGTCCAACCCTCCAGCAGAAAGACAGGGAATCAAGTTAGGGATGGTGTTGCTATCCCACAATGAAAACTCTGACCCATAATTGTTCCTGTTTGAAGGAACTACAGGAACAAAACTGGAGAAGAGACTGAGGAAAAGGAGGTCTAAAGACAGGCCCAAAGTGGAATCCAGTTCAAGGGGAGGCCCCAAGGCCTGATACTATTACTGAAGTTAATGAACGCCCTCCAAAGGACCCAACAAGCAGTTGAAATAGTCAGATGCAGATATTTACATACAATCAATGGACAGGAACTGCTGACCCCTGTGGTTGAATTAGGGAAAAGCTGGAAGAAGCTGAGGAGTGCAACCCTGTGGGAGGACCAGCAGTCTCAATTAACTTGGACCCCTGCGATCTCTCAGACATTGAACCAACAACCAGGCAGCATACATCAGCTGATATAAGGTCCCTAACACATATACAGCAGTGGACTGCCCGTTCTGGATTCAATCAGAGAGGATGGCCCTAACCCTCTGGAGACTGGAGGCAAAAGGGAGTTTAGAGGTGTGGTGGGGTTGGGGATGAGGGGTGGGGGGTGGAGACATCCTCATAGAGACAGGGAGTGTGGAGGAGGTATGGGATGGGGAACAGACAGAGGGTGGACCTGAAGGGGGACAAAATCTGGTGTGTAAAAAAAATGATTAAATAAAATTAAAAAAAAAAAGCCCCACTCTTTGGGCATCTGTCTCTAGGGCATATATCAAATAGTACGGTGGAGCCTCTGCTACGGAGGATTTTCTGAATGTCAGTCTTTCCTTTTCCTTCTTTCTTCACATTTTCTTTCAGGTATTCACCAAAGCCTTGCTTGGGCATGGTACCTCAAACATTCAGATTCTCTGTACAATAATTCTTTGAAGCTCTGTTCAGCTATTTTCTGTAATTACACTGTCAACTTAAGTCAAGCACAGAGGGTACATCTTTCTCTATCTTTTTTCTACCTACCTAATCCAAGAAGCTTCCAGGATTTACAGCTTGCATTCCCTGCTGTTTTTCTCTTCCCTGCCAACAAAATTCTCCTTGAACTTCCATTCTAAATTTTCTTTATTTGTAAGAGAAATGGCTCAAAAGAGATAACCCTTATTCACAAACACATTTCTGCAAAAAATTGTAACAAAAATTTAATTAAAATTATATTTTTCAAACACATTCTCACTATTTAGAACAGGCTAGCTTTGAACTCATGACTTTTCTCCTCAGCCTCCTGAGTACTAGGTTTATACTCCTGAGCAATCATGCTGTCCTCCACAGTCAATGTTAACTGGAGGATAATGTAGTCGTATATGGGTAAAATTCATGTCTTAGTATATTGCTTGGTTGTTAAAGTCAATGGACCAAAGTTCGAACACCCAGAAGCCACACCTAAATACAATGTTGGTGAGTATGGCAGTTGGGCTCAAAATCTAGCCTTGGAAGCAGAAACAGAATCCTAAATGCTAGCTGGCTAGAGATTGGCTGTATTAAAAAAAACTTTTGAGTTTAACCGACTATTTCAATTAACGAGATGAAATAGCAGTCTAGAAAGATTCAACCTTGTGTATCATGCATATATGTGCACACACATGCAGACAGTACTACACAGGTATGTGCCCACATATATGTGAACAAATACACACACACACATACACACACACACACACACACAAGAAAAAAATCAGGAACACATTAAGGTGCCATCTTTCTCATTACTAAAGTATTGGGGAAATAAGACCTGGAAAACAAAAATTATTAATACTGTATTATCACAATAAAACAGAATAATAGCCTTCACAAAATGTTGAATACAATAACAAATTAAGGATAACTTTTACATGAGAAAGTACAATTTAGTGAACATAAGAAACTAATCTGGATGTAATTAGCAACCCAAAGCTATCATAGAAGATCTCAGTCCAAATGAAAATCTTTTAATTTGAAACAATCCAGCTACAGCTAAAATATCAAGCATTAGAATATGTCATATTTAAGACTATGTGAAGTATATTATCTCAAACTTACAAACTACTTTAGCCAATTGCTGCCTGGGAAACAATGTCTGCAGCTTGAATTGTCATAGCGTGATATCGCTGAAATTGAAACAGAAAAAGTACAAATCAGTGCTGCAGAAAGAATAGAACAAAACGTACTTTGAATGGTCTACAAAGGGTTTCTTTAGTTGTGAAAACTGAATTCTAGGAGAAAAGCTGTAGTTAAATATGGGAGAAAATGACTCCGCCATCTTTGCTCCAGTGTCCAGGTAGTTGGGACAGCCAGGCTCAGAGACAGACAGGCATAATATTGCTTCATTCTCAGGCAGCTTGTGTGTAACCTGCTCCAAGAGCTGGGCAGATCTGCAGAAACCAGCGCACCAGCTCGGCTGTGGGACTTCTGCCTTGCAGAGGGACCCCCCCGCACTGGGAGGGAGCCTACCAGCTTCCCTTCCGCGACCTCTGTTCCAGGATCTACCGCACTGAGCAGATAGGTATCCAGGTTCTCCCCAATATGACATCGCTTGGGACACAGCCTGTTGGGGCTTCCATTTACTCCCAAGAACTGGACAGCGCTGTGGTCGTCTGGGCGCCAGCTCTGCTGTGGGCCATCCCCCCCTGCAGGGTGACCTGCAACGCTGAGAGAGTGAACAGTGTACTCCACCATCTTTGCTCCTGTGTCCAGGTAGTTGGGAATGCCAGGCTCGGAGACAGACAAGCATAATATTGCTTTGGTCTCAAGCAGCTTGTGTGTAACTTCCTCCAAGAGCTGGGCAGATCTGCAGTAACCAGCGTGCCAGCTCTGCTGTGGGACTTCTGCCTTGCAGAAGAAACCCCCCACCCCACCCCCGCCCTGCACTGGGCGGGAGCCTACCAGCTTCCCTTTGGCGACCTCTGTTCCGGGATCTACCTCACTGAGGAGAGAGGTATCCAGGTTCCCTGCAAAATAACATTGCTTGGGACACGGCCTGTTGGGGTTTCCATCTGCTCCCAAGAACTGGACAGCTCTGTGGTCCTCTGGGCGCCAGCTCTGCTGTGGGCCATCCCCTCTGCCGGGTGACCTGCGCAGCTGAGAGAGTGCAGAGTGCACTCCGTCTTTGCTCCAGTGTCCAGGTAGTTGGGACCACCAGGCTCAGAGACAGACAGGCATAATATCACTTGGGCCTCAGGCAGCTTGTGTGTAACCTGCTCCAAGAGCTGGGCAGGTCTGCAGTAATCGACACGCCAGCACTGCTGTGGGACTTCTGCCCTGCAGAGGGACGCCCCCTCGCCCCCCCCCCCCAGAGATGACATACCCCTGCACAGGGCGGGAGCCTACCAGCCTCCCTTTGGTGACATCTTCTCCGGGAATCCACTACGCTGAGCCTTTGGATGTGCAGGGACTCCCCAATATAAGATCACTTGGGGCAAGGCACATCAGGGCTCCAAAGTCACTCAGGAGCAGGGCAGGCCCCAGAAATCAGTGCCAGGGGAATCCTGGTAATCCGGGGGGGGGGGGCAGAAATAGCTTTGCAGTCTCACAGGAGGTCCAACCAACAGCCAGTGACAGCAGGACCAACTAAAACCAGAGGTAACCATATGGCAAAAGGCAAACGTAGGAACGTTATTAACAGAAATCAAAGTAATATGGCACCATCAGAACCCAACTCTCCAACAGCAGCAAGTCCTGGATACCCCACCACACCCGAAAGACAAGATCTGGATTTAAAATCACTACTCATGATGCTATTAGAGGATCACAAGAAGGACACAAATGAATCTAATAAAGAATTACAGGAGACCATGAATCAAGGGTTAGAAGCCCTTACAAAGGAAACACAAAAATCGCTTAGAGAAAGGCAGGAGAACATGGATCAACATATGGAGGCCCACAAGGAGACAACACAAAAATCGCTTAAAGAAATCAATCAACGAGCCGGGCGGTGGTGGCGCACGCCTTTAATCCCAGCACTTGGGAGGCAGAGGCAGGTGGATTTCTGAGTTCGAGGCCAGCCTGGTCTACAAAGTGAGTTCCAGGACAGCCAGGGCTACACAGAGAAACCCTGTCTCGAAAAACCAAAAAAAAAAAAAAAAAAAAAAAAGAAAAAGAAATCAATCAACGGTTAGATGCACTTTCAAAGGAATCACAAAAATTGCATAAAGAAATACAGAAGAATATGGGGCAACAGATGGATGCCCAGAGGGAGGCAACACAAAAAGTGCTTAAAGAAATGAATCAACGGATAGATGCCCATACAAAGGAAACACGAGAACTGCTTAAAGAAATGCAGGAGGCGATGGATCAACAGATGGAAGCCCATGAGGAGGAAACACAAAAATCTCTTAGAGAAATACAGGAGAACTTGGGTCAACAGGCAGAAATCCTGAAAGAGGAAATGCAAAAATACCTTAAAGAAATACAGGAAAATACAAACAAACAAGTGAAGGATCTCAGCAAATCCATCCAGGATCTAAAAAAGGAAGTAGAAACAACTAAGAAATCACAAAGGGAGACAACTTTGGAGATAGAAAACCTTGGGAAGAAATCGGGAGTCATAGATGCAAACATCAACAGTAGAATACAAGAGATGGAAGAAAGAATCTCAGGTGCTGAAGATTCCATAGAAAGCATCGACTCAACAGTCAAAGAAAATGCAAAATGCCAAAGACGTGTAACACAAAACATCCAGGAAATCCAGGACACAATGAGAAGACCAAACCTAAGGATTATAGGTATAGATGAGAGTGAAGATTTGCAACTTAAAGGGCCAGTAAACATCTTCAACAAAATTATGGAGGAAAACTTCCCTAACCTAAAGAGAGAGATGCCAATGAACGTACAAGAAGCCTACAGAACTCCAAACAGACTGGACCAGAACAGAAATACCTCCCGTCACATAATAATCAAAACTTCAAATGTATTAAAAAAAGAAAGAATATTAAAAGTAGTAAGATAAAATGGCCAAGTAACATACAAAGGAAGACTTATCCGAATCATATCAGACTTCTCTCCAGAGACTATGAAAGCCAGAAGATCCTGGGCAGATCTCATGCAGACACTAAGAGAGCACAAATGCCAGCCTAGACTTCTATACCCAGCAAAACTCTCAATCACCATAGATGGAGAGCCCAAGATATTACATGATAAAACCAAATTTTCACAGTATCTTTCCACAAACCCAGCCCTGCAAAGTATAATAGGTGGAAAGCGTCATTACAAGGAGAGAAACAACACTCTGGAAAAAAGTGAGATAGTAACCTTCTTGCATCAAACCCGAAAGAAGATAACCTCTCAAGCATAAAGATAGCGTCAAGAATGACAGGTGGCAATAATCACTATTCCTTAATCTCTCTTAATATCAATAGTCTCAATTCCCCAATAAAAAGAAATAGACTAACAGACTGGATACATAAACAGGACCCAGCATTTTGCTGCATGCAGAAAACGCACCTCAGTGTCAAAGACAAACACTACCTCAGAGTAAAAGGCTGAAAAACAATTTTACAAGCAAATGGCCCCAAGAAATGAGCCGGAGTAGCCATCCTAATATCAGATAAAATTGACTTCCAACCTAAAGTCATCAAAAAAGACACAGAAGGACACTATATACTGATCAAGGGAAAAATCCACCAAGAAGAACTCTCAATTCTGAATATCTATGCTCCAAATGCAAGGGCACCCTCATTCATAAAAGAAACTTTACTAAAGCTCAAAGCACACAACACACCTCACACAATAATAGTGGGTGACTTCAACATCCCGCTCTCTGAAATGGATCGTTCAGGAAAGCAGAAACTAAACAGGAACAGAGTGAATCTAATTGAAGCCTTGGACCAAATGGAACTAACAGATATATATAGAACATTTCATCCTAGAGCTAAATAATACACCTTCTTCTCAGCACCTCATGGTACCTTCTCCAAAATCGACCATATAATTGGTCACAAATCAGACCTCAACAGATATAAGAAGGTAGAACTAATCCCATGCCTCCTATCAGATCACTATGGAATAAGGGTGGTCGTCAATGGCAACAAAAACAACAGAAAACCCACATATACATGGAGGCTGAACAATGCTCTACTCAATGATAACTAGGTCAAGGTGGAAATAAAGAAAGAAATCAAAGACTTTTTGAAGTTTAATGAAAATGAAGGCACAACATACCCTAATTTATGGGACACAATGAAAGCAGTGCTAAGAGGAAAATTCATAGCCCTAAGTGTTGCCAAAAAGAAACGGGAGACAGCATACACTAACAGCTTAATGGCACACCTGAAAGCCCTGGAACAAAAAGAATCAAATACACCAAAGAGGAGTAGAAGGCAGGAAATCATCAAACTCAGGGCTGAAATCAATCAAGTAGAAACAAATAAAACCATACAAAAATCAACAAAACAAGGAGTTGGTTCTTTGAGAAAATCAACAAGATAAATAAGCCCTTAGCCAGACTAACCAGGGGACACAGAGACAGTATCCAAATTAATAAACTCATAAACAAAAAGGGAGAGATAACAACAGAAACTGAGGAAATTCAAAGATCATCAGATCCTAATACAAAAGCCTGTATTCAACACTACTAGAAATTCTCGAGGAAATGGACAATTTCCTTGACAGATACCAAATACCAAAATTAAATCAGGATCAAATAGACCATCTAAACCGTCCTATAACCCCTGAAGAAATAGAAGTCGTCCTTGGAAGTCTTCCAACCAAAAAAGGCACAGGTCCAGATGGTTTTAGTGCAGAATTCTATCAGACCTTCAAAGAAGACCTAACACCAATACTCTTCAAACTGTTCCACAAAATAGAAACAGAAGGAACACTACCCAACTCGTTCTCTGAAGCCACAATTATGCGAATACCAAAAGCACACAAAGATCCGACAAAGAAAGAGAATCTCAGGCCAATCTCTCTTACGAATATAGATGCAAAAATACTCAATAAAATTCTTGCCAACCGAATCCAAGAACACATCAAAACGATCATTCACCACGATCAAGTAGGCTTCATCCCAGGGATGCAGGGATGGTTCAATATAAGGAAATCCATCAACGTAATCCACTATATAAACAATCTCAAAGAAGAAAACCACATGGTCATCTCATTAGATGCTGGGAAAGCATTTGACAAAATTCAGCATCCTTTCATGCTAAAGGTCTTGGAAAGATCAAGAATTCAAGGCCCATATCTAAACATAGTAAAAGCAATTTACAGCAAACTGGTAGCCAACATCAATCTAAATGGAGAGAAACTTGAAGCAATCCCACTGAAATCAGGGACTAGACAAGGCTGCCCTCTCTCTCCGTATCTTTTCAATATAGTACTTGAAGTTCTAGCTAGAGCAATTAGACAACAAAAGGAGGTCAAAGGATACAATTTGGAAAGGAGGAAGTCAAACTATCACTATTTGCAGACGATATGGTAGTATACTTAAGCGACCCAAACAACTCCACCAGAGAACTCCTACAGCTGATAAACAACTTCCGCAAAGTGGCCGGATATAAAATCAACTCAAGCAAGTCAGTAGCCTTCCTATACTCAAAGGATAAGAAGGCTGAGAAAGAAGTAAGAGAAATGATACCCTTCATGATAGCCACAAACAATATTAAGTATCTTGGTGTGACGCTAACCAAACAAGTGAAAGATCTGTATGACAAGAACTTCAAGTCTCTGAAGAAAGAAATTGAAGAAGACCTCAGAAGATGGAAAAATCTGCCATGCTCATGGATTGGCAGGATTAATATAGTAAAAATGACCATCTTGCCAAAAGCAATATACAGATTCAATGCAATTCCCATCAAAATCCCAACTCAATTCTTCATAGAGTAAGAAAGAGAAATTCAAAAATTCATCTGGAATAACAGAAAACCCAGGATAGCTAAAACTGTTCTCAAGAGTAAAAGAACCTCTGGGGGAATCCGTATCCTGGACCTCAAGCTGTAGTAAAGAGCAATAGTGTAAAAACTGCATGGTATTGGTACAGTGACAGGCATGCAGATCAATGGAACATAATTGAAGACCCAGAAATGAATCCACACTCCTATGGTCACTTGATCTTTAACAAAGGAGCTAAAACCATCCTGTGGAAAAAAGATAGCCTATTCAACAAATGGTGCTGGCTCAACTGGAGGTCAACATGCAGAAGAATGCAAATTGAGCCATTCTTATCTCCCTGCACTAAGCTCAATTCCAAGTGGATCAAGGACCTCCACATAAAACCAGACACCCTGAAAGTAATAGAAAGGAAACTAGGGAAGAACCTTGAACATATGGGCACAGGGGAGAATTTCCTGAATAGAACTCCAATAGCTTATGCTCTAAGATCAAGAATTGACAAATGGGACCTCATTAAATTACAAAGTTTCTGTAAGGCAAAAGACACTGTCAAAAAGACAAAGCGGCCACCAACTAACTGGGAAATGATCTTTACCAACCCTACATCCGACAGAGGGCTAATATCCAATATATACAAAGAACTCAAGAAGTTAGACTCCAGAGAGGCAAGTAACCCTATTCAAAAATGGGGTACAGAGCTAAACAAAGAGTTCTCACCTGAAGAATGTCTAATGGCTGAGAAGCACCTAAAGAGATGTTCATCATCCTTAGTCATTAGAGAAATGCAAATCAAAACAACCCTGAGATTCCATCTCACACCAGTCAGAATGGCTAAGATCAAAAACACAGGAGACAACAGTTGTTGGTGAGGATGTGGAGAAAGAGGAACACTCCTCCACTGCTTGTGGATTGCAAGCTGGTACAACCACTCTGGAAAGCAGTCTGGCGTTTCCTCAGAAAACTGGGCATTACATTCCTGAGGATCCGGCTATACCACTCCTGGGTATATACCCAGAGGCTTTACCTGTATGCAATAAGTACACATGCTCTGCTATGTTCATAGCAGCCTTATTTATAATAGCCAGAAGCTGGAAAGAACCCAGATGTCCCTCAACGGAGGAATGGATTCAGAAGATGTGGTATATCTACACAATGGAATACTACTCTGCAATTAAAAACAATGAATTCACGAAATTCCTAGGCAAATGGTCAGAACTTGAAAATATCATCCTTAGTGAGGTAACCCAGTCACAAAAGAACACACATGGTATGCAGTCACTGATAAGGGGATATTAACCCAGAATCTTGGAATACCCTAGACACAATTCGCATATCAATAGATTTCCAAGAAGATGGAACGAGAGACCCCTGGTCCTGGAAAGACTGGATGTAGGGGAATGCCAGGACAGAGAAGCGAGAGGGGGTTGAATGGGGAAAAGAGGGAGGGAAGGGGGCTTATGGGACTTTCGGGGAGGGAGGAAACGGGGAAGGGGAAATTATTTTGAATGTAAATAAAAAAAACTTAGAAAATAAGATAAAATTATAAAAAAATATGGGATAAAATAAGGCAAGTCTGGTAGTCCATACAACCAAGCATCTCTTGGTGTCTGTGATAAGTTAACCTTCCTGAGAAGGCTAGTGATATGGAATGTATAATATCCCAAAGTGTGATATTCCCATCTGCTGAAAGGTATTAGAAACAACCTCACTGTCAAACCATCTCTGATTTCTCAACTCTCAAGCACAAGTATGGACTATTTCTGACAGAAAATAAAGTTTCTTCTAAAAGGAAATTAATTGTCTTAACATCATTCTTTGACAATTCCACCAATAACCAGAAACAATGAAACAGAAAATCATACAACAGACATTTTGAGGCTGCTTTTGCTAAAAATCGTTGACTCTTCACTTGGGTCCTCAAGGCAACTAAAAGCAAGATAAAAGCCTAGTATCCATCTGGTCATTGAACTAAAGCTGTAGTAGATTCTAAGAACAGTCTGTCCACTCACCAAATACTGTTAAGAAAGGGTCCTACACAAGTAGGTACTGAGGCAACCCTCCCAAATGAAAACAGTTAATGTGTGATAATGAGATTGTACTGTGAATTGGAAGGAATCATTCTGGAAAAAATAGGAAACCTGATTCAAGCAATAAAGAATTCTCCAGAACACCTTGCAGAATCAGAACTAAGACCATATGAATCATGCTCTGTGACTTGACACAGGATGTCTAGCAATGAATTTCTGTCCTTCCTTCACCAGTTCTACAACTGTTTAGTTGAATTGTGAGTTCACATCACTAAACACGGATTTGGAGATCACTGGACCTTTTACCTGTTCTTGCTCATAGACAACACTGAAAATGTTGTCTATGAGTATGAGTATGTCTATGAGACAACACTGAAAATGTTGTCTATGAGTATGGTGAAAACTCTATTTTTCACCATACTCAAGAAATGTGGCTGAGTCTGAGCATTAGACTATCCCCTGGACATGGCTTTATACCTTAAATACCATTATTCATTTCCAGGTTTCTCTATTTAGATATTTTTATTTTGTGTATTTTGTCTTTCATTAATTTTCTTTTATTTATTTGTTTTTATTGCAGTCAAGAACTCTAGTCTACAGTGGATTCAGTCCTCTACCCTCAGTTTCTCCCTGCATGCTCTAATTACCATCATATTCAACATATTTCTCTTCAACTGTTCTGACAGCAACCCTAAAAGAATTTTAAAATACCCTACCAACATAGTTCTAAGAGCCCACATTCTGTGCATTTTTTTCTTTCCCTTCCTTCTTGGTGTTCGCACTATTCACCCATGATTCCATTCCTTTCTACAGTTCATTTTCCTATGTAAACCCAGGCTCTGTGTCTCATGACTCTTTTCTATACATGTTAATGAGTTTAGTTATGTTTCTCTTCTACTTATATTAATCTTCTTACTATAAATTCTTGTGAGCTAACCTTTGTGGTAAAAGAGACTCATTCTTTTTATCTGAATAACATGATGGAATAATGCTCTGACTGAAAGAAACTAGGCAAAGAGTTTAGTCATTCATCTACAGTAAGATAGGAAGGGATATGTATCTAGGTATTGAGAGTAGAACACCATCATTTCCCTCTTGCCCTGCATAACATGGGACAAAGCCTCTTTACTGGAACATACATGAAACTGGCCCTTCAGAAGTCTCTTCACAGTCAGGGCTTTCCTATAAGCTCTCTTTGGTCTGCTTTATTCAGGTGTAAAAAAACTGACTTGGTCCTTATTTCTTTGCTCATGATACATAATTATTCTTGTAGTAAGAATGTTATCAATATTGCCAAAACTTCTTGAACATTAGTGATAACTTTAGAAATTGCAATCCTCTGACATCCTCATTCTACTCATTGTCTGTCTATGATCTAATGTGCTTTATATTGCTCTATTGACAAGGATTTAAATGTTGGGATGCTTGCCTTTAGTTTGGTGATATGGAGACGTGATGGAACCTTTAAGAAGTGAAGTCAAACAGTGTACCGTATCCAAGTGGTTCTGGGAGTTAGCTAACCACACAGGAGTACAGAGAGGACAGTCAGCACTGGTGGGACCTCCCCTGCTGCTCAGAGGATCATGTCTGGAACCCTCTAGCAGAAGACTTCTGGTTTCTGTCTCTGGTTTGGGACCAAACTCTACTACAGTGTGCCATACCCAAGTGGCACAGGGAGGTAGCTAACCACCCAGGAGTATGGAAAGACCTGACAACACAGTAAATTCACCCCCTCCACTCAGAGGGTGATGTCCAGAAACCCTGAGGACACAGAACCTAGGAGCAGCCTAGGAGAGAAGTCTTCTGATTTCTGCCTGCACCCAGAGATGATCAGGGCCAGAGAGCTACATACCCAAATACAGCCACAAGAGAACAGGAGTTGCAGGAGTACCTACATACCTGTGTACATAGAGAGAATGGGTCTCCCAGGAACACAGATAGAGAGGCTTGCATGACAGATAAGACACAGTCAGAGACAGCAACACTAGCTAACACCAGAAAAAAAAAACAGATGGCAAAAAGCAAATCCAAGAATATTACCAAAAGAAATCTAGGCAAAATGGGACCATCTGAACCAAGTTCTGCCACAATAGCAAGTCCTGGATACCCCAACACACCGGTAAAGCAAGATCTGGATTTAAAATCTCATCTCATGATGCTGTTAGAGGATTTCAAGAAGGACATAAATAACTCCCTTAAAGAAATACAGGAGAACATGAGTAAACAGGTAGAATACCTTAAAAAGGAAAGACAAAAATCCCTTAAAGAACTATAAGAGAACATGGATCAACAGGTAGAAGCCCTTAAAGAGGAAACACAAAAATCTCTTAAAGAATTACAGGAAAACACAAACAAACAAGTGAAGGAAATGAAGAAAACCATCCAGCATCTAAAAACAGAAGTAGAAACAACAAAGATATCACAAAGGGAGACAACTTTGGAGATAGAAAACCTTGGAAAGAAATCAGAAGTCATAGATGAAAACATCAACAGCAGAGTACAAGAGATAGAAGAAAGAATCTCAGGTGCTGGAAATACCAAAGAAAGCATTGATTCTACAGTCAAGGAAAATGTAAAATGCAAAAAGCTTGTAACTAAAAATATCCAGGAAATCCAGCACACAATGAGAAGACCAAAGCTAAGGATTATAGGTACAAAAGAGAGTGAAGATTTACAACTTAAAGGGCCAGTAAATATATTCAACAAAATTATAGAAGAAAATTTCCCTAACCTAAACAGAGAGATGCCCATGAACATTCAAGAAGCCTACAGAATTATAAACAGACTGAACTAGAACAGAAATTCCTCCCCTCACAGAAAAATAAAAAAAAAGTGCACTAAACAAAAAAAGAATATTAAAAGCAGTAAGGGAAATAGGCCAAGTAACATATAATGTAGAACCTGTTAAAATTACACCAGATTTCTCACCAGAGACCATGAAAGCAAGAAGATTCTGGGTAGATCTCATAAAGACCCAAAGAGAACACAAATGCCAGTCCAGACTACTAATTCCAGCAAATCTTTCAATCACCATAGATGAAAAAAAAGATATTCTATTATAAAAATAAATTTATACAATATCTTTCTACAAATCCAGCCCTTCAAAGGATAATGAATGGAAAAGGTCAATATAAGGATGGCATCTACACCCTAGAAAAAGCAAGATAGTAAACTTCTTTCAAAAACCCCAAAGAAGATAACCACACAAACATAAAAATTACATCAAAAAGTAACAGGAAGCAACAGTCACTATTCCTTAATATCTCTTAACATCAATGGACTCAATTCCCCAATAAAAAGACATAGACTAACGGAATTGATAGGTAAAGAGGACCCAGCATTTTGCTGCATACAGGAAACGCACCTCAGTGTCAAAGACAAACACTACCCCAGAGTAAAAGGCTGAAAAAAATATTTCAAGCAAATGGTTCCAGGAAACAAGCTAGAATAGCCATTCTAATATCCGATAAAATTGACTTTCAACCAAATGTTATCAAAAAACATATGAAAGGAAACGTCATGCTCATCAAAGGAAAAATCTACCAAGCAGAACTCTCAATTCTGAACATCTATGCTCCAAATACAAGGGCACCCTCATTCGTAAAAGGAAGTTTACTAAAGCTCAAAGCACACATTGCACTTCACACAATAATTGTGGGTGACTTTATCACCCCACTCTCATCAATGGACAGATCAGAGAAACACAAACTAAGCAGAGACAGAGTGAAAATAATAGAAGATTTGTATCAAGTGGATTGAACAGATATCTATAGAACATTCCATCCTAAATCAAAAGAATGTACCTTCTTCTCAATACCTCATGGTACTTTCTCCAAAATTGATCATATAATGGTTAACAAAACAGACTTCAACAGATATAAGAAGATCAAACTAATCCCATGCCTCCTATCAGATCACTATGGAGCAAGGGTGGTCTTCAATAGCAACAAAAACAACAGAAAGTCCATATACACTTGGAAGCTGAACATTGTTCTACCAAATGATACCTTGGTTAAGGAAGAAATAAGGAAATAAATCAAAGACGTTTTAGAATTTAATGAAAATGAAGGGAAACATGCCCAAATCTATGGGACACATTTAAAGCAGTGCTAAGAGGAAAACTCATAGCTCTGAGTGCCTCCAAAAAGCTCTAGAACAGAAAGAAGCTAATACACCCAAGAGAAGTAGAAGGCAGGAAATCATCAAACTCAGGGTTGAAATCAACCAAGTAGAAACAAAAAGAACTATTCAAAGAATCAACAAAACCAGGAGCTGGTTCTTTGAGAAAATCAACAAGATAGATAAACTTTTAGCCAGACTAACCAGAGGGCACAGAGACAATATTAAAACTAATAAAATCAGAAAAGAAAATGGAGAAATAACAACAGAAACTGAGGAAATTGGAAAAAATCATCAGATCCTACTACAAAAGACTATACTCAACACAACTGGAAAATCTGGATGAAATGGACAATTTTCTAGACAGATAGCAAATACCAAAGTTCAATCAGGATCAGATAGACCATCTAAACAGTTCCATAACCCCTAAAGAAATAGAAGTGGTCATTGGAAATCTCCTAACCAAAAACAGCACAGGACCAGATGGTTTTAGTTCAGAATTCTATCAGACTATCAAAGAAGACCTAACACCAATACTCTTCAAACTATTCCACAAAATAGAAACAGAAGGAGCACTACACAACTTGTTCTATGATGCCACAATTATGTTGATACCAAAACCACACAAAGATTCAACAGAGAACTTCAGATCAATATCCCTTATGAATATCGATGCAAAAATACTCAATAAAATTCTTGCCAACCGAATCCAAGAACACATCAAAATGATCATTCATTCATGAGCAAGTAGGCCTCATCCCAGGGATGCAAGGATGGTTAAATATACAGAAATCCAACAATATAATCTGCTACATAAACAACCTCAAAGAAAAAAACCACAAGGCCATTTCATTAGATGCTGAAAAAGCATTTGACAAAATTCAGCATCCTTTCATGTTAAAAGACATGGAAAGTTCATGAACTCAAGGCCCATACCCAAACATAGTAAAAGCAGTATACAGCAAAACAGTAGCCAACATCAAACTAAATGGAGAGAAACTTGAAGCAATTCCATTAAAATCAGGAACTTGACAATGCTGCCCTCTCTCTCTCTCTCTCCATATCTATTCAATATAGTACTTGAAGTTCCAGATAGAGCAATTAGACAACAAAAGGAGTTCAAATGGATACAAATTGGAAAGGAAGAATTCAAATTATCACTATTTGCAGATGATTAATAGTATATTTAAGCAACCCAAAAAAACTCCAATAGAGAACTCCTACAGCTGATAAACAACTTCAACAAAGTGGCCAGATATAAAATTAACTCAAACAAATAAATAGCCTTCCTATGTGCAATAGATAAACAGGCTGACAAAGAAATTAGAGAAATGCCATCCTTCACAGTAGTGAAAAACAGTATAAAGTACCTTGGTGTGACTAACCAAACAAGTGAAATATCTGTTTGACAAGAACTTCAAGTCTCTGAAGAAAGAAATTGAAGAAGACCTCAGAAGATGGAACGATCTCCCATGTTCATGGATTGGCAGGTTTAATATAGTAAAAACGGCCATTTTGTCAGAAGCAATCCCCAATCAAAATTCCAATTCAGTTCTTCATAGAGTTAGAAAGAGAAATTCCCAAATTCATCTGGAATAACAAAAAACCCAGGATAGCTAAAACTATTCTCAACAGTAAAAGAACTTCTGGGGGTATCAGTATCCAGACCTCAAGCAGTACTACAGAAAAATAATTTTAAAAACTCCATGTTGTTCGTACAGTGACAGGCAGGTCGATCAATGGAATAGAATTTAAGACCCAGAAAGGAACCCATACACCTTTGATCACGTGATCTTGCACAAAGGAACTAAAACCATCCAGTGACAAAAAAGACAGCATTTTCAACAAATGGGACTGGTTCAACTGGAGGTTAGCATGCAGAACAATACAAATCAATCCATTCTTATATCCTTGTATAAAGGTCAAGTCCAAGGGGATCAAGGACCTCCACATAAAACCAAATTCCCTGAAACTAATAGAAAAGTAACTGAGGAAGAGCCTTGAGCACATGGGCACAGGGGAATATTTTCTGAACAGAACAACAATAGCTTAAGCTCTAAGATCAAGAATTGACAAATGGGGCTTCATAAAATTACAAAGTTTCTGTAAGGCAAAGGACACTCTCAATAGATCAAAATGGCACCCAACAAATTGGGAAAAGATATTTACCAACCCTATATCTGACAGAGGGCTAATAACCAATATATACAAGGAACTCAATAAGTTGGACTTCAGAGAATCAAATAACCCTATGAAAAAATGGGGTACAGAGTTAAACAAAGTATTTTCAAATGAGGAATTTTGAATAACTTAGAAGTACCTAAAGAAATGTTCAACATCCTTACTCATCAGGGAAATGCAAATCAAAACAACCCTGTGATTTCACCTCACACCAGTCAGAATGGCCAAGATCAAAAATTCAGGGGACAGCAAATGCTGGAAAGGATATGGAGAAAGTGGAAAACTCCTCCACTGCTGGTGGGATTGCAAATTGTTATAACCACTCTGGAAATCAGTTTGGCAGTTCCTCAGAAAATTGGGCATAATACTACCAGAGGACTGTGCTCTGCCACTCCTGGGCATATACCCAGAGGATTCTCCAGCATGTAATAAGGACACATGTTCCTCTATGTTAATAGGATCCCTATTTATAATAGCCAGAAGCTGGAAAGAATCCAGATGTCCCTCAATGAAAGAATGGATACAGAAAATGTATATTTATAAAATGGAATACTACTCAGCTCTTTAAAACAATGAATTCATGAAATTCTTAGGCAAAAGAATGGAACTGAAAAATATCATCCTGAGTGAGGTAACCCAATCACAAAACAACACACACAGTATGCACTCACTGATAAGTGGATATTAGCCCAAAAGCTTGGAATACCCAAGACACAATTTACAGATCAAATGAAACTCAAGAAGAATTAAGAACAAAGTATGGCTACTCTGGTCCTTCTTAGAAGGGGGTACAAAATACCCACAGAAGGAGATACAGAGTAAAAGTGTGGAGCAGAGTCTGAGGGAAAGACATCCAGAGATTCCCCTCCTAGGGATTCATCCCATATACAGTTACAAAATCCAGACATATTGTGGGTGTCCACAAGTGCTTGATGACTAGAGCTGGATATAGCTGTCACCTGGGAGACTCTGCTAATGCATGAGAAATACAGAGGGGGACACTCTCAGCCAGCCATTGAACTGAGCACAGGGTCCCCACTGGAAGAGCTAGAGGAAGGACCCAAGGAGCTGAAAGGGTTTGCACTGCCATAGGAAGAACAACAACTTGAGTCACGAAGTATTCCCAGAGCTCCCAGGGACAAAACCATCAACCAAAGAGTACACATGGAGTTACCCATAGCACATAGACACATAGACAGCAGAGGATGGACTTGTTGGACATCAAAGGAAGGCAGGGTCCCTGGTCCTGGAAAGGCTTAATGTAGCATTGTAGGGGAATATCAGGACAGGGAAGGGTGAGACGGTTGATTAGAGAACAGGGGGAAGGGGAGATTGGTTTTGAGATTTTTGCAGGGGGGAACCAAGAAGGGGGACAACATTTAAAATGTAAATAAAGAATATATCTAATAAAACATTAAAAATAAAATGAATAATGGAAGAAAAAATAATTTATAAAAAAATGAAAAAGAAATGAAGTCATGGGGGCACATAACAAGATTAGTTGGAGCACTGCCTTAAAAAGCAATTAATGTTTGGAACTCACCCATGGGATAAATCTCACGTTAATCTAGTCACTGGACGGTTTTTTTTTTTCTTCAATCTCTTCTCTGTTTTTGTCCTTTTAGTTCATTTTAGACTAAAACTATTCTGGGTCAAAAATTTTGAAGGTAGTTTGGTGACCCCCATCCCTCCACTGGGTTCTTATCTACTGGAGTTGCTCTTTTCAGGCTCCATCTCCCCACTCTTGTGCATTTCCGCTGATGTCATTCTCATTGAGTCCTGGGAGCCTCTCACATTCCAGTTTTCTGGAATTTTCTAGAGGTTCCCTGCACCCAACCCCCACAGCTGCATATTTCCATTCATTCTCTTGACCCTCTGGGCTTCTCTTGTGTCTCCCCTCATACCTGCTTCTGTCCCATTTTCTCTCACTCTCCCTTTTCCTACCCTGGTCCCTCCCTTCCTCTGCCTCCCGTGATTATTTTGTTCACCCTTCTAAGTATGATTGAAGCATCCTCACTTGGGCCTTCCTTCTTGTTAAGTTATCCCGTGGGTGGGCTCAAACCCTGATATTATTACCGATATCTTGTGCTTACAGACAGGATCCTAGCATGACATTCCTCTGAGAAACTCTATCAGCAGGTGATTGAGACAGATGCAGATACTTATAGTCAGCCATTGTACTGGGATCGGGGAATCCCTATGGAACAGTTAGGAGAAGGATTGAAGAAGCTGAAGGAGATTGCAACTCCATAGGAATACCAACAGTATCAACTGACCTGGACCCCTGGTAGCTCCCAGAGACTGAGTCACTAACCAAAGGGTGCTGGTTCATGAGACCTGGCACATTAGTAGCAGAGGTCTGCCTTGTCTGTCCTTAGTGTTTCAGTGGGAGATGATGTGCCTAATCCTGTAGAGACTTGATGCCCCAGGAAAGAGAATGCAGGGTGAGGGGGTGAATTGTGAGTGGGTGGGTGGATGAGGGGGTTGGGCAGATTGGGATTGGGGAGCATCCTCTCAGAGGCAAAGGTGTGAGGGTTAAGGTAGAGAACTCTTGGAGGGGGCACCTGGAAGGGATGAAACATTTGGAATGTAAATAAAAGAAACAATTAAAAAGAGCAATTAATGTAGTTCTCATTGGACACTGGTTAGTTCTCATAAACATATTCATGGCAAGTAAGATTAGTCTATCTTACCACACACCATCCTCTGTATATTTTCTCCAAGAAGTAGAAAACTGGTCAGACTGATCCTGATATTATGGTTTGAAAACATGTCCTAGGCTTTCTTAACACTTTTATTAGTTTCGGGTATTTTGTTGTAATGATGGAAAGAGGACTAATAGAAAGAGTAGTTGTGAATGTTAACACAAAATGCTGTCACTCAAAAGAAAGAAAAGCAAGAACCTCTCACTTTGTCCTTGTAGATCTTTTAAAAGTAGGCTGTAAATGAATCAATTCAAAAAGAGTCCACACAAGAGGAAAGTCACATTCTTATCTTTGAATGCAGAAGAAGTCAAGGAACAATCTAAACATAGAGTCCTTTCTAAGATTCCTCTAGTTTGGTAGCATCAAATCAAACACTCTTGTGTTTAAATCAAACATTTCTCTATGACACACACTTCTTACCAAGCATACACATTAAAGCATGAACATCTACCTCCTTCCTTAGATCATCATTTCCTTTTTATGCCATATAATATATATATATATAATATATATATTATATATATATTACATACATACACACATATACTATTGTGAATGTATATGTAATGTATTTAATATATATGATTTATATACATATATATATATATATGAATATGACTTATTCCTTTTATCTATTCATTCTCTCTTGCCATATTTTGGGAAACATGATCCTCATAATAGGTAAGAAAAAATATAGTCTTCCTCTACTGCTATACAATTAAGATGTTTTTGTTGTGTTCAGACTAGAACATTTCTATTTCTGCTATGATCATCCCAACACCATTAAAATCATCCCAAATGGATGAATGGTTTATCTTGCAATCATTTAAAAATATTTTATGTATAGATGTGTCTATATAAATGTGTTTACATATGTGTATTTATGTGACTGAGTCTGTGTGTATGTATGTGTCTATGCATATTTTCTTGTGGGCTTTAGATTTCCTGGAACTAGCATTATAAAGAAACTTGTTTTGTTATTTGGGTACTGGCATGATAACTCTGGCCCTCTTGATAATGGAGAAAGCATTTGTGATTGCTGAACCATCTCTCCAGTCCCTTTCTTACCCCCATGAAAAATAATATGTATATATTTTTTATTTTCTCTCCCCCTGCTTCTAACAAAGGTGTGAGTTGAAGTTGTGAGTGTAGGCAATGATGTTCTCACACTGTTTTGAATATGAATTGAGTATAAATTTATGTATCAGCTTATCAATTCAACATTTCATACTGGATTATTTAGGTAGTAAATTTCCTCTGTGTATCATCTATATAAAAATATATTTAATTTTAAGATTTTAGACATATTTCACAAAGGAGCTAAAACCATCCAGTGGAAAAAAGATAGCCTTTTCAACAAATGGTGCTGATTCAACTGGAGGTCAACATGCAGAAGAATGAAAATTGATCCATTCTTTTCTCCTTGCACTAAGCTCAATTCCAAGTGGATCAAGGGCCTCCACATAAAACCAGACACACTAAAACTAATAGAAAGGAAACTAGGGAAGAACCTTGAACATATGGGCACAGGGGAGAATTTCCTGAACAGAAGTCCAAAAGCTTATGCTCTAAGAACAAGAATTGACTAATGGGACCTCATAAAATTACAAAGTTTCTGTAAGGCAAAGGACAGTGTCAAAAGGACAAATTGGCAATCAACAAACTGGGAAATGATCTTTACCAACCCTACATCCGACAGAGGGCTAATAACCAATATATGCAAAGAACTCAAGAAGTTAGACTTCAGAGAGTCAAATAACCTGATTAAAAAATGGGGTACAGAGCTAAATAAAGAGTTCTCACGTGACGAATATCTAATGGCTGAGAAGCACCTAAAGAAATGTTCAACATCCTTAGTCATTAGGGAAATGCAAATCAAAACAACCCTGAGATTCCATCTCACACCAGTCAGAATGGCTAAGATAAAAACACAGGAGACAGCAGTTGTTTGCGAGGATGTGGCGAAAGAGGAACACTCCTCCACTGCTTGTGGGATTGCAAGCTGGTACAACCACTCTGGAAAGCAGTCTGGCGGTTCCTCAGAAAACTGGGCATGACACTCTCGGAGGATCCTGCTATACCACTTCTGGGCATATACCCAGAAGCTTTACCTGAATGCAATAAGGATACATGCGCCACTATGTTCATAGCAGCCTTATTTATAATAGCCAGAAGCTGGAAAGAACCCAGATGTCCCTCAACGGAGGAATGGATTCAGAAGATGTGGTATATTTACACAATAGGATACTACTCTGTAATTTAAAACAATGAATTCACACAATTCTTAGGCAAATGGTCAGAACTGGAAAATATCATCCTTAGTGAGGTAACCCAATCACAAAAGAACACACATGGTATGCAGTCACTGATAAGGGGATATTAACCCAGAATCTCGGAATACCCAAGACACAATTCACATATCAATAGATTTCCAAGAAGATGGAAGGAGAGACTCCTGATCCTGGAAAGACAGGATGTAGGGGAATACCAGGACAGAGAAGTGAGAGGGGGTTGAATGGGGAACAGAGGGAGGGAAGGGGGTTTTTGGGACTTTCGGGGAGGGAGGAAACAGGAAAGAGGAAATCATTTGGAATGTAATTTTAAAAAATTAGAAAATAATAATAATAAAAAATTAACTTCTAAAAAAACCAAAATAAATCATAATATAAAGGATTATCATATTGAAGTAGTATTAAGAAATGCTTCATGTAGAACTGTGAAGGTGTGTGAAAGAAACAAAAATATAAAAGAAAAGAGATAAAATTCCACAGAGAAATCATTATTTTAAAATTGACATATTTTAGTAGTATAATCCACATGTAGCATAGAATTAAAGGTATAATGATATCACATTAGATAAGGAGACTAGCACAAGCTTTCTTAGTGGAAAACCCTAAATGACTAAGGAACTCTCATCTAGCTCAAAGAAGAGTGATATCTGTATAGTACATATGCTGCGCCTGTCAAATACAAACCTAAAAATTGTGACGAGAAATTTCACCTCCATGTAAATCAATTTCCTCATTCATTTTAAATTTAAAACTGTTTAAAAAGTACGTTTAGTTTATATCATGTGGTATGTGGTACTTTCTAAGATGGTAAGCGTTAGTTTGTATGATATTACACAATTGTCAATATTGTAAAGGAATCCCTGAAGAATTTTGAAACACTGATACCATAATCACAACACTGTTTTAGAAATCTACTCATAATCTTGCAATTTTGCTCAGAGAGACAATACTGGAAGATGTGATTTATTGTGACGTTCAAACAAGGTGTTAGGAATATGATTAAGAGGCTATACGACATACAGTGACAGAAGCTATGGTTTGAAATAAAACAACTGACAATGTAGAAAGCAAAACACACACACACACACACACACACACACACACACACACAAAGAAGACATATAGAAGTACAGTCTTCAGCTTTGATGATGCTTTCTTGAGTGACACTGAGAGAAATCTATGAGAGAAAAAAAAAGAACTTTGACTTTGAAACTAGTGATTAATAGACGACAAAACTAAAGCATAGGAGAGGACACGAGAGTAAAGATTTGGGGGGCATTTATTAGTAATTTTTTGGTGACAGTTGACTCAAGGGAAATAACATAGACATGATCTTGAGACAAAATTTATAGTGTGAAATTGCCTCTTTCAAAAAGAAGTAGGGTCTTTTCCTGAGTCACCATGTGGAAACTTTATAGGGATGTTTAAACACTTGACATTGTGACATGGCATTGTTATCTGTGAGGCTTATGTTTCAGCACCATACAGGAAACCCATTCCTGAAAAGCAAATATGGAAAAGGGAAGTAAAGGAGAAAGGCACAGAGAAGTAAAGAAAGGTTGGATAGAGTTTGATCTTACAAAATATTTAATTTAAGGAACCATTTCACGGTAATGAGTCTTCAGGTCAACTAATTACAAGATATTGTGTTTAAACAACATGTTTGATAATTCAGACAACAGATTTTACGTCTCATTGAATTGCATGATTTCTGGAAGACAGATGGTCAATCTCTTTGGATATCTTCTACAGAGGAATTCAAGTCTATATAAAAAGGGACCATTGAACTGAGACTATGTATTCCTGGGCATACAGTTTGATCAAAGTTTTCCTAGGGACATTATGAGCTTTCAACATAGCCATGCTAACAATTCTTCAACAGATATTTACTTCAATTAGGTTTGAGTCAAATTTATGTAAAGTATGACTTAAAATTTCTAGAGAACACATGTATGTGATGGTAACATATGAAATCTTTAAGACACAGGTGAAAATAGTTAAAAAGGATATATATATATATATGCTCAAGTTTATATAAGAAGCAATATGATAGACTGGCCTTTGTAGTTTTCTTAATTATCAGGAACCCAGGAGGAAACTGTGTGGCAGTTATATCTTAAAGAAGAGCAGATTGTTCCTTAAGCAAATAAAAATACTATAATATACTTAAGAAAAATTAAATAATCCATGTACAAGATGACAAAGAAGAGGAGGAGGAGCAGTTGCAGCAGTAGCCTTCATATTAAAATCCTTTACAAATAAATTAAAATATTGTCAGCCATTGGAAATTTGACCTGTATTACTTCTATGATAATAACTGAACCTGTTTTATAGTCACTTGTTTTTCTTTTCTTTCCTTAATGCTTATATTTTAATGAATGTAGACAATGTAGTTTTGTGTGTATGTTTTCTAGGAAGAAATATATAAACTAGATAAAATGTAACCATGGTTGTAATTTTATGAGGACAACAGAACATTGCAAGTTTTTTACAGAATGTGTAAGGCCTTAGTATAGTTGTAGTTAAATCGCATTCATATATTTGTTGGTAAAATGAATCTCAGATAGTAAGCATCAGTGGAGGAGGTTAAAGGTGAGACATAGAGTGCAAGGTTCCTCATTTGTAGGATAACTAAGAGTTGGCTGAAAAGAAGAGTAAATTTTTTGTCATGTGTCTCCTGTTTACTAGTGTGTGCAAATTTCAGAGGATATAATGAGTTGAATAAGTCACACATAATTTTATCTCCCAGATCTTGAATATTAGGCAATGGTGTTTCTCTTATGAAGCAGAATGATCAACTGTGTCATAGTAGAGTTTTGTACCTGTGTATCTACAGTTAAGCTGCAAGGTGGTTTTGTACAAAAGTAGTGGCCATTATCAGGTATCCTACGTATTAGTTTTTTACTTTACAATTCATAACAGCAGCAAAATTAAGTTATGAAGTAGCAATGAAATAACTTTATGGTTGATTTGGGAGATCACCACAACCTGAATTATACTAAAGGGCCATAACAATAGGAAGGTAGAGAAACACCTAGAACCTCACAAGTTACCTTTACCAGTTTGTGACAAACGCTTTAGAGCATGCTCTCTGCAGAGAAATTACATAATTAGACCTTAATATGAATTATATTTTACGTCTATGTAAAATACTTACAATGACTAGTCATTGAGTGTTTCTTGGACTATCGATTTAGAGTTTGGCATAGTTAAGAGTTTACCTTCAGTCTGAAGCATTTTAGGAGTTCATTCAAGTTGAGCCCAGTCAGAAAATCATTCTCATTATTATCTCGATAAAACTTGGGAGATGGTGATTTTAGAACATATTTCTAATTGTATAAGGCCCTTCAAGAAATTATTGTTCTTTTATCAAAATAACACATATGACAGTAAAAAACTTCTCTTCATTTGCTGAGACTCTCTGGTGAAGATTTGAAGATTCCAAAGAAGTTTCAGTAAAGAACTTCTAATTGATTTTCTTTTTCAAAGAGTGGATAGAAAGTGGGTCAGCAATACAAAGGGTTCAGAAAGCCTCATTTTATCTAGTCCTCTAACTTCACAGAGAAGTGCATGAGGAGATCCTTAAAGTACTTTCTCATCTGGGAGGTTGTTTATTTATTTATTTTTTACATGAGAAATCATGTGATTCTTGTGATTGGTTTTTTTCCCTTTGTGCATGATCTCTTTCATAGCTAAAGGACAGACCTCAACTTCTCCCTCCTTTTTAATACCTTCAACTTTATCATATAAAACTTTTAAATGTATACATTAATATTAAACTTATGTGCATAAAATTGTTACCAACTTTGGTTTAATTGAGATACCTCACCCATCCACCACTCACCCCTCTGCGCAAAGGTCTCAGGCATCTGTATACCAGGTTTATAGTTAATTGTGCTATTTGGGAGGTTTAAAAAGGATGGCATTGCTGCAGAACTTCTGTTATCTGGTGCATGCTGTGAGGTTTTAAAAGTCCCACACCATCCCCAGAGCTCTCTCTGTTTTCTGTTTGCCTTTTCAGCTGTGAACTCTCAGCTTCTGCTTCATCTGCCTGCCACATACCTACGTTTCACCATCATGGGCTATTATACCTCAGAGAACAACTGTAAGCCAAAGAAACCCTATGTTTTGTAAGTTGCCTGAGTCATGACACCTTATCACTGCAATAGGAAATGAACTAAGTCACCAGTCATCAGGCAATTTTAAGTTCAGGAAACTGTGACACTTTCCTAAGAACTTATGTCTGTCATTGTTAAAAGATGTGGCTCAACATCAGTATGCCTTTCTGCTCTGCTCTCTAGGATGACGTGTGCTCACATGCTCTTCTATGGTTATCAATATGCAGCATGAGAAGTCTCTCCACTTTTACTTGCACAGGCTTTTTGAGTGAGGTCTACCAGGCTGCATGCTAACGAAGGCTTGCTGCAATGCTCTCTGGTTGCAAATGTCTGGATATAGCTGATAGTAACCAGTCTGGGAGAGTTAGCTTGTATTTCTTTAGGTGTTAGGATTTCAGCTAAGAGCTTGTCAGAATATATTCCTTTTAGCTAAATTAAGTAAAGTGTGGTATCTTGAAAAGCATATGTTTACTGATGCTACTTATTAGCTTGATCTGCATTTAATCATCAATCATTTATTACTAAAATAAAACACTAGTGTTATTATTACAAAATCATATAAACACTATTTTAATTTTAAGAATTAAGTATGTAAAGTTCAGGGCAGTGGTGGCACATGCCTCTAATCCCAGCACTTGGGAGGCAGAGGCAGGTGGATTTCTGAGTTCAAGGCCAGCCAGGTCTACAGCGGCGAGATCCAGGACAGCCAGAGCTATACAGAGAAGCCCTGTCTCAAAAAAAAAAAGTATGTAAAGTTAAGAATTGTAAATTGTGAATGCCTTTTTTTGGGGGGAGGGAAGAATTATTTCACATTGTAACAGAATGCTATTTCTAGATTATTCTCCTGGATATGATTTCAGTTGCATACATGCTTGATGTATCGCAATATTTACAAGAAATCTTTGTATTTTATTACTAGATATGTTTCAATGTGCTGTACTTACATACTTCATATGTAAAGTACCCTAGCAATTAAGTAATATCCTTATTCTCCACGAACCCACTAAAGTTTGGAAATTTTTCTCATACTATACCTTAAAACAAACAAGCTCATTTTCTCACATTTTTGAAATTTGCTTTCTTCTTCTTTTGATGTTTTCTTTGAGTGCAGGTTCTAGGATAATTTTTTTATAGCTAATTTGGTTCTTAACTTTAAATTAGCTTGAAAAATAAGTAACTAATCTAGAACTAGGAAATAGTTTCAACAGTAGTAAAATTCTACTTTTCTGTCCATGTTTTGGAGCATTTTGCATATTTTCATAAACCATTTGTAAAATAGTAGATAGTAGTCATGGGGCACATGATATGAGTTGGGGAATATGGGAAAAAGAACTTACAAGTTACATAAGATGCACCAGAAACCAGCTCTCCTTCCTTTTTGAGTAAAACTTTTTCCTCTGAAACATCTAAGAAATTTGAAAAACATATTGTACTTATTAGAATAAAAGATATTATCTTAAGAAGAAAAGATTGGAATAAGAAAGATTATAATGTACCAGCAAAACGTTGATAGACCTGGAGTTATTGATGGAACAGTAGCTAACAAAAGAGATAATGAAAATCATTGGGAAAAGATTAGTTCAGTGGTCAAAATCAAATTGAGTATGACTCAAAAGAAGGGGAAAAATGCTTAATAATAGCTTCTATTATTATTTAAATTTCCCAACAATGATTCCTCATATAACTTTCAGATGAACTAAGAGGAGGAATAGGCTTAGTATCTGTAGTTACATAAAAGAACGAAAGAGGGACTAGTTATAGTCAAAAGACTCCTGTCCAGCCTTAGGCTAGGAATACATATGAGTCTATTTAGGTAAAGAATGAAACATACTCATGACTTATTTAGGTAATTATTTCATAATTCAAAGCATGATTCAATACCAATTCCAAACTATCTTCCGATATGAGAATAAATTGGTAGCACTTTTTTTCTCACCAGTGAGCTTAGATGTTAACATTTTTTACTTTCAATCACTCTTAGATGCTCAATTTTAGACTCAATACCACATAAAGATCTTTAAGACCTGAAAGGTAATTTAATGCCTAAATGAAGTTTTCTGCTATCATTTCACATATGGAATGTGCATTTATATAATCAAATTCATTTTGAGAAAACATGTAGATTGAGTTTGCTTTAAGTATTACTGAGTATTACTGGAAAAAAAAACCTCTGTTTTGGTTGAATTACTTAAATAAGTATCTTGAGTGATATCTAGGCTTCTTCTTGCAACTTCTCTGATGGCTTTGGGCTTCATGAACTCTTTTTGAGATTTTTTTTTAACTGATAGATGGTACCAGTGCCTTTTGAAAAATAGAACAAAACTAGAGACACATTGAAGATAATTAAGTGATGGAATATTATGGGCAGAAGTATGTGACCTTTGGGTAAAAACTATGCTCTAAAGGAGGGGCATGGTCCCTTAAAAAAGAAGACAGATTATGTTTAATGATTTGTCAAAATAGAAATTAGAAATTTAAGAGAATATATTAGCAAGTTGGATCTACTAAAAATTGTTGTCCTGACCTCATTTGGGTTTATACAGACTTATGATTCTATTCCTATTTCCTCACAATCTTTTGTCCATGGAATTCAAGATACTGAAGAAAAGAATAATACAATGGAAAAATGTTATTTATCAAAGTATCAAAACAGATAGGGTGAATTAAGGGTCATAAAATGGGTACAGGGTCAGAGAGTAGGGAAAGAAAGAGAGAAGGCTGCTATGTTGAACATCCCTGAAAACTTTATTTTTGAAGTATATTTGTATCTATATTATCAAATTCTACCTCAAAGAGCTAACATTCCAATAAGGTTTGTCATTCCTAGATGTTTTTGTACTTAAGATTGCATTAGATTGTAAACATTCATTAGGAAGTGAATGCCATGTTAATATTTGAGGTGGACATATGTGTCATCTTGACACAGTATTATTATAGTAATATGGTGAGATTACAGAGAGTAACATTTATTCTAGTGGAAATTGATATTTCTTTGGCTATATGATTATATTACTATAAGTGTGAATTAGTATTACATTATCTTAAAAAGAGGACACTTTGGACTATATTTGTATATAAATTTCATTTGATTTTGTTGTAGCTGACATTTTACCTAACTCTTATTTTTGGTTTGATAATTTTTGGGAGATTGTACAATATGGCTTGGAAAAGGACTATACTCTGATATCTAATTCAGTAGACATGAGCATTTTCAACTGGCCTTGATTTGTAAGGAAAAATGAAAAGCCACTAAGTAAATGACCATTTTGTATATTGTTTACCATATTTCTTTTGTGTTTTTAAGTATCATTGTCTAACTGCTTAGTATTTATGCTTAACTATTTTTGAATAGTTTTCTCTCTATAAGGACTTTCATAAATGTACAAAATGAAATATTCAAATCCCTATTTTCCCACTCCAATTCCTATATATTTATTCATCATGCCTCTCTCTCAACTCCATCTCTTCTCATTTTGTGATTTTGATAACCCAATAAGTTGAATTAGTTCTTTCCATATATGCATGGCTATGGAATATGAAAAATCTACTAGTGTCCACACCATAAGAGATGGATGAATTTCCACTGTTTAGGAGATGTCAATTGCCCACAGATATCTAGTAAAAATTGGGTCCTGAGTATTTCCCTGGAATATAAACCATGATGGAATTTTGACATGCTTGATCTTGCCTGGGTAGCTGTAGATGCTGTGAATTCATGAGTGCAAGAATCACATTATGCCTCAAAGACAGCATTTCACAGAACTCCTCCCTATTTTTCCTTTGTTACATTATTTATGTCTTCTTTTAGAGGCTATCTGTACCTTGGTAAGTGGTGGGGGAAATAAAGATAGTCAATTAAAAGCTCATCATTCAGTGTCTTGTTCTCAACACTTTCAACCAATGCAAATCTTAGTATTGACTTCTGCACACAGAAAAAAAAGTCTTGTTTTTTTAATTTTTTCAAAGAAAATATATTTTCCACAATACACTTTGATTATAGTTTATTTTCCTCATTTCCTCCCTGATTCTCCCCACCTCCCACCCTTCTATATCTATCTTCTTAGAAATCAACAAACATATCAACAAAACAAGTAAACAAGAGTTAAACAGAACAAACAAACAAATAAAGATGCTGCCTTTTGAGGGTCTGTGTTCCAGAAAATATTTGCTTTTACATCATATTCCATTCCTGGGAAGCATCCTGATCTGCCAGGTACAATAAGAAAGTATATTTTCTTTGTTCTATTAGAACTAGTTTCTCTTGTGTTTATGCAGAATTCTTTCATCAGTCTCATTATATGCTAAGGTAACCAAGATTGCATTAGTACCTCCTAATTTCTACAATTTAGTATATTTCTATTTCTGCTTAGAAATAGAAACATTTATAAATTATCTCTATTTCACAGTGAAGGTAAAACATTATTCCCTACAAGGCCTGATGAGATCAATGCAAAAAGTACCAGTTGTGCATGCATAAAATATTTGGGTCCTCTAGAGGTCTTAAGAGTATATTTATGTATTAGTGAAAAGCTCTGTGAGTAAAATGCCTAGTGCTGAGCTCAAGGTCCTGATTTCAGTCCTTTGGAATTATGTGGTAATAGAAGCTAAGCTGAGTTATTCCTATACTCCCATAGGTGGGTAATTATATTACACAGTAAATACATATACAAATAGAGCATATTGAAGTGATCTAAATTAAAGAAGATCTAAGTCTTCATGAACTTTTGTTTCCAGGCAATAAATAATAAGATTCCTGCTGTTCATCAAATAAAGCTAGTTTGCTCGTGGTCTAGAACTAGGTGATTGTCAAAAATTGGTTAGCTTGGAGACTTGGAATCAGTTTTTACCTTGCTCCAAAGCTCACTAGCTGTGACCTACATGAAGTCCATTAACAATTATTATGGGGCATGGCTATATAGGAGGAGTCTCAGGAAATTCCCTATCTTTACTTTCTCGGGTATGGGGTTAAAATGATGTGCCACCATGTCCAGATTTTTATGTGGGCATGAAGATCAAATTCACATCTCATGCATGCACATCTCACACTTTTTTCACTGATCTCATCAGGACTTGTAGGGTGTAATGTTGAACCATAACTGTGAATATGAGAATGAACATATTTTTTTCTAGTTGTCTGTATATTCTTCAGTCTTGTTTTGAATATTCTATTAGTAGAAGTGATTTTAGTATTGGAAATATTTCTCTTGTTACATACCTGTTATAACCTGTTGTTTTTTTCTTTGCATTTTATGGAGATTAACTAGAAGATATGTAGATAGATAGATAGATAGATAGATAGATAGATAGATAGATAGATAGATAGATATAGATATATGGATGGATAGATAGATAGATAGATAGATAGATAGATAGATAGATAGATAGATAGATAGATGATAGATAGATAGATAGATAGATAGATAGATAGATAGATAGATAGGCAGATAAAGATAGAGATATATTTCTCTGTAGTCTTGGTTCCACCACAGACTTTCTTAGGAAGAAACTGACATCTTTTATTATAATCCTAAGGCAGAAAACTTGTTCAGACATCCCCTTCACATTGGGGCTACACATTAGTATGTTTAATGTTAACACAAATTCTATTTTATGGTAACATTCTTTTTGAAATACAATTAATAAAGAGATGTGCTATTCTCACATCTCATATAAATTACTCTCCTCCATTCTTGACATTCCCTTGAAACCACATACATACAGAAACATGTAAATTCTTTTTTTTCTCTGACCTCAAAGTTATAACCAGAAATATGGGCCTCATTTGCTGAAAATAAAACATGAAAGTTTTATTCAGTTCCAAGATTACAAATCTAGCCTTAGGGGATTGCCATCAAAGGAATCAACACCTTCCAAAAGAGACACTTTCTTGTCATAGAATGATCAGAGTATATGTCATCAAGTGACAGTGGACACTTGGAGACATTTCACTGCTCACCATTATTGACTGAATAATCTGTAGGGAAGATGCTTGTGACACATTATAATGAAGGAACCATATGTGAGAGGCTATGAAATTAATGGGAGCTATGTTTCCTTCAGCTTTTCAGATGAAAAACACATGTAGTTTTGAAACTTCAGACTTGCTATTTCAAAAACCCTCTGAGCATCTGTTAAGGATTGCATGATTTAATCTCTAACACAGCACATGCAGCCAGCCTTTCAGCATGTCACACTCTTACTAGGTAAAGAGCCGGAGAATGAGCAGGCAGGTCACTTTTCACCTCATTAGCACTGCAGGAGTGGTTCTGGTAAAAGAGATGCTGGCAGAAGCCATGGGGCTTGCTAGTATCCTTTCTAAAAAACAGAGAGAGGGCCAGCTGTGTAACTCTTCTACCTCGAAACTACTGTTCATTCCCACACAACCCCTTCTCTATTTTCTGACCTTTCATCATTTTGACTCCTGTAGTTTTCATAAACCACCACCAAGTCTTAGCTGTGGGATATGCAGTTTATTATTATTTTCTTTCATGGTAGCTCTTGGCCTTAACCCAATTAGATTCAATGTGATACGATACTGTCTTTAATGTCTTTGGCAGGGTTTAAACACATTATCCTTGCAAATAATATGTTGGTAGCCTTGAGAAAGGAGATAATGTTGTTCTCTTCTGAGTTACTACTTGTATAGTTACAAAAACATATAGTTTGTTTCTGCCTTCCGTCATCTGTTTTCTATTTCCATCACCTCTGCTTTTCTTTTTCCTCCTTATTACACTGTTGAAATTCCTCCATCAACTTTGATTCCTGAGTGACTCTACTGATGAGCATCTTCCTGACGAATCTAGGTTAAAAACAAATCAGAACAACAAATGAAAAACCTAGAAAACATAGCTTCCTATTGTAATCAATTTAAGTTAGTCTCATTTTTTTTTAATACAGCATAATGGTTCTCAATTATGTAAGTGCTAAGATAGTTGGGCACAGGCACAAGAGTAGACACTTGCTAAATGCTTCTCACTGTTAAATTTTATAACCGTATTGGGTAGAATTCAGTATTCTCATTCTAATTCTAGCATGATAAAACTGTTTCAGGTACGTTTTGATGCCATTGGGATGAATTAATTTCAATTTTGTTTCTTGTCCTTTTCTAAATGTCCTTCAGAATCTAATTTGAGAAGGATATAAATGGATTAGACAAAGAAGTCACACCCTGTCTCACGTGAAACAGAATTCTAACTCTGTGCTCAGTACTCTCTGGCATTCATTGTGAGTGCAACTACATAGTCCCTGGTTCAAACACAATTCACAGCCTTTTCAATGGAATACAGACAGACCAATATCATCTATTGGTGGCAGATATTGTAAAGTAATGTAATGTAACATAACATAATGCAACAAAAATGTAATGCATTCCTAACCCAGAGTCAATGAGACAACGAGAAATGCTCTTTCTCTTTTCTCTCTTATGCAGCTATAGAAAGCTCTGAGATACATTAATAAGATTTCTCTGAAAGTCCCCTAGGTAGAAATCAGCTTGATAAGTGAACCTTAAATTAGTCTCTCTCCTCTTATCTTTACTCCCATCATTCTACCTGCCTCCCTTAGGTCAGATTTTGAAGTAAGATATTGAAATAAAAGCTTTTGTCTCAGACACAGTAGTAGACAGGACCAAGACTAACCCAGTGACAAGTCCAAGGATATATAACATCACTGACATTGAAGACAATGAAGGTTAAAGATAAAGGAACAATTCCTAACCACACAAAAACTGGACCTTTCGTGTGTGTTATTATAGTTTGCATTCTTTCTTATAGTGTGAAAGGTTTGTCTAGCAACTATCTCCTCTTGGGATTATTAAAGTCACTTTGTCATGATAATGGCTTTTACTAATGTGCTGATTTAATGGGTATCCTAATTTGTGGAGAGTTGGATTTTGGAGTGAATATTTTCTCTTTTCTTCATTCAAGCCTTCATGTAATTATTTGAAAAACAAATACATATTAGTCTACATTTTGAATTTTAATTTGAATTTAAGGTTATTACATAGTTATTATATTGCAGAAATGTTCTAAAAATGAATTTTGAAAACTCTTTGTAGTACTTATCAGATGTTAACATATTTTAAAAATTTTACTGATAAATAGTAAAAATTTATATTGACCTGTATTCTACAGCAGAAGAACCCTATATGTCATTGAAATTTTCTGTGGGTCTTTTTAAAAGAAACATATGAAATAGTCATAATTTTCTAATGATTTATTTGATCCAACATATACATAATATCGAATGATGCTTCAACCTATAATTATGGTCATTATTCTAGTGAGATATCTTACTTACCAATAAGTCTATGAAATAACATATATTTGGTCTCAGATTTCTTCATGTCAAACATGCTTATTAGACATAAATAATCAGTGGCTACAGGAAGAAACAGCATCTCTGTTCCTCAGAATGGTATTTCTGCCTTTAACCTAATTTTTTTTTTAGTTATAATTCATCTTAACTTATTGAATAAGAAAAATAAATTTTTCTTTAGTACTGGATATGCCTAAAAATGGAAACACAATATTAAAAGTCAATTTTGCATCTTCTCTGCTTTTGATTATTTATATAAACCAGCTTAGTAAGACATATTGGCGAAAGATAGGAAATGTAAGATGGAGAAATAAGACTTTCAATCAATGATTATCCAAAAGAAAGAACAATTGATCAGCTATACATGTGGAAAAATCCATTTGAAAAACTGAAGAACTCAGCCTAAAGATCACTGTACCTCATTATAGAATAAAAAAATAAATGCATTAAAATTTTGGACAAGGTATTTAAATGTTAACCAACCACAAGCAGGACACCTTGCAAACAATTACTATCCATTTGAGGAATTAAGAATGTGAACCTATGACTTTTTCCCTAACAGTGTATTGACCACAGTAAATCCATTTTTTTCTAGCCTCTTCTCATCTGTTGAACTGTATAGTTTCATGACAGATTAGACAGGGACATATAGGTCTTAAATGGTACGATCACTGACAAACTCACATTGCTTCTGACTGACTTAAGTTGCATTAGATTATGGTCAAACCTCACTAATAATTAAGTCACAAAGACATTGGATTCAGATGCCCATAGTGCTTTGGAATGCTCATGTAAGAAAAGTAAGAAATGAAACATCTTACTGTTTTATTACTAAATAGGAAGCTAGAATAAATGCAATTTGACCAAAGCTAAAGTCTGGATTGTCTAGAGGCAGAAAATAATGCTACCAAGATTCATCTCGTCATGGAAAGGGAGAAAATTTAAATAAATCAATTATCCCAAAATAAATAATCTATTATACTATGTCAGAAAAAATATTGCAGACTGGCATCATTGCAGAAATCTCCTTTAAAATCTCCCAATCATTGAAGAGAAAGAGTACCAATTGTTTTCAAATTGGACAAAAAGCTTAGAAAAGGATAAAATAAGAGAAAAGAATACTATCAGATGCTTGTACTTGTATGGAATGAGCATGAAAAGAGATTAAAGACTTAAATGTAAAATGTCAGTGTTGGGGCAACCTCCGTGTGATATGGGTTTCTCTGGCCTGAAACCACAGGCAAAAAAAAGCACAAATAGACAAGTAGATTTCATTGCAGTAAAAGATTTTCCACAGCCAAGAAAACAATCATCAAGGTGAAGGAGTAACATGCTCCGGTTATTTACAATGTCAATATTTTGACATGGAATTAAAAAGTAAAATAGACAATGACATGAAATATACTAAAAGCCAAAACTCAAAAAGTATTAAAAAAAAAAAAAAGAAATTAAGAAGCAAATCACCTAAATACACAGTTCTTTTTTTTTTTTTTTTTGTGGTTTTTCGAGACAGGGTTTCTCTGTGTAGCCTTGGCTGTCCTGGAACTCACTCTGTAGACCAGGCTGGCCTCGAACTCAGAAATCCTCCTGCCTCTGCCTCCCAAGTGCTGGGATTAAAGGCATGCGCCACCACCGCCCGGTAAATGCATAGCTCTTAAACAACATATAAAAGTGACTAGCCAGCCATTGAAAACAACACTCAACTTCACTAAACATCCAAGACATGCTAATTATAATCAGAATATCGAGCATCACTATGCTTAAGGTGTGTTTTTTCATAAAGATTAACGGTTTTAAGTCTGTAAAGATGACAATTTGAGGCTTCAGTATTTACTGTATTAAATTGCTCATCTGTTAGAGTTGAGGTTATCAGCAGTATTAGATATGTACATGATATCCTTTTAAGGACAATTTCTCTCTAGAGCGTCACTAGAAAAATGGTTGTAAAAAGAAAGAAAAAATGTGGCCACTTTGAATTTCATATTTCAGTGTGTATATTAAGTATTTTCTATAAATTAAAATGCCTCTAGTCATCTTGACAAGAGCAATACAACTGTCTATTACTTTCAAAGAATAGTAATGGTAAAGATGAGGAGAAAATTGATTGAGACCTAAAGTAGTATAGCCATTACGGGAAGAAAATGGGGGTTCCTTAAAGTATTTTAAAAGTAGAACTATGAAGTGAGCTGTCGATTTGCTAGTGTGAGTACATGAATGAGTGTGTGTGTGTGTGTGTGTGTGTGTGTGCGTGTATGAATCTACTAGTACTACTTGTCCTGTATACTAAAGCTAAATTTATTTTCTTCTAACATACTTTTTGCAATAAACAATCTGTGGAATCTCACTAAGGATCCATCAAAAAATGATCAGATAACAAAAATGTTCATATGTATTCTGAAATTATCCATAAAACATATCTAAATTATGATTATTTGATTTAGAATCTTTTACACATTAGAACTATGCAAAAGAAATATGAATTCAGTTGCAATTACACTTGAAATTCAGGACATTCCTCAGGCTAGTACTGGGTGGTTTGACACATACTTCTGATGGTGAGATAAAACTGTGACAGTGGGAGACCAAACAACTAACACCACATTGGGGACAGTGTCCCTAATCCATGATGCTTTGGTAAATTTCCCAAATTCAGTTAACTCCTAATGATGACACTTTAAAATTAAACTGCTTTATGGGGAAGCTACTTTGTCCTATGAATATCTGTCAGTATACTATTGACTGCCATGAGAACTAATTTAATATGGCTATCTAATGTCCTAAAGCACACATTTGAGAAGAAATTCATTTTTGGGAGTCAGCGGGAATCTTTGGAGAAATTGTCTAACAACTGGAACACTACTTTCCTTGTCAGCTCCGTGTGGTAGTATCTCTTTATTTTCCTTTTCATTCCATGATCTTGATAAAAGTAATGATACACTGAATATTGTATTTTAAGTAGGACACTCCACTTTTGCTATAGACAGAGAGCTCCTGATGTTTTACAAGAGTATCTGCTACAAGCAGATGTTCAAGGAGATAGACATACATTTCTCTCCAATGTCCTAAAAGAGGTAACAAATAATAATAATTATCTTAAACTATTACTTTAAAAATAAGAAAGAGATTAGTTTGAGGCTTAGCAATTAATGTGTCAAATACTTTTAACCAATCTACATTGTACCTTAATTATTTATCATAAGAGGCATATGACTGTCTAAACATAGGAATGTAAGGGCTTATGATTTACTAAAGAATGATACCTTGGATCCAAATAGTATGTAAACACAGTGTTTTATGCTGCAGAAGTCCAGCATGCTGGGGTGTCCCATTACCAGAATGGAGAGACACCCAAGTGAGCTTTCAGCCCTGATTTAAAGCACATTAGGGAATTCTGGGGTAGCTGGCATTTATGTTAATCTGTTGGCTCCATCTCTACAGACATTCCATTACAAGGGTGTGGAGGCTGGAAACCTGCTGGGAAGTTCTGGAAACTGCTACTGATCCATTGTCCTTGCCTCAGGTCTGATGACAAGCAGCTTCTGAGACCTAGACCTGACTGGACTTGCCCAGTTCTTGGAAACAGAGATTTAAGTCGAGTCTCCTTAACTACCAGTTTGAAACCTGTCATGAAATCAACCTAGACTTCTCAGGAAGGCTACAGTTATCAGCTCATATGTAGCCATTTATCCGTAAATCTGACATATAAACAGCCTGCAATAAATACTGGCCACCAGGATCATGAAAGTAATAGTGCTTTGGCAAAATGTATATTTTCTTGAAAAATTATTATAAAAATCCATTGGATATAGTATGAATGTATCAGATTTGGCAAGGAAAGCACACATGGATAAACAAGTAATGGAAAAGAGTATACAATTATAAAATAATATTAAAAAAATTAGCTCATGATTTTCTTTCTAGTCACACTTCCAGGTAGGAGAAACATTTTCAAGATTCTGATCACAGTTCAGTTTTTATTTCAATATGTGTCACTTCTGTATGTAATCTGAATATATCTTGGTTATTCCTTTTATTTCATACTCTGCCCTGGGAAGTGTGTCAGAAAACACTTGTATTCTAACAGATTTCAGAGGGAGATCTTCAGCTGAGAATTGAGTTGATCATATAACAGAACCAATCTGGTTAGATAAATAGATCATGTGTGATTTTATGTGCCCATAAATATCAGTGTTTCTTTAAGGTGGTGGTGAACTGAGGGCACCTAGAGGGGTGTGCCAGCCATGGTTGTGAACTGTAGGTTATCAGCACACACAAGAAATGCAGTAACTTTTCTTAAAAGGCAGTAAATACCTGTACCTTGACATATTGCTTGATAGAATAGTTCAGGAATTTGTTGGCCCCATCCTTCTTACTATTTCCAATTGCATAGTTGGAGGGTGGGATAAAAGTTGGCAAGCTGGGAAAATGGAGCTTTTATGGTTTGTAGAAAAGATGATTTAATGCCACTCTGAGTAAATGGATAGTTGCTCATATACAATTTAGGTACCACAAAGAAAGCAATCACTGTGATGCTGGGTAGAAGTTGACTTAAACCGTGAACTTACTCATAGCATCCATTATTCAATATTTTTTCAGTTGAATTATTTTGTCCAAACTAGTCATTATTCTTGGAGTTTTTTCCCCAGGTGTTATGGAGACTTTCTTTAGAATCAACCCACTAGGGAAACACCACCAGACACAGTCAATAGGAAGAAGAACATATCTGGCATCTAGAGAGCTCTCCCAGGGTTAATACAGATATGCTACAAAGACTACTATGTTAACATGGTCTGCATTAGGATTTCTTCTCCTTCTTAACATTTCTTTGGACTTAGTACTTTGAACATTTCTAATGGTCCTCATGCAAACCTCAACCATTATTGTGTGTGAATATTCATTTTTGTGGTTCTGAGTTAGAACATTCTCATTACCTATAAACATGCCCCAGATAGAAATGTTAAGATGATCCAGTGTGCAGAAGCAGTAGAATTAGGAAAAATCAATCTCATTTAACTCATTTACTCACATTTAAAGTACTTTTTCTAAATAAAAAGTGACAGAAAATGCTGAAGTGTATATGCTATCACAGGCAAACAGCTAGTTGCCAGTACAGTGATGGCGCTAAGAGATCACAGGTTTTTGCATTAAGACACACTTCCTCTTCTCAGTCTTTCCCATCACCCACTGACTATCTTTGTTATAAATTGGAGTCTTAATTATTGCTGATTGTTAAAGTCTGACAGATTGTTTAACAAGAATACTTCAATAACAAAAAGAGATGGTATACATCAGAGTAGCTAGGGGGAAATGACCTTAGAATTGAACACAGTATATACTCACATCAAAGCATCACCATATACCCCACAAGTATGTACAGTATTTCTGTAAATTAAAATGAATAATTGAACATAAGTAACCACGTGGTATGCATATCAGATTGCTTACTAGTTTATAATGAATTTGTCTCCGTCTACAGCACAAAACCATAATACAAAATGTTTCTCTACAGGTGATCCAGATGCCTGTAGGGTATCAAGAAGGTGTAAGGTGGAAGCAGATGTACTGTAAATGTCTTCTGCATAGTTACAAATATGCTAATTTCAGGCTCTCCTTTCTAACTCTGTTCTCACCAGGAATCTTTACTGATAATGTGTTTTTACTTTACAAAGTCACCTCATGTTTTGTTGTGTAAGCTAAAACAAATAAAACAGAACATCAGATTATGTTAATAATGTAGCATGAATAAATAGAATCAAGACCAAGAAGGAAAAGATTAAGAGAGAAAACTACCTAAACAAATAGAAATCAAGCATTTGCCACCTGCTAGGTAGAAGAAAATCAGCTTACATCATGCAACAAAGATCCTTCAACTGGAGGACATCCCTAAAGGAAGGTAAAAGATATGGAGATTTAATAGCCAATTAGAGGATTTAAATTCTCATCCTTTCAATCATCCAGAAGAAAACTTGGGACATAGGAAATCCCACAACTGATTCAGGCTGCCTGTGCCAAAATATAATGGATCACACAAGTGATCGTTGATTAGCTTTTCGTGTCTGTGTATTGTCTTTTGGTTGCATTTCTTTTTTTTTTTATTGAATATAATCTTCATTTACATTTCAAATGTTAAAAACTTTCCTGGTTTCCCCCTCCCCGAAAATCCCTAACCCCTCCTCCCACCCCCTGCCTCCAAGTATATGTCCCTCCACCCATCTCTTTTTAGCATAGACATGAGTCTCACTGTTGTTACTGTTAGGTACCTGGCCAGCACTTGCTACTTAGAGAAATGTTTAGCTACTAATTTTAGGCTTTCATTTATTTTGTTTTGCTTTGTTTTGCCACATGGTCTCTCTGTGGAGCCCAGGCTGGCCATACTTGAAACCTCTCTTATTTGCTCCTTTAGTGCAGGGATTATAGGCATCAACCATCATGTCCAGCATTGTCACTGCTTCCTAAATGATTGACTAAGAATTTCAGAATCCCGAGAAAGAATTCTCCAAGATGGCCTCATAGGGTTATGTGTTCAAATATTTGGATCTAAGCTGGTGGGGTTGTTTGGGAAGGTTGTGTGAGATATTTAGAAATTTCTAAATCTGCCAGATTCTTTCCGCTGAGATGTATGTGTGTTTGTGCATCTCTCTGTGTGAATGTGTATTGGTGTTTATGTGTGTCTGTGAGTGTGTATCTCTCTCTCTCTCTCTCTCTCTCTCTCTCTCTCTCTCTCTCTCTGTGTGTGTGTGTGTGTGTGTGTGTGTGTGTGTGTAACTGAGTCTCTTCTGGGTTGAAAGAGAGAGAGGGGTTGGGATAGGGGAGCAGGTTCAAAATTAGGAATAATTATTATTCACCCAGAAGATCTGAGTTCATGTCCCAGCACATAGGGGAGGATGCTGATCACTCTGATAAGAGCATCTGGTTCATTCCTCCTGCCTCTGCTGTCACCAGCACACACATGGCACACACATGTATTCAAAAATTGAAAATGTATCACATAGAGCTTCCGAGATGACTCAGTGTGTAAAGGCATTTCCCACAAGGCCTGAAGAGCTGAGTTCAATCCCTGGAGTCTCCCTGGTCGAAGAAGAGAATCCTTTTGTACAAGTGGTCGTTTTGACCTCCCACTCAAGTATTGGGCACATGCACATGCTCCAGTCACATAACAAATAACTAAAACACTTTCTAAAATTTAAAAGTGTCATTCATAATTTTCTTTGCATTTTTTATTTGAGAAAGGGAAATAAACTCTAAATAAACTGACTAATTTTCACCTGTAAATGTTGTGCGTTTGCATGAACAATCCTTTTCAATCTGCTAATTCTCTATCAGTTCTGCTAAACTAAAGCCTTAAGGCAAATGCATAGTGAGTCCTGTTTTAAGAAACTGACATACCATGCACCATATATGAACAAATATAACTTAAAGACAGAATGAAATTCTCGGGTTCAGTTTATCTAGAGAAAGATGCTCTGACTGAAAATCAGTTGAATGTTGATAATATATAATTTTAATATTGTCTTGTAAAATCATATCAGTAGTTAGAATTTAATTGGGAATCTATATATTCCTGTTTATTTGCAATAATAAGATGAACCATAAAATGTTCCTTGCAGTGCAGAGATGTCAGATCAAGCAGTAAAGTACAATATTGAGTGATTTGGGAATGATAATAATTACTATGATTGCCCATAAAAGTTGGAATTTGCATCTGGGAAGTCTCTGTTAATGAGTACTCAATTCTGGTTTCAGTTTTAGGACTAGAATTTAGTTCACCATAGAGTGGGATTTACTAATAAGAGTAAAGCAATAGAAATGTTAAGAGTTTGTAGATGATTTACTAAAATAGAGAGAAAGGCTCAAAGCGTAGTAACCCCCATCAGAGATGAATGTTTAACCTCTAATTGTAATAAGGCTACTCCAGGGCATTTCATATCTTTGAACTTTGGAATCCTTATTCTCGTGGTTCCCATCCTGAGTTGTGACCCCTTTGGCAAACTTCCATCTCCAAGGAATATTTTCATTACAATTCATAACAGTATCAAAATTAGAGTTATGGAGTAGCAGTGAAAAGAATCTTTATAGCTTGAGGTCACCACAACATGAGAAACTGCATTAAAATATCGCAACATTAGGAAGGTTGAGAACTGCTTCTATTTCTTACTGTGTTTGAACTTCTCTAGTGGAAGAGTAGAGGACAAACACAGAATGTGGCTAGTGAATGGGGCTTTCCCCTAGTACTTTGTTTATGTAATTTACTTATTTATATGTACATATAGTAGTGTGTGTGTGTTTGTAAAGGTATTCTTTTTTTTTTCTTTTTTTTTGAGACAGGGTTTCTCTGTGTAGCCCTGGCTTTACTGGAACTCACTCTGTAGATCAGGCTGGTCTTGAACTCAGAAATCCGCCTGCCTCTGCCTCCCAAGTGGATTAAAAGCATGCACCACCACCGCCCAGCAGTGTAAAGGTATTCATAGAAGTCAGAAAGAAATGTCAGATTCTCTGAAGCTGCAGTTAATAAGCAGTTGTAGGATGCTTGATTTTGGTGTTGGAAACCAATTTCATAGGACATGCAGGTCCTATGAAAGGACAGCATGTGCTATATAAAACTGTGCTGTCTCTCCAGACCCTTCTATGTACACTTTAATGATGTAGAGTTTTCCCTTGTCAAATGATTTTACCAAACGCATATTAGTTTATGTGTCATGTACCTTGTGGGACATTCCAAGTTGTTCAAAACTGATAGATGCGACTTGTCCTTCTAAATTTGCAATATTCTAGAATTAAAGCTTAAGAATATCACCTTAGGACACATACTTCATGAATGTATGAAAATTAGACAATGTCCTCTATAGTTGTAACTGTCAACTTGACACAGCATAGATTTATTTGAGAAGAGAATCTTCAACTGAGAACTTACTGAGATATGGCTGACCTGTGACATGTCTGTGCAGGATGGTTTTTATGAATAAATAATCGCAAGGCCTAGCCTGCTGTGACTGCATCATTTCTCAGGCAGGTGATCCTTGGCTGTATAAGACAGATAAGCACAAGCAACTTAGGTAGACAAAGTGAGCCATCAAGCAGTGTTTTTCCATGGTTCTTGCCTTTAGGTTCCTGTCCTGAGTCCTTGATAGACAATGATAGACTGTGATCTGGATCTACTTGCTAAATAAACCCTTTGCTCCTCAAGCTGCTTTTGGTCAGAGCATTTTATATCTGTGCAATAAAACTAGAAAATGTATCCAGAAGGATTTCTGTGTGTGTCTTTGTCTTGGTTAACTTCACGAATGATCTTAGAGTGACGGAGAACAAAACCAAACTCATCACACTAGTGATGTTGAAATTCAGTGTCCTTGCTTAAGAAAAATTCTGTTATAGAATTTAATTTAAATTCAATCTTTTGAGTATTAGTCAGAAAATCCTACACATTAAGAGTAGTTACATGATATTATCTATTATCTAATACATTCTAAGATATAAATTCATATTATAAGGGTGATAACATCTAGAAAAATATTTATGATTACTTCAGAGATCATTCTTATTTTAATAATTTTATAGTAATGGCTGAAAGAAAACTCATCAAAGTATGTAGAAAAGGAAATCCAGTTCAAGAAGCTCCTGTTTTTGCTGAACTTTCAAAAACTTTTCTAGCTCTTTGGTGTGAGATTGCCCTGCAGCTGGCATGGATTCATCCTCTTAGGTAACCTTGGCACATAGCTGTTTTAATGTTTGTTTTTTGAGGAGCCTTGTACTCTAGGAATTCCCATTTATTTGCAAATGGTTGACTTCCCCTGTAATATATCCCCAGCCCTCTTAATGTTTTCAAATGTCTAACTGTGCCCCAGATTGACTGTCCTTCTAGGAAGAGCTGTGCTACTGTGTCTTTCCTTGCCCTTACCTCTGGCAGTGCTCCACATGCTTCCATGCTTCTGCCCTCCCTCCATTTTTGTCTGTTTCCTTCTGAAACATATTCCATTATGTAGGGCATCCAAGAAATTGTCACTAATATTTGTGTACAAAATTTCATAAGTTCAAAGATCTACGTTTTACCCTTTGAATGACTTGGCTTCCCCAGACTGGCAAATTCTCTAAATTATACCTTTGCTACAAAATTATGACAATCATTCTTCTTGTGTTGAGTGGATAGTTACGTTATTCTAAACAAATCCATTTATTTATTTGTTTGTTTGTTTATAGATAATGTTTATTACTTTTAGAATTTCATACAACACATTTCAATCATATTTTCTTTTTTTAAATTAGGTATTTGCTTTATTTACATTTCAAATGGTATCCCCTTTTCTCATTACCCCTCTAAAACCCCCTATTCAATCACCCATCCCCCAATTACCATCCACCCTCTCACTTTTCTGACCTGGCATTCCCCTATACTGGGGTGTCTAGCCTTCATAGGACCAATGGCCTTTCCTCTCAATGATATCTGAAATGGCCATTTTCTGTGACACATGTAGCTGGAGCTATGGGTTCCTCTATGTGTAATCTTTGGTTTGTGGTTTAGTCCTTGGGAACTCTGGGGGTACTGGTTGGTACATATTATTTTCTTCCTGTGAGGCTACAAACTTCTTTTGGGTCCTTTCTCTAGCTGCTCCATTGGGGACCTTATGCTCATTCTATTGGTAGGCTGTGAGCCATGGGTATTTTGATCCACTTTTCAAGAAGGATCAAAGTATCCACACTTTGGTCTTTCTTCAATCATATTCTCATTCATTCACTTCCTTCTAGAATTTCCCCCCATTTTCCTATACTTCCTACTTTCTATTGTTTTGTCATTGGTTTTTTTTTTTTTTCATCATTACAGTTTTTTATTTCATAAAGTCCAGTTTGTGTTCCCCACATCCTCTTAGGTGTTTAGGACTATGCTGAAAACTGTTAATCTACTAAAGACACAAGAAAACCGACTCTCTCATTCCCAGCAGCTATCAAATGTTCATAGCTCCTTAGCTAGGAATGGGTGACTTCTGTGCCCATATCTTAATTCCCATGCTGGGAGTTTTTTGAGCTTGGGAAGATATTGTGCATTTGATGGCTTCTAATTTTCTGAAACTTGGTCAACTATGAGTCACTGCAATGATCACATTATTGTAATTGAAACATTGCAGTTGAAAGTTGAAACACACATTGATCCACAGAGATAATAGTAAGTTATTAGGAGTCAATTTGATCCTATATGAATTCAGCAGAGTAATAGTATTAACTTCTTACTTAGGACCTACAGCCTGTCTAGCAATAAGTTCTCTTGTTTGTTTGTTTGTTTTTCCCCACCCACACACTGACTCCCACCTCCCCATCCTGGCATTCCTCTACACCATGGCATAGAGCCTTTACAGGACCAGGCACCTCTCCTCCCATTGATGCCAAACAATGCCATTGTCTACTACATATATTGCTGAAGTCATGGGTCCCTCCATATATACTCTTTGGTTTGTGGTTTAGTCCCTGGGAGCTCTGGGGGAAGGTCTGGTTGGTTGATATTGTTGTTCTTCCTAGGGTTTGCAAATCTCTCCAGCTCCTTCAGTTCTTTCTCTAACTTATTCATTGGGGAGCCCACTCTCAGCCCAAAGGTTGGCTATGAACATCTGCCTCTGTATTTGTCAGGGTCTGGCAAAGCCTCTCAGGAGACAGCTATCTCAGGCCCCTGTCAGCAAGCAATTCTTGGAATCCACAATAGTGTCTGGGTTTTGTGTCTGTATATGGGATAGATCCCCAGGTGGGGTAGTCTCTGGATGGCCCTTACTTCAGTCTTTGTTCAACACTTTGTTACAGTATTTCATTTAGACAGGAACCCTTCTGGGTTAATAAGTTGTAGATGAGTGGGTGCCCCCATCCTACAACAGGGGGACTTGCCTTCTGTATATGGTCTCTATAGGCTCTCTCTCCACTATGTTGAGCATTTAGCTAATCTTGTCCCTATTGGACCCTGGAAGTCTCTTGCTTTCCTGGCATCTGTGACTTGCTGGTGTATATACCTAGTTCCCCATTCCCCATTGCTATACACCTCTTTTCAAATTCCTGACCCTCTGTATATCAACCCCATCTCCTCTCATAACTTATCCTGGTCTACTTTTCCCCCTTCCCCTCCTCTCTTCCTCCTAAGTCCCTCCCACCCTCTATATCATGAGAGTATTTTGTTCCCCCTTCTTTTTTTATTATTTATTTATTTATCTTCTAAGATATTTTGTAATTTACATTCCAAATCATTTCCTCTTTCCTGTTTCCTCCCTCACTGAAAGTCCCATAAGCCCCCTTCCCTCCCACTTTTCCCCATTCAACCCCCCCTCTCTTCTCTGTCCTGGCATTCCCCTACTAAGGAGGACCGAAGCATCCACATTTTGGTCTTCCTTCTTCTCGAACTTCACAAGTTCTGTGAATTGTGTCTTGGGTATTCTGAGCTTTGGAGCTAATATCTACTTATCAGGGAGCACATACCATGTGTGTTCTTTTGTGATTAGGTTGCTTCAATCAGGATGATATTTTTCTAGTTTAATCCATTTGCCTAAGAATTTCATGAAGTCATTGTTCTTGATAGCTGAGTAGTACTCCATTGAGTAAATGTATCACATTTTCTGTATCCATTCTTCTGTTGAAGGAATTCCAGCTTCTGGCTATTATAAAAAAGGCTGCAGTGAACACAGTGGAGCATGCATCCTTGTTATATGTTGGAGTATTTTTTGAATATATGCCCAGGAGGGTATAGCTGGGTCTTCAGGTAGTACTATGTTCAATTTTCTGAGAAACTCTTAGAGTGATTTCTAGAGGTGTACCAGATTGCAACCCCACCAACAATGGAGTAGGGTTCCTCATTCTCTGCATCCTTACCAGTATTTGCTGTAACCTGAGTTTTGATCTTAGTCATTCTAACTGTTATAAGGTAGAATCTCAGAGTTGTTTTGATTTGCATTTCCCCAATGACGAAGGATGTTGAACATTTCTTTAGGTGCTTCTCCTTCATTTGATCTTCCTCTGTTGAGAATTCTTTGTTTAGTTCTGTACCCAATTTTTGTATAGGGTTATTTGATTCCCTGAAGTCTACCTTACTTTTTTCTTTGTATATGTTGGATATTAGCCCTCTTTCAGATGTAGGATTGGTAAAGATCTGTTCCCATCCTGTTGGTTGTCATTTTTGTCCTATTGATAGTATCCTTTGCCTTACAGATGCTTGCAATTTTATGAGGTTCCATTTGTCTACTTTTGATCTTAGATCATAAGCCATTGGTGTTCTGTTCAGGAAATTTTCCCCTTTTCCAAGGTGTTTGAGGCTCTTCCCCACTTTTTCTTCTATTACTTGCAGTATATCTGCTTTTATGTTGAGGTCCTTGATCTACTTGGACATGAGCTTTGTACAAAGAGATAAGAATGGATCAATGAGCATTTTTCTACATGCTGACCACCAGTTGAACCAGCACCATTTTTTGAAAATGCTGTCTTTTTTTTCCACTGGATGGTTTTAGATTGTTTGTCAAAGTTCAAGTGACCATAGGTGTGTGGATTCATTTCTGGGTCTTCAGTTCTATTCCATTGATCTGTCTGCCTGCACTGTACCAATACCATGCAGTTTTCATCACCATTGCTCTGTAATACAGCTTGAGATAAAGGATGTTGATTTCCAAGATGTTCTTTTATTGTTGACAATAGTTTTCAGTATGCTGGGTTTTGTTATTGCAAATGAATTTGAAAATTGTTTTTTCTTTTTTAAATTTTTTATTAGATATATTCTTTATTTACATTTCAAATGATTTCCCCTTTCCTGGATTCCCCCTCCCCAAAAGTCCTATAAACCCTCTTCCCTCTCCCTGTTCCCCAATCAACCCATTCCCGCTTCCCTGTCCTGGTATTTCCCTACACTGCTGCATTGAACCTTTCCAGGACCAGGGACCTTTCCTTCCATATTCTTAGGCATCATTTGATATGTGAATTATTTCTTGGGTATTCCAAGCTTCTGGGCTAATATCCACATATCAGTAAGTGCATACCATGTGTGTTCTTTTGTGAATGGGTCACCTCACAGGATGACATTCTCCAGTTCTACCCACTTGCCTAAGAATTTCATGAATTCATTGTTTTTAATAGCTGAGTAGCATTCCATAGTGTAAATATACCACATTTTCTGTATCCATTCGACCACTGAGGGACATCTGTGTTCTTTCCAGCTTCCGGCTATTATAAATAGGGATCCTATTAACATAGAGGATCACATGTCCTTATTATATGCTGGAGAATCCTCTGGGTATATGCCCAGGAGTGGTAGAGCAGGGTCCTCTGGTAGTATTATGCCCTATTTTCTGAGGAACTGCCAAATTGAATTCCAGAGTGGTTTTAACAGCTTGCAATCCCACCAGCAGTAGAGGAGTTTTCCACTTTCTCCACATCCTTTCCAGCATTAGCTGTCTCCTGAGTTTTGATCTTGGCCATTCTGACTGGTGTGAGATGAAATCACAGGGTAGTTTTGATTTGCATTTCCCTGATGAGTAAGGATGTTGAGCATCTCTTTATGTGCTTCTCAGTCATTAGATATTACTCAGGTGAAAATTCTTTTTTCAGCTTGGTACCCCATTTTTAATAGGGTTATTTGGCTCTCTGGAGTATACCTTTTGATTTCTTTGTATATTTTGGATATTAGCCATCTTTCGGATGTAGGGTTGGTAAAGATCTTTTCCCAATTTGTTTGTTGCCATTTTGTTCTTTTGACAGTGTCCTTTGCCTTACAGAAACTTTGTAATTTTATGAGGTCCCATTTGTCAATTCTTGATCTTAGAGCATAACCTATTGGTGTTCTGTACAGGCAATTTTCCCCTGGGTCCATGTGCTCAAGGCTCTTCTCCAGTTACTTTTCAATTAGTTTCAGTGTTTCTAGTTTTATGTTGAGATCCTTGATCCACTTGGACTTGAGCTTAATACAAGGGGATAAGAATGGATCTATTTGTATTCTTCTGCATGCTGACCACCAGTTGAACCAGCACCATTTGTTGAAAAGGCTCCCTTTTTTCCACTAGATTGTTGTAGCTCCTTTGTCAAAGATCAAGAGACCATAACTGTGTGGGTTCATTTCTGGGTCTTCAATTCTGTTCCCTTGATCTCCCTGCCTGTCACTTTACCAATACCATGCAGTTTTTAACACTATCACTCTGTAGTACTGCTTGAGATCAGGGATACTGATTCCCCCAGAAGTTATTTTACTGTTGAGAACAGTTTTAGCTATCCTGGGTTTTTTGTCTTTTCAGATGAATTTGAGAATTGCTCTTTCTAACTCTACGAAGAATTGAGTTGGGATTTTGATGGGCATTGCATTGAATCTGTATATTGCTTTTGGCAGGATAGCCATTTTTACTATATTAATCCTGTCAATCCATGAGCATGGACGATCTTTCCATCTTGTGAGGTCTTCTTCAATTTCTTTCTTCAGAGACTTGAAGTTGTTGTCATACAGATCTTTCACTTGTTTGGTTAGAGTCACAACAAGATACTTTACATTGTTTGTGGCTATTGTGAAGGGTATCATTTCCCTAATTTCTTTCTCAGTCTGTTTATCCTTTGAGTATAGGAAGGCTACTGATTTGGTTGAGGTAATTTTATATCTGGCCACTTTGCTAAAGTTGTTTATCAGCTATAGGAGTTATCTGGTGGAGTTTTGGGGTAGCTTAATATACTATCATATGATCTGCAAATAGTGATAGTTTGACTTCTTCCTTTCCAATTTGTATCCCTTTTACCTCCTTTTGTTGTCTAATTGCTCCAGCTAGAATTTCAACTACTATATTAAATAAATATGGAGAGAGAGGGCAGCCTCATCTAGTCCCTGATTTTAGTGAGATTGCTTCAATTTTCTCTCCATTTAGTTTGATGTTGGCTACTGGTTTGCTGTATATTGCTTTTGCTATGTTCAGGTATGGGCCTTGAATTCCTGTTCTTTCCAAGATGTTTAACATGTATTTCGCCAAATTCTTTTTCAGCATCTATTGAAATGTCCATGTGGTTTTTTTCTTTGAGTTTGTTTATATAGTGGATTACATAGATCGTTTTCCGTATATTGAACCATCCCTGCATCCCAGAGATGAAGCCCACTTGATCATGGTGAATGATCGTTTTGATGTGTTCTTGGATTCAGATCGCAAAAATTTTATTTAGTACTTTTGCATCAATAATCATAAGGGAAATTGATCTGAAGTTCTCTTGTGGCTTCATAGAATGAGTTGGGTAGTGTTCTTTCTGTTTCTATTTTGTGGAATAGTTTGAAGAGTATTGGTGTTAGGTCTTCTTTGAAGGTCTGATAGAATTCTGTACTAAAACCATCTGGTCCTGTGCTTTTTTTGGTTATGAGACTGTCAATGACCACTTCTACTTCTTTAGGGGTTATGGGACTATTTAGATGGTCTATCTGATCCTGATTATACTTTGTTAGTTGGTATCTGTCTCGGAAATTGTCCATTTCCTCCAGATTTCCTAATTGTGTTGAGTATAGGATTTGTAGTAGAATCTGATGATTTTTTGAATTTCCTCAGTGTCTGTTGTTATTTCTCCCTTTTCATTTCTGATTTTGTTAGTTTGAATACTGTCTCTGTGTCCTCTGGCTAGTCTGGCTAGAAGTTTATCTATCTTGTTGATTTTCTCAAAGAACAAACTCCTAATTTTTTTGGTTCTTTCAATAGTTCTTTGTTTCTACTTGATTGATTTCGTCCCTGACTTTGATGATTTCCTGCCTTCTACTCCTCTTGGGTGTATTAGCTTCTTTCTGTTCTAATGCTTTCAAATGTGCTGTTAAGCTGCTAGTGTATGCTCTCTCCAGATGCTTTTTGGAGGCACTCAGAGTCATGAGTTTTCTTTTTAGCACTGCTTCCATAGTCTCCTTTAATTTTGGGTATGTTGTGCCTTAATTTTCATTAAATTCTAAAAAGGTTTTGATTTCTTTCTTTATTTCTTCCTTGACCAACTTATCATTGAGTAGATCATTATTTAGCTTCCTTGTGTATGTGGGCTTTCTGTTGTTTTTGTTGCTGTTGAAGACTGCCCTTACTCCATAGTGATCTGATAGGAGGTATGGAATTAGGTCGATTTTCTTATATCTGTTGAGGTCTGTTTTGTGTCCAATTATATGATCAGTTTTGGAGAAGGTACCATGAGGTGCTGAGAAGAAGGTATATTCCTTTTTTAGGATGAAATGTTCTATAGATATCTATTAAATCCATTTGGCCCAAAACTTCTGTTAGTTTTACTGTTTTTCTGTTTAATTTGTGTTTCCCTGATCTGTCCATTAAGCAGGGTGGGGTGTTGAAGTCATCCACAATTATTGTTATGGGTGCAATGTGTGCTTTAAGCTTTAGTAAGGTTTCTTTTATGAATGAGGGTGCCCTTGTATTTGGAGCATAGATGTTCAGAATTGAGGCTTCTTCCTGGTAGATTTTTCCTTTGATGAGTATAAAGTGTCCTTCCATGTCTTTTTTGATGACTTTTGGTTGAAAGTCTATTTTATCGGATATTAGAATGGCTACTCCAGCTTGTTTCCTGGAACCATTTGCTTGGAAAACTGTTTTCCAGCCCTTTACTCTGAGGTTTATCTTTGACACTGAGATGTGTTTCCTGTATGCAGGAAAATGTTGGGTCTAGTTTACGTATTCAGTCCATTAGTCTGTGTCTTTTTATTGAGGAATTGAGTCCATTGACGTTAAGAGATATTATGAAAAAGTGATTGTTGCTTACTGCTCTTTTTGATGTAGTTTTTGTTTTTGTGTGGTTATCTTTCTTTGGGTGTGTTGGAAGAAGATTATTTTCTTGCTTTTTCTAGTGTGTAGTTTCCCTTTTTTTGGTGTTTTCTATTCATTATCCTTTGAAGGGCTGGATTTGTGGAAAGATAATGTGTACATTTGTTTTTGTACACATTATCCTTAGTTTCTCCATCTATGGTAATCGAGAGATTTGCTGGTTATAGCAGTCTGGGTTGTCATTTGTGTTCCCTAGGGTCTATATGACATCTGTCCAGGCTCTTCTGGCTTTCATAGTCTCTGGTGAAAAGTCTGGTGTAATTCTGATAGGTCTACCTTTATATGTTACTTGACTGTTTTCCCTTACTGCTTTTAATATTCTTTTTTTGTTTAGTACATTTGGTGTTTTAATTATTATGTGATGGGAGGAATTTCTTTTCTTGTCAAATCTATTTGGAGTTCTGTAGGTTTCTTGTATGTTAATGGGCATCTCTTTAGGTTAGGGAAGTTTTCTGCTATAATTTTGTTGAAGGCATTTACTGGCCCTTTAAGTTGGAAATCTTCACTCTCTTCTATACCTATAATCCTTAGGTTTGGTCTTCTCATTTTGTCATGGATTTCCTGGATGTTTTGGGACAGGAACTTTTTGCATTTTTCATTTTCTTTGACTGTTGTATCAATGCTTTCTATGGTATCTTCTCCATCTGAGATTCTCTCATCTATCTCTTGTATTCTGTTTTTGATGCTTGGATCCATGACTCCTAATTTCTTTCCTAGGTTTTCTATGTCCTGTGTTGTTTCACTTTTTGATTTCTTTACTGTTTCTACCTCTATCTTTAGATCTTGGAGGGCTTTATTCAATTCCTTCACCTGTTTTGTTCTGTTTTCCCTTAGTTCTTCAAGGGCTTCTCCCTGTTTACTTGTGCTCTGCTATGTTTCTTTAAGGGAGTTATTTATGTCTTCTTGAAGCCCTCTGTCAGCATCATGAGCTGAAATTTTAAATCCAGTTCTTGCTTTTCTTGTGTGTTGTGGTATCTAGGACTTGATGTTTTTGGAGAACTTGGTTCCGATGGAGACATGTTGCCTTGGTTTCTGTTGGTGGTGATCTTGTGTTTGCCTTTTGCCATCTAGTTATCTCTGGTGTTTGCTGGTGTTGCTGTCTCTGACTGCAATTTCTCTGTGCTCCTGAGAGACCTGTTCTCTCTGTGTACACTGATATGTAAATACTTCTGTGAGACCCACTCTCTTATAGTTGTATTTGGTTATGTAACTCTGTGACCCTGATCAACTCTGGGTGCAGGCAGTAATCAGAAGACTCTCATCCAAGGCTGTTCCTAGTCATTTGTGTCCTCAGAGTCTCAGGCTCTTTCCTCTTAGCAGTAGGGGTGGTCCTACTGTACTACCGAGCCTCTTTACGTTCCTGACTGGTTAGCTACCTCCATGTTTCACTTGGATATGTACCCAGTGGCAGAGGATGGCCTTAAGCTGGACACAGAAACCTCAAGGCTCCTGCCAGATGGTTCCAGACAGGATCCTCTGTGCTGCAATGTATGTCTCACCTGTGCTGGCTGACTCCTCCGCGCCTCTGGGTAGATAGCTGGCTTCCTGTGCCACTTGAAAATGGTGTACTGTGGCAGAGGATGGTCCCAAACTGGGGACCGAAGCCAGAAGTCCAAATTTCTCTTTCTAAGTATATGAAGAATTGAGTGGGAATTTTAATGGGGATTGCATTGAATCTGTAGATTGCTTTTGGCAAGATGGCCAGTTTTATTATATTAATCCTACCAATCCAAGAGCATGGTAGATTTTTCCATCTTTTGAGATTGTCTTCAATTTCTTTCTTCAGAGACTTGAAGTTCTTATCAGACAGATCTTTCACTTGCTTGGTTAGTGCCACACAAAGGTCTTTTATATTATCTGTGACTATTGTGAAGGGTGTCATTTTCCTAATTTCTCTCTCAGCCTGTTTGTCCTTTGAGTAAAGGTTTGCTATGAATTTGTTTGAGTTAATTTTGTATCCAGCCTCTTTGCTGAAGTTGTTTATCAGATTTAGAAATTCTCTGATGGAATATTAGTCAGCACTTAAGAATGCTATCATATCATCTGCAAATGGTGATATTTGACTTCTTCCTTTCCAATTTGTATTCCTTTGACTTCCTTTTGTTTTCTAGTTGCTCATGTAGGACTTTGAATACTATATTAAAAAGGTAGCGAGAGAGTGGGCAGCCTTGTCTAGTCCTTGATCTTAGTGGTAATGTTTCAAGTTTCTCCCCATTTAATTTGATGTTGCCTACCAGTTTGCTGAATATTGCTTTTACTATGTTTAGGTATGGGCCTTGAATTCCTCATCTTTCCAAGACTTTGACAGTAAAAGCGTGTTGAGTTTTGTCAAATGATTTCTCAGCATCTATGAGATGATCATGTTATTTTTTTTTGAGTTTGTTTATAAAGTGGATTACATTGATGGATTTTGTGTATTGAACAATTCCCGCGTCCCTGGGAGGTAGCCTACTTAACCATGCTAAATGATCATTTTTATGTGTTCTTAGATTTTGTTTGCGAGAATTATATTGAGTATTTTTGCATCAGTATTCATAAGGGAAATAGGTGTGAGGTTCTCTTCCTTTGTAGGGTCTTTGTGTAGTTTAGGTATGATTTTAATTGTGGCTTCATATAACAGATTGGGTTGGGTTCCTTCTGTTCCAATTTTGTAGGATCGTTTTGGTATTAGGTCTTCTTTGAAGGTTTGATTGAATTCTACACTCAACCTATCTGGTCTTGGGCTTTTTGTGGTTGGGAAGCTTTGCAGTCATTGCTTCTATTTCTTTAGGGGCTATAAGACTGTTTAGATGGTTTATCTGATCCTGATTTAACTTTGGTACCTGGTATCTTGTCTAGAAAATTTTCCATTTCATTCAGATTTCCCAGTTTTGTTGAGGATCGGCTTTTGGAATAGGATCAGATGATATTTCGAATTTCCCTAGATTCTGTTGTTTTGTCTCCCATTTCATTTCTGAATTTGTTAATTTGGATACTGCTGCTGTGCTTTCTCTTTAGTCTGGCTAAGAGTTTATCTATCTTGTTGATTTTCTCAAAGATCTAGCTTCTGGTTTTGTTGATTCTTTATGTAGTGCTTTTTTTTTTCTTTCTACTTGGTTGATTTCAGCCCTGGGTTTGATTATTTCCAGCAATCTACTCTTTGTGGGTGTATTTGCTTCTTATTGTTCTGGAGCTCCCAGGTTTGCTGTTAAGTTGCTAGTGTGCTCTCTCCAGTTTCTTTGTGGAGGCACTCAGAGCTATGAGTTTTCCTCTTAGCACTGCTTTCATTGTATCCCATTAGTTTGAGTACGTTGTGCCTTCATCTTCACTAAAATCTAAAAAAATCTTTAATTTCTTTCTTTATTTCCTCCTTGACCAAGCTATGATTGAGTAGAGTGTTGTTCAGCTTCCATGTGTATGTGGGCTTTCTGTTGCTTTTGTTGTTATTGAAGACCAGCCTTAGTCTGTGGTGATCTGATAGGCTGTATGTGATTATTTCAATCTTCTTGGATCTTTTGAGGACTGTCTTTTGACTGATTATATCATTAATTTTTAAGAAGGTAGCACGATGTGCTGAGAAGACATGTTCTTTTGTTTTAGGATGAAATGTCCTATAGATATCTGTGAAATTCATTTTATTCATAGCTTCTGTTAGTGTAACTGTGTTTCTGTTTAGTTTCTGTTTCCATGATCTCTCCATTGATGAGAGTGGGGTGTTTTAGTCTCCCATTATTATTGCGTGAGGTGCAATGTAGCTTTAAGCCTTAGTAAAGTTTCTTTTATGAATATGGGTGCCCTTGCCTTTGAATCATAGATGTTCAGAATTGAGAATTCACCTTGGTAGATTTTTTTTTAGACAAGTATGAAGTGTCCCTCCTTATCTTTTTTTGATTACTTTTGCTTAAATGTTGATTTTGACCCATGTTAGAATGGCTGCTGCAGCTTGTTTCTTGGAACAATTTCCTTGGAAAATTTTATTCCTAGCCTTTTACTCTGAGGTAGTGTCTATCTTCTTGCTGATTTGTGTTTCCTGTACACAGCAAAATACTGAGTCTTGTTTACATATCCAGTCCGACAGTCTATGTCTTTGTATTGGGGAATTGAGTGCATTGATGTTAAGACATATTAAGAAATAGTTATTGTTGCTTCATGTTATTTTTGTTGTTAGAGATGGAATTATGTTTGTGTGTCTATCTTCTTTTGGGAATGTTGAAAGAAGATTACTTTCTTGCTTTTTCAACGGTGTAGTTTCCTACCTTGTGTTGGATTTTTCTATTTATTATCTTTTTTTGGGATGGATTTGTAGAAAGATATTGTGTAAATTTGGATTTGTCATGGAATATCTTGGTTTCTCCACCTATGGTAATTGAGAGTTTTGCTGGATATATTAGCCTGGCCTAGCATTTGTGTTCTCTTGGTCTGTGTGACATATTCCCATGACCTTCTAGCTTTCATAGTCTCTGTTGAGAAATCTTGTGTAAGTCTTATACGTCTTCCTTTATATGTTACTTGACCTCTTTCCCTTACAGCTTTTAAAATTCTTTCTATGTTTTCTGCATTTGGTGTTTTGACTATTATAGGACAGGAGGAATTTCTTTTCTGGTCCAATCTAGTTGGATTTCTGCATGCATTTTGTATGTTCATGGGCATCTCTTTCTTTAGGTTAGGAAGGTTTTCATCTATAATTTTGTTGAAGTTATTATTGGTCCTTTAAGTTGATAATCTTTACTGTCTTCTATACTTATTAGCATTAGGTTTGGTCTTAACATTGTGCTCTGTATTTCATGGATGTTTTGGGTAAGGAGCTTTTTGCATTTTGCATTTTCGTTGACTGATGTGTCAGAGTTTTCTATGGTATCTTCTGCACCAGAGATTCTCTCTTCTATCTCTTGTATACAGTTTTGGTGCTTGCATCTATGACTCCTGATCTTTTTCCCAGGATTTCTGTCTCCAGGGTTGTCTCCCTTTGCGATTTCTTTATTGTTTCTATTTCCAATTTTAGATCCTGGATGGTTTTGTTCAATTCCTTCACCTATTTGGTTATATTTTCCTATAATTCTTTAAGAGATTTTTGTGTTTATTTTTTACAGTCTTCTACTTGTTTATTTGTGTGCTCTTGTATTTCTTTAAGGGATTTATTTATGTCTTCCTTAAAATCATAAGATGTGATTCTAAATCAGAATCTTGTTTTCCTGGTGTGTTGGGGTATCTAGGACTTGCTGTGGTGAGAGACCTGTTTTCTGATGATGCTAAGTAGCCTTGGTTTCTGATGCTTAGGTTCTTTTGCTTGTGTCTCCCCATCTGGTTATCTCTGTTGTTAGATGATCTTGCTGTCTCTGATAGGAGCTTATCTCTCCTCTGGGCCTAAGAACCTGTGAGCCTGTGATCTTAGGGGTTCTAGCACTCCTGGGGAGAGTATTCTCTATGGGCAGGATTTAGGTTTGAAGTTCTGTGGGACAACCTTAGCTCCAGGGTGCAGATGGAGACTGAAAGTATTCTGTCCCTGGCTGCTCAGTAGTTCCTGTGCCCTATGAACTCCTGGCAGCATATTTTGGACAGTTATTGGAGCAAATGTGGTGATCCCACCTGTAAGCTTAGGAGAGAGACTGCTCCTGACAGATCAGCTCTCTCTTGGCAGGATGTGGGTACAGGATATGGATACTGGAAGCTAGCTATAAGGTCTTAACCCTACACCAGTGCTGGATATGTGTTTTATTATGTTAAATATAAATAATTTAATCCTATATTTATTGGTCACTCCTATGATATATTGGGCCACTATTGCACTAGTAGGCATGACTTATCTGGTGAGTAGGTACTGTACATATGTTTCTCTACTCATTGAAGTCTGCTTCCTTTTGACTTTAATATTTGTTTTTTATCCCTATTTTACTTAGACATATTTTAAAGTGGGAGACATTTATGTTATAGTAATCAAACATATTTTTTTCTTAGAGATCACTATTCTCAGACCTACTCTTTCTCCTCTGTTCCCATTATTCCAGTTATACCTTTTGATCTTCTGCACTAACCTTTTAAAATTTTCCTTCATTAGGGTGTAATCCAAACATCATGCGTGCGCGCGCAAACACACACACACACACACACACACGCAGGCATAGTCATACACAGAGACAGACATACATACCCACAACACATACAACATCGATACATTTTCTTGGGCTTCATCGAATTTAAATACAGTTGTCGAAAATTGCTAAAAGTGGACTTAATGTTTAGTTGAAGCTATAAAGTTCACACTGAGTCAGTGGAGGCAGGAGGAGGAAACTCCAGGGCATTCTTTTACACTAGAAAATTCAAAGGACTCTTAAATACTTGCAACCACACTAGGAAATATAAGAGAATCTGAAATACTTGTGACACTCTCTGAAAAGTAAACAAGTAAAGAATAAAAGTAATAAAGGTCTTAAATCGACTGTGGAAAGGATTTGCAAAAACTCCATTGAAATCAACTTCCAATATTGTTTCATTGTTAACATAGCTTTTTGAAAATATTTTATACAGGTTTCAAATCTGTCTTTTATGAAGTTAGAGGCCCACTGTTTCCTTTCTCCAAAGTTGCCACTACTTCCCTTTCAGCAGTAATTCTTCATCCTTGGCAGAATTCCATTCATGACAAATTTCTTATCACTTCCGATCCTCACATTGATGAAACTGTCAAGAAGGAAAGTCAAGAATGTATTCAATTCATTACTTTTAGTTGAATAGGATAACCATCTGCTTTGGTTGCAGTTTTCATCAATGTGCATTTATTAAAGGAAAAATGTTTGAATAAATGTATGAATGGTTATGAGCATGATTTAGTCAATGAATAGCCTCATGGAGTTTCTCCTTGGTATGGTTACAGAGCAAATAATTCATTCTTTCTATCATTCCAACCAAGTAGCTTCTTGTAAACTACTAGAATGATGTAACTACAGTATTCTAAAACAAGATTATTCTGATGACAATTTGCTATTAGCTGTATAGTGGAACACATCATTTAGCTTCCCCCAGCCTTCTTTTTTTTTTATAAAGTAGGACATATAACAATAGCCCACTAGACTTCTTGAAATATGTATGAAAAGCTGTATACAGAGTTCTTTAACCATCTTATATTTCCAACAGCAATTCTTAACTACAAAGCAATAATTCCTTAAAGATTGCCCTTTTGATTCTCTAATATAATCATAGTTACAACCTCCTTATTACTAATGCTTTGTAAACTATTACACACAGTCCAAAGGCCACCATCATCATCATTGTAATCATCATCATCATCATCATCATCATCATCATCATCATCATTCTTTCTCAATAAAATGTTCTCTTCTTTACAACAAATTTGGTGTTCTGAATTATTTTTACTGTTGTATTTGGAAATTATTATATTGTCATGTGAGTATTAAAGCCTGATATGAGAAAGGTTCAGGATGCCGCTTATTAGTAAAATGTTGGCTCTGTGTATGCTAGGGATTTTATTTTCAGCATGAAAAACTCCTAAAATAGACATTTTGACTATCATATGTTTCTCGAGTTTCATGTCAAATTCAAAATTGTTTTATTTCAATTTATGTAAATATTTGTCCTAAGACTTTGGTAGAAATTGGGTTGAATCTGCAGCTTACTTTTGGTACGATGGCCATTTCCAAAATATTAATCCTAAAAACCAATGATCTTGGACAGTTTTTTTTCAATTTCAAGTACCTTCTTCATCATTCAATAGTATTTCTTTTCACTTAGAATGGCTAAAGATTAAAAAATAAATTTTAGCTTGAATGTGGGATAACGGTATTATTGAATCCCTGCAAAGTGTAGCATCCAGTGTTGAAATTTAAGTGAAGTTTTCTCACAAAGCTAGTATCTACCACAGGAGTCAACTCTCTCAGTGATAGTAGTTAGTCCCAGAATACTCCATATTCCATTATATCGATACCTTTTCACATTTGTTTCTCTTCTCACAATAGCGAAGAAACAAAAACAGCTTAGATATTTATCAGCTGATGAGTAAATAAAGAAAATATGAGAAAATTACAAAGTGGAATATTATTTTGTGTTTAAGGAAACAACATTATAAACTCATAGCTAAGTCAATGGAGGTGGAAATAATCATTCTGAGGTAACACAAAACTAGAATAACAAATGCCACATTTTCCATCACATTTGGATATTTGTTTTGAGTGGTAAGATATATTTGTTTTCTTTTTAATGTACATAGAGGTAATGCAGGGTCCCTGTGGTGAGTCTATAATGCAGCAGTATGAAGAATTAAAGGAAATATTGGAACTGGAAGGGTGAAGTTGAGATAGGGAGTAGGAAGGCAAGATAAACAATACAATTAGTAAGGATAATTAAATACACATTAAAAAGATGTAGAAACATATATAGAAACCCATTATTTTATATGTTTGTGTGTATAATATATAATATATATGTATATATATGTATGGATTCATGTGAGGTATATATAATATATATGTATATGCATATGTATATATACATATATATATATATATATATACACATATATTAGGATAACTATATATATAGTTATCCTAATGTGTGTGTATATATATATATATATATATATATATATATATATATATATATATAGTTATCCTATAAGCAAACAAAGTGAGAATCACCTAGGAAATGAAAGTTCAGTGCCAGAAATAAAGGACCTGTATTGCAGTTGTTTTGCATGGGCCAAGAGAAGAGCCATAATCTGCTCCACCAGTTTACAAGATTTGCTAATATTTTGACTACCCTCCACAATTTGTCAGTAAGACCTTTTCTCTGAAAACATCAAATACTCGAGTCACAGAATACAAAGAAATCAAGCTGGTACCAATTTAAGAGCTCCATACCTACTGGCTAGCTTTTATATTGCTGGGAGGTGTTGTATTTCCGGAAGAAAAACATAAGTCTTTTCTTTTTCTTCTTTCCAGAAGAAATCATAAGTCTTCCCCAGATCTGATTGGATTTAAATCCTGCTCCACAAGATGACACTAATACTTGACATCACTACAGAGCTTAGACCCTAAGGCTGCATAGATGTTAGGCTCTATGCTAATACTACCACTATCCTTGTGCTAAATAGCCATACTTTTAAAATGATTCCTGATGACTCATTTGGATATCAATAAGTTAATGCATCTATCATCACTCATCAGAGAAGATTCAGTTTAGAGTTGTAATTTGCTCAGTAATCTACAACTGCTGAAGTTGCAAAGATTAAGATATTGTATAATTCTCAGCTTTAAAAACTCTTTATTTCTTTTAATTAATGAATTAATTATTTTTTTATAATTCATATTTTATCTCCCCCACCCTCACACACCCTCCAACTGTTCCACATCCCATACCTCCTCCCCATCCCGTCTTCACGTGGATGTCTCCACACCCCACCCAACCTGACCTCTAAATTCCCTGGGGCCTCCAATCTCTTGAGGGTTAGGTGCATCATCTCTGAATGAACACAGACCCAGGCAGTTCTCTACTGTATGTGTGTGTGTGGGGGGGGGGGGGCTCATATCAGCTGGTGTGTGCAGTCTGTTTGGTTTTCCAGTGTTTGAGAGATCTTAGGGTCCAGTTTAATTGAGACTGCTAGTCCTCCTACAGTATTGCCCTTTTCAGCTTCTTTCAGCATTCTCTAATTCAACAACAGGGATCAGCTGCATCTGTCCATTGGTTGGGTGAAAATATCTGCATCTGACTCTTTCAGCTGCCTGACGGATCTTCCAGAGTATGGTCATGCTACATCCCTCTTTGTGAGTGCTCCATAGCCTCAGTAATAGTGTTAGGCCTTGGAACATCCCATTGAGCTGGATTCCACTTTAGACCTGTCACTGGACCTTCTTTTCCTCAGGTTCCTTTCCATTTTCATCCCTGTTATTCATTCAGAGAGGAACAATTATAAGTAGAGTTGTGACTGTGGGATGACCCCCTCATTTGATGCCCTGATTTCCTGCTGGAGGTGGGCTCTTTAAGTTCCTGCTCCCTACTGTTGGGCATTTCATCTAAGGTCTCTCCCTTTGAGTTCTGAGAGTCTCTCACCTCTCAGGTCTCTGGTGCATTCTGGAGGGTGTCCCTAACCTCCTATCTCCTGAGGTTGCTTGTTTCCATTCTTTCTGCTTCAGTCATTTTCCCTCTCCCAATACTAGATCAGTTTTCCCTCTCCCCTCCACTTTCCCCCTGTCCACTTTCTCTCTCAGGTCCCTTCTTCCCTCCCTACTTGTGATTGCTTTATTCTCCCTCCCAAGTGGGACTGAGCTGTCCTCACTTGGGCACTTAAGTTTGTTGACCTTTTTGAGTTCTGTGGACTCTATCTTGTGTACTCTGTACCATTTTTTCCCTAGCTAACATCCACTTATTAGTGAGTACATGCCATGCATGTTCTTTTGGGTCTGAGTTACCTTACTCAGGGTGATATTTTCTAATTCCATCCATTTGCCTGTAAAACTCAGGATGTCCTCATTCTTAATAGCTGAATAGTATTCCATTGTGTGAATAAACCATATTTTCTGTATCCATTCTTCTGTTTGGGACATCTGGGCAGTTTCCAGCTTCTGGCTATCAAAACATGGCAGCTATGAACATAGATGAGCATGTGCCCTTGTCGCATGGTGGGGCATCTTTTGGGTATATTCCTAAGAGTTGTATAGCTGGGTCTTCAGGTAGATCTATTTTCAATTTTCTGAGGAACCTCCAGACTGATTTCCAGAGTTGTTGTACCAGTTTTCAATCCCACCAGCAATGGAGAAATGTTCCTTTTTCTCCACATCCTTTCCAACATGTGTTGTCACCTGAGGTTTTGATCTCAAATGGGGCATCTATACCATAACTCTTCCTCCCAAGAATTATGGACCATTGTGTAGTAGCAGACAGAAAGAATATGAGAACAAGAATTGGTGTAAGACAATAAGGAAATTGTGTCTTCTGGGCACAACAGGTTAGCTGGATGGCTACATATCTTAGAATATTTGGGCAGCACAAATTAATTTTGATGGGATTATAAAGAAGCCAAGTTAGAGAAGGAGAAAAGCAGTTGCAGATCTGGGAGGAGTTGTCAGAGGAGAGGAATATGTCCAAAACGTGCTGTACAGAATTCTCAAAGAACTAACAAAAGACTGTTACTGGTTTAATGTAAACGTCTTCAGGGAAAGTAATGAATAAAGGAAAATAACAGAAGTTAAAGAAAATGCCATTAGAAGTACCATGACCTTTAGATCAACAGAATCACAATAAATAAAGGCATAATCTAACAAATGGTAAAAAAAATGTACTAGATCAGCCAACAAAAAATGTTAATGTGATATATGCAAAAGATAAAATGAGATTTGGTAGATCTCTCTCTCTCTCTCTCTCTCTCTCTCTCTCTCTCTCTCTCTCTCTAAATTATCCTTCCTGGAACTGGTGACTGATTAGATCCCTTCCAGGACAAAGATGAGAGCTTATGCTTAGATAGTGGATGAAAATTCTTCTATGTGATATGATATTTTTCTAGCATTCTGAGGGAAGTTTCCATAAAATCAGAAAACTCTATAGAAATTGCAAAACAAGGATATTGAGTTGACAATTTCAAACTTATGCATAACCCTATCTGTAAACTTCATTGCCATACTATAGATAAGCTTACTTTTACTAGAACACCAGTGTAAGTCTTCCCAAAAAATATAATTATTTTCCATTCTAAATGTAAAGACTGAACAGAAAAAAATCAGGGCCAGTTTCGTGCCTCTCCAATTTAGGTATTAACACTAGGCACACAGCATACAAAAGGAACCATACACTGTTCAATTCCAGAATACTATTGTAATGAAATTCTTCATAATTTTTGGTAAGGGACTTGCATTGTAATTTTTTCCTTGATTCTACAAATTATGACGCTGAAAGATTAATTATTCGGGATACTTTCAAGAAAATATCTAAGGTATACACAAAAAGTGTTACTCTGTAGTAATGGCCATAGCAGAAAAAAACTAAAACATATACAATGCTCTATTGAATGTGAAACTTAATTGAAAAATTCCAATAGCACTTAGATGGACTTTTTCCATTAATATGTGATTATCTCATTCCATAGGTAATGAGTTTCAGAGATACAGTTTCTCTTTTTTTCATATATCCCTGCACAGCAAAAGTGAATTGGACAAATTCAAAATTCAAGAAGTATATATCTAAAACAATTGTTAATTATTACTGTTAAGAGAGAAAGAGAAAAGAAAAAAGAGAGGGGGACAATGAAGAGAGAAATGAATATATTCATTTCATCCCAAAACTGCTCAATGAAAACAATGGAGAAATGACATACCAGTGTAAGAAACTATGAACATTATGGGAGGGTTGGGAAGGACAAAGGGAGGCTAGCCAGGAGGAAGGGAGAGAACAAAGGGAGGAGAAAAAGTGATAAATTCTATTTTAGTTTGAAACATTAAGTACCAAACTGAGGCCAGCTTTGGTGTGAGGTAACAGTGAGGAGTTGCTGGTTTCATTGCACCACAATATAAGGTACTAATGGGTAACATGGCATTGTCTCATTAGTTTCAATCACTGCTCTAAGTAATCATTACATCCAGTAACTCGAGCCTCACAGCATCTTATGATATATGGATAATTATGTAATAGCCTCACAACATCTTAATAATATCGGAAGGATTCTAGAGAAAAAGAAAATGAGCAACAAGGTTAAATACTTCATCAACTATATGGTCAGTTTTGGAAATGTTTGGTTTTGCTTTAATAGCTATTGGCAGAAGCCAATCTTCACTGTGGCATTCATCTTGGACTATCGAGCAATGAGTCTTCTTGTAGCTGGAAAAAGTTGCAAGGCATTTTTATTTACTCACAATTCAGGGATTCAATTAAACATTTACTGATAATGATTATCAAACTACTGGAGTCTGGCTATTGTGCTGTTAGACTCTTCTTGAAGAAAATCTCTTGAAATGAATATGGCACGGATTCTTTTAATTTCCTCATGCCCAGCACTGAGAGAACACTTGCACAGATGGGATTAGTCACTGTCTGGTAGTTCTCTCATGCCCTCTGCTCCCAGCTCACCCATCTCCATATTGCAAGAAAGAGGCAAGGCAAAGGTTACAATAATAGCTAGACTTTTAGGCTGTCTCGGACTCTCCCCTCTTCCAATAAGCAGGCTCCAGTCTCCAGGGCTGTGAGATGAGCAGCTTCACAGATGCTACACTTCCTGCAAATTAAGCACATATAGGAAAAATTACAATTACAGCAAATGCCACCCTGCTAATGGTTTTGAGAGGGGCATTAGTGAATTAAATGGGTGTGGGAAACTAAATCTCTTCATTTTACTTCTGTCAGTGTGGCCAATTATCTAGGTTTATAATTTATTTAGTTTTCATATGTACCATAGAAGGCTCTTCCTTTAAATCAATTGACAACACTGTCTTTTGTTTTCTTCCTTAAAGTGATAGACTGTTTTGGTGGCTGTCTGCTTAGCTACTCAGCTCTGACCTCTGCTCTGCCCAACTGCTGCAATTAGATGATGGATAATTCAACAGATTTTTATACCTATCAAGCCAGCTTTGTCCCAGCATCTGCCTTGACAATTCAGAGGGAGAGATCAGTGTATGTTTACTCGGGTTCACGTGAAAATGGAAAATTGAAGCGGGACAGGTTAATTGCCCACATTAACAGCCAGGTGTAACAGCTTCACTGAGCGCCTGTCACCTGCCACTTTCTCCGGCCAGTAGGCTGCTTTTATCCCCCTTTGTCCCCTTGTCAATTGATGTACAGTACCATATCTAAATGAAGAAATCCATCTGTAGCTGCTGGAAGCGAATGCAACACAATAGGCAAAATTATTGAAATCTGTGTCTTCATAAAACGACATGCCTTTGTTAGTTGTGTTTGACAAAGAATCTCATCTGAAAAATCTCATTGCTTCCAAGAAGATTTACACTCTCCAAAACATTGAATTCATGCCATGTGTTCTTTTATTTGAAATAATTCTGAAAACTCCCCTGTAAGCAAAACACTGTAATATTGAAAATCAATATATTCTTCCTTTCCAAAGCTCCTCTATAGCAACAATCAGAAAAGCTCTTTGAACACATGTTTTTTTCCTCCGTTGCAGGTTATGGCCCTGAATTCTTTTTGTGTGTTTATGTGCCGATTCAGCTTTATAACCAAATGATTAAGGGAAAATACATGGTGAGGTGAGTGTACATTTGATTCCCACATGAGGAAACTCAGTTTCCCTCTATCTTGCCACTAGAATGAATGCATTCTCAACATCTAACTTTCAGTAAGAAACTGAGCTTGGTGTTTTCATGGCTCTTCGTAATACTGAGATTCCATTGCTAACTCTGCAGTATAGACATCAGTGACTAGACCAAGATCATACTTGTACATCTTTGTGTAGGTAATGGGGCTGTTCCCTTATAGTCCAAAAGACTATAAACGCCAGCTGTGGGCAGCAAATGCTGGTAGTCCGAGCATGACTGAGGATCATGTCAGGTTGTGGCTGGTTTTAAGCTACATCATGAGAATTTGTGCCATAAAACAAAACAAAGAAAAACCAAAGCAAAGATTCAAATAAGTCTATGGAAAATTCAAGATAATCTGACATTTTACAAGTTTCCCATGAGTCCCTAGCTCAGGTCCCCTGCAAACAGCATATGTTGCAAGGTTATCTAATATCCTCTAAGTGTTCACACTCCTTGATGATTTCTTGCTATTTTCATAGTCAGCAAAATTTTGCTAAACATTGTGAAGCTTCAATTCGAGTCAAGCATAAATGCACAGGTGTAATCCCAGGTCTTGGCTGAAACAGGATGATCCTCAGTTTTAGGACAACTTGGACTCCATAGGGAGACCCTACTTCAAACAGCAATGAAGTTTAAATCAGTTAAGACATAATACATCAGATAGAAAGATGAAAAACAGATTTGGGAGGACAGATTTTCACTGTAAAACGAAGTAGTAGCAATCAAAGGTTGAGTATATGGTTCACACAAAAGCAGCACAGTGGTCTAATGAAGGAATGTTTATTTAGGAATAGAAGGAAGGATTGCAGGCCCCTAAGAGGATAGGAACCCCACAGGGAGAACAACAGAATCAACTAACTTGGATCCTTGGGGCTCTCAGAGACTGAAAGACCAACCAAAGATATACATGGACTAGACCTATGTCTCCCTGTGCATATGCAGCAGATGCGCTGCTTGGTCTTCATGTGTGTCCCAAAGAACTGGAACTGGAGCTATCCCAAGAGCTGTTTTATGCATGTAGGATATGTTCTTCTTGCTAGGCTGCATTGTCTGGCCTTAGGGAGAGAGGAAGAAGCTAGTCTCACAGAGACTTGAAGTGCCAGGGTAGGGGCATACCCAGGGGTGACACCACCCTCTCAGAAAAGTAGAGGAGAGGGATGGGGTAAGGATTGTGGCAATATATGACCAGAATAGGGTCAGTGAGCAGGATATATGTAAAAGAAAATGTAAATTAAAAAAAGAAATAAAATAGGGACATTAGTTTAAAGAAAGAATTGTATATTGTTATGCATTCCATATATAGTAGGTGTGTGTGTATGTGTGTGTGTCTATCTGTTTGCCTGTGTTGAGATGAATACTATACATTTTATTTATATAACAATAGTATCTGTACAATGTTATAATTAATGTTTTGTGTATTAGAAATACATAATAATCACCTCTTAACTAATTCTACTCAGAATGTATCATATGGGAAATTTCAAAAATAAATAATTTATCAATTTTAGATTATGTGTTGTTTTTTGATGTCTGGTAAAACGTCACATTGTATCCATTGGTGGCCAACATATATATCACCATTTGAATGCATTGAACACACTGCATGACTTGAAAATAATAAACAAATTATAGATTGCATTGTGGTGCTTAAGTACTCTATTTAACTCAAGAATTTCAATGGATAAAAGTACAAAACTAGTGATGATAGCAGTTTGAATATGAGAAAGAAAAAACATCTATCATATGATTATTAAGGGAAAAATAGATAGAACCTCTAAACTTAAAGAAAAAATAATTGTCAACAGTAAAACTTCCACTCCTGGAACTATAAAGAATAAAAAAGAAATTTTTTTGCTACTTTTGCTGCTATACCAAAAAAATATTTGTGGTACAGTTACATGAAAAAATTAAATTTATGGTTGTACTTTATGAAAATCTATGTCCTAATTGATCATGACATACTCTGTCAGAAGTACCAAGACTGTATGAAATACTCAATGAATTGTGGTATGAAATAAATGGGGATTGCTGCAAGCAAGGGATCAATGTAGTTGCTAATTGGTTTGAATAAAACCTACTACCTGTAAAAGTTGTATCTTTCAATGAGAAAGTTGTTCTCTTCTTCCTGGATGAGTCATAGAAGTTATATGAGAATGGACACTATCTGAAACAAGTCTTTAGTTGCAAGGAAACTGTACCTCAGGAAGATATGTGATGTATCTCAGATTGAGGAGGCACTATGGTAAAAATGGAAAGGAAAGAACTGGCTCTAGTAGTATATGGAAGTGTCCTGGGCACAGGATAAAATGAAACCTGAATGATAATGTAAGTGGAGGAAGAGTCCGTAATATGCAAGACTAAACACAACTCTCTTCTTTGTCCTAATTGCAAACCAACTATCCTGATAATGGGACACTAATGCTTCATCAAGGAAATTAAAAGAAAAGAGAGTAAGAAATCTTTAAAATATAAGAGTTTTTAAAAAGTTGTAATTTATTTAACAATGATTTGATGAGTTATAAAGAAACAGATGTCAAGTTCTACGTTTTAAGTTCTTTTCAAAGATTTTGTTAAGAAAACAGTAACTATCAAGGATTAGGTATCATCAAAATCATCCTGCCTAGATTATGTAGGATAACCAATGCATCTGAACCTCCTTTTAACATATCATCAGAAGGTTCACGTTTTCAGTATTATACCACCATGTTTGTTTTACTCACCTCACCTTATCTCATTTTTAAACAAATGGACATCTTTCTGAAGAGGAAATATTGACATTCCTTAGATAACATGAGAAAGACCACACACACATATCACAATTCACTGTAACATATCACTAAGATAATTCTAGTTTGTAAAATTATTTTGATCAATCTTTCATGTGACCAATTTATAAGTCACAGCTATCTTGAGTGTCTATTAGCAGATACAAAAGATTGTATCTGTTTTATAATTCAAATCATGATTGCCTACTTGTAGAAAAGTATAGCCCAGAGGATTATATTTCTCTGACTTCAAGCCTTCACTATCATTTTAGGATGTATCCTCCACTGATAAGGAACAATAACATAGTGTCATATATATAGTCATTGTCATACTGAGTCAGTTAATAAACTAAAATCTGTCTAAGTGACAGATGTCTTTGATGTCTTCAATATTCTGGGGAAGTACCAACTGCAGTCAAAAGTATATCTCATTTCTCCATTGAGTGAATGAGTTCACTCTGCTATCCCCCTCTCTCATTAATCCTGAGTCCACGGGTTCTCTTGCAAAGATCAGTAACTAGGGTCTGAGAAAAGAATACACAGATGCTCTTCTAGGACAAAATCCCCACACATGGCTCTTCAGCTGGAGCATTGGCTAGAGGTTGGAAATAATAATGTGCTACTAGATGTGCTAGAAGATGAATGATAGACAGCAAAGTTTATAGTAGGGGAGATGTCCTGAATGAATATGATAGAGAACATTTTGACAAAAAAACAATAATGTAGAATGTTCAACTCACTTAGTTGATAAACATCTGTCAAAATTGTGCCTCACCAAAATACAGTGATGATCTCTTCTCAATTGTTTTATATTTTCTTGAATTCATTCTTCCCTGCAAAGCTAGTTTAAATTTCCCTTCTTTGGTATATGAGGGAAAAATAAAAGTACACTTGAGAAGGGCTATGAATATCATTAATTATTTGGGATTTATCTCAGAAAAGCCAAGAGTGTGGCTATTCAGAGGGCAGCAGGCCAAACACGTTTCTGAGTTGGTGGTCCTATTAATCTGAGAAGGACTATTGTGGAGTAGAGGCTATGGGGTTGCTCTTGTATTATCATGTGTTAGTGGGCAATGGGATAGAAAAATGGGAGGGAAAGAAAAAGACTGAGAGGCCAGAATAATTTTTTCAGATTTTATCTAACTCAATGTCAGAAATAAAAGTATTAGACAACATGAAAATCTGGATGCCTAAGCAACTGACTTGCCTTTCATAAATGGTGTCAAATTACTATGAGGACTTTTGAGAAAGGGTTTCTTAATACCTAAGCTTGACTCAAACTTGCTACATGGCTGAGGGTGATCTTAAACTTCTCATTCTCTTGCCTCCACCTCCCAAGCACCAATATTAAGAACTTTTGCAAACCTATATTTAGCTTATGTTGTGCTTGTTATTTCCATGCTAGCAAGAACTCTAACCATCGAGCTACATCCCTAGCCTGACACACTATTGTGAGTTCTTTGGTTTTTCTTTTTCAACTGTTGTAAGTACACATATGATTAAATGATATCTAATATTCACATTTCCTTTTGGGTTAAACACTTTCCTTAACATTTTTGTTCCTAAACCAAATTTCTCCTGAGGGCTTCTTGCCTTCACAGAATTCCAAAGAGTGCATAGGAAATTCCATGGATGTTTCAGACAGTTTGTGATAGTTGACTTATCCTACCTTTTTGTCAATATTTCAGATAACAAGACATTAGATGAAAGAAATCAACCTCTGATGATTTTCAGGGAAATCATTATTCACTGATACTACTCTTATCCAGATGACTTAAGGTTCTTTCAAATGACTTTACCTTTTCCTGAAAATAAATGATGAACAAATACCTCCAAAACCATGAGAAGTTGTAGTGTACCAATTTAGAAGCCTACTTTCTAGCCTCAAACATTAATAGAATGATCCTTTACTCCTGGACCAGAAAGCATTGAATAGTTTTTTTCAAGATAGTTGAACCTAAACATGTATTAAACAAAGAAGAACATTAAAATTGGGGAAGATGTTCAATGGCTTTTTAAAAGAGTCATAAGAGACATTTTTCAAAGACAGAGAAGGCAAATTTCCTATGTGGATTCTGTATTTATTGTTTCTTCGCATTTGTTAATGGACAATAACATACTATATATATATATATATATATATATATATATATATATATATATATATATATATATTCTCAGTATTGTTTATATTTGAAAACCCATTATTTTATTAGTCATTTGTAAATGTTTTCTAGTTAAGGATATTAATAAAGTTTTTGTATAAATATATAATTTATTATATATTATATATTTGTTATTAGTATATTATATTGAGGTCATTATTTTATATAATATATGCTATATTATTATCTTTGCTAATATCTTATGTTGCTCATTACCTTATAGTTATTGTTCTCTTATACATAATATATATTATATTATTATCATATACTTACTATTACTGTCATATAAAATATATTCTATTTTTCTATTTCAGGTGACAAATATTTGTCAGAGTTTTCTGGTTTTCTTCTAAAATCCATTAAACATAGGGTACCAAGTCAAACTTTGGTATCAACTGTGAAGTACTGAGAAGTGAAAGGATAGCTCGCTGTTTAACATTACTGATACTTGTTTTGGATTATTTGAGATGAATATTTCACTTATGGTATCTCATTCTTTCATAGGATGCTCAAATTCCAGTTAATTTTCCCTCCTTTTTCATTGTTACTGCAATATAAGTGTTACTAAATGTCAACATTTTATGTTTAACTTAGTATACACACAGAGCAATATTATCATCACTACTGTAACAGCCATATAGTACCAGCAATCATGTTGGGATTTTCTTCCTAATCTTATTTTTAATTTTTTGGGAGGAAATATTTTTGTTGCAAATTCTATGTCATTTGCTCTTAAATTTGTATGTAATTACTCTAATAGTAACTGAATAGGACTAAGAATTTGACACCAATCATAAATATCTCAGTCATAATATCAGGATATCATTTTAACCGTTTTGTAGTTATTGAAATTGTAACTTCATGGTTTATCAATTCACCTATTATAAATTACTTCAGCGCCAAGTCATAGACTACTTGTTGGTTTTTATTCTACTCAAGAGCAAGTATCATCTATTATGGACTAAATACTACTTTAATATGTACAAAATAATATATACACAGCTTATTATTGTGACAAATACACAGATGAACATTTGGGACTCTACAGATAGAAGTGTCTTTCCAATGGCCCTCAGTTAGTAATGTAAGTAAATGACACCAATACACTTTCTGTTTTATGGGCCTCGGAGGTATTTTACATTCACTTCATTTATTCTGATTACTCTGTCACTTTTCATTTTGCTATATTTTAATATGGTAAGTTATATACTGGAGTAAAACTTTTGTGACTGAAAACCCCATCAAACATGAGAAGGAAAGTTAAAATGAGTTGTTCTTCTTTCCAAAAATTAATATAATTTTTAGAAGACCATTTCTAGTCATTAAAAGATTTAACATTCCTTTCTTAGGCATGACTTTAAAGTGTTCAATTACACTTCATTAAAAACTCTAGTGTTTAATCTTGCCCTTAAGTTTCCTAGGATCTAACCATGTAGAAAAACTCTCCTGTTGCTTTCCTACCTATCTCAACTTCCTTCTGCCTTTGTCTTTCTTAATTCTTGTTCTCCCTTTTCTTTTTCTATCCTTTCTCTGTTTCCCCACTTTGCTACTTCCCTAGTTTTACTATGTGATAATTTTCTATGTCTTGATGTTTACCACTCTGGCTGTGGTGGAACCTGGAAGTCTCAAATGGTGTAATTGAATGTGGTGGAATGGAGTCTCAAGTTGCATGCAATAGCCAAGGTTATTCTGAGCATCAGACAATTTATTCTCTAATGGTTTGTGGCTCTCCCTTCTCTTTGGGGGTGCAAGGGCAAAAGGAGCAGAAACAGTGAGCAGGGCTTGGACAGTCATGGATGCCAATGAGTGGACTTCCAGAGAGTACTGCAGAGAGACAACTAATTTGTTGTTCTAGGAACAGGATTTAAAGGTCTTTTAGGGGTAAAGGTGGAAAGGTCTAATTGGTCATAATACAATAATACCTCATTATGTGTACTGGAAGCCAGAGCGGGACTTGTATGCTAAGTTAAGCATCCTTGCATAGTTCATTCTTCAGGTAAGACTAGGCACCTATATTTAGGAACACTCCAGACAAAGTCAGGCAGAGAAATGGAAGCCTTGCTGAGAAAGTGAGTCTTCCATTTTGCCCTAAGCTCAGAAAACTGGTCATGACACTCTGTTAAGCTAAGAAAGGTCACTTGAATAAAGGTCTCATTAGTTCAAGCTGTATATAATCAGAAGGAATAGCTGCACATAGCCAAAAAAATGTTTTTCCATAGAGGCATATAAACAATTAGCAATATCTAGTTTTAATGGCTAATAATATGGTCACTCCAATCCACTGTACCTGAGAGGGACAGAAAAACATATTCCAAGAACAATTCTGTGTTTTTGAGGAAACCAGAGGGTCACAAGTCTGTTGTCTTGTTTTCTTGGAGTTTTCTCACAAGTTCTCAGAATTCTCTTTCCTCTACTTTTTTTTTTTTTTTGGTTTGGAAACTTTGATATTTCCACTTGAAAATATAGAGTCTAGCACATCATATTATATACAGTAGAGATTTTGGGATACCATAATTACTGTTTCTTTAAGAATGAATGAAGGGGTCCTGGGAAGGCTCGATGAGAGAGAAGGCAGCAGGGGTTACACAACCAACTTCCCAGAGCCCCAACGGTACAGCCCCTGGAGCAGCTTAACAGTGACAGAGACCGAGACACCCAAGAACCTACAGCAGCTCCATATGGGGTTCCCCTATGATAAGCAATCCCTATGTGATGGAGAGATGGAAGAAAGGGAATACCTACTGGAGAGATGGAAGAGAAAGCAATGTCCAGCAGTTCATAAATTGTTGAGGTTCAAACTTGATGATGGTGAGGAGAAGGCAGATAAGAGGAGCCTTTACAACCACCTGGGGCCGTGTTGAAATTAGATCATGGGCTGGTCCCTAGGGCCATGTCAGGATCACGGCACTACTCCTGGGATGGATTATGCTGATGTATGTGGTCTGTGTTGCCACTGAAAACCATCTGAATGTCAGTGGTCTGGGATACTGCTTCCGACCATATTCATATCTGGGAGACATATTCATTCTAGGGCCAAATTGAGCTGAGTGGCCCTTAGTGCCAAATATGTCCGTGGTGAGACTTTGGCCCTGGGCTGCAGCTGTGTGCCATGTCTGAGTCCATGGTCCTGCTTCATCTGGGGTCTGTGTCAATGTCCAGGGCCCAAGTTACCACTAAAGGCCGTGCTGATGTCAGTGGTCTGGGCTATCACCTGCGACCATGTGGACCTGTGAGGGCTCTGGTGCCAGGAGGAGACATACTGATTTTAGTGGTCTGTGCTGCAATCTGAAACCATGGGACATCAGGTCCATGATGCCTCACAGGGTTATATCTGGATTATCAGTTCTATGGAAGTCATGGTCAATGCTGATATCTAAAGCCTGTGTTTGCACCAAAGGTTTTGCATAGGTCCCTAGTCTGGGCTGTAACCTGAAGCCATATTGATGTCTTTGCTGTCCCTGTCCCTCACCTGTGCAGTATGGGAGACCTGGGTTTGGTGAGATTGGCAAAGGAGTGGTGGACCCAATGGAGTAGTGTTGGATAGCTGGTTGTCTCCTTCACAGGCTCTGACACTTGGAAGAACAGGTCCCGCACCTTGCCTGTGCAGCACTATAGAACTGGCTCCTGTTGGCTGGGTCATGGGTGAGCTAGCTTGGATCTGAGGGCATAACCTGCCCTACCTCTTATCTGCAATGTATTGTGTACCTCATTGACTCCAGCACTAGGGAAAGCTGGCCCCACCCCTTGCCTGTTATAGCATTACAGCACTTGGGAAAGTTGGCCTAGCACCTTGCCAGGACAAAGCTGATCCTGGTGGCATAGGACCAAGAGAGCTGGTTAACCGATCAACTCAGCTTCCATACAAGCCTAGATCCTCAGTTTTGAGTTGGTGCAACACAATATCTATCCTATCTATCCTAACTGCTAGAGCAGATGTAAGGACAGATGCTGCAGAATCAAAGCTTCTGGATCTCCATGGAACAGGACAACAAAAGATATCTAAGAAGAGTTTCAGTGAGGATCCAGTATTGACAGGATAGCAGAAGCCAGAGGCTTTGAGCGAGACCAATGTCTCATTATGTTGATGATTTGCAACTGAAGCAATTTGGGCAAAAGGGACACACAACACAGTTTTCACAGTGAGATTTATATTTTTTGTTAGTTAGTTTAGTTGGATAGTTAGTAAATTTTTTTGTTAGAGTTATAGTTCTCTTTTGAATGTTAGGTTACAAGGGTAGAGAGAGGATGTGAAGGGTTGGGGGGATGGGTGGAATTAGGGTACATGATGCAAAATTCACAAAGAATCAATAAAATGTTTTAAAAAGTAGAACAAAATTTCTTGTAAAATATTATCTATAACAATATTTTTATTGACTTTTACATTTAATATTCCCTTGAAGGAAATGTGCACAATATTATGCTGTCTGGGTAAGTCATTTTACAAATATTAAAATAAAAAAATCTTTAAAAATGAATTAAGTTTCTTCTTGAACTGAAACTTTTAATAAATTTTCAATAGAAAGCTATCCATTACAAATGCCATCATGTGAAACACTAGGAAAGCTGCTACCCACACTCAGGAAGAACAGACTTAGGAAAATGAGTTCACTGGGTAGTGCTCGGTGATCTACAATAAAATAAATTTTAAATGGACATTTTCTTTTCGTTTGGTTTCATTCTACTTCTTCTAGGATGCTTTATACCTCTCAGAATTCTTTAGATGTTGTTGTTCTTCAGCCTATGCTTGGGGTTCTGAGAATGCAGGCTACCCTGCCATGCATAGTAAATAAGAACAGAAAAGTCTGCAGCAACAAATTGTCAATGACTTGAAGTGGTTTCCCATGAGGAACTGAGGGATTTATTCATTGGACAGAGTCTTCTGTAACTGTGTCAAATGGGAGCTGGATAATAGACTGAGATCACTTAGTCACCACATGCTTTTTTTAAAAAACAAAAAAGTTCAATACAGTACATAGCCTTCATCTTCTGCTCAAATCATATTATTTTTTATCATGATATCTGACAACCAAGCAGACATTGACACACAGCCAGTTACCCTGTTAAGAAAGAAGTACATTGCTTTGTCAGAAATCAACTTAGCATTTTGTAGAGAGCTAATGAACACATGCACTTCATTGGTAAAAAGAAAATATATACCATTGAAAATACAACACAGTGAACATGTAACAATAATTTTTCTTGTACAGTGTTTTTATTTTTTACATCTGGCTTCAAAAGTTATGTGAGCCAATGAACTTTGAAAGCAGAAGTCAGGCTATAACTTTTAGAAGTCTCTTAGGCTAATGTTATAGTAAGCAATTTTATTTTTCATTGCTGTAGTTTATCAACTCAATAACCCAGTATTGTAGCAAGTGAAATTTACCCCTAGGTAATTATTCCACCCCCTGGCTATTAGTCTTCATTATTGACCAAGATAATTACATATAGAAGACAAACTCTATAAAGCCAGCTGTGCCTTTTTCACTACCGGGCTTGAAAATGTCCTAAATAACCCAACAAAATGCAACTCTTGATTCCAAATTTACTACCTTGGAGATCATATTCAGATGGCAAGTTGCCCAAACTGAAATATTTAATACTTTACCCATGAGAAATTACAATAGACATTTTAAATAAATCTATCTCTCAAGAGGAAAGGCAAATGAATTATTAGAATTTATGTGGGGTTTGTGCCTGCTACAGTAGTGAAAGGAACCCCTCAAATCCTTTTTTGTTTCATTCTTAGTAGAGTGATGCCTAATAAATATGTCTGCTTAGTTAAAAATTTATTGTCCAAACTAGTGTGTCAGAGTACTGTCTTTGACTCTGTCTATATTCCATCACTTATAGGTGAATAATGTTGAAAGCAGTATGGGTTAGTAACTATGGCTTTCCATGTATGCTACTGTAGGAAATTCATGGAGAAGGAGCATCACTGTGTAGAGTGGTAATGCGCATCAATTGTTCAGGAATTCCCAGCTGTCCTAGTTACATTTATCTTTGCTGTGACCAGAGATCTCATAAGAATCAACTTCAGGGAGTCAAGGATTATCTTGGACTAGAGTTCAAAGGATATAGTCCATCCTGTCAGGGAAGGCATAGCTGTGCAAGATTTGTTTGATTCCCATGTCCTCTTTTATTTTTCTGTTCAGTTTAAAATTCTAACCCATGGGGTAGAAGCACCCAAGCTGAGATTTTTCTTCCACAATATCAGTTAAATCTTTTCTCAACAAGCTTTTAAAGGCATACCACAAAGTGTCCTTCATTAGTGCCTTATGAGTTTACTTCTTTTAGTTTCTCTTTCTCCTTTTATGTTCTCTTTTCTTTCTTTACTTCTTTCCTTTTTTCCTTCATTCTTTCCTTCCCTTTTTCTTTTTCCTCTATCTTTCTTTTCTTTCCCTTTTTTTTTTTTTGAGACAGGGTTTCTCTATGTAGCCCTGGGTGTCCTGGAACTGGTTTTGTAGACAAAACTGGTCTTTTAACTTGCATATCTGCCTGCCTCTGCCTCTGCCTCTGCCTCTGCCTCTGCCTCTGCCTCTGCCTCTACCTCTGCCTCTACCTCTGCCTCTGCCTGTGCCTCTGCCTCTGCCTCTGCCTCTGCCTCTGCCTCTGCCTCTGCCTCTCCCTCTGCCTCTGTCTCTGGAGTGCTACTTCAAACTGTTTATTAATTTAATTAATTTGAAAAATAAAATTATTATGTTAGTAAATGATGTAAAAATGGGAAAACATGACTATGCCCAAAGTACTAAAGTATTGATATTTTTTTTAAATGGTGAAATCAGGCAAAGGGAAGAGTCCTTGCTAAATATGGCCAGCAGGCTCTATTGAACCATGAGAGGAGAGAGAGAGGGAGAAAGAGCAAGAGAGGACCTGCTGACCAAGAGAGCCTGTGTGGTGATTGGAATATGCCTGGCCCAGGAAATGACACTATTAGGAAGTGTGGTCTTCCTCTTTACCCACATCCTTGCCAACACCTGCTGTCTCCTGTGTTTTTGATCTTAGCCATTCTGACTGGTGTGAGGTGGAATCTCAGGGTTGTTTTGATTTGCATTTCCCTAATGACTAAGGATGTTGAGCAATTCTTTAGGTGCTTCTCAGCCATTCGATATTCTTCAGGTAAAAATTCTTTGTTCAGCCCTGTACCCCATTTTTAATAGGGTTATTTGGCTCTCTGGAGTCTAACTTCTTGAGTTCTTTGTATATATTGGATATTAGCCCTCTCTCGGGAAAGCAGTCTGGCGGTTCCTCAGAAAACTGGGCATGACACTCCCAGAGGATCCTGTTATACCACTCCTGGGCATATAACCAGAGGCCTCCCCGGCATGCAATAAGGACACATGCTCCACTATATTCATAGCAGCCTTATTTATAATAGCCAGAAGCTGGAAAGAACCCAGATGTCCCTCAAGGGAGGAATGGATACAGAAGATGTGGTATATTTACACAATGGAATACTACTCTGCAATTAAAAACAATGAATTTTTTAAATTCTTAGGCAAATGGTCAGAACTGGAAAATACCATCCTAAGTAAGGTAACCCAATCACAAAAGAGCACACATGGTATGCAGTCACTGATAAGGGGATGTTAACCCAAAAGCTTGGCATACCCAAGACACAATTCACATATTAATTGATTTCCAAGAAGAAGGAAGGAGAGACCACTGGTCCTGGAAAGACTGGATGTAGCAGTGTAGGGGAATACCAGGACAGAGAAACAGGAGGGGGTTGAATGGGGAACAGGGGAGGGAAGAGGGCTTACGTGACTTTCGGGGACGGGGGAACGAGGAAAGGGGAAATCATTGGGATTGTAAATAAAAATATATAAAATAAAAATAAAAAAAGGAAGTGTGGTCTTGAGGAAGAAGGCGTTGACTTTTGGAATATGTATAGCTTTGTTGGAGGAAATGTGTCACTGTGGAGATGGACTTTAAGGCCTTCCTCCCAGCATCCTGTGAGACAGTCTTCTCTTGCTTCCATTTGCAACAAGATGTAGAACTCTCAGTTTCTCCTGCACCATGCATGCCTGGATGCTGCCATGTTTGTACTTTGATGACAATGGACTGAACCTCTGACCCTGTAAGCTAGCTCCAATGAAATTTCCTTTTTAAGAGTTGCCTTAGTCACGGTGCTGTTCACAACAGTAAAACCCTAAGACAGCCTGCAAGAACCAGAGACAACTGCAGCCTATATGGCAGAGTTATATAGGGGGAAGGGAAGCAAAAATGTAGCCCTTGAGAAGAAGATGTTTAGGGTAGGGGCCAGCATGAGGAATGCTGGCATGAGCCACAGGTATTGAGTGATGCTGGCTAGCTTTTCTTTATTAATAGGTACCTCAGCTAACCATTTGTCCTGTTTTTCTGAGATGGTTAGACTGATGGGTTTGATTTGCCTTTATCTATATTTGTTCTAAGCCATACTAATTAGTATGACTGATAGTTTTTCCATAGACCTAAAGAAAAAAATGAGATATTCAGAAGTAACTTGAGTGTATCTGGAAGTTTTGGATGAGCTCCATATCCAGTAACAATGCAACTATTTGGTTGTTGCATTCATTAATATCTGTATTCTTTTGTTTAAATATATAATTTATTTTCCCATTTTTTGTAAATCATTCCTCCTCATTGAGATCAGGCTGATAAGAGATTGATAGCACAATTTTCACAATGTAGACAGGTCAGCTCTGAATCTGTGATCCCCATTTCTATGGACAATAGAATTTGGAAAAGCAAACTCTTATCCAAAGACTTAGTTCCTGCTTTCAAACAATGTGGCAGTTTTATTTGTTGATATCCTAAGGCAAAGAAGTCTGAGTATGTTTCTCACACAGGCTATGTCCCATCATATCTCCTTTCCAAAGTACAGTTGTGTTGGAGAAATAAAAAAAATAATATTCATAGATAAAAATGCAAAAAACTGAAAATGGTAATAGAAAAAATGTTTCAGCTTTACAGAAAATTTCTACAATTAAAAATTAACAAAGATAGAATAAAAGTAATGCTGATATAATAAAAATATGTATGATATCCCTCAACAGAAGAATAGATGCAGAAAATGTGGTACATTTACATAAAGGAGTACTACTCAGCTGTTAAAATCAATGGCTTACTGAAATTTGCAGGTAAATGAATGGAACTAGAAAATATCATCCTGAGTGAGGTAACCCAAACACAAAAGAACACATATGGTATGTACTCACTGATAAGTGGATATTAGCCCAAAAGCTCAGAATACCCACGATACAACCTACCAAACATATGCAACTTAAGAAGAAAACAAAAGTGTGGAAACTTCAATCCTACATAGAATGGGAAACAAAATAATCATTGGAGGTAGAAAGAGGAGGGACTTGGGAAGGAGGCAAGAGGGGGAAGGGAAAAAGAGGCTGCAGGATCAGGTATTGGAAGGGACTGGAGAGAAGTACAGAGTGTCAGAAAATCCAATAGATATTTGTAGCAGTGGGGGATGGGGAACTGGGGGTAACCACTAGAATGTCCCAGACTCTAGGGAAGAAGAGCCACTCAGGACCCAACAGGGATTACTTTAGCTGAAATAAACAACAAAGGGGAGATATAACTTCTAGAGACCACCTCCAGTACATCTGGATGGCCCCCAGTTGAGGGATGAGACTACCCTCCCATCTCAAAAGTGTTAACCCAGAAATGCTTCTGTCCAATGGAAATGCAGGGACAAAAATGAAATATAGACTGAAGGAAAAGCCATCCAGAGATCACCCCATCTAGGTATCTATCTCATCTGCAGATACTAATCCAGACTGTTGCTGATGCCAAGAAGTACTTGCTGACAGGAGCCTGGTATGGCTGTTTCCTGAGAGGTTCTACCAGCACCTGACCAATGCCAATACAGATGCTCATATCCAACCATTGGACTTAGCCTGGAGACCCCAGAGGCAGAGCTAGATGAAGGACTCAAGGAGCTGAAGGGGACTGCAATTTCATAGGAAGAACAATTTCAACTAACTGGACCCACCGTCGAACTCCAAGGAACTAAACCAATCAAAGACTATACATGGAAGTATCTATGGTTCTAGGTAAATATGTAGCAGAGGATGGCCTTATCTGGCATCAGAGAGGGGAGATCCTTTTTCATGTGAAGACTTGATGCTCCAGAGTAGGGGGATGCTAGCTAGAGTGGTTTGGTAGGAGTCGGTGAGTAGGTTGAAAAGCACCCTCATAAAGGAAAAGGGTAGAGAGATGGGTTGGGATGTGGGGTTTGGGAGGACTAAGCAAGAAGGGGGTTATCATTTGAAATGCAAACAAATAAAATGATTAATAAAAAATAAATAAAAATATGTACATATTCATGAAAGCCAAGCATTTGTGCCTAATCTTAACAAAAAGGGAAAAGTAATCACACGTTAATGCGAATGATCACAAGTCTGAGTGGAGACATCTATAAGTGTAAATGTTATCTAGACAATCATAGACATGATACAATGATACTGCTATATATTTACAAATACATCCTAGGTTCATCATGCTGTCTGTATTCAGTATTCTTAATTAGGGTTTCCTTTGCCGAAAAGAGACACCATGACCAAGGCAATGCTTATAGAGAGTAGCATTTAATTGTGGCTGGCTTACAATTTCAGTGGTTCAGTCTATTATCATCATGGTAGGAAGCACATCAGTGTGCAGGTAGACCTGGTGTTAGAGGAACTAAGAGTTGTACATCTTGATCCACAGACAGCAAGGAGAGGACTTATTCTTTCATACAGGGTAGAGCTTGAGAACTAGGAGTCTTCAAACTGTCCACCCCCCACAATGTTATATTTCTTTCAACAAGGCCACACCTATTCTACCAAGGACACACCTACTAATAGTGTCATTCCCTGTGGGCCATGCATTCAAACATATGAGTCTGTGTGGATCAAAACCATACAAACTACTCCATATGGTCAAGATTACTTTTAGAAGACTTTTCTATTATAAGGCATGAGAGAATAGTGATGTAATCTAAATGTAACAGGAGATCCTGGAAGTCAGGCAATGTAGTGGGAAACTAGAAACTGTAGACTGTTGGGAAACATCTCTCTCCAATACCTCGAGGAACTGAGCACAGACCTACCAATACCTATCAAAGCCTGTTTCAGTATTCCAACCTTTCCAAATGCAAATCTGTGTTAAGCCATTAAAATGTGTCAATTTGTCAAAAATGGAAAAAGTAATTGTATCAGTAAGTCATTTATTCATTAACAAGGACAATAAGTTGAAGCATCTTTAGACAGTCTTCAAATTACAAACTACTGCAAACACTATTATGTAAATCACTTAAATATCAGTCAACTCAAGAAACAGAAAAATACATGAAAAGAATGATAATAATGGCCTTTTGTTAAATGCCTTTTATTATATGCCAGAAATATAATTAATGTTTTATGTACATTATCTAATATGATCTCTGGAAGAGGCAGTTATTGTGAATCACATTGCATTATATAGATAAGTGAATTTAGTCTCACTAATGAAATTCTCATAACTAGTAATTAGTGAACACATTTTATTAAGTTATATTTGTTTGGCATGAGCAAACTTTCTCACAGTTCTCGTGTGTGGGAAATCAATGGTGGAGAATAAAAAGTGGTCCATCTAGACCATTATTAGAGATAGCATATAGCATATAGCTATCTCTAGGTAATTTTATAATTCATGAAATTATAACACATAGGTAAAATAACATAAAGTTAAAGATAAGTCAAGTCAGAGGTATAAGTTTAAAATGCAGTTAAATACACTTATTATTTATATATTTATAATTTAAATTCTTATTTTTAAATAAGAAAAATATAAGTTAGAAAAAGCTCAGTAAGCTAATAAATTGTTTTTCTATATTTTAAAAATAAAGACATTTAATTTTTTGTGTTGAGTGTCCAGTGAAGGATAATCATAGCTATTTCAAATACTGTATTGTGAAATTCTCATATGGTCTTTCCCAAATGGTATGTCATTAACACCTTATATTTATTGTAAAGAAAGAAAACAACAATGAAGAATATTAATTGGAATCAAAGAGAAAATAAAAAGTAAGAATGAAATAAAATACATTACTATAATGCTTACAATTGACAATTCAGTTTGACAAAGTGAAATGAGCTGAGAACCCTTTGATTCCTATCAGCATAACTCAATGGAGAATCAACTCAACTTGAGGAAAACCTGCCATGAATACATTCCTACTGAATTAACATTCAGAAAATTTTTCCTCCTACACCTAAAACATGCTTCAAATGTCTAGCCAAAGTATACCATCTGGAAAAGCTAAAATAAAATGACAGCAGAAAAGTTTTACAAAATATTCACTGTGGTCTCAGGAATCAAGAGTAGGCACTCTGTCCTCTCTCATCCTTCCCTGCCATATGACTGGGAGAGTAAGTGGCCAGTGTATATCACTTATTTGTACAGTGTTAATTTAATCTTCATCCCTTTCCTCCAAAGCACTTTGACGACAGGCAGACAGTACTGTGCCCAGGTTTGGATTTTCATATTCTTCAAACTAACATAAAAACATATCACATAGGGTGACTCACATATAAGAAAACTCAAATTCAGCCCACATTGAGTAAAGAGATACAACCTGTTATAATTTTCCATTTAGATTTATGATATGAAAGCCACTTTGTGTTGTAAAGCAAGGCAGTTAAATTCAATGATTTGCTTGTTGATGATTAAATGTTTCTAAGCTTAACAGATGTTCAAGCTATTTATAACATTCAATATTACTATGCAAACTTTATAATATAGAACAAAATAATGTTTCAGTAATGGAAAATATTCACTTATTGTGAGATCATTGATGATTTTATCGTACTGGTTATTGAATCTGTTTTCTAGGAATACTGAATTTATTACAAAGATTATCATTCATTAAGTGTAGAGAAAATGCAGCTAAATTCTGGAAATAGAAAATTATGTAATGATTACAATGTGAGAAACCTTTCAAATAGAAATGTACTATTGTATAAATTATAAAAATGATGTTTTAAAAATAAGATTCTGATTTGTGACATCATTTATTTTATTCATGCAATAATGTCAAAAGCATGCTGCAGTTTGACACTTGGAGCTAAATTATCTTTTAAGTATATTTTCTGCTTTTAATAGTGTAATTATATACACTTATTATGAAGAGATTTATAGTTTTCAGTTAATGATTCTTTTCAGCAGGCTTATTTTCTTTCAATTTTCAATCCCATAGATCTCCACAAATGACTTGAAGCTATACTATACAACTACAATATCAAATTAAATCAAAGTATCTTTATTACTATCTTATTGCTGAAGAGAGACAACATAGGCAAAATAATTTACTACAGAAAGCTCAGTTGGAATTTGCTTACAGGATCAAAGGGTTGGGGATGACCTAGTAGGAGCATGGCCACATGAACTTTAGCAGCGGAGGAGAGCTTAGATCCTGATTCACAGGCTACAGGAAGAGAGAGACTGAGTGTACTGTGGGCTTTTAAATTCTTGAAGTCTACCCCTAGTGACATACCTCCTTGAATAAGGCCAAACACTCTAATCCTTCCTAAACAGACCAACTACTGGAAAAAAAAAAAACATTCAACTATATGAGCCTATGGGTGCCATACTTCTTCAAGCAACCACAGAAAAGAAATAAAATATCTGAATTAATTGAAAGTTTAATTAATTTAATAATTTTAGTCTGTTTATTTTGCAATAAAGTTATCTCTTGATAATTTTGGTAATCTCTTAGTTTATATGATATGCATTTTACTTATAAAAGCTGAATGCTATATATTCAATAATCAGTACACATACACGCACACACACATATGTATATATAATGTATACATTGTGTTGTACATAATTTTATGTCCATTCCAGGTAGGCAAATGTACCTTATTTACCACTGGATATTGACTTTTTAGTTATCAACAACTTAAAAAAGTATATCAATCAATAAATAGCATTAATATATGGGTTTTGTTCTCAAAAGTGCATATATTTTCACACTATTTATACACACTTATAAATAAAATATATGCCAAAAAATTTAAAAAAGAATTTAAAAACATGTAGTACTTTGTAAAAATGATTTTTTGATTGTAAATATTTAATCATAGCTATACAATTTTCATAAATAATTTAACTCAAATAGAAATTGATCATCAAAATTATGACTTTTAGTAACTTTTTATCATAACAAGAAACATATATTCTGAAACACTTCTCTAAATTTCTAAATTACACTAAAATTAATATCTACTGTATGAGTAACATATCTTCCTAAATGAGTATGTACAAAGCACTGGATTGAACTATAGTATTGATTAGAAAAGTAAAATATACACTGTTTCTCCTTCAATGTATTAGAAAACTTGTAAAATTAAGAGCAACAGAAAGAAAAAGTTAATATCTCTTAATTATTCATTAAAAAGAAATATGCATGCCCCTCTATTGAGTATATTGAATTTCTATGCAGTTTGAATATTTTGAAAGTGCCATAATTAATTCCATAAATTTTAAAACTTAAAACATCTATATAATATTTAATAAAATATTGTTATCTAAAGGGTAGATTAAAATCTTAAGTGTTACTCAGTTTGTGCTAGGAACATGGAACAGCTTAATTATTAAGTGCATGTCTTAGTTTTGACTTAATTGCCGTGAAAAGTCACCATGACCATAGCAATTCTTCTAAGAGAACATATTTAATTAGGCCTGGGTTTCAGTATAGAATTTAGTTCATTACCATCATGGCAGAATTATGGAAGTATGCAGGTACACAAGTTGATGGAGAAGTAGCTGAAAGTTCCAAACCTTGATCTATAGCCAGCATGGAGATAGTCTGTGCCATACTAGACATAGCTTGAGGATGTGAGATCACAAAGCCCACGCCCCACAGTGACAACTTCCTCCAATAAGGCCACATCTCATGATAGTGCCACTCCCTATGGGCCAAACATTCAAAAACGTGAGTCTCTGGTGGTCATTCCTATTCAAAGCATCACAGAAACATTTCCTGAACTTCACTCCACAAATCAAAAGCCATCTGTGCCACTTTGTGGGGTCAATGACAAATAACTTCACTATTCTTCCTGTCATCTATTTAATGGAAATGTTGTGTCAATAGTTCTTATCATAGAATGATTCTAGGTCTTAGAAGTTTGTTAGAAATTCATATGAGGTAGAAGGATGAAGGGAAGAATGTGTGTTTGCAATTTTTAGAGTTTATGATTTGTGGTTCTAGGATCAATAAAATTATCTAATGAGTCTGTAAGAAAGCAAAGAATTCCTGATCTATGTTTCTCTATCTTTCGGGATCCTGTAGTTCTACCCTTTGGAGTAACTCTGGGTCCTCAAGATTGTTCAGTAAGGTGAAAGATCAATGGAAATCAAGCTATAGCAGTAATGCTACCTATTCTTATAAATTGGTTTTATGAAGCAAACAAACAACAATAACAAAAAAATGGATTGTTGGTGCCATTGCAGAAAGCAGCTCAATTTAGCAAATTTGAAACCAAATGAAATTCAAATGCCATTTCAATTCAGCTACAGCAGATGTTGGAACATTAAGCAAACCCCCTTTGAGAATTCGGTTTGCACTTAAAAAGGAAAGAAAATTATGACATATACTCAGCATTAGGGAGAAAATGTAGTCTGCTTTTGTTGTGATGCATTTCTATATAATAGTTCAAAGTATGTCTGGAAATCTAGTAAAAGATTATCTTAGAGAATATAATTGACTGTGAATAATAGTAATTTTGTTGAGATATGGCTAAAAAAGTAAATGACAAAACCTATCAATTAATTAGAATGGATAATTGAAACACAGTAGAAAAGTAAATGTATGCATGCAAAATAAAGAGGGGAGGTTGAGTGGAGAAACCCTCTTCAATGAAAGGCTTTCCCATAGAACATCCACCCTGGTTAAATTAAGTTATATGGGGGGTCAGGTCTCTTCTGTTTCAGTAAGAACGCCTAGACTGCTTTGCCCAAATGACTCTGCTTTTCAGTATGATTATGTGTTTCAAGAACAAAATGTCTTGGCTGAACTGAAAAGACAAACATGGCTTTGGTGTGGAAAGGGAAAAGGTGCTGTTTTCAACTGATTTGGAAGAACAACTACAGAACATTTTTTTAATACTCTGACACAATATCTGAAAGATGTCAAAAGATATATAACACAGTACACTCTAACTAGAAATTATTTAAACGTCTAATGGTAAAAATGAGCTGAAGGAAGGAAAATCAAGCTTATTTATATACGTATTCCTAAATATAGCCTGTTCTGTCAGTATCATTCTGCCTGCTTGTACGGCTGATGCTTTGGACCTGGAAAACCAATTGAAAGTTCTGAATTTCTTTGAGTTCTGTTCTCTATGATCCACCTTGGAAAATGGTACTTCTGGTTTCTACAAGTTATTCTGGGAAGAAGACAGAGAATAAATCAAGAAGGTAAATAAGAGTGTGGATATGGTTTTGAAGAAACATCCTTAGCCTATTGATGAAATTTAATTCTAAGTGTAGAACCACCAGGTGTATAGTTTTAGTGATTCTTAGCTCTAACATAGAAGTGAGAAGTTTATCATATTTCCTGCCAGGAGTTTAAAAACAAACATTAGTGATTTTAAAACCATACACAGTCTGAAAGATAAATATCTTGTAGGAACCTGTAGTTTTGTTAAATACTTGTGACCATGTTGATTAAGACATAGGAAATGCTCGACTTTTGGGGAGGGAGGAAACAGGAAAGGGGAAATGATTTTGAATGTAAATAAAAAAAACCTTAGAAAATAAAAAAAAATAAGTCACACAAAGACAAAGATAAAAAAAAGACATGAAATTGTTGAAACAGACTCATATAAAAAGTATATGGAACAGCTGAAACAGGGCCTATCTCAAAAATTGTTGCCTGGGTGTGGGAGATGTTCTCCTAGCTGGGTTGCATTGTATGGCCTCAGTGAAAGAGAAAGCACCTAGCCTCACAAAGACTTGATGTACCAGGGTGGGGAGCTACCCAGAGCATCCCCTCCACTCAGAGAAGAAGAGGATGGGGCTGGGAAAAGTATTGTAGGAAGAACTGACCAGAAGGGGAACAATGAGTGGGAAGTAAAGTGAATAAGTAAAAAATTTAACAAATGGAAAAAAATAAAAATGGATATGGAGAATAAGATTTTTAAAGTATAATTTTATACATATATATGTACATTTATATGTATATCATTCTGGAGCCCAGTAACTGTGTGGTAAGTGTCCTACTATTAAACATTCTGAACAGCAGTTCTGGAAACATTGAGAAGTTTATTGAACATATTTTTGATTGATAGGACATCAAGTAGAGGAAAGAACAAATTTAAGTTTTCATGCTGTCTTCTCTAAGGCATGAATCAGATTAAAATCAGTTCAGGATGTATAAAAAACATGTTATATTTTTGATAATTCCATATAAGTACCATATTATGTCATTTGCTCTTCTGTTCCCTCCAACTTTTCATTTGTTACCACTCTTCTTTTCATTACATGGTCACTTATTATTTAATTATGCATTAAATGCATCAAATAATTATATATTATATGTACATAATTATAAGTAAAACTTGTTGAGTTCATTTAATTGCTTGTGATTGTGTGTGTGTGTATGTATGTGTGTGAGTGTGTGTGTGTGTGTGTGTGTGTGTGTGTGTGTGTGTGTTTAGGAATGCCTGGTTGAGACTAGGTAAGAGATAACGACAAACTTTCGCTCTCTTTTATTTCTCTCCTCCCTCCCTCCCTCCCTCCCTTCTTTCCTTCCTTCCTTCCTTCCTTCCTTCCCTCCTTCCTTCCCTCCTTCCTTCCTCCCTCCCTCCCCTCCCCCACCTCTCTCTCTTTCTTGTGTATGGGTATTTTCTCTGCATACATTTCTGTGCACACATGTGTACCTTGTGCTATCAAGGGCCTAAAGAGTGAGTCAGATGCTCTGAGGCTGGAATTATGGACAACTGTGATCTTTCACTGTTCCAGGAGAAATTTGAAGAAGGAAAAATATGGAAACTGGGAAGGGAGATAACATCTAAGAATGTAAATAAATAAAATAACCAATAAAAATAAAACAAAATAACAAAAAAAAAAGAAATACATCCATAAGAAAAAAAAACCTGTGGCTATAAAGACTTACTAATAAACTTGCTTAGGAATTATTAAATTACTCAAAGTAGAATTTAGCTAAAGGAGGTATATATCTGAGAGATAAGTAACTTTTTGCAGGCTTCAAAAATTACTTATTAGTTTGAACTTCGAAGTCTGCTCTCTACATACTATATGATCTACATAATATTTACAGATATCTACTGAATATTTAGCCTATTCTTGGGATCCTCTCCTTCCTAGTGGGTTGGCTTATCCAGCCTTGATGAGAGGTTTATTGTCTAGTGTAGTGTTATTATAACATCTTAGCCGATTTCCAGTAGATATCCTTGGGAGGCTTGCTCTTTTATTTGAAGGGAAAATGAAAAGTAGATCTGAGAGTAAAGGAGATTAGGGAGTGTACTGGGAGCAGTGGAGGGAGGGGAAAGTGCAGTTAGGATATAATGTATGAGCAAGGAATAAAAGAAACCAATTGTACAACAACTGTGTGCTAATAAGTAGGTGTTATTTGAAGTTATTAATTTATATTGGTTGGCTATTTAGCAGTAGATGACTCTTAAAGTGGTTTAGAATATTTACAATCAAGAGAGATTCCAGTGAGTTATATGATGTCCCATCTATAGTCATGTGTCATGTAATCATAGAGCTATTACATGATAATTCTGTTGTTGTCTGGTTGTATCAGTATATGAGCATCATACAAAAATGCTCTCACACAAGCTTACATAGTATGGGTTAATCCAGCCTTTTGATGTCAGGGTACAGTGCAACAGCATAAAGGAACTGCTTCAGGCATAATGGGAAAACACATTTTACAATAATCTTTTTTATAAGTAGACACCTTTTCTCAGATAATGATTTGTATTTTAGTATGCCTGGCATATTTTGGTAACATAATAAGGTATTAGAAATACTTCTCACTCTATATTATGTTTTGTTATAGTTGATGTGAATAGCAACATGGTGGATAGCTTTCCATTGTTAATTTGTAGCTTGAACTCTTTATTTAGTCAAGAAAGTATTAAATTTGAATATTACATAGAATCTTTAAAGAATATGTAGAAAACACATTATACACGTCTAACAATGCCTATACATGCAATATTTCACATCTGCCTGAAAGACAAAATGTTGGTAATCATACATACATATAGAAGTTGCTAAGATAAAAAATAGAAAAAAATATAGATCATCTAGGCATTAACAAGGAAATGGCACTGTTTCTTATCCATGCTCAAATATCATATAATCTCTAATAAAAAATACTTAAAAATTATGTGCTTCAGTGAAAAATTATAATTCAGTCAACAGGAATAATACTTAGAACATGAATATCAGACTTGTCAAAATCTTGCTTTTTAAAGTTAATTTGAAATTTTGCCAAGTGAGTTTTCATGCTTGTTCGGATCTGATTTGATATATAAATAAATATCACATATTTATCATTTTGTATACTTACTTTCTTCACTTAAAAGGTCTTTAAACAATTAATCTACTCAGTTATGACACATTTATCATTTTTTGTTGTTTATTTTATTTTCTATATTCTTTATTTACATTCCAAATGATTTTCCCTTTCCCGGGTACCCCCCTCCCTCAAAGTCCCATAGGCTCTCTTCCTTCCCCCTGTTCCCCATTCAACCCCCTCCCTCTTCTCTGTCCTGGTATTTTCCTACACTGCTGCAAGAAATCTTTCCAGGACAAGGGGCCTCTCCTTCTTTCTTCTGGGGAGTCAATTGATATGTGAATTGTGTTTTGGGTATTACAAGCTTCTGGGCTAATATCTACTTATCAGTGAGTGCACACCATGTGTGTCCTTTTGTGGTTACCTTGCTTAGGATATTTTCCAGTTCCACCCATTTGTCTAAGAATTTCATGAATTCATTGTTTTTAATAGCTGAGTAGAATTCCATTGTGCAAATATGCCACATTTTCTGTATCCATTCCTCAATTGAGGGACATCTGGATTTTTTCCAGCTTCTGGCTATTGTAAATAGGGCTGCTATGAACATAGTGGAGCATGTGTCCTTATTGCATGCTGGGGAGCCCTCTGGGTATATGCCCAGGAGTGGTATAGCAGGGTCCTCCGGAAGTGTTCTGCCAGACTGATTTCCAGAGTGCTTGTACCAGCTTGCCATCCAACCAGCAGTGGAGGAGTGTTCCTCTTTCTCCACATTCTTGCCAACAACTGCTGTCTCCTGTGTTTTTGATCTTAGCCATTCTGACTGGTGTGAGGTGAAATCTCACGGTTATTTTGACCTGCATTTCCCTAATGATTAAGGATGTTGAACATTTCTTTAGGTGCTTCTCAGCCATACAACGTTCCTCAGGTGAAAATTCTTTGTTTAGCTTTGTACCCCATTTTTTTAATTAATTTTTTTATTTTCTATATTCTTTATATACATTCCAAATGATTTCCCCTTTCCTGGTTCCCCCTCCCCGAAAGTCCCATAAGCCCTCTTCCCTCCCCTTGTCCCCCATTTGCCTAAGAATTTCATGAATTCATTGTTTTTAATTGCTGAGTAGTATTCCATTGTGTCAATATACATGGAAAATATTGCTGATAAAATTGAAGAAATACATAGAAAAACACGTTAAAATTGACTATTTCATGGAAAAAATTATACAGATAAAATGGGAGGCATAAAAATATTCCTATGTTGATTGAAAGTGGAATTATAAACATTTTCTGATAAAATTGAAGATTTACATGGAAAATATTTCTGATAAAATTGAAAAAAAATATATGGGAAAACATTAAAACTGAAGATTATCATGGAAAATTGTACAGATAAAATGATAGGCATAAAAATATTCCTAAGTTTTTTGAATGTGGAATTATAAACATTTTCTGATAAAATTGAAGATTTATAAGGAAACTATTTTTAATAAAATTCAAGCAACATATAGAAAAACATGTTAAAACTGTATTTCATGAAAAATTATACAGATAAAGTGGAAGGTATAAAAATGTTCCTAAGTTGATTGAAAGTAAAATTATAGACATATTCTGATAAAATTGAAGATTTAAATGGAAAATATTTCTGATAAAATTGAAGAAAAATATAGAAAATCATTAAAATTAAAGATTATCATGAACAATTATATCAATAAAATGGTAGGAATAAAAGTATTCCTAAATTGATTGAAACTACACCCTAGAAAAAGCAAGGAAGTAATCTTTTCTAACAAACCCAAAAGAAAGTAACCTCACAAACAAAAAATGACATCAAAAATAACAGGAAGCAACAATCACTATTCCTTAATATCTTATAACATCAATGGACTCAATTTCCTAACCAAAAACATAGTCTAACAGAAATATTTTTTATGTGAATCTTCAATTTTATCAGAAAATGTTTGTGATTCCTCTTTCAATTTAGTAATGTTTTTTTATGTCTACCATTTTAACTATAGTATTTTCCATGATAATCTTCAATTTTAACATTTTTTCTATATATTTCTTCAATTTTATCAGAATTTCCATGTAAATCTTCAATTTTGTCAGAAATGTACCCCATTTTTAATAGGGTTATTGGAGTCTAACTTCTTGAGTTCCTTGTAAATCTTGGATTTAGTCCACTGTTGGATGTAGGGTTGGTAAAGATCTTTTCCCAATTTGTTGGTTGTCATTTTGTCCTATTGACACTGTCCTTTGCCTTACAGAAAATTTGTAATTTTTGATGTCCCATTTGTCAATTCTTAGAGCATAACCTTTTGTGCTCTGTTCAGGAAATTTTCTCCTGTGCCCATGTGTTCAAGGCTCTTTCCCCATTTCTTTTCTATAAGTTTCAGTGTGTCTGGTTTTATGTGGAGGTCCTAGATTCACTTGGAGTTGAGCTTAGTACACCAAGATACATTACATTGTTTGTGGCTATTGTGAAGGGTGTCATTTCCCTAATTTCTTTTTCAGTCTGTTTATCCTTTGAGTACATGAAGGCTACTGATGTGCTTGAGTTGATTTTCTATCCAGCCACTTCGCTGAAGTTTTTTATCAGCTGTAGAAATTCTCTGGTGGAGTTTTTTGGTTCACTTAAGTATACTATCATATCATCTGAAAATAGTGAAAGTTTGACTTCTTCCTTTCCAATTTGTATCCCTTTGACCTCCTAATGTTGTCTAATTGCTCTAGCTAGAACTTCGTGTACTATATTGAAAATATATGGAGAGAGAGGGCAGCCTTGTCTAGTACCTGATTATAGTGGGATTGCTTAAAGTTTCTCTCCATTTAGATTGAAGTTGGCTACCGGTTTGCTGTAAATTGCTTTTACTATGTTTAGATATGGGCCTTGAATTCCTGATCTTAACAAGACTTTTAACCTGAAAGGATGCTGAATTTTGTCAAATGCTTTTTCAGGATCTAATGAAATGACCATGTTTTTTTTTTTTTTTGAGATTGTTTATGTAGTGGATTACATTGATGGATTCCCTGCATACCTGGGATGAAGTATACTTGATCATGGTGAATGATCGTTTTGGTGTGTTCTTGGATTCAGCTGGCAAGAATTTTACTGAATAATTTTACATCGATATTCATAAGGGATATTGGTGTGATATTCTCTTTCTTTGTTGAATCTTTGTGTGGCTTTGGTATCAGCCTAATTGTGGCTTCATAGAACGAGTTGGGTAGTGTTCCTTCTGTTTCTATTTTGTGGAATTGTTTGGAGAGTACTGGTGTTAGGACTTCTTTGAAAGTCTGATAGAATTCTGCACTAAAACTATCTGGTTCTGTGCTTTTTTTTTTGGTTGGAAAACTTTCAATGTCCACTTCTACTTCTTTAGGGGTTATGGGATGGTTTAGACGGTCTATTTGATCCTGATAAAACTTTGGTAGTTGGTATCTGTCTAGGAAATTGTCCATTTCCTCCAGATTTCCCAGTTGTGTTGAATATAGGCTTTTATAGTAGGATCTGATGATTGTATGAATTTCCTCATTTTCTGTTGTTATATCTCCTTTTTCATTTCTGATTTTGTTAATTTGGATACTGTCTCTGTGCCCTCTGATTAGTCTGGTTTATCTATCTTACTCTGGTTTATCTATTTTGTTGATTTTCTCAAAGAACCAGCTCTTAGTTTTGTTGATTTTTTTGTATAGTTCTATTTGTTTCTACTTGATTGATTTCAGCCCGGAGTTTGAAGATTTACTGCCTTCTACTCCTCTTGCGTGTATTAGCTTTTTTCTGTTCTAAAGTTTTCAGGTGTGCTATTAAGCTGCTAGTGTATGGTCTCTCCAGCTTCCTTTTGGTGGCACTCAGAGCTATGAGTTTTCCTCTTAGCATTGCTTTCATTGTTTCCCATGAGTTAGGGTATGTTGTGCCTTCATTTTCATTAAATTCTAAAACATCTTTGATTTCTTTCCTTATTTCTTTCTTGACCAAATTATCATTGAGTAGAGCATTGTTCAGCTTACATGTGTATGTGAGCTTTCTGTTGTTTTTGTTGCTATTGATGACCACCCTTTCTCCATAGAGATCTGATAGAAGGCATGGGATTAGTTCAATTTTCTTATATCTGTTGAGGTCTGTTTTGTGACCAATTATATGGCTGATTTTGGAGAAGGTACCATGAGGTGCTGAGCTATATTCTTTTGCATTAGGTTGAAATGTTTTATATATATATATATATATATATATATATATATATATATATATATATATATAATATTTATATTTATATATACATGATAAATCCATTTGGTTCAAGGCTTCAATTAGTTTCACTGTGTCCCTGTTCAGGTTCTGTTTTCCTGATCAGTCCACTGCGGAAAGTAGAGTGTTGAAGTCACCCACAATTATTGTGTGAGGTGCAATGTGTGTTTTGAGCTTTCACAAAGTTTCTTTTATGAATGAGGGTGCACTTGCATTTGGAGCATAAATGTTCAGAATTGAGAGTTCTTCTTGGTGGATTTTTCCTTTAACCCATATGAAGTGTCCTTCTGTGTCTTTTTTGATGACTTTAGTTTGAAAGTCAATTTTATCCGATATTATAATGGCTACTCCAGCTTTTTTCCTGGGACACTTTGCTTGAAAAATTGTTTTCCAGCCTTTTACTCTGATTTAGTGTTTGTCTTTGATACTGAGGTGCATTTCTTGTATGCAGAAAAATGTTGGGTCCTGTTTATGTATCCAGTCTGTTAGTTTATGTCTTTTTATTGGGGAATTGAATCCATTGATGTTGAGATATTAAGGAATAGTGATTATTGCTTCCTGTTATTTTTGATGTTATTTTTATGTTTGAGTGTTTATCTTCTTTTGGGTTTGATGAAAGAAAGTTTGTATCTTGCTTATTCCAGGTGTAGTTTCCCTCCTTGTATTGGTGATTTCCACCTATTATCCTTTGTAGGGCTGGGTTTGTGTAAATTTGGTTTTATCATGGAATATCTTGGTTTCTCCATCTACGGTGATTGAGAGTTTTGCTGGGTATAGTAGTCTGGACTGGCATTTGTATTCTCTTAGAGTCTGTATGAGATCTTCCCAGGATCTTCTAACTTTCATAGTCTCTGGTGAGATGTCTGGTGTAATTCTGATAAGTCTTTCTTTATATGTTGCTTGGCCTTTTTCTCTTACTGCTTTTAATATTCTTTCTTTGTTTAGTACATTTGGTGTTTTGATTATTATGTGATGGGATGTGTTTCTGTTCTGGCCCAGTCTGTTTGGAGTTCTGTAGGCTTCTTATATTTTCATGGGCATCTCTTTTTTTAGGTTAGGGAAGTTTTATTCTATATTTTTTTTCTATAATTTTGTTGAATATATTTACTGACCCTTTAAGTTGTAAATCTTCACTCTCATCTATAGCTATAATCCTTAGGTTTGGTCTTCTCATTGTGTCCTGGATTTCCTGGATGTTTTAGGTTACAAGCTTTTTGCATTTTGCATTTTCTTTGACTGCTGAGTCAATGCTTTCTATGGTATCTTCAGCATCTGAGATTCTTTCTTCATCTCTTATTCTATTGTTGATGTTTGCATCCATGACCCCTGATTTCTTCCCAAGGTTTTCTATCTCCAAAGTTGTCTCTCTTTGTTCTTTATTAGTTGTTTATTCTTCCGTTTTTAGATCCTGGATGGTTTTGCTCAGTTCCTTCACTTGTTTGTTTGTGTTCTCTGGTAATTCTTTAAGATATTTTTGTGTTTCCTCTTTCAGGACTCCTGCCTGTTGACCCAAGTTCTCCTGTATTTCTTGAAGTGATTTTTGTGTTTCCTCTTTATGGGCTTCTATTTGTTGACACATATTCTCCTGAATTTCTTTAAGCGATTTATGTGTTTCCTTTGTAATGGTTTCTACCTGGTGATTCATGATCTCCTGTACTTCTTTAAGCGATTTATTTATGTCTTTCTTGAAATCCTCTAATAGCATCATGAGATGTGATTTTAAATCCAAATCTTGCCTTTCTGGTGTGTTGGGGTATCCAGGGCTTGCTGTTGTTGGAGAGTTGGTTTTGGATGGTGCCATATTGCTTGGATTTCTGTTAATAACGGTTCTTAAGTTTGCCTTTTGCCATCTGGTTAACTCTGGCGATAGCTGGTTCTGCTGTTACTGGATGGTGCTTGAGTCTCCTGTGAGCCTGCAAGGCTGTTTCTGCAACCTTGGATGACCAGGTTTTCCCTGGCACAGATAGCTGAGGGGCTGCCTTGTTCCTGGGTGCCTTTGGAGCCCTTGCCCCAATCGATGTTATACTCGGAATATCTCTGTGTACCCGGTTTTCCCCTTCTGGTCAGTCACCGAAGCAAAGATTGTAGAGGCTGCAGGACTACCTCCAGGTGCAGTTCACCCTGTTGGTCAAATGTCCCATGACAGGGGTGGCACACAGACAACCACAGAACTGCCCAACTCTTGGGCGCAGGTGAAACCCTAGCGGACTGTTTCCCAGTCGATGTTATCTCGGGATATCCCTGTGGACCTGGTTTTCCCAGTCTGGTCCCTCACCGGAGCAAAGATGGCAGAGGCTTTGGAAAGCCCTGCAAGCGCAGGTCACCCTGCAAGGCAAATGTGATGACACACTTATCTTAAAGTGGAATAAACATTGTTTTCTTTTTCACAACCACCTCAAGACAATACCACCAGCTTTCTTGTAACAGCATCATCCAGACGTGCTATCAAAAGCATGGCAGTGGCCTTAGTCACTGAGTAAATAGAAAATAAGCTCCATTGTAACAACATACTTATGGTCCATAACTAATGGAAATATTCTAATAGTCCATGGCAGTATAGATAAATATACAGATAAACACACATACAGCATTTATATACATAAAATTAGGAGGTAAAAATAAATACTGACATTATTTAAGTAAACTGGATTTCAACCCATGTTAGTGCATCTACCAAGTTCCAAATTTTCTGTGCAATTCTGTGTAATTCCTATGGGCTAAATCATTCAATTTCGAATGTTTCTCTTCTTATCCTCCTTAAAATTCTATCAACAATATTTTGTTACCAATGATATATTTGTTTTTAAACAGAGGATTAAAACACTGCTTCTAAGGAACTCTAAGCATAGCTTTTTTTTTCCAGTAGATAGGCACGGACCCCAGTTGAGTGATGGGACCATCCACCGATTTCAAAAATATTAATCCAGAATTGCTCCTGTCAAAAGGAAATGCAAGGACAAAGTGTGGAGCAGAGACTGAAGGAAAGGCCATCCAGAGACTGTCCCACCTAGGGATTCATCCCATCTACAGACAACAAACCCAGACAATAGTTAAGCTGATGTCAATAAGCACTTGCTTACAGGAGCCTGGTATAGCTCTCCCCTGAGAGGCTGCGCCAGAGCCTGACCAATACAGAGCTGATGCATGAAGGTTACCATCAGACTGATCCCAGGGACCACAATGGATGAGTTAGGGAAAGGACTGAAGGAGCTGAAGGGGTTAGCAACCCCATAGGAAGAACAACTATATCAACCAACCATACCCCCCAAAGCTCCCAGGGACTAAACCACCAACCAAAGAGTACACATGGAGGGACCCATGGCTCCAGCTGCATATGTAGCAGATGATTACCTTATCTGGCATCAATGGAGGGGAGACCCTTGGTCCTGTGGGGGCTTGATGACCCAGTGTAGGGGAATGCTAAGATGTTGAGGAGGGAGGGGGAAGGGGTGGAGGAGCACCCTAATAGAAGCAGGGGGTGGGGAAGGGAGGGAATGGGGATTTACCTGGGAAGAGGGATAACATTTGAAATGTAAATAAATAAAATGACCAATAAAAATAGAAGAAAAATTATATTTTGTTAGAAAATAAACTAAGATCAACAATTGATAAATGGGACCTCATGAAATTGGAAAGCTTCTGTAAGGCAAAGTACATAGCCAGTAGGACAAATGGGTAACCTACAGAGTGAGTAAAAGTTTTACTAATCCCACTATTAATAAATGGCTAATATCCAAAATATATAAAGAATTCATGAGGCTAACCACCAAGAAACCAAACAACCCAGTCAAAAAACGGGGTATAGAACTAAACAGAGAATTCACAATAGAGGAATCTCAGTGGCTAAGAAGCACTTAAAGAACACAAATGGTGCTGGTTCAACTGGAGGTCAACATGCAGAAGAATGCAAATTGACCCATTCTTATCTCCTTGCACTAAGCTCAATTCCAAGTGGATCAAGGACCTCCACATAAAACCAGACACACTGAAACTAATAGAAAGGGAACTAGGGAAGAACCATGAACATATGGGCATAGGGGAGAATTTCCTGAACAGAACTCTAATAGCTTATGCTCTAAGATCAAGAATTGACAAATGGGACCTCATTAAATTACAAAGATTTTGCAAGGCAAAAGACACTGTCGAAAAGACAAAGCGGCATCCAACTAACTGGGAAAAGATTTTTAGCAACCCTACATCCAACAGAAGGCTAATATCCAATATATACAAAGAACTCAAGAAGTTAGACTCCAGAGAGCCAAGTAACCCTATTAAAAAAAGGGGTACAGAGCTAAACAAAGAGTTCTCACCTGAAGAATATCTAATGGCTGAGAAGCACCTAAAGAGATGTTCATCATCCTTAGTCATTAGGGAAATGCAAATCAAAACAACCCTGAGATTCCATCTCACACCAGTCAGAATGGCTAAGATCAAAAACACAGGCGACAGCAGTTGTTGGCAAGAATGTGTAGAAAGAGGAATACTCCTCCACTGCTGGTGGGAATGCAAGCTGATACAACCACTCTGGAAAGCAGTCTGGCGGTTGCTCAGAAAACTGGGCATGACACTCCCAGAGGATCCTGCTATACCACTCCTGTGCAAATACCCAGAGGCTTTACCTGCATGCAATAAGGACAAATGCTCCACTATGTTCATAGCAGCCTTATTTATAATAGCCAGAAGCTGGAAAGAACCCAGATGTCCCTCAAGGGAGGAATGGATTCAGAAGATGTGGTATATTTACACAATGGAATACTACTCTGCAATTAAAAACAATGAACTCACGAAATTCCTAGGCAAATGGTCAGAACTGGAAAATATCATCCTTAGTGAGGTAACCCAATCACAAAAGTACACACATGGTATGCAGTCACTGATAAGGGGATATTAACCCAGAATCTCAGAGTACCCTAGTCACAATTCGCATATCAATAGATTTCCAAGAAGATGGAAAGAGAAACCCCTGGTCCTGGAAAGACTGGATGTAGGGGAACGCCAGGACAGAGAAATGAGAGGGGTTGAATGGAGAAAAGAGGGAGGGAAGGGGGCTTATGGGACTTTCAGGAAACGGGAAAGGAGAAATGATTTGGAATGTAAATTAAAAAAACTTAGAAAATAAATTTAGAGCCAGGCGTTGGTGGCGCACGCCTTTAATCCCAGCACTTGGGAGGCAGAGGCAGGAGGATTTCTGAGTTCGAGGCCAGCCTGGTCTACAAAGTGAGTTCCAGGACAGCCAGGGCTACACAGAGAAACCCTGTCTCGAAAAACCAAAAAAAAAAAAAAAAAAAAAAAGAAAATAAATTTAAAAAAAAAAAAGAAATGTTCAAAGTCCTTAGTCATCAGGGAAATGCAAATTAAAATGACCCTGAGATTCCACCTTACACCAATCATAATGACTAAGACCAAAAATTCAGGTGATAGCACATGTGGACAAGGATGTGAAGAAAGAGGAACACTCCTCTGTTGCTGGTGGGATGGCTAACTGATAAAACCTATATTCAATAAAAGGGAATTGAGAAAAAATAAATATTTTTATAAATGGTTACTAGATAAAACATATGTTCTATGTTTTGTGTAGATTTATAGATAATATACATATAGTATTCCACAAATACCCAAAGTTTGCATCAATAAACTCAAGGGTTACCCTTACACTATCTTTCTTACTATTTGCATTTTATCTTATTCTTCATATTTCTGTATCTATCATGTAGAACAGAGATATATAAGTAGATGCAGAAATATGTAGAATAAGATATATGATAGGAGGAGAAGGAGAAATGAGATAAGACGAAAGAAAAGAATAGAAATGAGACTTTTTTAAATCATCAATCAATGTACTCAAACCTTAATGTATAATAAACTTATTCTGTCCTAGTTTTTGTTATCTTTGTACTTCTGAGATTACCTAAAACTGAGATTTGTTGTATACATGCAATGAAGTCTACACTTAAAGAATGAATCAATGAATTCCTTACATAATTTATAAATTTAAATTATTCTCATTTAGGCTTTTTTGAACTAATTTTGACACAGAATGTATTAATTGCAAATAAAAGAAAAACAATGATAAATATGAGAAATTTAAAGAATGTAAAACGTGAACTATTTTTGCCTTTGCCTTCTTGAGTGTTTTTGAAAGGTATCCTTGGCTCCTCTACCTAAAAGCTTTCATGGAGCACATTTGTCCTAGACCTTCTTCTTGGTAGCTCTGGATATCCACATGTCTATGCAGTTTTGCTTCTTCAGCACCATCAGCATACATCTGTGCCTGCAGTATGCAATTAACTGTTATTAATTACTGTAGCTATTGTTGCTATGTTGAGTCCCACTAAGGCAGCACAGATGGTGGCCTCAACTCTTCTGTGACCTTGAATAACTTGGGAGATTGATCTCATCATGAGGCAGTAAAGTTTTATATTACCTCCTGATGAAGTTGGACTCTCCCATATCTGATATCTATCAAAATATGGAGCATCTCTACCTTTGAGATTGAGAAAATGGTTGGTTGAAATGTTGAATCAAAATATAGTTAAACCTATCTGTCCAGTAAACACGGAAGGGCTACCTCCATTGTCTCAACTCAACAGCTTCTCTATCTCTGTCTCTGTCTCTGTCTCTGTTCCTGTCTGTCTCGCTGTCTCTCTCTCCCTCTCTCTCTCTCTCTCTCTTGCTTGCTCACACTCTCTATTCTCTCTCCCTCCCTCTGTTCCTTCCTCCCTCCCTCCTTCTCTCCCTCCCTCCCTTCCTTCCTTTTACTCTTTTTATAATTTAATTAGATATTTTATTTATTTACATGTCAAATACTGCAAATACTGCCCCCTCCAGCTACCCTTTTGCAGAGTTCTTTTCCCTTTCCCCTCCCGTTTCCCTCTGAGAATGTGCCCTACCCCCAGCTATGCCCTCAATCTGGGGCATCAAGTCTGTACAGGATTTGATACATCCTCCTCTACTTAAGACAGACAATGCATTTCTATGCTACATACGTACTAGGAGTTTAGGACCAGCCTCTGTATGTCCTTTCATTAGGAGCTCATTCTCTGGGATATCACAGGGGTCCAAGTTAGTTGACACTGTCGATTTTCCTGTGGAGTTGCCATCCCCTTCAGTTCCTTCAGTGCTTATCCTAATTCTTCCATTGGGGTCCTTAACTTCTCAGTTGCTATGTAGACACACTCAGAGGACAGCCGTGCTAAGGCTCCTGTCTGAAAACAAAACATAGCATCATTAGTAGTGTCAGGGATTTGATGTCTGTACTTGGAAAGGATTCCAAATTGAGCTGGTTACAGGTGGGCTGTTTTTTGTTGTTGTTGTTGTTGGTTTTTTTTTTTTGATTTTAAATTTATTTTCATTTTTATTTTTTTTAAATTTTATTTTCTAAGTCTTTTTATTTACATTCCAAATCATTTCCCCTTTCCCGTTTCCTCCCTCCCCGAAAGTCCCATAAGCCCCCTTCCCTCCCTCTTTTCCCCATTCAACCCCCTCTCGTTTCTCTGTCCTGACATTCCCCTACATCCAGTCTTTCCAGGACCAGGGGTCTCTCCTTCCATCTTCTTAGAAATCTATTGATATGCGAATTGTGTCTAGGGTATTCCGAGAGGTGGGCTGTTTCTTTAGTCTATGTTCAATTTTTGTCCCTGAATTTCTTTTAGACAAGAGCAAATTTGGCTCCTTCAAAAATTTGAAAGTTTTATAAGTGGGTTGGTGCCCCCATCCCTCCAACTGGCATCCTCTCTGCCTATAGGAGATGGTCTCTTCAGGCTCCATATCCCCACTGTTGGACATTTTGGCTAAGGTGTCACATGTTGAGGCCTGGGAACTACCCCTATCCCAGGTTTCTGGAACTTGCTATAGATTCCTCTCAACCCACACCTAGTGGATGCATATTTCTTTTCATTCTCCTGGACCTCTGGACCTCTTTTCTGTCTTTCTCCACACTTGATCCTACCCCCTTTCTCTTCCCCTCTCCTTTCCTACCAGGGTCCTTCCCTCCCTTTCCCTTCTACATCAATTTTGTTGCCTCTTCTAAGTGATATTCATGTCTCCTTACTTGGACCTTCCTTTTTATGTAACTTCATTGGGTCTGTGCATTGTATCATGGATATTTGGTATGCTTTGGCTAATATTTGCTTATCAGTGAGTACATACCATTCATGTCCATTTGGGTCTGGATTATCTCACTCAGGATGATATTTTCTAGTTCTATGTATTTGCTTGCAAAATTCATAATGTCCTTGTTTTAATAGCAGAATAGTTTTCCACTATGTAAATGAACGACATTTTCTGTTTCCATACTTCTATTGAGGGACATATGGGCTGTGAACATAGTATAACACATGTTCTTGTGATATTGGGGAGCATTTTTAGGCATATTTCAGGAATCATATAGCTGGATCTTCAGGTAGAACTATTTCCAATTTTCTGAGAAATTGCCAGATTGATTTCCCGAGTGGGTTTTACGAGTTTGTAATCCAGTCATCTATGAAAGAGTATTTCCCATTCTCCACATTCTTGTCAGAATATACTGTTGCTTGAGTTTTTGATCTTAGCCATTTTGGTTAGTATAAGGTAGGATTTCAGGGTCATTTTGATTTGAATTTTCCTGATGACAAAGAATGTTGAACAATTGTGTCTCAGTCATTTGAGATTCCTTTGTAGCGAACTCTTTATTTAGCTCTGCATCCCATTTTTAAATTGGGTTATATGGCTTTTTGGAGTCTAACTTCTTGAGGTATTTTGGATATATCCAACATATTTTGGATATTAGCCCTCTGTTGAATGTAAAGTTAGTGAAGAGGTTTTCCCAATCTGTAGGCTGCTAATTTGTCCTACTGACAGTGTCCATTGCCTTATAGAAACCTGTAAGTTTCAAGAGGTGCCATTTATCTATTGCTGATCTTAGAGCCTAAGCCATTGCTGTTCTGTTCAGGAAATTTTCTTCAATACCAGTGCTTTGAAGGCTGTTTCCCACTTTCTCTTCTTTTAGAGTCAGTGTATCTGGTTTTACGCTGAAGTCCTTGATTAACTTGGACTTGAACTTTGTGCAGGGTGATAAATATGGATCAGTTTGCAGACCACCAGTTAGACCAGCATCATTTGTTGAAGAGGATTTTTTTCCCATTGTGTGGTTTTGGTTTTTTATTTTAAAAAAAAAAAAAAAAACAAGTGTCCTTAGGCCTATGAGTTTATTTCTGGGTCTCTGATTTTATCCCATTGATCAAATTTCCTGTTTCTGTACCAATACCATACTCTTTTTGTTTTGTTTTGTTTTTTTAAATCACTTACTCTCTGTGGTACAGCTTGAGATCAGGGATGTTGATTTTTCCAGAAGTTATTTTATTCAGAAATTTTATCCATGTAATCCAATATTTAATGAAAGTCAAAGAAAAAAAAACACATACATGATCATCTCATTAGATGCTGAAAAATTCTTTAACAAAATTCAACACCCTTGATGTTAAAAGCTATAGAGATATCTGGTATTCGAGGAACATACCTACATATAATAAAATCGATATATAGCAAGCCAATAGCCAACTTAAATGAAGAGAAACTTTAATGCATACCACTAAAATCAGACACAAGACAAGGCTGCTCACTTTCTCCTTATTTATTCATTATAGTTCTTGAAGTTCTAACTAGAGCAATAAGACCACAAATGGAGGTCCAGAGGATTGAAATTGGAAAGAAAATTAAGGTATCACTATTCACAGATGATAGGACATGAGCATCCCCCAAAATTCTACCAGGGAAGTCCTAGAGCTGATAAACAACTTCAGCAAAGTGGCTGGATATAAAATTAAAGAATTCAGTAGCCCCCTTTTTTACAAATGATAAATGGACTGAGAAAGAAACTAGGGAAATAACACCCATCAAAATAGCCACAAATAATTCAAAATATCTTGGTATAACTCTAACAAATCAAGTAAAATATCTGTATGACAAGAATTTCAAGTCTCTGAAGAAACAAATCAAAGAAGACCTGGGAAGATGGATATATCTTTCATACTCATGGATCTGTAGGATTCACCTAGTGAAAATGTCCATCTTACCCAGAGCAATCTACTGATTTAATGTGATTCCCATCAAAATTTCAATACAATATTTTATAAACCTTAAATGAGCAATTCTCAACTTCACATGGAAAAACAAAATCCCAGGATAGAGAAAATTAACCACTTTTTCAAGCCAAATTCTTTCAAATCTGTCTTCAATTCTTTGAAGTTTATTTTGCATGCACATCCTAAATTTAGTTTCCAGAATTGGGATTCATGTAAAATATAGTGATTTACTGAAGAGTGAATACAAATTTCAAACATTAGATTTAAGGAGATATGGAGAGATATGTGTATATTCAGATCCTCCCAGACATTTTAAAGCCCCGGAGAATGTTTTATTCTCCTGAATGGACACAGAGAAACTTCAGTGAACTCCACCTTTTCCCTAAATTAAACAGTTATATATGTGAACATGAAATTTTCATTGCCATATTTTAAGGTATTTATTAATATATCTAGAAATGCTGCTTTTTAAATTCAATTTTGTTTATTAAAATGCTTAAACAAATTTCAACAATTCTCACACAATTTGTTTGATATATTAAAAAGTAAGTACTTGTCACCAGGATTTTTCTCTTCATAATTATGTAAGTTATAGTGTTGATTATGTCAATTGTTTTGTTTTAAACAAAGATCTTAAAATAATTTCACTTCTCTCTTTTATTCCCCTGCTCATTCAAATGGATGTCTTCTTGTGGAATGTTTAAATTTGCCAGAGAAAACAATCTAAATCACTGCTACAGTAAATTATCATGCTGAAAAAGAATACATTAGGACATATATCATGTTCCTATTAAAGTACAAATCTCAGTTCATCTAGCCACCCAAGAAGTTTTAATACAATTTGTTTCTTAAATTTATTATTTGTGTCAGGGAGGTTTTATCAGGCATGTTCCCATTATAAATACACAATTTTTCTTACCAAATATAAAGAAATTTATTTAAATGATAGATCTCTTATAATTCATCTGAATAAAAACATTTGTGTATCTAAATAGAAGAAAATATTTTCTCTGTTACACAATAGAAATGAGGAAGAATATATCTCATTGTTCTGCTCAGTTACAGGAATTAACATTCATATTTATAACACATGCTGAGATATGCTGCCTTGGGGCATTCAAAAATCCAACCTCGTTATATCATGTGTTTACTGATTTCTCTTGTGTCATATACACTGGATGTCATACTCAGGAACCAGTGCTCAATAACCATAAAGTAGGAAATGATGTTGATTACAGGATTTCAATGAAGGATGGTTGACAAGCATTTTATTTCAGCTGGTATTTATGCCATGAGGGCAAACCCTCCCTTTAAAACCTCCCAAAAAGGAAGGTTGACCCATGTGAAAGCCTCATGGCCTTCACCCATACTTTCTCTGTCTTCATCTGGGGAAGACACAACAGCACAAAAGCTACACTGATTATCAGGTCACAGGGCAAGAAAAGAACCATCATTGTTCTCAGAGAAGATGGTTGTCTGAAAGGGAATGCCAATGTGAACTCTCAGTGTTTCCTATGAGTTTGACCCTTACCCAACACAAATATCACAAGAAAATGGTCTAAGGAGGCATGTTCAGCATATTCTTCATGGATTTGTAGCTTGTTTTAGAGATAACATGTGAGAATACTTTACCCTGTTGATGATTTCCTAGAGATTTTATCATTTTCTACCCTCTGTCACCCTGTTTCACAAGGAAAGGACTGTGAAATTGCAAAGTCCACCTTTTTTCTTTTTTTCTTTAGTTTCTTTTCTTTTCTCTCTCTCTCTCTCTTTCTTTCTTTCTTTCTTTGCTAATTGAGTCTTGAGATTATAACTGTATAGTCAGCAAATTGATGCTGAAATTTTATGGCTTGTATTCATGGCAACATAAAAAAAATCATGTCACCTGCCTCCAGCTACATGTAATTAGAATTTAGTCCCCCATTATTTATTGGAAAAGTCTAAAATACAAGACTATAAGGAATGTTATAATTATTACCTCCTGGAAAGGCCTATCAAGTTAAGGGCAATAACTAATGCTATAGTCTGTGTATGGCATAATAGACCTTACTGAAAGTATTTATTTTTGAATACCAAGTAAAAATGGATTTTGTTACTGAAACTTCCGAGACTTTAGAAATAGCTGTGATAGAGTGTTATTGTAGAGAAAAAATAAAATTCATGAGTTGGCTAATAAAAGAACTCATAGTCTTCTAACACTAGTATCTTGTATGCAGAATGTTCATCTTCAGCTGCATGCTATTTATATACTCAATTTGCCCTACTTCTAATGAGCTTCTCAGTGACTGACAGTGCTATTACTGAGGGGGATTCTTGCCCCCTCAGTAAACTTAAAATGAATTAGTTTATTATACTACTGGAGGGTTTCTTAATGAGAGAGTTGTTATATAAGTATAAACACATATAGACGCATAGACACACATATTCTCCACTTTGACAACTAATATAGTTTATGAATTTTCTGTTCTTCCTAACATTTAGCAGAATCTGAAGAAGCTGTCCCCCACCCCTTGTATTACATACCTCAAATTTTAAATTATTACTTGTTCTTCCAACCTACAGTTTTTAGTCATTTTTATTAATCCTTTCAAGATTTCAATTTTGACCTTCCTCAAAAAAAGTGGTTCCCTTAGTTGGAGTATCAAATTAACACAAATTAAGTGAGCTCAGAGATACTTGGGCTCTGATGTGGAGACAGATTCTGAAGAATCCCCAGTAGTGTATCTATCCCACAGAGACTACGGGGTGGCTATGCTATACTCCACTGGTTTCTGTTGGGTTAGCCATCACTCCTTTCTCTGTTTCTTCATTGTTCCTCTCTTCTACTGTCACTCTTTCTCTTAATGTCTCTTAAAAAGAAATTCATACTTGAATTTATTAAAATGTTTAGCTTGGTGACATCTGAAAAGTTCTTCTGTTCAAGTCACTAAATTTGCACTAGTTTCATGATCTTAATATAGATGTCTTTCAGGAAAACTTATCAATAAGACACTATGGAATACTGTTTTACTTACCTTGTATCAATGGAAAATATTAATTGAAACTGATTTTGATCATATTAGTAATCCGGTTTTTTATCAGAGATAAAATTAAAATGTTTATGAAACAGACACTGAGAACTAGGATCAGGTTGTGGGGAAGTAGCCATCCACAAGTCTTTTAAGTATACAAATGTAAATTATCACAAGTAAAACAGGAATCAAGTGATACATTGAAAATATCTCTCTGAAATCAGAATTGATTTTCAACAAGATATAACTGACTCTTTGGGGACACAGGATGTGAAATTAAGAAGAGATGAAGATGAAATATGAACATGTATGGGAGTTGTCTCCAATAAACCGAGATTGTCAAGTGCACAGGGGAGTTTCTGACATATTTAAGTGTACCGTGAATATGGAGACAGGCATTTGTAAATTACTGACTAGCATCACATCAGTATGCTCTTCCAAGGTTTATATCTGATTTTGTCTGCTACATGTGTCAGAAGTGTCTAACTAACTAAGAACTATAAATATGAGATAGTTCTCAGTTTTGGAAATTGAATATTTCTTCCTGTTTGGTATTATCCAATTCTTAATTATAATCAGAAGCAATGTTAGAGAATAAATGAACCTTTGATTATGGAAGTGCCTTTTTTTCTTTTTGTTTATTAGATATATTCTTTATTTACATTTCAAATGATTTTCCCTTACCTGGTTCTCCCCTCCCCAAAAGTCCCATAAGCCCTCTTCCCTCCCCTTGTTCCCCAATCAACCCCTACCTGCTTCCCTGTCCTGGTGTTCTTCTATACTGCTGCATCGAGCCTTTCTGGGACCAGGCGCCTCTCCTTCCTTCTTCTTGGACATCATTTGCTATGTGAATTGTGACTTGGGTATTCTGAGCTTCTGGGCTAATATTCATATCCATATATATATATGACATATGATATATATCTGATATCCATATATATGATATTATATATACATATATATGATTTTACATATATACAAATGTATGTTTCTGTGTATGTGTACATAATAGATGTAACCCTCTGTAACGAATGTCAGTAATAATTTATTGGACAATATATTTAATATAATTTCCTGTATGCTAATCCATTCAATATTTTTTAGACCTTTTTATACATGTAAAACTTAAGAATGGTGACTGATTAAAATTTTTTGACCATGGGAGAAAAAAATATTTAGATAGTTATATGAAGTTATCAAACTGTACTTTCATGGGAGACATGATTTTCAATGTATAGTTGGCACAAGAGCAAACCACATTTGAAAATATTACTACTTTGATAAGTGATAATTTGATTAAACATGGGGAGCAGCTGAGTGGTTTTACATTCTGTGCCATTTTCCTGTTGTTCAGAAGCATAAATGGTTATTGAGATACCTATTGGCTGTGTAAATGAAGAATACTTCTATCTTTGTTCAGCTCCTGCTATTACACGGTTTTCAGAATACTGAGACTCTTCATGAATGCCTTGGAAAAGTGTTATTTTGGCTTTTCATCCAACAGTTTCAAATAGATAATGTATGGCTATGAGAATAGCACATTAGTATTCAAATTATCCATCAAATTATTTTTTAATATATCAGGATTTTAAGATCTGTGAATTGTCTTGTATCTTTGGAGTGATGGGCACATTGATTTTAATGAGTAATTTAAGAAACAATCTTCTTGAGCTAATCGTGGGAGGTAATTTCATGAGTTTTATAGCAGCCCTTATTTGATAAAGATTATTCTGGTCCCTCTGAAGATGACCAATTAAATCAAAGGGATGCTGTTCAATCTCGTGTTTATTTTAAGGAATAGCAATGAAATAAGAAGTGATCTTGAGGATTCAGTTTAAATATTAAATAGTTATTATTTCATTGGTCTGCTAAATGAAAAGGTTGACTGTTTCCCTCTGACCTGCTTCAGATCTTATGGATACGTGTGGATCAAATTTCTGGAAAAATGAAAATGGTAACCATGTTCTGTTTGAGCAATCAGTTCTTTTCCCAAGGTAACATTTGGCCACATCTTGATTATGTTTGTTTCAATATGTCCCTTTGAAGAGTTGGATAACCACTCATTGGAACTACACTAAAACTTGTGGAAAGCTCTAATGTGTTGCTAAGAAGTAAGCAAACTTCCCAAAGGAAACTAAGTACAGGAGGAAGTCTCAAAGTTATAGGATTCAACATCCATGCATAGATCCATTTCCTTCAACTGCCAGTCACAGCAAGAAGTTACTGAAATAAAGCTCAATTGTACTTGAGACTCTTACATAGACCTCTTGGTGTCTTGGAAGGTCTTTTTCATGTAACTTACCTGTGCTTGCTTAGAATCATTTTCTACCACCACTGCAGAAATGATTACTTTCTGCCCCTACTGTTTGCTTTCCAAACTTACTGACCTTTTAGGTCAGTCAGTCTAATATCCCTCCTAGGTTCATTACTGCACTCCACAAAATATTGGATAAATTTTAGTGAACAGGAATTTAGAGCCTTCTAGACTGTGTCAAGTGGGTTCTTATTTTTATTTGATTCAAACCTGTTACTTAATTTTATTGCATCTTAGTTTACCAATCTTTGGATTGTGTTTAGAAACATCAACTGTGTAGGTTCACTATTGTGAGGATTGGAGGTGATGTGTTCTGGAACTTGAATTTATTGAAGCTGTTATTATTAGCACTACATACTATAAAGCGACAACTTGTTTTAATAGGGGAATAACTATTCATTTTTATTTTCTACTCTTTGATGTGCTTGAAACATATAAATACTTCATTTTATCCCCTGGGTAACACTGAAGATTAATCACTGCTGTGCTCTTGAATTAATTTGATCTCTCACATTGAATTTTGAATATGAAAAAGACAAGTAACATTTGAGGACAATAAGGATTAGGGTAATATCTCTGAACATAGAAATAGATTGAACTCTGAAGAAACAAGATTTATCTAGAGACAATAGAACAATCATAAGATAAAGTAAGCCCACAAGGTGTCACGGAAAGAGGGATTACAACTCTACTGGATTCCCTTTTAAACATTTACTTTAAGTTGTTTGTGTGTTTGTGTGTATGAGTGTTTTTTGTGTAAATTTGTCTGTCTGTGTGTGTGTGTGTGTGTGTGTGTATGTGTGTCCAGATACCTAAAAAGTCCAGATTTGCCTGAACTACACTTGTTTCAAGCAGGCATGAGCCACCTGAAATGGGTGTTGGAAATGGAACTTCAACTGGATCATTTAAACCTGCATAGAATCATTGTGATTGTTTAAGACTTTCCTAGAGTCATGAGTGTCTCAAAGATTTCCCATAAGTCCAAGAAATCTCATTGCTTTCTTCCTTATGCTCAACAACTGGCAACCCAATGTCTTCTATGACAGACTTCTGTAAATTTTGCTTCTAATTGCTAAACTAGACTAACAACATATTCATGTATGTCAGTATGCTTTTTCTGCCTTCTTGAGAAATTCTCTATATCTGCCTAGAAGGGGTCTAGACATCTAGCCAGGAAGTAATGAAGGAAGGCCTGAATTATATGTGTACTTGGGAGTCAGCCTACCCAACCATGAACATCAGAAACGGGAGAGCTATAAAAGAAACTGGAGACACTACAGGGACAATTATGCTATTAGCAATTCTGAATTTTCACTTATGATTAGGTTTTCTTTTATTTTTAATAATATAATTATTTTTGTCTATGTGCATTGATAGTTTGCCTTCATATATATCTGTGAGAAGGTGTTAGTTCACCTGGAATTGGACCTATAGACAGTTGTGAGCTCCCATTTGGGTCCTGGGAATTGAAGCTAGGTTCTCTGGAAGAACAGCAAGAGTTCTTAACCACTGAGCCATCTTTCCAGGTGCGTCTTTTATTTTTTTCAAAAGCAATATATCTTCTGGTCTAATAGATCACTATTGTTTGTACAAATCCAGATTCCATGACCTTGTTCATATCTCTGTTCTTTGGGTTACTCTGCTATTCTTACAGAACAGAAAGCTGATGACCTTATTGTTGCAACAGTTTTGGCTGTATAGACAGTTGCCATTGGATGGAAGTTAATCAGAGGTGATTCAAAACTTATGGAGAGTGATAAGCATAGATCAGAGCATACCATAGGTAATCAATAAGATTGTGCATGCACCTTTGTGACCAGCTCTGACCTCATCTCGATTTTATAATTTCAGTATTAACGATGTAATAATTCCCAATTAGCATACCAGGCTGAGTTCAAACTCAGGGTAAGGGCATAAAACTCATAATGTCTTTTTTCTTTCTTTCAGTGTTTTAATGCTGTGATCATTAAGTGAAAGCATTTAATTTTTTCCATGCTCATGCCTTGTGAGTGACATAAGTGTGATATGTAATCACTTTTAACACTGTGGAGTACAGAGCACATCAAACTTTGGGCCTTTCCCACTGGATTTGCTGCAACAATAGAATGCTCACAATTTCTTCAGACCTGTGTTAATTTCACTGGAAATGTTGCAACTGAAAAGACTCTGGAAAATGCCTTCCAATATTCCTGTGAGCTGTGACAATGACTATTAACATTTTTAATTGCTGCTTTGTGAGGAACTCTCACTGTTAGACTCAGCTTACAAGCTACTATTTGTTTCTACAATCTAATTTTTCACCTTATAAACAAGTTGTCCTTTCTGGTGTGTGTGTGTATGGGGGGGTCCTTACTTAAGAGAAGACCATGTGGATCAGAGGCTACAATGTCTGTATTTTGATATAGACCAAGTTTCTTATTTTGAAAATAAATTTACTGTTTACCTTGTTGTATTATCATTTATACTGGAAATTTTTAAGATATTTCCTTGGTTTGGGAAGCTAACTTTGCTTGAAATTTGTTAAAGCCAAGAACCTGTATTCAGATAAGGAAGATATATAAGTAGATTCTCACAGCTGGGTTCAGCTTGCACTGGTAATAGAGACTAGGTGACTCTGAGAACACTGAAATAAAACAGAGGTAAATTTCCAAGTCTATCTTAAGCAGAGTAACCCTAAGATTTTGTGATTGTTATTATGGAAATTTTGCTGAAGATAGAAATATTTTTTTAATTGCCCATCACATTAAAATTTTCTATCTGATTTAAATGGTTATCTTTATTTTTCTATCTTTCTGTAGATAATAGATGGATAGGAGTAAGATAGTAGGTTTTTAAACATTAATACAAAAATATATCAGCTTCTTCAGGGTGCATTACTTATGTCCCAGACTGGCATAGGAAGACAAAGAACTTTTAGATTTCTAGGTGCCATTTCTATTTGATCCTGATTCACTTTCATTTGTTTTTAAATTCTTTAAATGAAATTTCTGAATGGATCACAGATACCCAGTTATTATTAAAACTAGATTTCCACCTCTATTCATTTATAGTTTACTATGAGAAAATATGAACCCTCTTTTTACATAAAATCTTAGGGAGGGACAGAGATCCCACAAATAGAAATATTTCCAGTGCTGGCAAAATTAATCAGGAACTAAAGGCATTGGTTTAAAATTTGGTCTACTGAGTTCAATCCCCATGACACACAAATTGGAAAGAGAGAATCAGGTTCTACAAGGTGTCCCCTGACCTTCATAAGTACACCATGATATGTATACACACAGAGATACACACACTACAAACAAATATTGGGAATATTTTTTTAAATACTCTAGTGGGTCCTACATACAAAGAAGACATGGAAATAAATGGTGAACTTCTAGCGAATAAAACTTCAGTGGTGGGGAAAGAAAAATGAAAGAAAAGAATAGAGTGGAAACTTCTAAAACTCATTATATAACTTGTGTCTAGCTTTCCTGTTGCTGTGATGCAACACTCTGCCTAAAAACAGCTTTGGGGAGGAAAGGCTTGTTGAAACTTTGACTTCCAGATCACAATTTTTCATGATGGAAGAAGGCAGGGTAGTAAGTCAGAACTAAAGCCAAACATACAGCATTAAAGCTCACAGGCTCACTAACTAGGTCACATTCAGTGAACCTTCTTATTCAACATAGGAACCCCTGCCTAAGGATGATGTTGCACACAGTGAGCTTTGCCTTTCTGCATTATCAGTCAAAACAATCTCTCACAGACTTAAATACAAGTCAGTTCCACTTACATAACTTCTCAATTAACATTTCTTATTTTCAGATGACTCTACATTGTATCAAGTTGATAATCTGACCAGCACTCTCATGTATGAAAATATCCAACAGTAAAAAATAAATAAATAAATAGTCCTAAAATACTCTATATTTAAATAGCATGAAGTATGTCAGAATATGGAATCCAGTAATTTTTTATTACTTTAATATATAACTATAGTTAGAAAACAAACATCTTAATAGAATGAAGGAAGGCAGAACTCATTCTAAAATTTATTGATGTAAATAAAGGGGAGATATGCAAAATTAATTAATAGGAAAATGAAAGATGTTATGTTAATGTTCAGAGTTGGCAAATCATGTGCAACCAATGAGAGAAGAATTTGGATCAAATGATTGCTTTCTCTTCACACTGTCTCATGATCATTATACCAAATATACTTAATTTTACTCAATTGAAATAAAATAAAATCTATATCTATTTGGTTTGGGGTGATAACTGAGATTGGCATGCCCTATGTATGTAAGGAGAGCACAGAGGTTGTTGTGCTTACAGATATATAGTAGGGGAACAGGAAATCTTAGTAATAAAAGATTTCTCCATCAAAGAAGGAATGAAAAACATTTTCTGCCCAGACTCTGAAGAAGACATGCTTTCTAGCCTGGTGATCTTTGTGCAATTTGTATTTCTAGAGACTTTCTAGCACAGGGTCCTTCCTCAAAACTTTCTCATTAGGGGAAGTAGTGATGTTTGCTTGCTTCATTTTTTAAATAAATTTCCACAATGCATATTTAGAGGAGGTGTCCAGGTCAATTACAGGTTTCTACCCTTAAACTGACAGGCTAATTTATTTCTTCTATTCTCATTAAAACAGAGAAAGGAAGGAAGGAAGGAAAGAAGGAAGGAAGGAAGCAAGGAAGGAAGGAAAGAAGGAAGGAAGGAAGAAAGGAAGGAAGGAAGCAAGGAAGGAAGGAAGGAAGCAAGGAAAGAAGGAAGCAAGGAAGGCAGAAAGAACGAAAGAAAGAAAGAAAGAAAGAAAGAAAGAAAGAAAGAAAGAAAGAAAGAAAGAAAGAAAGAAAGAAAGAAAGAAAGAGAGAAAGAAAGAAGGAAGGAAGCAAACAAAGACAGAATTGACTCTAACCTTTGTTGTTGTTCCTTAAAGAAACACTACATTTGGAAATTATTTTTGCTTCTGTACTTTTCAACCTTCTTCCCTGTTATGGAAATGTTCAGTGTCATTTTGTTTTGCTTTAATTGCCATTGCAATAAAAACTATCATTAAATAATTCTGAGAAATACATACTTTTATGCCAGAACTGGAAAATATAAATTATACTCTAACTATTAAAATATGCTGTATGAGAATGGAGAGATGGTTCAATGGTTAAGAGTACTATCTGTTTTTCCAGAGCACTGGTTTTGCTTCACAGCATCACATCATCTGTAAGTCAGCTCCTGGGTACCTGTGTCTTCTGGCTTATAGAAGTATTGATTATGTGCTACCTAGACATATATACAGCCAATTCTCATGTAAGTAAAATAAAATTTACCTTAAAAATTATACATTTTACAGTGTTCTCAAGAAATTAGTAAAAATATTATTCCTTTTATTTTCGGTTTAAAGAACTGTAAAAAAGGATTAAAGAATGAATAAAAAAGATTTCAAGAAATCTTTATGCCAAGAATCACTTCAAACACCTTTTTTTTTATTCCTGTGGCCACTTAGAATTTATGTGTACATTTTATAATCATTTTAATTTGAAAATAATGTTACTACATTGGTCTTTTGGAAAATGATAACATTGGATCTAACAATGTATTTATGAACCTTACTGTTTAAATACATTGGTTTATTAATGTTGTTTCAGTTGTTCACCTACTACTAGATGAACGTGTTGTTTTATTTTAAAGTAAATCTACTTATAAACATATTTAATTGAAATTATTATTACCTTATAGGTTCTTGAACATAGGTTCTTACAAGTCTTGAAGAACATAAAGAACTTTTAGTTTGTTTTCTCTTAGAATATACATTGTACATACATTATATTAAATGACTGTGTTGGAATTTAACTACATAGAAATATGTGTTGTTAGGTATATAATTTGTATTTATTTCTACTGCAGTTATTTTATTTTAATGACTTCTTAAAAATTAATTTGTCTAAAACATTATAATATATAAAAACTTTAAATTTTAAATCCTTAATATTTAAAATATTATTCAAAGTTCAAACCTACAAATTAGGAATATTATATAAATCTACTATATAAAAACAATTCTGATTTTTCATTCTCTTTGCTAGTCAATTTTGTTAGTGTTACTTTTCTTTTCTACTTTTAAAAACTAAAGTAAGTATACATAAGCTTATGTGTGCCCTCCTTGTAGGTATTCTATAATTCACACTCTCATTTCTTTTATCTTTAATTTAATTTGTGTCAGAAAATATTTATAGCGATCTATGGAAGTCACTGTTTTCATGGAGTTCAGTTAGCACTTAACTGTGTGAATGTGCCTATGCACTGAATATGTTGGAAACAATAATTTCCTTTCTTTAAGAAAATATTTTAAATTAGAAATCAGACAATTATATACAACAATAAACTAACCAAAAACTTATGTAAAACAAGAATATCTTGATCTGAAGACTTCATTAATCTGAGAAGGTAGCATACAGAGAATTGGGTAAGGTTGATGGAAGCCAAATGTGTTTCCATTGCTCTGTAAAAAGGGCAAAGATTTTCCTTCAAGTAGAAAGAATAAAAAGAATGACACATGTTTACTAATGTGCTCACTATATTTGAAGGGATAAGTGTCGATCAGTTTGCTTAATTGCCAATATACCCCATTAATTAAGTTTAATTTGTGAATCAAATTGACTAATTAGAAGTTTAATTATAAGAATAGATAGCATCCTTCAATATTGTCTACTATAATTATGTCAATATTGATAACATATGATAGATAAATTGAAGTTCTGATTTAGAAATCTCCTGCAGATGTTTAAAAAAAATGAGGTCATTCATGGATTTTAAATTTACCATTGCATCAAATGGATGTGCAGATTTTACTCTAAAATATTTCCTTGATAATGCATGTTGCTAGAATAAGATGAAGGTATAGGAATATATATATATATATATATATATATATATATATATATATATATATATATATATATATATCTCCTTTTCTATTTCCTAATTTCATAATATGCTATAGGGAAGATTCATGGGTGTAAACTAGCTATCAGGTTGTGTAATGTTAGCAAAACTTAACAAATACATACAAGTTATCAGACATGGATTTATTATTTACTTAGAGACAGCCAAGAAGGTGATCCAATCCCCTTCATCTTAGAAAAGCTACCCAGTTGGGTGAGATACATGTTCTACTCACACTCCATTATTGGGATCACAGAAAATAGTGCATGTCAGGGGCTGTGAACATCATAGCCCTTGATGAGTCAGGAACTGAGATTTGGCTCTTCTAGTCTGTCCTTCTTTTCTTCAGGATACTACACTTTTTTTTTAAAATTGTTTTATGACTTAAAACAGTTTAAAAAGAACAATAAAGAGTTCTTATCAGTTTGTTTTGATCAACATCAGCACAACTAGACTTGCATATAAAAATACAATATTCCTTTTTTAAGGAATAATTCTTTGACAGTTTTTTCATTTCTTTTACACATGGATCTGTTTAGTCTGTTTTAGGTCAAATTTGAAAAACATTTTAAAGAAATCTTGCCATTTTTACTAATATTTCATATCTCTAAATGGAGACAGACACATTGTTATAATTATTTTTCTTCTTTTTTTATTGGATACTTTCTTTATTTACATTTCAAATGTTATCTGCTTTTCTGGTTTCCCGACCTCCCGGAAACCCCCTATCCCATCCTACCCCCTCCTGCTTCAATGAGGGTGTTCCTCCACCCTCCCCACTCCCACCTCCTCACCCTGGATTCCCCTACACTGGGGCTTCTATCTAGGCTTCATACCTGGGGTTCATCCCATATACAGTCACCAAACCCCTACAATATGGTGGATGCCAAGAAATGTTTGCTGAAAGGAGCCTGATTTGATTGTCTCCTGAGAGGCCTTGCCAGAGCCTTATAAATACAGAGGTGGATGCTCACAGCCAAACATTGGACTGAATGCAGGGTTCCCAAAAGAGGAGTTAGGGAAAGGGCTGAAGGAACTGAGAGGGTTTGCAGTCCCATAGGAAGAGCAACAATATCACCCAACCAGATCCCCCAGAGCTCCCAGGGACTAAGCCATCAACCAAGGAATACACATGGAGGGACCCAGGGCTCCTGCTGCATATGTAGCAGAGAACTGCCTTGTCAGGCATCTGTGGGAGGAGAGGTCCTAGAATACTACACTCTTGGCAGCTCTTCAGTTACCTCATGTGACCTAAGAGTGGGAAATGAAAATGAAGGAGAGCTGATTCCATCAGATTTCATATAGACTAGACCAAAACACTCTTCTTTGCCCACAAGTTTCTTCTCCTAATATTATCATTCTTTAAGTCACCATATTCTCTCTGTTTTTGAAATACATTTCTGGGCCATTCTGGTTCTATGATTCATCAGAAGCATTGCACTTTTAGTCAAATATTTTGCTTTAAAAACTTTTATTTTAATTATTTTAACAGTCTCATCAGCAGACCACTAGTGGTTATTTATATTTCAATGTAGAAAACAAGTCACTGTTTAAAAATGTTTGCATTACTGAAAGAGCAAATGAAAACTTAGAACCAATATTAAATCTATATAAGTAATGTTAAGTAATAATGTACTTAATCCATATTTAGTTGTTACAAAACTATAAGCAGTGACACAATAGAAAAACACCAAAGAATATAAAACTTCTTGGTGGGAAAATTTCATTTGTCTCTCAAGTACATGGAGAAGCATTCAACTTCACAAATTACCCAGGAGATAAAGATAGACATGAGACTTCGACTCATGTCAAAACATTAATATCATTCAAATGATGAGAAAACCCTCAGAAAAAGTTCAGAATTATTTACTATGAGGCTAAGTGAGATTGTGTGTTAGTAATATGGCTCCAAATTGGTATTTACAAGAATATTTTAAAATCCTGAAATCTCTTAATCTTCAGCAGGTAATTATCTTAGTCAAAAGACCTGAAGCAAATAATAACCAACATTAAAAAAATTCATATGAAAAGAAACAGTTAAAATTGCTTCCCATGGCCCACTTTCTGAATTTCAAAACTCATATCCTTTTCATTTCTTAAGTATGTTGGACATAATTATCTGATTCTAATAACAGAATCAAACCAAAGTAATGGTTTGGGGTTCTAAAATTAGATTTTGAAAAACTGTGACTTCCTCTCTTTTCACACTTTTCCTCTGGCTCTCTCCCTGTAGTGCTCAGTTAAGGCAAGAGCAGCATAACATTTCTCAGAGGCAAGGATCTGAAGGTAATAGCAAGCGGACAGCCAACATCTCCATCTCTTAGCCTAATAACTCCCTAAGACTAAATGCTATTGAAAATGACTAAGAAACCATGTACAAACCTTCCTTGAGTTAACCTGTCAGTGATTGGGACCCAGTTTATGAGTGCCACCCCAACTGGCAGAGTTTATATTCCACACTTAAATTCCTGAGGTTTATAAAGATATAAAGGAGCCATACAAAGCAACATATGTGGGGGACCTCAAACAGCCAATTATAATATAGGAAAAGATAGTTAACAAACTGACAAAATGATCTGGCAGGAAAACATTTGTAAATAATAAAACGGAAAAGCATTATTAGAGTTTAGGAAACACACACACACACACACACACACACACACACACAGAGAGAGAGAGAGAGAGAGAGAGAGAGAGAGAGAGAGAGAGGCTTTAAAAACATCTAGAGGAAAAATAATAATGACTGTTACTATTTGCACTATAATAAAACAGCTCATTTAAAATTACTTTTAAGGTATTTTTGTCTCTCTTACTTTTAATAATTTATTTATTTAATTTGCTGCAGTAAAAGAAGGCAATATTGCATCAAATAAACATTCTGGAATCCATTTCATCCCTTAGAACACATTTGGAAATTGATAAATCTAGGGTGATTCTTTTTCACACAAATAAACACAAAAGTTCCAGCAGTTGTTTTTAGACAAGTGTAGCTTTAGACAGTTCTCCTAGAGTGTCACTCTTTTGTTTATGTTGGAACAGTGCTTTATGGTTCACACTTAAACTTGAAATTATATTGACATGGTCAAAGCCAATGAAGCGTTTGAATCTCAGCCTAGGCAGCAATAGCAGAAACAGTTACCCATTGAAGGTATCACTGTGATTTAGATAATGATAAAGCACATTATCCCAAGAGGGAAATGATCCCTGTAAGTCCTAAAGATGAAAGTATGCAAAGGAAGTTCCTCAGAGGGTCCGCACAGCCAGCACTTCTTCACAGTAGCTGCTCATCTGAAACCGAAAGGGCACTTACCAATACTGATTAGTGTAATATGCCAAACCTATTTCATGTTTTAGTTACATTCAGCTTCTTTAAAGGTCTGTATTATGAATCATTTGATGCACTGTAGGCATACTAGCTTGAGACTGGGGAAGAGACAACATACCTTGGAGGTGATGCTTAACTTAGACAATTCATCTTTTTAATATGTCTAATAATGCAGAAGCCAGCCATAATGAATTACATAGCTTTATGTATTTGTAAAGCTGCAGACTAATTTTTGCCTCGCTTTAGCTCCTGTGGATTATGTCTTTTACAGCTTCTCCCCTTGGTGAATTTGAATGTTGCATGCCTGGAAGACATGCTGTGAAAACAAAGAACATCGCTATGTAAATGTAATTAATGAATTGTTTCTTCTGATGATTGTAATAAAGAAAAAACTTACAGAATAAAGAATTTAAAATAAAGGAAGGCAAAGTAGTTCACTAGTTAAAGCTTTCTGCATTCAAGTTAGCGGCCATGAATTGTGTAAAGATAATTTTCAAGGCATCCTATTTAATTTTTTTGTTTTGTTTTGTTTTGGTTTGGTTTGGTTTAGTTTGGTTTGGTTTTCTATTAAGTCAAGGACAGGCTATGTAATTCACATAAGCAGTGAAATAATACTTTTTCTGCATCAGCCTCGCATGTGTTAAGAGATGCACATGTAACACAACCTAGCTCTGTACAGTGCATTTAAAAGAGGCACAGTTAGCAGAAGATCGTAGCACTCAATGGAATGTAATGATATATGCATCTATTTACATATCTATTTGAATCTTACACATTTTCTTTTTTTTTATTATCTAAGTTTTTTTTTATTTACATTCCAAATGATTTCCCCTTTCCCGTTTCCTCCCTCCCCGAAAGTCCCATAAGCCCCCTTCCCTCCCTCTTTTCCCCATTCAACCCCCTCTCGCTTCTCCGTCCTGGCGTTTTCATTGTTGTACTGATTCATTTAGTTTCTTTCTCTAATACTTCTAATACTTACACTCACCGACTGCCTGCCACCAAGTCACAAACTAAAATTAATTCTTCACAACTGACTATACTTACTGTAATTATATAGTGTAATGTGTCTCTAAACATTGTAAATTGTTTTCATTCTGATTTCAAAGATTCTGTTTATGAGATGTGTGTCTGAGTTGATTTGTTTGTGGAGGTTTCTTGGCATTGGTTGTGTATTCCAGCTATGTTCTCAGGACTTTAGTAAGCTAAACTGCCAAATTTCTTGCCTCTAGAATAACATAGAACATTTGAAATATGTATCTTCTACACTATATGAGTCTCTGCTAACCAAGCTCCCTCACTTGAAACATTGCCAGCAGCCATTTTACACTTTCTTTTTAAGATCTTCCCCTGATAAAATACTAAATAAAGCCTAGGAAAATAATGAAAGTGCCTGCTATTCTCTTTTCTACCAAGAGATGCAATGAATCACAGGAGAGGGGGAAACTGCATTTGGAGAACCCCCTGATTGTTTGTATGCTTTATCTTTGTATTTGTTCCAGGGCATAACACAAGCAGACATTTTAAAAGTATCTACCCCTGGATGTTTTGTATGGTGAGTCACTGTGAAGAAGATCTAACATTCTAATAAAATCTCTTTTGTGGGGAGGCTCCATGAATCCTTTATTTTTTTGAGTTGAATCATGAAGGAGCCAGAGATCTGAGTTTGATATTATCTCACATATGTGTGGATGATAGAAACTTTGCACACTGATACAAGCTTTTTTTTTCTGTGATTCACTAAAATCCAAGTTCAGATCATTAGTCTTGAGAGACAGAGAAAGGAAAGACCACCCTGACTGTCATAGCCCTAAAGCTGAAAGAGCAGGATGTGGGAGAGACTACTGGGAGTCATCGACACTTTCATGTGCAGAGGACGCACACATGGTTTGGGAAGACAGAGCGCCTGGCCTCCCATCATATCTCTGCTATTTCCACCTTCCAGTAGTTCTGCTAGTGCAGGCTCCCATGCTTTCTTTTCACAATATAAAATAAAGAAACAAGGCAAGATTTTATTTTCATCCCCCTAAGCTCACCCCTGTGTTGTGTTAAAGCCAAACGATTGGTCTCAGTCTTTGTTTTCGAAGGTGCTGAGCAGCTCATGGCTTGATCCTTTCTTACAGGAAGTCAGATAAGCTTTGCAGGACATCTCAAAGGCAGCATTTGTGACAGAAACTGCCATGCAGTCTAAGTTCTTGGAAGGTTTCTGTTGGCATTCCTACAGATCTCTCCCTCCTTTCTTGGCATTGCTCTGCGTTTGTAGAAACTCTTGGTAGGCGTTTAATTACCTATCATATCACTTTTATATATTCCTGTGGGCTTACTGAGAGGTGATATGCACTCAATGTGCTGAAAGTCTCTCCCCCAGCATGGCATACTTACTAATCTCTAAGCGCATATGAATAGTCACTATACTCTCACCACTTGTACCATATCAGATCTATTATCTCACTTGTGAGATGGACATAATAATGACCATATTGTGTGCCATATAGAGATGTGATACAAGCATTAGATGAGACAAATTATACAATATTGAGTAGCATGTAATACAAAATTTTAGGGACAGAGCTAGTTCTTTGATCTTACAGTGCTCTTAGTGATTGTGGACTTTTCTCCTTGGAAATGACCCTAGCGAAATGTCTCGAAATACCATCAATCACCTACTGATAGTCAAGGTAAATACCAAGCCTTACTGGAGACATCAGTAGCTTAGACATAGAGATCTCAGTGATCAGGGCAGACATGCTGGTCATGATCGCTCTCTAGAAGGATATCCTGGACATTCTAGTAAAAGCAAAGGCATTTCTGGAGAATTATTTGAAGTATATAGAGACATGGAGTAAAATTTACAAACAACTTTAAAAGCAGTAAGCCCATTAAAAATTAGGGGTTGGATAATCAATTTTCTGATGTTTTAGTAAAAAGATTTCCATATGCTCTGAGAAGCTATGAATATATTTTTAAATATGAAATTCTTTCAAAAATATTCATAGGTTTTAAAATATATAACTAAAAGACTTTCTACTCTATTAAAATCTCATAAAATACTATATACAACATAGAAAAAAATCAAGGAGTTGAACTTAAAATCACTTCTGTTCACACTGAATCACATTTCACAGATTATATATCTTGTATTGAGAAGACCAATTTTTTTGTCCAAATTAAATAACACTTAGAAAAGATTTTGTCTATGAAGGAATATTTGTAATGAAATTGTGCTAAAATGCATGCTATGCTATTTGTGACTGTTGTGAAGGGTGTTGTTTCTCTATTTTCTTTCTCAGCCCATTTATCATTTGTAGAAAGGAAGGCTACTGATTTATTTGAGTTAATTTTATATCCAGCACTTTGCTGAAGTTGTTTATCAGCTGTAGAAGTTCTCTGGTAGAATATTTGTCTTGTATCATTTCTATCATCTACAAATAGTGATATCTTAACTTTTTCTTTGTCAATTTGTATTCCCTTGACCTACTTTTGTTGTCTTATTGCTGTGGCTAGAAGATTGAGGACTATATTGTTTTGTCCCTGATTTTAGTGGGATTACTTCAATTATGTCTCCATTTAACTTAATATTGGTGGTTAGTTTATGGTATATTGCTTTGATTATGTTTAGGAATGGGCCTTGAATTCCTTATCTCTCCTATACTTTTAATAAGAAGGGGTGTTCTAACCAAACAGGTGAAAGATTTCTGTGAGAAGAACTCCAAGTCTCTCAAGAAAGAAACCAAAGAAGACCTCAGAAAATAGAGAGATCTCCCGTGCTCGTGGATTGGTAGGATTAACTTACCTTCCTACCAGAAGCCATCTATTGATTCAATGCAATCACCATCAAAATTCCAACTCAATTCTTCACAGACATGGAAAGACCAATTCTGAATTTCATATGGAAAAACAAAAAACCTAAGATAGTGAAAACAATTCTTAACAATACAAGAACTTCTGGGAAAACAACCATTCATGAACTCAAGATGTACTGCAGAACAATAGTAATAAATCTGAGTGGTGTCTGTACAGAGTCAGGCAGGTAGGTCAATGGAATAGAACTGAAGACCCAGAAATGAACCCACACACCTATAGTCACTTGATATTTGACAAAGAAGTAAAAAATATACAGTGGAAAAAGAAAGCATTTTCAACAAATGGTGTTGGTCTAACTGGTGGTCTGTATGTAGAAGAATGCAAACTGATCCATTTTTATCTCCTTGTACAAAGCTTAAGTCCAAGTGAATCAAGGACTTCAACATTATACCAGATATACTGAATCTAATAGAAAAGAAAGTGGAAAAGGACCTCGAACTCATGGGCACAGGGACTGGGGAGATTTCCTAAACAGAACTCCAGTGGCTTAGGCTCTAAGATCAAGAATTGATAAATGGGACTTCATGAAACTGAAAACCTTCTGTAAGACAAAGGACATAGTCAATAGGACAAATCAGCAACCTACAGATTGTGAAAAAAAGAAACATGAACCCACATCTGATAGATGGCTAATATACAAAATATATAAAGAACTCAAGAAGCAAACCTCCAAAAAAGCCAAACAATCTAATTAAAAAATTGGGTATAGAAATAAACACAAAATTCACAACAGAGCAATCTAGAATGACTGAGAAGTTCTTTTTTTTTTCATTTACAGTTTACTTGTATTGTGAGTTTATTTTTTTATTTTCTAGATTATTTATTTACATTCCAAATGGTTTCCCCTTTCCTGGTTGCCCCCCTCCCCTTCCCATAAGCCCTCTTCCCTCCCCCTGTTCCCCATTTGCCTAAGAATTTCATGAATTTATTGTTTTTAATTGCTGAGTAGTATTCCACTGTGTAAATATACATAGAAAATATCTATGATTAAATTGAAGAAATATGTAGAAAAACACGTTAAGATTGAGTATATCATGGAAAAATTATACAGATAAAATGGTAGACATAAAAATATTCCTACGTGGATTGAAAGTAGAATTATAATCATTTTCTGATAAAATTGAAAATCTACAAGGAAAATATTTCTGATAAAACTCAAGAAATATATAGAAAAACACGTTAAAGACATGTTCAAAGTCCTTAGTGATCAAGGAACTGTAAATCAAAATGACCCTGAGATTCCACTTTAAACTAATCAGAATGGCTAAGACCAAAACCTCTGGTGACAGCACATGTTGGCAAGAATGTGGAGAAAGAGGACCACTCTTCCATTGCTAGTAGGATTGCAAACTGGTACAACCACTCTTGAAATCAATCTGGAGTTTTCTCAGAAAATTGGAAATAAATCTACCTGAATACCCAGCTGTACCACTCCTGAGCATATACCCAAAAGATGCCCCAGCATGCCACAAGGGCTCATAATTCATTATGTTTATAACAGCCTTACTTGTGATAGTCTGAAGCTGGAAACAACTCAGATGTACCACAAAGGAAAAATGTATACAGAAAATGTAGTTCATTTACACAATGGAATATCATTTAGCTCTTAAGAACAATGTCATCATGAGCTTCACAAGCAAATGGATGGAACTAGAAAATATCATCTTGAGTGAGGTAACTCAGATCTAAAAGGACATACATGGTATATATTCACTAATAAGTGGAAATTAGCCAAAAATGTACAGAATACCCAGGACAAAATCCACAAACTCAAGGAAGTTAACAAGCCCAAAGGCCCAATTGAGGATAGTTCAATCCCACTTGGGAGGGAGTAGAAATCAGAGGGCAGAGGGAGGGAGGGAACTGGATGGGAAAGGGGAGTGGAAAGAGCAAGGGAAAAGGGAAAAAGATCAGATATTGGGTGGGGACACAGAAGTGAAGCTCCAATGACCAGGAGAATGAACGGAAATATACAACCTCAGAAAGTAGAAGGTGGGCTATCCCTTTAGAAGGTACCAGAGACCTGGGAGATGAGAGAATCTCAAGACTCAAAGGGAAGGACCTTAGATAAAATCCCAACAGTAGGGAGTGGGAACTTGTAAAATCCACCTCCAGTAGAAAGACAGATCAAGTGAAGGGATGGAATTGCCATTGCATAGTCACAAACTTTGATGCAGAATTGTTCTTGTTTCAAAGAACTGCAGGGACAAAATTGGAGAAGAGACTGAGGGAAAGGAGATTCAGTGACAGGTTCAAGGGGAAGCATCCCAAGGGAAGGCTCCAAGGTTTAACACTATTACTAATGATATGATGTCCTTAAAGACAGGAGCACAGCATGGCTTCCTTCTGAGAAGCCCAACAAGCAGCTGACTGAGACTGAAGCAGATACTTACACCCAAACAATTATCTGAAGTTGGGTATTCCTGTGGTTGAATTAGGAAAAAGTTGGAAGATGTTGAGGAAGAGAGTGACCCCATAGGAAGATCAGCTGTCTTAACCAACCTGGATCCCTCAAATCTCTTAGACACTGAGCCTCAAACCAGGCAGCATGTTAGAGCTGGTTCAAGGCTCTGACACATATACAGTAGAGGACTGCCTGATCTTGCCTCAGTGAAATAAGGCACCCCATATGTTGAGAGGCTTGAGGACCTAGAAAATGGAGAGGACTGACTGGGAGTACAGGGTGTGGGTGATGTAGGATGTGGGGACATCCTCTTGGAGATCATAGAGGAGGAATGGGATGAGAAACTGTAGGAGGACAGAATGGGAGGATGACAACAACTGGACTGTAAATAAAAATTAAAGATAATAAAATATGTATGTCTAAGAATTTCATGAATTCATTGTTTTTGGTAGCTGAGAAGTAGTCCATTGTGTAAAAATACCACATTTTCTGTATCCATTCCTCTGTTGAGGGACATCTGGTTTCTTTCCAGCTTCTGGCTATTATAAATAGGGCTGCTATGAACATAGTGGAGCATGTGTCCTTATTACATGCTGGGGAATCCTCTGGGTATATGCCCAGGAGTGGTATGACAGGATCCTCTGCTAGTATCATGCCCAGTTTTCTGAGGAACCATCAGACTGATTTCCAGAGTGGTTGAACCACCATCAGTGGAGGAGTGTTCCTCTTTCTCCACACCCTCACCAGCACCTGCTCTCTCCTGAGTTTTTGATCTTAGCCATTCTGACTGGTCTGAGGTGAAATCTAAGTGTTGTTTTGATTTGCATTTCCCTGATGACTAAGAATGGTGAACATTTCTTTAGGTGCTTCTTAGCCATTCAATATTACTCGGGTGAAAATTCTTTGTTTAGCTCTGTACCCCATTTTTTAATAGGGTTATTTGGCTCTCTGGAGTCTAACTTCTTGAGTTCTTTGTATATGTTGGATAAAAGCTCTCTGTCAGATATAGGGTTGGTAAAGATCTTTTCTCAGTATGTTGGTTGCCATTTTGTCCTACTGACAGTGTCCTTTGCCTTACAGAAACTTTGTAATTTTATGAGGTCCCATTTGTCAATTCTTGATCTTAGAGCATAAGCTATTGGTGTTCTGTTCAGGAAATTTTCCCCTGAACCTGTGTGCTCAAGGCTCTTCCCCAGTTTCTTTTCTATTAGTTTCAGTGTGTCTGGTTTTATGTAGAGATCCTTAATCCACTCGGACTTCAGCTTAGTACAAAGAGATAAGAATTGATGGATTTGCATTCTTCAGTATGCTAACTGCCAGTTGAACCTGCACCATTTTTTGAAAGGCTAACCTTTTTCCATTGGATGGTTTTAGCTCCTTGGAAAATATCATCCTAAAATAGGTAACCCAATCACAAAAGAACACACACGATAGGCACTCAATAATAAGTGGATATTAGCCCAGAAGCTTTGAATACCCAAGACACAAATCACATATCAAATGATGCCCAAGAAGAAGGAAGAACAAAGTATGGATACTCTGATCCTTCTTAGAATGGGGAACAAAATACCCACAGAAGGAGATACAGAGACAAAGTGTTGAGCAGAGACTGGGGAAAGACCATCTAGAGACTAACCCACCTAGTGATCCATCCAGTATACAGTTACAAAACCCAGATACTATTATCGATGCCCACAAGTACTTGCTGACTGGAACCGGATATAGCTGTCACAAGGAAGGCTCTGCTAGTCTATGGCAAATATAGAGGGGCACACTCTCAGCCAGCCATTGAACTGAGCACAGGGTCCCCAATGGGTGAGCTAAAGAAAGGACCCAAGGAGCTGAAGGGGTTTGCAACACCATAGGAGGAACAATGATATGAGCCACCCAGTACTCCCAGAGCTCCCAGGGACAAAAACATCAACCAGATAGCACACATGATGTTACACATGGCTCCAGACACATAGGCAGCAGAGGATGGTCTTGTTGTATATCAAAGGGAAGAGAGGCCCCACGTCCTGGAAAAGCTCAGTGCAGCAGTGTAGGGGAATACCATGGCAGTGAAGAGGGAGGGGGTTGATTGGGGAACAGGGGGAGGGGAGATGGCTTATGGGACTTTCAGGGGGGAGGGAACCAGGAATTGGAAAATCATTTGAAATGTAAATAAAGAATATATCTAATAGAAAAAAATAATAACTAAATAAAAAAATAAAAATGTATGATATAAACACACTACTCATGTATGAAATACCCAACAGAAAACTAAACATAAAAAAATGTATGTGAGTGAATGTGTGTGTGCTCTGAGTGTGTGTGTGTGTGTTTGTATATGTGTGTGTGTTAAATGTGTGTGGTGAGAATGGGTGCCTGTTTCTACTCTGCCATTTCTTTATTTAGATGGGGATTTTATGAATTCTGAAAACTCCTGAAATTACAGTATTGTTTTCTTTTCTGGCCCATATAATTTCCCAGAACACAGATGTTTGCATCTTTCAGATTACTAGTACTGATGAAACTTAAAGACTTATTGGCTGTGCATAAGGAGATTTGTTAATCCAATATATTTTAATGTGTTCATTCTGTGAATGTGTGTGTATATATGTATCTGTATGTGCCCATATATTATTATGCTTGTGGGGGATGGAGGTAAAATTTGGGGTCCTCCTTGATCCTTAGATTTTTGATCACCTTAGTCATTGAAGCAATGTCTTTCAGCTTAATCCATAGCTCACCAATACAGAGTCCAACTAGCTAGTTTGTGCTATGGAATCCCATCTTTGTCCTTGGAGCACAGGAATTAGAGGTAAACCATCATACCTGCCAGGTTTCTATGTAGGCCATGGGGATCTGAACTCTTTTTTTTTTTTTTTTTTTAATTTTATTTTATTTTATTTTTTTAATTTACATTCCAAATCACTTCCCCTTTCCCGTTTCCTCCCTCCCCGAAAGTCCCATAAGCCCCCTTCCCTCCCTCTTTTCTCCGTTCAACCCCCTCTCATTACTCTGTCCTGGCGTTCCCCTACATCCAGTCTTTCCAGGACCAGGGGTCTCTCCTTCCATCTTTTTAGAAATCTATTGATATGCTGATTGTGTCTAGGGTATTCTGAGATTCTGGGTCAATATCCCCTTATCAGTGACTTCATACCATGTGTGATCTTTTGTGATTGGGTTACCTCACTAAGGATGATATTTTCCAGTTCTGACCATTTGCCTAGGAATTTCGTGAATTCATTGTTTGAATTCACGAAATTCCTAGGCAAATGGATCTGAACTCTTACACTTAAGTTTATACACTAAAAGCTTGAAACACTGAGATAGTTTTCCAGTCCCTATACAAGTTTTAAATTTGCTTTTAGAAAGAATACATTTATAATATATTGTCCTTTTTACATAAACATATATTTGTTTCTCTTAATCTATTGCATATGTCATTTTCCTTATCTCAATCTACTGATTACTATGTGGTAATACACACGGTAAAACGAATAGGTAAATGGATGAATTAATTAATGAGTACATTAATACATGATTGAGAGCCACCCCTTACCTCTAGTGACCTCTTGTATTTCTCAAACAGTAATTTCCCCATGACACTTGCCTTTGATATAGGATAAGCATGAACCTTTAAATCAGTGATTGTGTTTAAATCAAAGGCCCATCTCACTGCACATCTGAGGTATATCTTAATTCTGCTTTTCTACTTACAATATTTAAACATGTAGTAGTTATATTTTTCTGTTTCTGCCTGTGGGATTGAATGAAACATAAAATTATAGTCTTTTAACCTGATAAAGAAGTCAAAGCTTAGTTAATTCATGGTTTTAATCACTTCAGGTGCCAAGCCATTAAAAAGAGTCAAACATCTTCAAAGGGAGACATGAAAAAAAAGAACAAACTTTTCCTTCAGGAAATAATGAATCAAAACAAGGGGATTATAGAGAAATAACTCTCCCATCCCAATAGCACAGCTTTATCCATGATCATTACGATTTCAGGATGAGCCTGGGCACATTTCTTGCTTCTTTGTCCTTGGATTGTGTAGTTGTTCTATCAAGCTGGTAAACATGGAAATACATCCATGCCCTATATACTTTGTCTTCCCTATTTTAAAAGGCTTTAAGCACTAATATCTAATGAAAAAATAGATAGCAACCAGTACATCATCTTAGAATATTATGAACTTTTAAATTAGAACCAAGTTTGATTTGTTTCTAAGTTGGGAAATGATGGGGGGCTGCCAAATTTTAGCATATTTTTCCTGGATCTTAGGTCTCCTTTGAGTCCTTTCTAGTATTGAGAAGACACACACACACACACACATACATTATATGTAGTGTTTATACATATTATATATATTTTTTTAAGATAAGATTTCTTTCTGACCTACAGTATTCAGTAGAATAAAATGTAATGATTTCTGCCACTTGAGTTAGTTAGTTACATGTCTAAGATTAACTATCATATATGTAGGTAGGGTCCATTCAAAAGTAAATTTAAGGAGAATTAAAAAGAAAGATTTACTGAGCACTTACTACATGCCAGATACCCTGGAACTGCTGGGTCACAGAGCTGCCTGCAGGTCGAGGACTTGACCCTTGAGCAGTTCCTGATGATTGAGAGGCAGATATGCAGGCAGCAACAGGACTCGGGTCCTGCTGCTGCTGGAGTACAGAGCCAGCTCCTTAGGGACAGAGAAGAGGAATTAACTCAGGAATATCAACATTCTGAGAAAGTAATTTCTCAAATGAAGTGGTGGAGGGAAAGAAGAAAACCACTTTTATGGAGGACCTTCTATGAAGTGTTATCCATGTATTTCTTTGTTTTTAACTTTATTTATGACAAAAAATATTAAAATTCCTCAAGACTGAAGTTCAGAGTTATGAGGGTCCTTATAGGTCCTCTTAGTGTCTTTGTTGATAATATTTTCTTGACAGGAAAAATATTTTATATTTTATATAGATTATAATAATATTATTGATATTTTATGTGTGATGTGTATATGTGGGAGCAGATGTGAAATCTCTCATGGCACATGTGTGGTGATTGAAGGAGATATTTCTGAAGTTGGTCTCTCTTTTCATTGTTAGTTTCAGGAGTCAAACTTAGATTCTCAGGCTGTGAGGCAAACAATGTGACCCAGTAACCTGTCCTTATGGTCTGAGAGAAGATAATTTTGCAGACTGTTAAGTCAAGTCATCTGAAATAAAAATAACTTCTATGATTTTTTAAGAGTAGTTTCACAGTATAATATAGGATGAAAACCAAAAATCTAGCTTCCTTTTTCATCAGAATTAGTTAACCATCAAAAATGAAAATAATCTCTATTAGAGCTCTCAAAATTCTAAGTGTCTTTTAAAATAAGCAATACAATTTGCCTTATACTTTTATTTTAAATGTATTATCTGTTAACCAGGTCAGGAATGTATTATACTATTAGACACTTAGTTTTAAATATTTTGTATCTCTACTATCACCATATTTGTTCATGCAAAAGTATGCAATCAAAGAAACTTTTGGCTCCTAATATTCTTATCAAGGACATCAATACACTTTTAATGTAATTTACACCCCCTTACACTTTCTATGGAGCTAGCATAGTTTCCAGGATATCCATAGATCAAGACTGAAGTAAAATTTATATTAGATACTGAACAATAGTTCCAGGGATTAGGGCATTTTCAGTTTTAGTACCCTCCCTGTACTTTCCTTCTTTCCACGTTGTTCATTGAGTCTTTTTGCCTTTTAAGTAACTTTTTCCAGCATGTTAAGACCGGCCATAAATGAGTGGCATCACAGAAGCTAAGTTTCACTGCTATAGATTTACAGTGAATTTCTGAACATTTGGTCATAACACACTAGTAGATTCATGCTCACAAGGCACTCTTTGTGTACTCCCCACCCCTCCCCCGGACTGCTCTTTTCCAAAATCCATTACCTCATTGCTAATTATAACTACTGCACTTTTTTTTAACTCTTATCATTCTGAGTAAGGTTATCTGGGCACCATGTTTCACTACAGCTTCCATTGATACTCAAATGTTATCAGCCAAAAAAGATTCATTTGAGATTTGAGCATAAGCCTTCAGAACACAAAGCTGGAATAATAGTGCATTAGGTGATTAAAATTAAATAAGATACTGCCTTCTAGTGTAATGGTTGAACTTTGCACACTGCTGCAAGGAGAGTGTATAGGAATTGGGGTGTGCCAGTGTAGAACAGATTGCCAATTAGTGCAAAGGGCTCGTCCTTGATGAGAAGCAGTGACAGCCATCTATTTATTTAATTGACGTTGTCATTTATTCTTCTCCTGTATAGGTACAACACCAAATCAGTAGCAGGGTATATTCCCTTTAGATTTCCCATACTTGTGGGCTTCCTCTTTATATGTTTAATTGGGAAACACCTGGGAAAATTACCTGTTTTCCATAAAATAACCAATTCTTTGGCTCAGAGACTTCTTCTGGGACTAGATAAAAGTAATACATATGTCCTTTGAAGTCAAAGGCAGTAAGCTAGTGAAATGTTTGAGTTCACGCAGTGTAATCTTTCCAGTATCTTTTAGCAAGGACCACAGGTTTGTTTGTTTGTTTTTTTCCCTGATGGTTCAATCTCAAATCAGCAATTACACACTCACACCGACTACATTTCTCTCCTGCTTTTGCTGTTCAGATGTTTTCCCAAAGGGCTATAATAGCTGAAGGCTGCTGGGTATCAAATGAATAGAAAGGTAATTAAAGGTTTTGTCTTCCTCCCACATCAGTTTCATTACTAGGGAATTTCCTCAGAAAAAAAATTCCCTGTAAACAAGCCACAGAACATTTCATGTTATGCTATTAAAATGCCTTCTGTTCTCTTTAAGAATAATGACAGTTAGATAGATAGATAGACAGATAGATGAGTAGATGAGAGATGGGTGAATGGTGTGCGTAATCCTTGTGGGTTTGTTAAAGAAGACATGGAATAGACAATATGTATCACATAATTATTTCAATTGTTTACTTTTATATTTGTCCAGAAAATCTGAAATTTGTCCATGAAAATTAGGTATGACTCTAGGTCCTATCACATAAAGAAATCATGATAGCACAGTAGAGCTCATAATTAATACAGTAAAATGCAAATGAAAAAATAGAAAGGAAAAATGAACCCTTGTTGAGATATAAAAAAGAAAATAAGGATGAAGACTTCCAGGAAATATCATCACTAACTTAAAAGAAGATTATATTTTCTGTCTCTTAGAAATCATAATTTTCAAACTCTGTCTTTTGCTCATTACTACACTATTATACAGGGCAGGATGTTTTCATAAATTGAGCCTTAAAAACTTCTCTCTGTCATTCTCTGAATATACACACGACCCTGTCTTCTCCCCTTTCCTTCCCTTTCTGACAAATTCCTTTCCAGATTTTACACTCCAACCTACATGGGGTAGACATTTCTCTCATTAAATCTTAAGAAGTAATTTCTAGTTCTTCAGTCTTGGCATGCGGCCTACAAGGCAGAGTCCCTCTCCCATGAGAGTTAATGCTTTGTTTAGTCAGGGAAGAGGAGCATTTCTTCTCCAAGCCAACCTTTTCTCTACATAGCTCTGCTGGGGCAACTTGCCCACTCCTTTAGTCTATAGTGCAATACCCTTGGGTAGTTGCCACTGAGGATTTCTCCCCAAAAGCCAGTTTCCCAGGGGGGAACCATGCCTGGGAAAGAAGCTGAAACAGTGCTCCCTTTAGCTGCAAGTTGTGAGCATTAAGTTTTTTGAAAGACAGGCTGCCAACCCACACCTTTACTTCCTTCTATTCTAAGGTGAAAACGTGGACAGAAGTAGTAGAAGATCCCATTCTGGGGCAATGAGAAATTTGAGCATTCCCAGTTATACTGGACATGAGGGATTTCAGGAAGCCAATCTGCACTTTCACTGTCAAACAATGGTAGTCTCTCACACATGCTGCCTGGCATAGGAAACAAGTAGGGATCAGAGGCAGCCAGGTTTGCCCAAACCAGAAATTCAGCATGCCGGCTAATTATCCACATCTCCTCATTTCCTCCCTGTTACTGTCTTGAAAGTTCCTCAAATTTAAATTTTATATCAAACATACATAAAATTTCTCTAGTTACCCATGTTTGAACAAATAAGAAAATGATGTAGACACATATTCAAAATTATGCATTCATATGCCTGTTTCACCCCATTCTTCCGGCTTTGCTTTGTTACACATATGTATATTTTATTTTGCCATAATACTGTACATATACAAACATACAGAAAAATTTAAATTGTATGCATTGTATTATAAGCATCAAGCTACAAGGTTTGTTTTATTGACAGTTTGTCATAAATATTGAAAAAAACAATATCTATACTGTCAACATTGAGATTAGCAGGAGAAAAAGCAATTCCACCATTTTGGGCAAAATTTGAAGCAAGTATTAGATATTAAATGCTGACCGAGAGAAGACTTTAGTCAGGACCACTCCCTGGAATTTCCCAGCCAAGCGACCATGAGACACTTGTAGGGTTTATAAAGAAAAACCAAGGGGCCACCATAATTTCTTATGTAGCTTTGGTTACATTCCAATAACTTCAACACCCAGCCTCTCAGAGGTTACCTGGTCCTTGGACATGTGGGGTTTACAGGTTAATTTTAAGTGTTACAATATGAAACTTCTCCTGGTGACATGTGCCTATCATTTAAAACAACGTGAAAGGTGAATGCTTGGAGATCAGAAGTCGAGAGCCAATTTTTCTAATATAGTCAGTTTCAGGCCAAAATAGGTTATATGAAAGTTTGTGTGTGTGTGTGTGTGTGTGAGAGAGAGAGAGAGAGAGAGAGAGAGAGAGAGAGAGAGAGAGAGAGAGAGAGAGAGAGAGAGAGAGAAAGAGAGAGAGGGATAGGGAGAGAGAGATAGGGAGGGAGGGAGGGAGAGAGAGGGAGGGAGAGAGAGAGAGAGAGAGAGAGAGAGAGAGAGAGAGAGAGAGAGAGAGAGAGAGAGAGAGAGAGAGAGAGAATGATATCTGTGGTTCTTATTTTTTTATTCCATATAAGAAAAGAACATAGAGTATATCTCATTCTCTTTGGTTTGTTAACTATTTCTTTTTCTTTTCTCTGTTGATTATTTCTCTTTATTGCTACATATAATTCTAACTATCTTGAATTTTTTTAATGGTTTGAATTATTTCTACAGGCTTCACAAACTGAAAAATTCTTGTTGACTGTTTCTTTGCTGTTAACTCTGATTGCAAACATCTCTAGATTATTTCAAAGCTACTTACCTTGTTCAAAATAATAGAAAATAAAAACAAAAATAAAGATAATGAAGAAAACAAAAGCCAAACTACATAGGGATTACTTCGTCTTTCGTGTGTGTGTGTGAGTGTGTGTTGTTTGTGTGTGTGTGTGTGTAGTAATAAAATGAAATCCCTTTAGGGAATTCTGAATGATTAAATTGGCAATTGATGGACATTCTGTAATACAGGGATGCTAAGAAGTTTCAATCAATAATTGACAAAATAGATTTTTCAAATTGAACTTTGTCAGTTACACTAAGTCTTTTTCATATAAACATGGATAGTTTGCATTTAATAAATATTTATTAAATTCATAAAACCTCTGGCATAGTATTCTAAGTAGCATATATAAAGCCATTCCATTATATAGACTATGTTTCACAGTTTAATGGAAAGTAACTATACTGAAATTAAATTTTATGAATATTAAAATATAAAAGTGTCCAGATAAATTCTGTGCACAGAAGAGTTAGATTTGAGACACAGGGATACCATAAGTTTGTAGAGGATTTGATAACCATTGTAGTTCTAAATAAAGTAAAGAAACCCATATAACTCCTTGTGGTGAAGCAAGATATCAAGATTTGCAATCATGGGAAATTTAGACTTAAAAGAATGTTCCTTAATTTCCTGGGTTAGGAGACACATAAGGTTCAATTTAGCAAATTTATCATGGACATTTGAACAGCAAAAAATCATTGAATTGGATGAGATTCTCAATAAATAAAACAAGTTAGAATAAGGAACATTATCAAAGAAATCATTTTAAAATGCATGTATATGAGTGTTTTCATATCTACAATTGCCCATAGACATTAGATTCATGGCTTTTCCGCTTTTTGATGTAAGATTCTATGAGAAACAGTACAGGGAGCTTCCACATCATTGACTTTTGATAGGGTCAGTTTCAATGTTCTGTCTTGTTCTGATAATTCAAACACATGATGAAGTAGTTGGTGTTTTTCTCGGTTCTCCAACTTGTAAACAGAATTTGTGGGGCAGTCACCCTTCAATCATGTCATATATTCTTTATTTTTTCCTTTGGAAAGTAAAACAATAGTTATACTATATTTTGGACCCTTATAAAATTTGTGCTTTTACTAAAACATTTAACTGAATAAGACACACACACACACACACACACACACACACACACACACACACACAGTCATTCATTAAATAAGCTATGTTTCAAAATGTGCACATCTATGCAATTCCCCTCTTGATCAAGACTATTTCCTATACCCTTAATTTTCTTATAACCCATCAAAATGTTAATGGTATTCTTTGGAAATATGAAACCATATATTAATTTTTCCATTTTAAAAATGCATATGAAGTAGATCAAATCACAGTTAATTTGCGTCTGGCTTTATTTATACAAAACTTAATCAGGTATTCTCACACTGAACTGATGGATATTCTAGTAGTTTAATTTTTTTCACTACATATAAGTTTGTTATGAACATACAATAGATTTGTTCATGCAACAGCCGACAGACACTTGTTGCTTATATGTTTAGGTTTATTCTGAATAATGCAGCTATACATATTCTTTTGCTCATTTTATCAACTTCTAGTTCTTTAGATTCCGTGTGTCTGTGTTTCCTGCCCAGATGTTGGGTGAGATGAATTATCATCAGGAGAGAGGTCTGCTCTGTAACATAATGCTCTCAGTATGTCTCTTGCTGCCTGCCAGATGAGGCTAGCTCTCAGCATCTCGGATCCCTGCATTCTCTGTCATCTTGCTTCCTCTGTTTTAAACTTCCTTTCAAATACTTTTATTTGAATCTGTGACTTCAAAAATTTTCAGCCTCTAAGGCCAGATTTAATTGTTAATTAATGACCCCCAAAGTCTTAATTTCCCCATCTAAATGTCAATTTATTTTGATATTAATTATAAATTTAAAAAATTAAGAGATGTATCTTTTATATTATATTATTATATTATAATCTTATATTATATTTAAATGTAGTCCACAGTCTAGAAGAAGAGATTGTAGAGAGATGAGGATCAATTTAGAATTCTGACACAGTATTCTCAAGTACTTAGTATTTGTCTAGTGAGAGGATCTTATTACATTCCTCCTTTTACATTCCAATTGCTATTCTTGAAATAAGCATATTCCATTCAAAATTCATTATTCTCTTGATATATTTATGTTGATATTATTTAGAATACTTTCATCTTATGAATGTAGTCCAATGGTGGTTCCCTTCCTTATGGAAACGTTGTTTCAAGACCCCAAGTGGATGCATGGGAATAATGTCTTACCTTATTCCTAAATGTATTTAAAAAATCAGAAACCTTAATACACAAGCAAAAGATGAATGAAATTAAAACTTTGCCAAAAAAGCAATATGAGACAAAAAAAGTCTTAAAAGCTTCAATGGGTTTGTTTTCTGTTGGCTATTTACTTCCAGGCCAGAAGCCTACCCTAAAGTGTATCCTTTGGAGAAAACTGAGTGCTCTTTTGCAAGTGGCTTTCAGTTGGGCATAGTGTCTTAGGTGGGGATAGAAGATACATCTACTTCCCTGTTGCAGTGCTGGGACCCATCTGGCTTGAAATAGTGCAGGCTCCATGAATACTGCCATACACATGATTATCAGCCCTAGTGTGTCTGGAAGACAATGTTTCCTTAGTAGGTTTCATACTGGATCTCAAAATCTTTCTGCTTCCTCTTCTGCATAGTTATCTGAGTGCTAACATTTTTCTATTGTGTTTTAAATTATTGTTTTGTTTATTCTTCTTTCATATATTATGCTCTGACCATACTTTCCCATCCCTCCTACCCTCCCAGTCCCTCCCCTTCATCTGCCATCTCCTCACATTCCACTATTCAAAATGGAAGACCTCTCACGGATATCAACAAAACATGGCGTATCAATTTGCAATAAGAATAGGCACCACCCCTTATACCAAGGCTGGACGAGGCAACCCAGTAGAAGGAAAAAGTTCCAAGAGTAGTTAAGAGTCAGAGATAGCCCACTGATAGGAATCCCACAAGAATGCCAAACTGTACGTCTGAAACATATACGCAGAGGGTCTAGGCCAAACCTATGCAGGCACCCTAATTATTGGTTCAGACTCTGAGCATATATCCACCCTGCTTAGTTGATTCTTTGGGGTTTCGTATGGTGTCCTTGACCTCTCTGCTTCATACAATCCAGCTTCTCCATCTTCAGCAGGATTAGCAAGCTCCATTTAATGTTTGGCTGTGGGTCTCTGCATCTGTTTCCATCAGATGCTGCTTCAAATCTCTTTGATGGCAATTATGCTAGGCTTCTCTCTACAAAGACAGCAGAATATCATTAGAAATAATTTCATTGCTTTTTAAATTGTTTGTTCATTTTTACTGATTCTGTCCTTGGTACATGGGCTAGCCAGCCTCTGGTTCCTGACCATCCCAGGTATGTCAGAGGTGGGCTCCCTCTCCTGGAATGGATATTAATTGGTTGCCCACTCCCACAATTTCTGTGCTATCTTTGCACAAGCACATCTTAATGGCAGGACAAGTTTTATTCAAATTGTGGCTGTGTTGGTGCCTCACTAGAAGTCTCGCCTGTCTATAGGAAATGGCCAGTTCAGGCTCTGTATCATCCATTATTAAGAGTCTTAGCAAGGATTACTCTCAGATTCTTGGGAATTTCCATTGCACTAGGATTCTATCTCATCCCAGAGATGACCCCAATTCCAGTTGTCTTCCCAATACTCTCTTCCTTTATATTTCCCACAGCATATCTCTCTTGTTCTCACCCCCACACTTAGACAGTCCAACTGTGAATGTCTAAACTGTTTCCCTTTCCCAGGGAGATTCATATGTTGGCCCTTGAGCCCTCCTTGTTATTAACCTCTCCAGGTCTGTGAATTATGGCATAATTATCATGTACATTAAAGCTAATATCCAATTGTAAGTGAGTACATACATGATTGCTTTCTGTGTCTGCATTACCTCATTCTGAATGCTATTTTCTAGTTCCATTCATTTTCCTGCAAATTTCATGATGTTATATTTTTTTACAGTGTTGAACAGTAAAGCCAATCAAATAGGAATAAGAACTTCCTAATGGCATTTAGAACATATCCTGTACAGTGCTAACATACTTGTTTTCTGCTAAACAACATATATTTATTTATTTTTTAATTTTTTATTACATATTTGCTTATTTACATTTCAAAAGTTAACCCCTTTCCACGTTTTCCCGCTGAAAACCACCTATCACATTCCCCCTCTTCCAATTTCCTGACTTGCATTACCAAATTCTGGGGAATTGAGCCTTCACAGGACCAATGACCTCTCCTCTCATGGATGTCTGAAATGGTCATCTTATGCTACATATGTAGCTGGAGCCGTGGGTTCCTCCATGTGTACTATTTCGTTGGTGGTTTAGTCCCTGGGAACTCTCGGGGTACTGGTTGGTACATATTATTGTTCCTCCTGCAGAGCTGCAAACCACTTCAGCTCCTTGGGTCCTTTCTCTAGCAGCTCCATTGAGGACCCTATTCTCATTTTATTGGTTGACTGTGAGCCATGGGTGTTTTGATCCACTTTCCAATAAGGATCAAAGTATCCACACTTTGGTCTGCATCTTGAGCTTCATGTGGTCTGTGAATTGTATTTTGGGTACTCCGAGCTTTTGTGCTAATATCCACTTATCAGTGATTGCATACCGTGGGCTCTTTTGTTACTGGGTTACCTTACTCATGATGATAGTTTCTAGCTCCATCCATTTGCCTAAGAATTTCGTGAATTCATTGTTTTGAAGAGCTGAGTGATACTCCATTATGTAAATGTACCACATTTTCTATATCCATTCATCTGTTGAAGGACATCTGGGTTCTTTCAGATTCTGGCTATTATAAATAAGGTTACTATGAATATAGTGGAGCATGTGTCCTTATTACATGTTGGAGCATCTTCTGGGTATATGCCCAGGAGTGGTATAGCTGGGTCCTCAGGTAGTGCTTTGTCCAGTTTTCTGAGGAACTGCCAAACTGATTTCCAAAATGTTTTACCAGCTTGCAATCCCATGAGCAATGGAGAAGTGTTTCTCTTTCTCAACATCCTCTCCAGCATTTGATGTTCCCTGAGTTTTTGATCTTGGTGACTGGTGTGAGGTGAAATCTCAGAGTTGTTTTGATTAGCATTTCCCTGATGACTAAGGATATTGAACATTTATTTAGGTGTTTCTCAGCCATCTGGTATTCCTCATTTGAGAATTTTAATAGTGACATTTGGTTCTTTGGAGTCTAACTTCTTGAGTTCTTTGTATATATTGGATATTAGCCTTCTATAGGATGTAAAATTGGCAAAGATCTTTTCCCAAACTGTTGTTTGCTATTTTGTCCTATTGACAGTATCCTTTGACTTACAGAAGCTTTGCAATTTATGTGGTCTCATTTGTCAATTCTTGATTTTAGAGCATAAGGTATTGGTGTTCTATTCAGGAAATTTCCTCTTGTGCTCATGTGCTCCAGGAATTACTCGATTTCTCTTCTGTTAGATTCAGTGTACCTGGTTTTATGTGGAGGTCCTTGATCCACTTGCACTTCAGTTTTGTTTAGGGAGATAAGAATGGATCAATTTGCATCCTTCTACATGTTGACTGCCAGATGACTTAGCACGATTTGTTGAAAATGCTGACTTTTTTCCACTGGATAGTTTTAGCTCCTTTTTCAAAGATCAAGTAACCATAGGTGTGAGAGTTCATTTCTGGGTCTTCAATTCTCTTCTATTGATCTACCTTCCTGTACTGTACCAATACAATGCAGTTTTTATCACTATTACTCTGTAGTATAGCTTGAGGTCAGGGATGGAGATTCCACAAGAAGTTCTTTTATTATTGAGAATAGTTTTCTCTATCCCAGGTTTTTTGTTATTCCAGATAAATTTGGAATTGTTTTTTCTAACTCGTAGAAGAATTGACTTGGAATTTTGATGGGGATTGCATTCAATCTGTAGCTTGCTTTAGGCAAGATGGCCATTTTTACTATAATATCCATGACTATCCATACACGTGGGAGATCTTGCCACCTTCTGAAATCTTAAATTTCTTTTGTCAGAGACTTGAAGTTCTTGTTATACAGATCGTTCATTGCTTAGTTAGAGTCACACCTAGTTATTTTTTATTATTTGGGACTACTGGGAAGGATGTCATTTCCCTAACTTCTTTCTCAGCCTATTTATCCTTTGAGTATAGGGAGGCTACTCATTTGTTTGAGTTAATTTTACATCCAGCCACTTTGCTGAAATTGTTTATCAGGTTTAGGTGTTCTCTGGTAGAATTTTTGGGGTCACTTAAGTATACAATCATATCATCTGCAAATAGTGATACTTTGACTTATTCATTTCCAAGTTCAATCCCTTTGATCTCCTAACAGATGGAACACTACCCATTTTGTTTTATGAAGCAACAATTACTCTGATACCTAAACCACACAAAGACCCAATAAAGAAAGAACTTTGGACCAATTTCTCTATGAATATTGATGCAAAATATTCAATAAAATTCTTGCCAACCGAAAACAAGAACACAGCAAAATGATCATCCACTATGGTCAAGTATACCTCATTCCAGGGATGCCGGGATGGTCCAATATATGGAAATCCATCAATGTAATCCACTGTATAAACAAACTCAAAGAAAAAAACCACATGATCATTTCATTAGATGCTGAGAAAGCATTTGACAAAATACAACACCTCTTGATGATAAAAGTCTTAGAAAGATCAGGAATTCAAGGCCCATACATAAACATCGTAAAAGCAATATACAGCAAACCAGTAGCCGACATCAAACTAAATGGAGAGAATCTTGAAGCAATCCTGCTTAAATCAGGGGCTACGCAAGACTGTCCTTTCCCTCACTACCTGTTCAATATACTACTCGAAGGAAGTCCTAGCTAGAGCAATTAAACAATAGATGATGTTATTTTTTTTTAACATCTGAGTAATACTCCATTATATAAATATACCACATTTTCTTTATCCATTTTTGGGTAAATTTCCAGTTTTTGGCTATTATAAATAAAGAACTATAAACATAGCTGATCAAGTGTCCCTATGGTAGGATATACAATCCTTTGTGTATATGCATGCCCAGCACTAGTATAGCTGTGTCTTGAGTTACATCTACTCTCAATTTTCCAAGACATTGTCATATTTATTTCCAAAGTGTTTATTCAACTTCGCACATTCATTAGCACACATTCATTGCCCCACATCCTCACTACCATGAGCTGTCATGTTTGTTTTTTGCTCTTAGCCATTCTGAATGCTATAAGATCTAACAGTCTCAGAGAAGTTTGATTTGGATTTCTACAATGAATAAGGATGTTGAGCATTTCCTTGTTTCTCATTTATGTGAGATTCCTCTGTTGAGAATATTCTGTTTAGATTTGTACTACATATTTTAATTGGATTATTTGGCTTCTTAGCTCTTTACATGTTTTGGAAATTACCTTATATCCAAGGCAGAGTTGAAGTTTTTCATTCTGCTATATATCTGAATTCATCAACAGCTTGCTTCTTTGATTCATTTGCTTAGAAAACATTTTTCCAACTCTATACTCTGAGGTCATGTGTATCTTTGATGTTGAGCATGTTTATTAAATGCAGATGTAGTGAAAAATGGCTCCTCTTTTTAAATCCATTCTGTTAGCCTATGTCTTTTTATTGGAAAATTGAAGCAATTTTCCAATCCCTTGGTCCTTGGTCCGGTGAAGGCTCAGTAGATGCCCCAACAAAGAGAAATCGAGGTGGGAGGGAGGTGGGAGTGGGTCTGGTAGAGGGGCATATACTTGGAGGCAAGGGGTGGCAGGAGGGGTTGGGGGTTTTCAGGGAGGGGGGAAACCAGGAAAGGTATTAGCATTCGAAATGTAAATGAAGACTATATTCAAAAAAATATTAGTGACCAATATTAATTCCTCTTATTTTGCTCTTGGTGTTTATGATGGTAGTGTATGTATGTGTGTGTGTGTGTGTGTGTGGTGTGTGCGCGTGCATGCATGAGAGAGAGAGAGAGAGAGAGAGAGAGAGAGAGAGAGAGAGAGAGAGAGAGAGAGGGAGAGAGCACTTCTCTTTGCTTTATTTTCTCTCATCTGAAATTTTTTTATTGCCTGTGTTTTAATGGGTGTACTTAATTTTGTTTGGTTGGAGTTTTTCTTCTAGTGACTTCTGTAGTTCTGGCTTTGTGGATAGATAACTATTGAAATTTTACTTTGTCATGGAATATTGTGTTTTCTCCTTGTACAGTGATTAAATTTATTTCAGGGTATAGTAGTCTGTGCTAGTATCTGTGGTTTCTTAGAGTCTGTAATACATAGGTCCAGACTCTTCTGACTAATAGAGTCTCTCTTGAGAAGTTGAATGTAATTTAAATAGATCTGTCTTTATATATTACTTGGTCTTTTTTTCCTTGCAACTTTTAATATTCTTTCTTTGTTCTGATGTATAGTCTTTTGATTATTATGTGGTAAGAGGATATCCTTTTCTGGTTAAATATTTTTGGTGTCTTGTTAGCATTTACACACACACACATACACACACACATTGTAGTAGTACTACTACTATTGAGTTATATTCCATGCCTGAAATTCTTTCTTACATCTCTTTTCTTCTATTAGTGATACTTGTGTCTATTGTTCCTGTTTGCCTACCTAGATTTTCCATGTCCAGAATTCACACAGCTTCTGTTTTTGTTATTGATTTCATTTCTATTTCAGGTCTTGAATATAGACCTTTCCTTCACTTGTTTGTTTGGTTGTTTGTCCTCTTAACTGTCTTTAAGGGATTAATTCGTTTCCTCTAATTTTTGTTTGTATTTTCCAATATGTCTTTGTGAGGTTTATCCAATTCCCTTTTAAAGCACTCTATGCTCTTCATAAAACTATTTTATTGGTTATTATTTTTTAATTTCGAATCTTATCCCCCTTCTCAGTTTCTACTCCATAAATTGCCTCCCTTCCCCTCTCTCACTGCTTCTTTGAGAGTGCTCACCCACCCACACCCAATTCATCGCCCTAGCATCCCTGTATGCTGGGTCAAAACGAAAGGGCTCCCCTACCATTGCTGCTAGATAAGGCAAACCTCTGCTACACATGCATCCAGAGTCTTGGGCCTTCCCATGTGTACTCTTTGGTTGGTGGTTTAGTCCCTGGGAACTTTTGGGTGTTTGGCTTGTTGCTGATTGCAAATCTTTTCAGCTCTTTAGTCCTTTCCCTAACTCCTCCATTGGGGTCCCCAAGCTTAGTCTGATGGTTGGTTGTGTGCTTCTGGATCTGTACTCTTCAGGGTCCATAACTTGTGCTTCAGCTGTGTTGGAATATCCAGCCTTGCTGTAGTAGGATATTGGGGCTCTGGTGGTACCATATTGTCCTGGTTGTTATTAACTGTATTCTTAAACTCAAGTATAGGAATCTGGGTTTAGGGTAACTATAGGTTTATGTGACAATATCTGAGTTTATCTTTGTTGGGCATAAGGGTTTTCTTTGCTCATGTTTTTCTTTTCTTTCTAGTCTTCTGACATGAGTGTCCTGTGATTATGGTGACTAGAGAGTCCTCAGGTCCATTATAATAATTTTACTAGAGTTTTGGTGGCCAGTGTGACCTCTGGAGTTTTGAATGCTAGTGTTGACTATAGGGTTCTGGGGTTCTGCAAGCTGGCATGGATTCCTGAGTTCTTGGTCATAGCATGGCCTCTAGTAGAGCAGAGAGCTTCTACTAGATTTGTCTGCTCAGGTATAGAGATTATGGGAGGGGATGCTATTGGGAAAGCTGGCTGAGCTCTTGGTAGTCTTTATGTTCTATGGGCAGAGTCTTCACTATGGTTCCTGGTATACAAGTGTGACCTCTGATAGAGCAATGCACTTCTGCAAGAGTTGTAAGCCAAGATATGGAACAAGTCCTACCAATATTATGAGTTTAATTTGTAACTTTGGTCCAGTAACATATTTGTAATAGTATAAACATAGCATGATACAATAATGGTGCTGGTTCAACTGGAGGTCAACATGCAGAAGAATGCAAATTGACCCATTCTTATCTCCTTGCACTAAGCTCAATTCCAAGTGGATCAAGGACCTCCCCATAAAACCAGACACACTGAAACTAATAGAAAGGAAGCTAGGGAAGAACCTTGAACATATGGGCACAAGGGAGAATTTCCTGAAGAGAACTCCAATAGCTTATGCTCTAAAATCAAGAATTGACAAATGGGATCTCATAAAAATACAAATATTATTTAGATACTATTAAAATATTTCCTTCTGGAATGTCCATTTACTATTTTTAATTACAGTTGGCCATGGGAAAATGGAACTTTGCAATATAAGATTACCATTCTCATTCCTTATAAGTAATCAAACTTGTTTATGAGGTATGCATGTGTATATGCTGATATATTGTTTGTTCCCAAGTATGTTTGTGTGTGTGTGTATGTTTGTGTGTGTGTGTGTGTTTATGTGTACATGCACATATGTGCATATTTATTCAGAGGCCTGAAAATAATGGTGTTTTCCTCAGTTGCTCTCTACTTTATTTACTGTGGCAGAAACTGTCACTGAACATGGAGCACTGGGTAACCTATGTAGTCAGCTGGCTTTGTCTTTGCCTCTGAGTGCAGGGATTCTGATGTCACCAGAGCCTGCCTGTGGGGATTATTTAAGGGAAAAAGGTGCACGTTAGAGGGAACTGGAGGGACATGTGGGAAGGCTGAATAAGAAAAACACCAAATGATAGATATATGTTCACATATACAAATGCCACATGAGTGCTATATATCTTTGTGCTTATATGTGTGCATGTTTGTGTGCGTGTCTGTAATATATTCACACATGTTCTATGTGTGCATGTGGAGAGGGCAGAGGCCAAGCTCTGTTGTTTTCCTCACCTTCCACTTTCTGAGACAAAATCTCTAGTTTATCAATGCATGGACCAGACTACCAGGATCATGACTGTCCATGTTTTCTTCTATCTCTGGCTTCCATCTCCATATAAAATACCAAGGATTACAGATGTGTGCTACCGTGTCTGGATTTATACGGAGTCTGGGGATTTGATTTCTAGCTCCCAACACTTGCACAAGTATGTTTGTCCACTGACCACTCTCACCAGTTCCCAACCATTATGTTGCTCGTAAAGTTATTTTCTAAACTTTGTGAAGGTTTATTTCTGCGATTAAATCTCATTTCAATTGTCATAACTGCCACCTTAGATTTCTCATTCTATAACACATTCTGTAACAATCCTTCTTGATTCAGAAAATTTTAGGCTCTCTCCAGACTATGTTATTAATTTCATCCTTCTCAAATACCAATTTTATGATACATACTTGATTGAAACAACAAAATTAATCTATTCTATTCTTGTTGCCAGCTGCTCTGTATTCCCATTCCTAATATCACCTTTCCCCATTTCCCTAATGATGAATATTTCTATAATGGAATGATTTTTAACTACCTTGTTCCTGTGATCCAAGTTGATTGCTTTTCTTGGTGAAAAAGACACACATATTTAGTTTCCCCAAGAGTCAAGTAGAGAACTAAACATGCAGTTAGATCAAAACAATGTATGCATTGATTGATTATTTAATAAAAAATCAGCATGCTATATTATTTGAACTGTCATATAGAAAATCATAATGTGATATTCAATATTAAAATAAAATATCACAGGTGGGGTTTGACTTCAGAAGAAACCTTCAGAGAAATTGTAGGTTAGAAAGCTTCTGTAAGTTGTAGATTGAATTAACTATGCTCTAAATCAGTTGCTGTAAGGTTAGACTGACTGAGTGGCACAGAGTGGAGTAATGGGGAGGCAAGTACAAGTTGTAATTCTCTATTCAGCCCTTATAGCATCAGAAGCTCTGAGGAGTGCTCCAATAATGATTTCAAATCTTAGATGTAGCAATTATTTATTTTCTTCTAAGAACCAAGACTAACCAAGAATTCAGAATGCCTCTTCTGTCTATATACAAGCTGAAAAAGGAAGCATGCCTTTGTCCATACTTTAAGATCATTCCACATTCAGTAAGAACAGCAAGAATGTTCTCAGCTGTAATGCTTTCTTTCCATTAGATGCCAAAGAAGGATAGTCTTCCTTATTATGTTGGAATTATCTAAACTTCTAGGAATTAAAGTCTTTGCTTAACGCTAAGTACTAACACCATTGTTAACTTAGCTGAAACAAAGAAGGGTTGATGCAAACATAACCAAAAGTATAAGGGGAACCATATTTGTATTGGTTAGTAGCATTAATTAAAAAGAGAGAGAGAATGTTTGTGGATGAGTTCCTGCTTCTAATCCTAGCAAATATTCACATATTTTCGATCGGCAGATAGTTGGATGTTTTCCCACATTGGGAGCAACTTTGGCATGTGTAATTGATGCATTGAATATAAAATAGATTTTGAAGTGAAGTGTGTGGAATATGTGTTTATTAAATGCCTAAGGGTGAAGAGGCAACCAAAAATATATTTCCTGACACAGGAGGAGAATGCACAGGCAGTGAGAAAAGCACTTGTGTGAGCTGGCATAGATGGATTAAAGACACAATGATACATTATCTAATGAACTGAAGGCACATAAACTTTAAGAACACACAACAAATACAATAAAATATGACTGTGGTGTGGCTTGCTTGTTTCCTCCAAATCTTTGAGTATTGACATCTATCACCCAATGAAAGGTTCAAATAACATGGAAATACAATCGACTAGCGTGTATATGGATTAGTGTTTGAGGGCTATTTAGGATGGAATTATTGTCCCTGGTCACTTTATAAAACAAGAAAGATCCCAAAAGAAGCACTGATATGAATGCTTCTCTGTGAGGCTACTTAATACTTCAGGACTCTGCTAACAAGAAGGATACCATCAGAAAGTCTGCAATGCTTCTTCTCCAGAACTCTGAGTAGTCAACCAACTTCATGCATGATTTAATGCACCTTCTAGTAGGAAATCATCAACAAAACTGGACTGACACATAAGTTGTTTGGCAAGGACTATAGACAAGTCAGTTAAACAGTAGATGTCAGTTTATTCATCTGGAAAAATCATGAGATTATGTTCCTGCTACAGTGTCATGTAACTATTTTTGTCACTATGGGACCATAAGCTCCATCCACACTAATCATACATTATACTGTTAAACAACATTCCCTTTGGCATACAACTTTAGCATGGGTATTACTATGAATATTAATGTGCATTTTGGTCAGTTTCAAAAGACTGTTAATAAGTTACTGTGGATTGAATGCAATAGATTGAGATACTGATACAGAAAAGATACTGATACTAGAAAAAGCCATATAAAGGCAAAGACACTTTCTCAGCCCAGATGTTAGCAGATGAGAAAAAAGGAAAGAACTAAATAGTGATAGCCAGAGTTCTAGAGAAACAAAGTAAATTTAAGCTAAATAATTGAACTAAAAAAGTAATAGAGGAGTTGAGACAGGTAGGCTGGTATGCATATTAGAAAAGCAGTGAATCCATGTGTGTATGATAGAAAGTAGGAAGTACATAGGGATATATAATGCATAAAAGTAAGCCTATTTTTATTCTAGTATTTTTAAAATTTAACAGTAATTTATGTTTTTTTCTAGTCACTTGGAGTTGATGCTCTTGTCTTTTTTCAGGTAAGTGTTGTATATCTTATGTGCTGTATCTTTTCGAAGATATTTTACTCTTCTTGCTTATTTATACTATAATTGCTTGAGAACCTACTTGTGTCATATATTATAACCTTTTATTTTTCTTTTATTCTTTTTTATATATTTTTTACAAGCCAGATTTTATTCCTCCCCTCATCCACCGTCCAACTGTGCAACATCCCATACTTTCTACTCACCCACCTATCTCCATGAGGATTTCCCACCCCCCTCCCCACCTGACCTCTAAAATCTCTGGAGCCTCCAGTCTCTTGAGGGTTAGGTGCATCATCTCAGATTGAACATAGACCCAGCAGTCTTCTGCTGTATATGTGTTGGGGGTCTCATATCTGCTGGTGTATGCTGCCTGTTTAGTAGTCTAGTGTTTGATAGATCTCAGGGATCCAGAATAATTGAGATTGCTGGTCCTCCTACAGGGTCACCCTCCTCCTCAGCTTCTTTCTTCCTATCTCTAATTCAACCACAGGGGTCATCAGCTTCTTTCCATTTCTTTGGTGCAAGTATCTGCATTTGACTCTTTCAGTTGCTTGTTGGGTCTTTCAGAATGTTGTTATGACAGGTGCCTTTTTGTGAGCGCTCCATAGCCTCAGTAGTAGTGTGAGGCCTTGGGACATCCCTATAAGCTATATACCACTTTGGGCCTGTCACTGGACCTTCTTTTTCTCAGATTCCTCTCCATTTCTATACCTGTAGTCTTTCAGACAGAAACAATTATGGGTCAGAGTTTTGACAGTGGGATGGCAACCCCCTCCCTCATTTTATGTCCTGTCTTCCTGTTGGAGGTGGACTCTATAAGTTCCCTCTCCCTACTGTTGGAAATTTTATTTAAGGTCCCTCTCTTTGAGTTCTCAGAGTCCCTTACCCTCCCAGATATCTGGTGCAATCTGGAGGGTCCCACCAACCTCCTATATCCTGAGGTTACCTATTTCCATTTTTTCTGCTGGCCCTCAGGGATTCAGTCCTTTTCCCTCATCAAATATGAGATCAGGTTCCCCTCTAGCGCCCCACCCCATGTCCAGATTCTGTCCCAGGTCCCTCCCTCCCTCCCCACTTGTGATTGCTTTCATCTCCCTCCAAAGTGGAACTGAGGAGTCCTCACTTGGGCCCTTCAACTTGTTGACTTCTGTGAACTGTTTCTTAGGTATTCTGTAGGGTTTTTGTGCATGCATGATTGTGCATGCATGTGTGTGTGTATGTGTGTGTGTGTGTGTGTGTGTGTGTGTATGTGTGTGTGTGTGGTGTATAATATCCACTTATTAGTGAGTATATACCATGCATGTCCTTTTGTGTCTGAATTACCTCACTCAGGATGATATTTTCTAGTTCTATCCATTTGCATGTAAAACTCAGGATGTCCTCATTCTTAATAGCTGAGTAATATTCTGTTGTATAAATAAACCACATTTCTGTATCCAGTTTTCTATGGTGGGACATCTGGGTTGTTTCCAGCTTCTGACTATCACAAACAAGGCTGCTATGAACATAGTGGAACATGTGCTCCTATGGCATGATAGGACATCTTTTGGGTATATTCCCAAAAGAGATATAGCTGGGTTTTCAGGTAGATCTATTTCCAATTTTCTGATAGAACTAAACTGAGAATTCACAACAGAGGAATCTCATATGGCTGAGAAGCACCTAAAGAAATGTTCAAGGTCCTTAGTGATCAGAGAAATACAAATCAAAAAGACCCTGAGATTCCACCTTGCACCAATCAGAATGGCTAAGATCAAAACCTCGGGTGACAACAAATGTAGGCAAGGATGTGGAGAAAGAACAACCCTTCTCCATTGCTGGTGATATTGGTTATGATCATTCACATTGAGTCCTGGAAGACTCTCCTATCTCAGGTCTCTGGGAATTTCTAGAGGTTTGCCCAGCCCCCACATCTGGTAGCTGTACATTAGAAAATTTTTTGAACAGACCAATAATGGCTCAGGTTCTAAGATCGACAATTAATAAATGGGACCCTCTGAAACTGAAAAACTTCTGAAACTCAAAGGACACTCACTGTTAAGAGAACAAAATGGCAACCTACAGACTGGGAAAAATTTCACTAACGCTACATCTGACAGAGGGCAAATATCCAAAATATATAAAGAATTCAAGACACTAGATTCCAACAAGCTAAATAACCCAATTAAAGAATGGGGTACAGAGCTAAACAGAGAGTTCTCAAAACACGAATCTCAAATGGCCATGAAGCAAATAAAGAAATAGTCAACATCTTCAGTCATCAGGGAATGTAAATCGAAATGGCTCTGAGACTCCACCTTATATCAATAGAATGACTAATACAAAATACTCAAACAACAGCACATGCTGGTGAGGTTGTGAAGAAAGTTAAACACTCTTCCATTGCTGGCGGGTTTATAAAGTTGTACATCCTCTCTGGAAATCAACCTGGTGATTCCTCAGAAAATTGGGAATGTTCTACCTGAAGACCCAAATATACCACTCCTGCATATATACCCAAAAGATGTTCCACCATATCAGAAGGATACATGTTCCACTATGTTCATAGTGTCCTTATTCACATAGCTCTAAACTGCAAGCAACCCAGATATCTCATTCTGAATGGATATAGAAAATGTGGTTCATTTATACAATCAGATACTATCCACCTATTAAAAATAAGGATAATGTGAAATTTGTAGGCAAAAGGATGAAACTAGAAAATATCATCATGAGTGAGTTACTCAGGACCACCAGTCTGGAATTTAGAACAGTAGCATGTGGTAGAAGTTTGGAAGTTTGGGTACTGTTTTTATTAGACAACACCACAAAGGGTTGTGTCTAGATTCTAGGTCTAACTATGGGTCATTCCTTATTAAGGGATTTAGGAGAAAAATAAAGATCATCAAATAAGATAGAAAGGGACAATTGTAAGAAAAAGAGAAAAATAATACTATGCAATCATGTTGCTTCTAGATCTAAGTGAAAGACATATTCTGAAGTGAAGATTGACTGGGTAAATTAGAACAAATATCCTAAGATGTTCAAGATGTCCATAAATTTAATAGTAGATTTAGTAAATTGTTGATCACTGATAATCTCTTCAATGAGATTTCTCTTTTTGAGGATATTTTATGCAGTACTTAGGATAGAAGCCAGGTTTTTACACATGCTGGAAGTGTTCTTTCACTGAGCCACTTCAACAGCCTTATGATAACATTTCAATGTATTGTCCCTCTTATTGAAAATAGATTTGCTTCACATAGAATATATTATGATTATTTTCCTCTCTCCCAATTCCTCACCAATTTCCCTCCCATCTGAACTCAATCCCTTTCTGTCTGTAATTAGAAAAGAAAAGACTTCTAAGAGAAAACAGAGAAAGATAGCAAAATGAAATACAGTAAGATAAAACCAACACAATCATGTTGAAATGGACAAAGCAAACCAAAGAAGGAAACAAGCCTCAGCAGATAGTACTAGCATCAGAGACCTTCTCATTCATATACTTAGTGGCCCCATAAAAATATTAAGATGAATGCTATAGTATTTATGTAGATGAATTGATGCAGACCTTTGAGGACCTGTGCTTTGTGTTTCAGTCTCTGTGAGCTCATATGAGCTTTGCTCAGTTGATTTAGAGGGCTTCATTGTCCTGGTGCCATCCATATCCTCTGGCTCTTACACACACTCTTTCTGCATTCTCCTCTACAGGGTTTCCTGAGCTCTAACAGGAGGGATTTGATGGAGATACCCCATTTAGAGATGTCTATTTCAAGTTTCTGTATAACATCTGGCTGTGGGTCTTTGTATTTGTTTCTATCTGCTGCAGGAGAAAGCTTCTCAGAGAATGGCTGAATAAAGCTCTGATCTAAGAGTATATCACTAGCAGTCATCACTATTTTTAAAAGAAAATTAGTAACAACATTTGTTTTATTACATACACACACACACACACACACACACACACACACACACACACACACACAGCTATCTAGTCCCCAGTTCTTGGTCTTAAAGACAGTGTTGGGTATGTGTTCCATCTTATCAAGTGGACATTAAATCAAATCAGATATTTTCAGTGCAGTTCTAAAGAAGTTCCATCTTTCTTATTTTTGAGAAATTGAATACATTTCAAACTTAAGTTCAGCTATTTTTTCCATTGAAATTTGATAGTTATTAATGGTATCTGATTGCCATTTAGGAATCTTGAATACATCTTTTGAGAATTTGTTTATTAAAAGGAGAAGTTTCTTTAGTAATATGAAATATCAAAACCAGAATAAAAGAAAATTATTTACTATTTATAGGTTTTGCATTCTGGTTATCTTTTTGATAACATTCCAAATGGATTATATTATTGATCTAGAGAGGATTCTTGGAATAATCGGCAAAATATTCAAGAGTTCTAAACAAACTCTCATACAAATGTAGGCAAAGCAATTTCTTTTCATATTTTTGACTTAATGTAAAATAAAGTAGGTCATACCAATAGAGGTGTGCAAAGGAAAATTAATATAAATACCGAGTTTATCCCCAAGGTATATAGGCTAAATTATCATAATGTTCATTTTGGTTTACATCTCTTCTTTTGGTTTTCCTTTATGTAAAATGAATAAATAATGGTTTTTATTTTCATGTTTATTTGTAATAGCTTAAGTACCCACACCTCTATGTGCATGTGAGTAAAGATACCAGAGAATCTCACGCTAGGAATTGAATTCAGATCCTTTACAGAAGTACATGCTCTTAAATGAGGAGTCCTATTTCTGTCTCTGCTTTCGTTTTAGAAGAAAGGAGACACCACTACTTGTTCCACTGCACCTAATCACTGAAAAGCTAGAACTTCTAGTCCAGTATTTGAAAGAAACTGGATCTCAATAAAAAACAAACAAATAAAAACAAACAAACAAAAAAAGAGAAAACAGATCTCTACATAAGCATGGGGGGTTGCATTCTTCAATTTTTGGCAACAGTGGTCAATCAAAACACTTCCTTATAATGACCTATACTACTCTTACTGTATTTGTTTACTTTCTGTCAGCATGACAAAACACCAGTGGACACAGCATAAAGATGAAAGTCTCCTTTTTGACAGTCGACAGTTAATTTGTTAAAAGTTACCACATTATATCTTGTTGGTTTGCCATGTTTGTATGTTTTGTGTCCTTTCACAGTAACAAAATTTGATCAGAGACAGACAGACAAACAGAAAATATTTTCAGAGTAAACAATGATGAGCTTAGAACAAAAATGCTCTAACTGTACACTGAGTATATGCTGGCACTTCCTTATGATTGCCCTCAAAAGCAGCCTCATCTGCCTTTACTTTTTACACATAGTTTACATACACCAAGTATAGCTTTCTAGATTTTCCCAGCGACCTTCACAATGATTAGCTTGTGCCTCAAGTCCATATCAAAAGCCACATCATCTGTAGGGATCCCACTGGCGGTCAAAGGACAAGAGTGCTTAAAAGCATTCATTTATACAAATATCACATCTGCCATGTGAGAGTAAAGTCCTATTGATATTGCCTCTGACAGAATTAGAAAGAAAGGGTAAGTTATAGCATCTATTACACTGCTGTGGATGGGCTAACATCTTCTGTGATGAAACCACAGAGGAACCCTGATACCATGTCCATCACAGTGAAGCAGAAGTTCATTTTGCTTTATTATTTAAGTTCACAGCAAGCTGTCTCCTTCGTCTTTTGTTCTGTGTCAAGGCAGAAAGAATATGACAGATTAGTGCAGCAAAAAAAAAAAAGCTTCTATCTCATTACAGCTAAGAAACATTAAGAGGGACAGGAAGGGATAAAGACAATATACACCTATAAAATGTAATCTTCCACTAATCCACTCATGGTCTACTTATCTATGATTCGCCCACTGATAAGATTTTTATGATCAAGGTCTATTCACCTCTCAGCTACCAGCTAGGGAAAAAGTCTGGATCCCATGTGCCTTTCTTCGGGGAGTGGGGAGTCACAACACATCAAATTTGAAACAGGAGCCCTGATGAAACTGATAACAATGCTTTGGGATATCACCAGTGTTCAACAAATATATTCAAATTGAGACACGCATTGATAGTGGTTACTTACTTCAGGAGCAGGTTCTTTCTTTGACTACTTATGAATCTCCAACTTTCCATCAATTTTGTACTGTCAACCATCTCCAAACTGTGTTTCTTCTTATGTCTATGCATTGTAAGATTGCTTCATTTTCCAATATTTCTTTTTTTCTCCTGACATCTTAACATCTCTTCTCCCATATCCCAGCTGTTAAAGCTCTACTTATCTTCTTTATTATCTTCTACTAGGCCTCAAATTAGTGTTCCTGTTTTTGCAAGAGTAATTGTGAAGGAGACCTTGCATCATCCCTGACAGTGTTTCCTTTTCTACTAAGTAGTTGTCAAATTTAGCAGGCTTGTTTGTAGTCAGATTACCTACACATAGGATAGGTTTTAGACTGAAGTTGTAACCCCAAGTAACTGACCACAAACAATATTTTCTTAAGTTTAATAACATTTGTAGTCATAAATATCATCCAATTTGTGGTATAACTAAACTGGCTTTGCTAATTTGACAGTCATTTGCCAATAAAATATTTAATATGGAAGTGTCCTTCAATACACAGAATCATGGAAAATTAGTTTTGTAAGGGACCTTCATAATCAATGTCAATCTGACCTATTTCATTGCTGAGAAAGCCTGAGGCAATGAGCTTATATTATTTTATTTTATTTTATTTTTTGTGGTAGATACAACTGAAGCTTGTAGAATTATTAGTGTAAGGAGTCCTGGACTACAGACTATGTTGTCTTGAATATAACAGTACAATTAGTCATTTACTGTGCTCCTGTCTAAAATGAGCAAAATATATTTGAAAGTATACATTTCTTAGACTATACATTTTTCATTTTATATTAAAATTTAGCCATGGAGATATATGAATTAAAATAAATAGAAATTTAATTCTCCTCAAAAAATAAGTAGAAAGAAAGTGTAAGATTTTATTGTTGGTGTCAGGATGCTCACTGTAGTGGCTATTCCTGGTTGTCAACTTGACTAAATCTGGAATGAACTAATCAAGAATTGGAATGCTCACCTATAATCCTAATCTGGAGACTCAGAGATACAAATTTCTGACCTGGATCTTGGCATGGAGATCTTGAAGCATAGTAATGATGAATTCCAGAAGATTAATATAAGGAAATCTCTGAGTTCAAGTTCATCTGGATTAAAGGGCTGGTGGCACACGCCTTTAATCTGGGCCACACCCTCTGCTGGAGACCTATATAAGGACATTGAAAGAAGAAATAACCAGATGTATGATTGTTCACTGACTCATGGGCTGTAGTCAATGGATTGGCTGGATGGTCAGGGATGTGGAAAGATCAAAATTGGAAAATTGATGAGAAAGACATCTGGGGAAGAAATATGTGGATAGATCTCTCCAAATGGGCAAAGGAAGTGAAGATATTTTTGTCCCATGTAAATGTTCACCAAAAGGTGACTTCAGCTGAGGAGGAGTTCAACAGTCAAGTAGATAAAATGACCCATTCTTTGGACAGTCAGCTTATTTCCACAGCAAGTCCAGTCAGTGCCCAATGGGCACATGAACAAAGGGGTCATGGTGGCCGAGACAGATGTTATGCTTGGGCTCAGAAACATGGACTTCCACTCAACAAGGCTGACCTGGCTACAGCAGCTGCTGAATGTCAGATCTGCCAACAGCAGAAACCAACACTGAGCCCCAGATATGGCACCATTCCTTGAGGTGATCAGCCAGCAACCTGGTAGCAGGTTGACTGCACTGAACTACTTCCCCTGTGGGAAGAACAACGTTTCATTCTTACTGTAGTAGATATTTATTCTGGTTATGGATTTGCCTTTCCTGCATGTAATGCTTCTGCCAAAATCACCATCTGTGGCCTCAGAGAATGCCTTATCTATCTTCATGGTATTCCACACAGTATTGCTTCTGACCAAGAACTCATTTCACAGCCAGAGAAGTGCGACAGTAGGCCCACGATCATGGAATTCACTGGTCTTACCATGTTCCCTATCATCCTGAAGCAGCTGGTCTGATAGAATGATGGAATAGCCTTTTGAGGACACAGATACAGCGCCAATTAGGTGGCAACAGTATGGAGGGCTGGGGCAGAGTTCTTCAGAAGGCAGTATGTGCTTTGAATCAACGTTCAATATATGGTACAGTTTCTCCCATAGCCAGAATCCATGGGTCCAGGAATCAAGGGGTGGAAAAGGGAACAGTTCCACTCACTATCACTCCTAGTGACCCTCTAGGAAAAGTTTTGCTTCCTGTCCCCATACCTTTAGGTTCTTCTGGCCTAGAACTTTTTGTTCCAGAGGGGGCAGGGCTCCTACCAGGAGCCACAACAAACATTCCATTGAACTGAAATCTCAGACTTCCCCCTGGCCATTTTGGACATCTAATGCCCTTAAACCAACAGCCTAAGAAAGGAATAACAGTGTTAGGAGGGGTAATAGATCCAGATTACCATGGGGAAATTTGATTGCCTCTCCACAATGGAGGTAAGCAGGATTATGTCTGGAGTGCAGGAGATTCCTTAGGGCGTCTTTTAGTACTACCATGTACTGTGATTAAAGTCAATGGCAAACTACAACAGCCTAATCCAAGCAGGATGACAAAGGACACAGACCCATCAGGAATGAAGGTATGGGTCAATCCTCCAGGAAAAGAGCCAAGATCTGCTGAGGTGCTTGCCAAAGGTGAAGGAAATACAGAATGGGTAGTAGAGGAAGGTAGTTATAAATACCAGCTAACACCACGTAACCATTTGCAGAAACGAGGATTATAAATAATATGAATTCTTCTCTCTTATTTTGTTAAGGATACATTTGTCTTTCTTCCAATTTCTTTAACATCAATTGGTATTAAGACACTTAAAGAATGTTACCAAAAGACATTTCCCCGTTGTAAATTTACAAATGTGTTTGAGATTGTACAAGGAATAGTTATGTCATGTTAGGCATATTCCAGACCTTGTTATTGTTCCATGTGGACATGAGATATTATTTGTGTCAAGTTGACAAGGGGTGGATTGTAGTGGCTATTCCTGGTTGTCAACTTGACTAAATCTGGAATGAACTAATCAAGAATTGGAATGCTCACCTATAATCCTAATCTGGAGACTCAGAGATATAAGTTTCTGACTGGGATCTTGGCATGGAGATCTTGAAGCATAGTGGCTATGAATTTCAGAAGATTAATATAAGGAGTTCAAGGTCATCTGGATTAAAGGCATGGTGGCACACACCTTTAATCTGGGCCACACCCTCTGCTGGAGACCTATATAAGGACATTGGAAGAAGGAAGATTCACCCTAGCTTTTCCTGGCCTGCCTCGTGGAACTGAGCAACTGCTAGATCCTTGGACTTCCATCCACAAGTACTGCTGACTATTGTTGGGGAGTTAGACTACAAATTGTAAGTCATCAACAAATTCCCTAACTATATAGAGACTACCACACGTTATGTGACTCTAGAGAACCCTGACTAATACACTCACTTAACAAGACCTGACATCTCTCCTTAGCTATTTGGATTCTTTTCATAGAGTTTAAATCCCCTTGTTCTTATGCACACACAAAGAAATAGATTTATCTTACCTCCCTATGATAATGCTTGATAGTTTAAAGCATACCATATTTCAATATAACCATTTTAATAATTTCACTGTAAAACACACATCTTCGTGTGTTTATATATGTACACACACAACACACACACACATACACACACATATACATATATATATATTGCTTTTCTGAGGCCTTCTTGTTTGTGTAAAACCTTGTTATAGAAATGAAGTGCTGGTCAGCTACATGGCAGTAAGTACACACTGTTCTTTTTACATAGCAAGAAAATGGAAGCAAAGTTGACCTAACTTCTTTAGTTTCATCAAATAAGTGGTTTCTTTTCCTACTCTGTGCCAGCTTGAATTACAAACAACTCCTAGAAGCATCTGTTTTCACTAAATTTGACAGCCAGGAAGGATGGTCACAATTTCAGCAGCTGTTATTTTTTTCCCTTTACTGAGATGAGCAGTGAGACCACAGTGTCTAGAGACTTGTTTGATTACTCAGCAGGACAGCAGAATCTATAGCAGAATGATGATAGGAGGAGTAAGGAGAGAGGAGAGAGAGGAAGCCATGAGACAAGCAAGCATCAAAAATGCAGGGCTTCATAAGCAGGATCCAAAAATAATTTAGAAAAAAAAAACTGTAGTAATCACAGGCTGACCAGAAAGACAATGGCTGATGTAAAGCAGCAGAAGTCAAGAACAGATTTTTGAGGGTTCTAAGTGTAGAGATTATATCAGCTGAGTCATAGGCATCATTATTTTCAAAGCAGATTTATGTGTTTATTGACAATGAAGCTAGTAAGTGGCCGTTTGTTTAAAAATATTAATAAGTTTCAAAGAGAACATTTGATTCAAATGTCTTCAGGAAAATACATGTGTTTCCTGGTTCAACAAGTGATAACAAGAAAAAGTTAAAACCTGGATTTGAAGATCCAAACCAGACTGGAGGAGCTGGGGGTGGGGGGTTCTGCAGTCTCATGGGAAGAACGACGATGATATTGGCCAACCAAATGCCCCAGGGCTCCCAGGGTCTAAGCCGTCAACCAAGGGGTACACATGGTTCCAGTCAAAAGAGTGGCAGAGATGCCTTGTCGGGCATCAGTGGGAGGACAGATTCTTGGTCCTATGAAGGCTCAATAGATGCCCCAGCATGGGGAAATTGAGGAGGAGCATGGGAGTGGGTTGGGTGGAGGAGCATATTCTTGGAGGCAGGGGGTGGGAGGATGAGTTGAGGATTTTTGGGGAGGGGGAAAACCTGGAAGGGGTATAACATTTGAAATGTAAATGAAGAATATATTCAATAAGAAAAGGGAAAAAAAGAAGAAGATCCAAACCAGAGAGAAAATAAGTGAAATAGAATAAAGAAGCACCCCGCCCCCACATACACACAATTAAAATGGAAAGATTCTTAGTAATGTGCCCTCTCCTTGACATGTGATAGAGATATGAAGAACAATGCATCTGTGATGTAAATAATCCAATTTAGAAACACTTTTAAATAGAGCAATTCATGGCTTGGTTTCTAGGAACTCTGAGGGGTCAGAGTTTGTTAATGTTATTCTTCCTATGGAGTCGTAGTCACCTTCAGCTCCTTTAATCCTTCCCCTAACTCTTCCACAGTGGTCCCTGATAAAAGTCTACTAATTGGCTGTAAGTTTCTGCATCTGTCTCAGCCAGCTGCTGGTAGAGTCTCCCAGAGGGCAGTCATGCAGGCTCCTGTCTGCAAGCACAACACATCAGTAATAATGTCAAGGTTTGGTACTGGGATGACCTTTAAGTCACCAACCAAACAGCATACTTGGGCTGGACCTTGGCCCCCTGCACATATGTAGCAGAGGACTGCCTTGCCTGGCCTCAGTGGGAGGCCAATCCTTTACAAACTTGATGCCCCAGGGAAGGGGGATGCTGGCAGGGGTGAGGTGGGAGTGGGTGGCTGGGTGGGACAATACTCTCTCAGAAGCAAAGTGGATGGAGGATTGCGTGAAGAACTCAGGGTGGGGTGACCTGGAAGGGGAAAAAACAATTGGAATGTAAATAGATAAGTTAATTTATTATAAAAAAAAATAAGAAAAAGAATCTACTTATCACATATTAAATAAATAAATAAATAAATAAATAAATAAATAAATAGTTGGTAGGTGTGGCAGCTAGAGTGAGCCGGAACTCATATGGATAGAACGATGTCTTTTTTCTTGTTAAAGTAAATTCCCAGAGGATGTAGTGAACTATTTAGAAGAATCCCCAATAATTTATTTCACACAGTTCTAAAGACTTGAATGTCCAATATCAAGGTTGCAGTGTTCCCTCTCTGATGAGGGCTGGCTTGTGGTTCAATATATTGCTGCTTTATTTTTATCTTTCCCTAGTATCACAGAAAAGGCTAGGGACTGCTGTAGGATCCCTTAAAATGGCACTAGTGGTCCCATTTATAAGATTTGAGCCTTTATGTCCTGAGTACTTCCCAGAGGCCCTGTATCCAAATGTCACACTGGACTTTGGTTTCTCCTTACAAAATTTGTATGCAGAGGCTGGAATTAAATCCTGGCATTCTAGTCTAGCTTTTGCTATCACATTGTCATGCTTTTCACATATGTATTAATTTCTTCCCAATGGTGTGCAAAACCTTAATGTGTTCAGCCACCAATTCTAAAGTCATCACTTTAATAGTTAAGTCAAAAATAGTCACACAGGATATAATACATCCCGAAGCATATTCTCTTCCAGCTACAAACCTATAAAGCCAAACATCTTTTCTGCTTCATTGGAATTACACGCATAAAAAAGACACCCTGTTCTGAAAGAGTGCTGTGAAAGATGAAAGCGTGACAGGTCCCAATAAAAACCAAGGAGTACACATGGGTCCAGCTGCATAAGCAGCAGAGGATGGTCTTGTCAGGCATCAATGGGGGGAGAGGTCCTTGGACCTATGAAGGCTTGATAGATGCCCCAGTGTAGGGGAATCGAGGGCAGGGAGGCTGGAGTGGGTCGGTGAGTGGGTGGAAGAATACCCTCATTTAAGAAGCAAGAGGGGGGATGGGATATGGGCTTTCCGGGAGGGGGGTGGACTGGGAAAGGGGATAACATTTGAAATGTAAATAAAGAAAAAATCCAATAATGAAAAATGTTTAAAAAAATAAATAAAGAAGACTAAAGCAGAGTAGGGAAAATTCCATTAGATACTCAGGATTAGGAAAACTGATTCCCCTAGTTAGCTTTCATTCCCAATTGGATATACCCTACATTCATCCAAGAGAAAAGCTTAGATTGAGAAATTGCCTATATCAATTTGATTTATGTTTATGAGTGATTATTTTTATTATTGACTGATACAATATGGCACAGCAAATATTGACTATAGGGCTACATACTCAAGTGGTACTGAATTACAGAAGAAAAATAGTTAAGGGTAAGGAAGCCAGAGGGTGAGCCTGTAAGGAAGCCAGAGGTTGAGCCTGCAGAAAGCATTCCTTCATGGTTCCTCCCTCTGGGTTTTTGCCTTGAGTTCTTGTCATGAATTCTCTCAGAGAATGACACAGAGTTTAGGTCAAAGAAACATTTTCAGTTCAAGGTTGCCTTTTTTGTCAAAACTATTTGTCATAGTAGTCAGATAGAACTAAATTAATAACTTTGAAATGCTAATTTCCTGCCTTTCTGGGCACTCCATGACAATGGCACAGATTTCCTAATGCTCTTGAACCAAAAGTAGCCCAGTGTTGAACCATTCTGGACAGAGGCCTTGTCCAGAGGAATAAGAATTCCTAATAAGCTCCAAATCACTTTATGGTCATTCTTCTACTGTCTTGAATGATAGCCCCTGGATTCTTCCATGTGACTGTCTAGTCTCTATCAAACAAAACTTTGGACATGTGTACTAAAAACATTTCTCATTATTTTCAATAATGATAAACTGAAAGTTGCCAACACCTTTATTTCTTGCTCCTTGTTGCTTACCACTTTCATCTTTAATTTTGTTCTTGACTTTAGCTATAAGTAGGCAAGGGCAGCCAGGTGACTCCTATAAGATTTTGCTAAGAGATTTCTTTGGTAAAAGATCTGGTGTTATCACCTCCAAGTTGTCCATTGTACAGAACATTGGGAATACAACACTACAGTCTACTTCCTTAGTGTTTCATGATAGAACATTCTTTCACTATCAATAATGCAGCATTGAAAAATATATAAATGGTATCTCATCATAATGGGCTTTATTACATTTAGGCTATACATACGTGTTCTGGATCCTTTCTGGTGATCTTTCTGAGTCCTCATAAGTATGGTCTATAGTGTCCTGTTCATAAACTGATACATTCGTATGACATATATCTGAAAACTCCTTCAGCCTGTACCTATTATGCAGCTCTCAGGATGTTTCTACAATTCCATGTACTTCTTAGAGGACTGTCCCCACTTACTGATACATATGTTTGTTTGTGTCCTCACCTCTATAAAAGAACAATATAGATGGCAAAATTTAAAGAATAATGTATTGGTCAATATTTTTGTCACTGAGACCCAAAAGCCAACAAAAGAGCTTAAAGGAGTAAGAATTTATTTCAGCTTATTATTTCAGACTCATTAGTTTACAATATTTGTTTCTGTTGAATCTATCCAAGGTGAGTAAGGAGCTTATGAAAGAAGGTACTCTTTACCTCGTGGAGATTGAGACTCAGAATGAGACACAGAACCAGGGAAATATGAATACATCAATTATGGACTTTTTTTTTTATTAGATATATTCTTTATTTGCATTTCAAATGATTTACTCTTTCTCTCAGTAGTCCTTTGCTTCCTTCAGGTCTCGCAAGTTCCCTAAATAGTGCTATCAAGTGGGAATGCAGCTGCATCTATGGGAAGAACTTCATATACAAACTGAATATATAGACATAAATTTCTCACAGTTCCAGAGGTCAACAATTCCAAGATCAATATATGTGTTGATGGAGTTTCTGGTGAGTGTTTGTTTTCTGCTCCACACAAAAAGAGAACTTTCACTTCATTTACTTTTGTTTTTCTTTTTTTGAGGGGGGTGGGTTTTTGGCATGTTGCCAAAGGGAGTGTACAGATATCTGTAGTACCATTTATAGGGATATAATTTACTATATGTTGTGCCCCACAGACATCACCTTGAAATATCACATTGTATATTATGTTGCAAATTTGACTTTTAGATGGAGAAATATACATCCTGTCCATGGTAGCATCTATTTCTTACCCATTGAGATTATAAAGATCCTATGACAAGTATTTCTACATAAATTTTTAAGTATAAAATTAAGTTTTGATAACTAGATTTTTTTCTTCAGAAGTTTTCTATTTAAATTTTAAATGAAGTATTTTCTCTTCAAAAGAGTTATTATTTTATCTCTAGACTGGGTCACAGTGACCCCAATTATTCTTTTGAGAACAAAAGAGTGTTCAGTTCCATGTATGGAAACTTGTAGAACTTTTTTACTGTTCCTTATTAGAGAGATCTTTAATAGAGAAGAATTCCCAAGACAAAGAAGGGTTTCAAAACTTAGTTTTTGCTATTCAAAACCTTACTGTAAATATTCTGAGGGAAAAGACATGGCTTATATTTTATCCAGTTTTGACACATGTTTGACATAACTCAATATATTGGAGAAATTGGATTGATAAACTATATAAACTAGTCTTATTTCCTATTCACTTTTTTTTTAGTTTGATTATAAAGACATTATTCAAAGGTCATCTTGGTTTTACAGGAAAGAAAATAAAATATAACCAATGTTTCTATTAGTGAAAAAATGATACAACTCATTTTGGTGACATGATGGAAAGATGGAAAATTAATAGGATTGATGTTGAAGAAATAGGTATGCTTCAGTTCAGATGGATATGTTTCAAAACCGAAAGTAAATTCAGGCTTACAAGTCAAGCATGTCAAAATGTACTTAGGAGAACTTTGTACACATAAGATGTTGAAGCTGAGCTCTGGAGAAGAATACATTCCAAAAATTTCCAATAGGAAATTACATTTTTATCAGTTCTGCAAAATGTTCAAAGGATAGAGCATCTGGCAGGAAAGGGAAATTCATTGAGCTTACAATAATTTCAAAATAAGTATCAAGAATACTATTTACAAATTTATGTCTTGGTTTTCAATGAACTAATAAGGCTACATTGCCATTTGCATTTTTAAAAATTGCTATGGTATATTTTAGTAAAACACAAATGTGGATTTCTATCTCTTTGAAATAAAATATTTCAATAAGGCTTCAGCATGAATAAGAACTTCCAGATGCAGTTTTCAAGGCTCTAGTTACAAGAAAAATCTTCCGTGGCAATGTACATTTACTTAAGAGATTCAGCTTCTTTTCCTTTCTGTATTCCATCTAGATGGTGCTTCTATTACAAGATAGTGTGGTAACATTTAAATTGAACATATGTATACATTTTTGATCATTTTTCCTAATAATTATTTAAATCTTTTTTATTATTGCAGTTCAGTTCTTACGAACCCTACTTTTATTGAATACACTTGCCATGAATCTCGCCTTCAGCATTAATTTAAAGTTTATGTATATTAAGAAAAAAATCACCTCCTCTCTTTCTTCCTTCCCTCCTCGCATACCCTTTAACTCTGAGAATATATCAAAAGAATCTGGCTGTTTATATCTGATAGTGCCCTTAAAGGGAACATTTATTGTGCAGTATTATACACCTATTTTGTTTTATAATGTTTTCAACTTGATTTTGGATAAAATAAATAAATATTAAAATTAAAATATTAAGATAGTTTTTTTTTCTCATCACTGTGCTTTGTCTAGTTCTGAAAGTTTGGATGTATGCTATTTATATTACCATAAAACAACAAATGAACTTAATCAAACTTTTCTTTTATTTTAAAGGACAATTTATATATTTATATTCCAGTCATTGCACCCCCTCGGTCCACAGTCGCACAGTTCCTCATCCCATCCCTCCTTCCCCTTGCCTCCAAGAGGGTGCTTACCCTCACCAGGCCTTTTCCTTCCCAGGAGACTCAAGTCTCTTGAGGATTAAGCACATCTCCTCTCACTGAGACCAGACCAGGCAGTCCTCTGTTATATATGTGCCAGGTACCTTGGACTGGTCCCTGTATACTCCTGGTTGGTGGCTCAGTCTCTGGGAGTTCCTTGAGGTCTGGGTTAGTTGTGTATGCTGGTATTCCAGTGGGGCTGCTCTCCCTTTCAGCTTTTTTAATCCTTCCCCTAATTCAACCTTAGCGATCTCCAAATTCAGTCCAGTGGTTGGATATAAATATCTGCCCCGTCTCAGTAAGCTGCTGGTGTGGCCTCTCAGAGGACAGCTATGTCAGGCTTCCATTTGTAGAGACATCATTGCAACAGTAATAGTGCTAGGCCTTGGGGATGTACCTCCATGAGATAGATCCCACGTTGGGCCAGTCATTGGAACACCTTTCATTCAGTCTCCTCTTTTAATTTTGTCCATTTCTTAAGGAAATTATGTTAGTTTGGCTCATAAAATGACTTCTATCCAAAGATGAAGATTTACACACACACACACACACACACACACACACACACACCGCCCACACACATATAGTTATAATAAGTCTTTGATGAATAAATACAATCATCCACATATATCTATACACAACAACACACACACATATATACCACCCTCCTCAGTAGTTTTTAAGTTTCAAACCTTAAGTAATTTTTCACATATTGTTCATTGATTGCTAAAGATTCCAGCAGACTTTTAGGTTATTCTCACATAAATATACTGCTCTATTATCTATTAACTTAGAGAATCATTTGTGATGGTTCTGAAAATATTCTTCATAGAAGTGCAAATGCTAATTGTTGACATACCATTGCTTGAATATTTACTAGGTTCCTTGGTATGTGATACTCTAACAAAACATAATGGACTGGCTAGCTTAAACAATAAACAGTAACTGTCACATTTGTGCGAGTTGTAAAATGACCAACATTAAGGTAATGGCATAGTCAGAGCAAATGAGTGATCTTCAGATGAATATCTTTCCACTACATCTTCACATAATCTGAAGAGAAAGCTGACATTTTGCTAACTCATGCAAAGAAAATAATACCATATATTTAACCATCCCTGCATCCCTGGGATGAAGTCTACTTGATTGTGGTGAATGATCATTTTGATGTGTTCTTGGATTCGGTTGGCCATAATTTTATTGAGTATTTTTGCATTGATATTCATAAGGGAAATTGGTCTGAAGTTCTCTTTCTTTGTTGGATCTTTCTCTGGTTTTGGTATCAGTGTAATTGTGGCTTCATAGAAAGAGTTGGGTAGTGTTCCTTCTGTTTCTATTTTTTGGAATAGTTTGAAGAGTATTGGTGTTAGGTCTTCTTTGAAGGTCTGATAGAATTCTGCACTAAAACAATCTGGTCATGTGCTTTTTTGGTAGGAAGACTTTCATTGACCACTTCTATTTCTTCTTAGGCAAATGGTTGGAACTGGAAAATATCATCCTAAGTGAGGTAACCCAATCACAAAAGAACACACATGGTATGTAGTCACTGATAAGTGATTATTAGCCCAGAAGCATGGAATACCCAAGACACAATTCACATATCAAACGATGCCCAAGAAGAAGTAAGGAGAGGCCCCTGGTCCTAGAGAGGCTTGATGCAGCAATGTAGGAGTATACCAGGACAGATAAGTGGGAGGGGATTGATTGGGGAACAAGGGGAAGGCAGAGGGCTTATGGGACTTTCAGGGAGGGGGGAACTGGGAAAGGGAAAATCATTTAGAGTGTAAATAAAGAATAAAAAGAAAAAAAAAGAAAAAGAAATTATGTAAACAGAAATATAAAAATATTTGTGAAAAAAATAAAGATGATCATGGAGAAGGAAAAAAAAAGAAAATAATACCATTGATTATTTCAGACATTTTGATCTCACCTAATCACAATTACTTTCCGAAGATTTTTCCTCTTAATCTTGCTATATTAGGGAAAAAGCATTACAAACTAAGCATCTGGGAGTGTAAAAAGCATGAACATGTAGTTCTAACACAGATAGAACTCAAGTATCAGGTTCATGGAGGAGAAAGTGAGCTACTTATCCAGTCATGTTTTACTTTTCAGCATAATCAAAATGCATAGGTTAAAACTATAAAATCAAATAGGCAATGGCAACAATGTTTAGTGGCTTAATGAGAAATATCATATTTAATTTAAATTTAACATAACTGGGTGAGATATAGTTTTATATTAAACAGAAGTAATCAGTAAATGCACTGTTGGGGCGATCTTATGTAAATTGTGTTACAATTATATTTGCATTATTCAAATGCTGATTTCTGTACTGGCAGAGATATGATTGCAGGCCAGACTTTGGTATTGCCATTTTTATGAAGCATTTCCTGCCTCAGTATTTTCTAAACAATGTTCTCCATCACCTTCTTGTTTGTTAAATAAAGAGCTGAATTATCAATAGATAAGAGAGAAGAGGCAGGATTTCCTGCAGAAATCTGGGATGGAATCTCAGCAAGGAGAATTCTGGACACAGAGGTGGGAGGAACAGATTCTAGGACAGATTATGTGAAAAAGAGGTAACTGACCATATAGCAGGACATAGAATAGAATAACTGGTTAATTTAATTGAGAGGCTGAAAGGTATCCTTTTAAGGCATAATCATCATCATCCTCATCATCATCCTCATCATCATCATCTCTGTCATTATTTGGTTGATGTCACATCAGAGACATTCCAGGGATAATGCACAAATTTTAGATATAATCCGTTCATTAAAAGAAGGTCATTATTACAGGAGAATTAGAAATATATTAAAAATAATCTCATATATAAATGAGAAATACAGAAAATGTATGTAAGTACATTATTTCTTCTGAATTTGAACACAGTGCTTTTAAAAACTCTTTTTATAAGAGATGCCGCTCCTCATTGGGAAGGAATTTGCTTACTGGTGAGACGGACATCTGTGTGTGTGATATGTCACTGGGAACTGTTTCAATTTGTCATAGTAGTTCCCTGTGGGAGACATAGACTGTTTTATAACATGGGGTGAGCATCATGAATCCTGGCAGACCTCAGTAAATTCCATCCTGTAGAGAAATCATTGCTGAGTCTATAATGGCATGTGCTTATGATCACATGAATATATTCTTTCCATGAATCCTTAAAAGATCAAAATTTGTAAAGTATAAATAAATTATTGGAAACTGAGAAAAGTGAGAATTTCTTCTTACCTTTAAAGTTGGTTTAAATGAGATCTTGTTATTTTCTATTACCTGTATCCTACACACACTCATTAAAATACTGGAATAAAATGTATTTTACAGTTTTATTTTATCTGAATATGTAAAGATTATTTGGATTGACACAACTAATACATTATTAATGACAAGGCAGAATTAGAAGTTTGGCTTACACAGTACTGACTGAGTAATCCAACGATGGCCATCTGTACACTACATGACATCAGAACCTAGGAACTGTTCAGTCTACATAGTTGAATGACTTCCTAGGAAGTCCCAATCTGCCTGAGAATGCTGCTGGTTTTCAATCTACTTTGGGAAACCACAGAATCTAGGTCCAATGTGATTAGAGGAACAGTCCCTAAGGAGATGTACTTATTAGCAAGAAGAGGATGTAGGTAGGCAAATGTACCACTGCTTTATTTCTTTGACATCTTTATATCTGGATCTCCACAAGAAGATACTTCCATTCCAGGGGATGTTCCTACCCTCTGCTAATCCTCTCAAGCAATACCCTCCCAGACCTGACTAAAGGCATGTCCCTTAATTGATCCCAGATCAGATTAAGTTGAAAAACAAGGTTAATTATCACTCATGTTTAATATAAATTAGAGTGAAAAATATTGTAAGACTATTTTATAATAGGAGCAACATTAAATACTGGTTATGAGGTTAGCATAGTATTATATACATTGGTAAATATGTGTATGTACAGCTGTTTACACAAATGTTCCAGTCAAAGAAAATACCAACACAGAAAACAAGTCTTCATCCTGAAAGGAATCCCAGGAATCATATGTGACATTTCATTATCCAATACTAAAATATTTTATTTAATATAATCATTTTATAAAGTATTTTATACATGCCTCCTTTCTCCAAAGAGATTATAAGAAAAATCTGTTGCATCATTCACATTGAAACTCGTACACAATACAAAATACTAAGATTTTGTCCCATTGCAATGCAAAACTTAATTAGGTAATGAAGTTACAAAAGTGGTACTAGCTTCTTTCATGTTTCTGTTACTCCTATAATGTGAGGATACAGGATACATAATCTCTAAAGGCTTCTTTAAAGCAGCATTATGGAAGTTGATAAAAATTACTGAACCTGTTGATGATATCACCTAGGACTTTCCCACTTCCAAGACAATGAGAAATAGATTACTGTATTCTGTTACCCAATTTTCACATTACCCAATTTTTATATTTTAAATAACAACAAATATTAGAGAAAGCACTGGACATTTATTCTGAGGAAAACAAAAACGAAAACAGATTATTCAGTTCTCTAATGGGAGCCAAAAGGGTCATTCAGATTTGAAGGCAGTCAAAAGAGATAAGAGTGATGATGTCTAAGATCTTCTGTTTTGTCTGAGAACTTTTAGGTGGCAAGCTATAATTTCTAATACCTGTTGTTCATCCATATCATTCTTCAATAAGGTATGTTTCACTTTTGAATGAAAATTTCTATTTATATTTTCTCTGTAATAGTCATTTTCTGTCTCTTTTAGATATTTATACATTTGATCAATCTTTGTTTGGTGATTTTGATAATTTTATTTCTAGTCTAATATTTTCTTATTATTTTTAGAGCATGAATATTATATAGAAAAGAACTTAGAAAAAAGTTATGTATATACCGAGAAGGTTCTTATTCAGTCAGTCTTTGTGTGTGTGTGTGTGTGTGTGTGTGTGTGTGTCTGTGTGTGTGCATGTACCTGTGCATATTTGTGTTGTGGCTGGCAGAGCCTTAATAAATAACTGAGGTGGGATTGGTTTTGCTGAATGGTCTGTAGATTCTAGCCAACGTAGAAATGTTTTGATGGTGTCAGCAGTGGATCAGAACTTTATATATCAGCAGATGACTCTCAAACCCATTCAAGATTCATGGAGTTGATGGGAGCTTTATAAACTATAGGAAGCCTCTCCTATTGCCTCTCAGTGTTGTATGTTAGGTTCCCTCATGTAATGTGAACACTTCTCCTCTATGCAGCACTTTCACCAGGCTTGCTGTCAAGAGAACTTCATAAGCTCAAAGGGCCCTCTCTGAGCTGTTTTGTTTCACCTAAATTCTTCTTCTGTTCTCAAGTTCTGCTTGTTTTTTTCCCTATTGGGCAGGCTTTTCCCTAGCATTGAAACTTGGTTGAAATCTTGCAAATATTCTAGAAATTGAATTCTGTCCCTCACTTTTAATCCTTATCTGTACAAAATATCCAATGTAGCATATTCCTTATTCCTCATCTCTCCATCTGGAATGTATGAAGACAGACAACACCAAAGGCAAGATGAAGATTGGATGCGACCATTTGTAGGAGGTATTATCACCAGCTCAGAACCCTGAACTTGCACTTTCTAAATCTCACTTTCATCATCATTAGAGCTACTTGTTCTTCTCGCAAAGTGCAACCAGATTGCTTTAGGGTTGTACTTCCTGAATCACTATGTTTTAACTTTAGGCTTTCAGTTCATTCTCACTTAGTTCTCTTAGTGCCATCATTGCAAATTTCTGTTATTGGACTTCTTTTGTTATATTAAGAGAAACATTTTAGCGATTTTTAAACATTAAGTAAAAGTGAAGCCTCATATTATATTAAAAAAAACTACATTACCTTATCTTTGCTTTCCTTCTCTCTTCTTATGGCATTAATTTCTTAGCTTAGGTTCATATTAGTATATTTATATATTTCTGTTGTTCCATGTTAGATTTAACATTTTTCAAATGGGTGGAGTGTTACATACATTGGATATACTACTGTACTGACTCTTCTAAGCTGGAATGAGCAGAAATTTCTCAAATTCAACTAGTGGTAACACAAGAGGAAATAAAGAAAATGAAAGCATTAAATGCTTCAAGTTAGAAAACTATTTTATTTTGGCTTATGGAGGAGTTTACTAGGATTCATGTGATAGTCGCATGTAGCATTCAATGTCAGTGCCCTTCCCTTGTACCTCTGCCACTTTTCCTTAGTACTTTCAAGTCCCTAGTCCCATGTTAGTAGAGTCTTCAAGTGTTCCTTTACATTAGATTCTTCTCAAAATTCCCCTTGTTTTGTTAGATGTTCAACTAACACTGATCTTGCTTAATACTCCATTTATGAGTCTTCACCCTATTTTCCATATCCATTACTACAGCATAATTATCAATTAGATCACCACAAGAATTTTTCTTTTCAAGAGTTCTTCTTTTATGCACTGTCAACTTTCCTGACACTGGTCGCCATTATTGTTTGTCACCTCTCACATGCTCTTCTCTAAAACAAGACTCCCTCTGCATTGTTCCAATGAATGCTCTTTCTGAGAAGTCAACAGAAAAATTACTTTAGTTTTATATTTTTCAAAATTATCCTAGAGATGATATATACTTTTGCTAATATGTCCTCATGTTTTGTCACAGCACTAACTTACAATTTTCTCAAGAATATCCCTTCCTAGCCAATGCACTTATTCTTTAGGAGGGCAGCCCCAGAAAAGAGAATTTCTTTATTTTCATAACAATAGAAGAGAGAAAAATGATTTCTCTGCACCTTTAAGTCCCTCAGAAGTATAAACTATTCAAATTTTAACTGATAATAAACAACTTATGGCACTAAGTCATAAATCAAAGTATAGTTTATATTTCAAAGCTGCTTAACTTTATTTTAATATATGTAACATTCTGCATGAAAATAATCTACTGAAGATCTACCTGTGCCTGAAAATACTTGTTCCAGAATATGAAGAAGAAAATAGGAGTGTCAAGTATATTAAGAAAAAATAAAGAGGAGTATTTATCTTTATCTCTATTTCTTTTTGTATTTCTTTATCTCTCTCTCTTTCTCTCTCTCTCTTTCACATACACACACATACACACACACACACACACACACACTATATATGTTTCCTGGCTACAGTCTATCAAAATTATTAAATTAATCACCACTATTATTCCACAAGTCAAGTACCAAAAACTTTCTAAGTTTAAAATTGAAGTATAAAAATGATTTCATTGTACCCAACTTCCTGTCAGGAACTATGAGAGTTATGCCTTTTAGGAAAACAAACTTCAAGACTTTCAAGGTCTGAGCCTATGAATAATAAATTAATATATTTGCATGGAATGGGTAGAAATTGACTATTTTATTGAACCAAATGGCCATGGAGTCCTTACAAATATAAACATTCATATTTACATTCATTGTATTCTAACACAAACATTTTAAAACTCAAAGCTTGTAAACCTTTGAGATTGTTCTTCTGTAGGGATCATAAAGTAGCTTCTTGTAAACATAGAGAAAAACCTAAACAGTTTTTGCAGATATACATTGGATTCCATCCTTTCATGATGATAAAAGAGATGAGAACTTCCTATTGAATATTAGGAGATATAAAATAAAGAAGAGAAGAGAAGCAAGCAAAGGCTGCCCACACCATTGGTGAAGTAACCCTTAGCAACAATTCTTTATAATTTTTATGCTTGCTTAGTTGTACCCCAGGGCAAAGAGGGATTATTAATACTACTGTTTGAATTTCCACAGGTATCTTCAAATTCAATATGACTAACAATAGTGATCACACCAGTCTTTCTGTACATATTTAGCTAATCATTTGCTGGTACTAACTGGTTATTTTCTTTAACCAAAGATTATTTCAAATACAATTTTATATTGGGCAAAGGTCTACAAATGGGTTATGATATTCACAATATTTAAAATTGTCATGTGTGTGTCAAAATCATTTTAAATTAAAACTTGTGTGCTCTTATTTTGATGCACTCTCATGTTTTTCTCCTGGAAAATGACAGTGTTGTATAACATGTTAGATAATAAATGTCCCAAAGAGGCTAGTCTAACAGGAGATGCATATCACTTTGCATAGATAGTAGAAATTGTAGGAGCTAGAGCTACGTGTGAACAGAGAGGAGGTCACTGAATTGCATAGTCTACAAGGATATATTGGACCCCAGATTATCCTTTCAGTCGGTGAGAGATGAATACATTACTGTTGTCTAAACAGAGGTCCAAAATTAAGGGGTGAGTGTCAATGATCTGAGACCTCTGAAACGTTGCTGGGGAATAAACTTCCTGCTCTTCCACTGATTTACTTTCAGATATATCACCACAGTACTGGAAAATCAACTCTCACAATGTTTCAAGGTAAATGAAGAACAAACACAGAAGTGACAAATGACAAGTTTGAATTCTTACTATTTCATCATTATTGTATACAACTCAACTTAGTTGCCAAAGTCACCACTGTGATTCTCCATATGGGATTCAAAAGGTAAAGATGCAACAGAATGTGAGGAGGATTTTGTTATGAATATAAATGCACAAAAAGAAAAGCATCGTCCCTATTAGGTGATACAGATGCTTGTGGCTATGCACAATAAAGAATGGCTTGTAATTCTTCATGCAAATTAAAGCACATTTTTCAGAGACACCAAGAGAGAAAAGTGTGTGGTAATTGCTCTAAGTAAGATAGACTACCAACATGTTTGCTTGCGTCGTGTAAAGCAACTACATTTCCAAATACTCCTGATGAGAAGACAGTAGATGTCTAGTCTGGAAATGGCTCTTCTGTGGCTTTCTTATTATAGTTTAATTGTTTAGTTCTCTGATGCAGCTAAATAAATGGTAAAAGTTACAAGGAGCACCAAGCAAGGACAAGTTTTCCTTCTTAATAGTTTTAGAGGTTAGTATGGTCCTCTCTTTAATTAGTGCCTTGAAACTCTGTATTGATTTGAATAAAAAGAAAGGAATAAATTGTGTATTTTTTTTTCATGAGAAATCTGTCACTTTCTAAGTGAAGTCCTTTCTTTTTATATCTGGAACTCCATAATAATAATTAACTCATTATGCCTTATAGAAGAATTATGCTTTTCAAATACTTAACTTACACAGCTGAGTTACATTTTGTAAAATTTAACTGGAATAACTTCATATTTTGTGTTAAGGAAACATTTCCATATGTTAATAGTGATTGAGGATAAGAAAACAAACTTTGACTGAAATCTGAAATTTTAAATTGTAATTGCAAATTATGTATAGAAAATATATCTCTATACATAACATGATTTAATAGAGATTCAACATTTAAATGTAAACTTAGCAAAGAAGTTAATTCATTTACTTTATTTTTATTTTATTAAAAACTAATGATTTGACTTCCTGTTATTTAATTTCAAATAAAAATTATGTCTCTCCGCATTATTAGTATATTGTTCCTATAGCCATACTGGATTGGAATTTCTAATCCACAAAAAATTCCAGAGTTGTGTGTGTGTAATTTACTTTTGTTTTGTTTGCAGATACTCATTTTTAATTTAAATACTTTAGGCAATATATTTTGATCATGTTCTCTCTTCTACCAGAAATTATCAGGTCCTCTCCAATTTCCTTTTCACTCTTTCTTTCTAAACAAATAAACAAAAGGAAAAACCTCAAAACAAACAAGAAAACAAAGAACAGGTCAAATACCAATAGTATAAAAAAGCCAAAACAAAGCACAAGAACAGAAAAAGTCCACAGGAATCCTAATGAATTCAATCAGTTCTGGCCATCTACCCCTGGCAATTGGGGATTGCCCTGGAATGTGTGTGCATATCCACTTACATTCCTTTGCAGAAAGATAGTTTTCCATTTGCCAGTGGTTACTAGTTACAGATAGATAGCTTCCTGGTCAGCAGTGAGATGTTGTTATTTATAGTACTAGAAGATACTGTGTGTGATACCAGATGAGAAAGGTAATTTTAATACTCTCTTGCAAACTCTATGACTTACAGCTATGTCCTGCCTTGAAGATATCCTGAAGCAATAGTAGCAAATCAGTCATGAGAAAAACCAAGCTTGATTTTACTGGAATTAAGTCCTACTCAATGAGATGTCACTCATATATGACACTGTTAAAGCTACCCAAGAAACTGAGGCTAGTTACAAAATTTCCCCAGGAGAAACATAATATTATGACTGAGCTAAACCAGTAGCCAATATCAAACTAAATGCAGAGAAACTTGAAGTAATCCCACGAAAATCAGGGAATAGGCAAGGCTGGCCACTCTCCCCCTACCTATTTAATACAGAACTCAAAATCCTACCCAGAGCAATTAGACAACAAAATGAGGTCAAAGAGATACAAATTGGAAAGGACAAAGTCAAAATATCACTATTTGCAGATGATATGATAGTGTACTTAAGTGACACCAAAAATTCCATGACAGAACTCCTAAACCTGATAAACAATTTCAACAAAGTGACTGAATACAAAATTAACTCAAACAAATAAATAGCCTTCCTCTACTCAAAGGATAAGCAGGCTGAGAAAGACATTAGCGAAACGACATCCTTCACAATAGTCACTAATAATATAAAATATCTTGGTTTGACTCTAACCAAGCAAGTGAAAGATCTATATGACAAAAATCTTCAAGTCTCTTAAGAAAGCAATTGATGAAGATCTCAGAAGATGAAAAGATCTCCCATGGTCATGGATTGACAGGATTAAAAATGATAGTAAAAATGGTCATCTTGCCAAAATCATTCTACAGATTTGATGCAATCACCACCACAATTGCAACTCAAATTTCATACAGTTAGAAAGGGCAATTTAAAAATTCATTTTGGAGTAACAAGAAACCCAGGATAGCAAAAACTACTTTCAACATTAAAAAAATTCTGGTGGAAATCGCCATCCCTGACTTCAAGCCGTATTACAGAGCAATAGAGATTATAAAGTGTATAGTGTTGGTACAGGGACAGGCAGGTAGATCATTGGAAAAGAACTGAAGACTCAGAAATGAATGCACACACCTATGGTCACTTGATCTTTGACAAAGGAGTTAAAACCATCCAGTGGAAAAAAGACAGCATTTTCAACAAATGGTGCTGCTTCAGCTAGGGTTTAGCATGTAGAAGAATGCACATCAATTCAATCTTATCTCCTTGTACAAAGCTCAAGCCTAAACAGATCCAGGACTTCCACATAAAACCAGATAAACTGAAATTAATAAAAGTGGGGAAGAGCCTCACACACATGGGCACAGGGGAAAACTGGTGTCCTGAACAGAACACCAATGGCTTATACTCTAAGATCAAGAATTGATGAATGGGACCTCAAAATATTGCAAAGCTTCTGCAAGGCAAAGGACACTATATATAGGACAAAAGAGCAACAGAGGGATTGGGAAAAGATCTTTACCAATCCTACATCCAAGAGAGGGCTAATATCTAATATATACAAAGAACTCAAGAAGGTAGACTTCAGAGAACCAAATAACTCTATTAAAAATGGGATACAGAGGTAAACAAAGAATTATAAACTGAGGAATAATGAATGTTCAAGAAACACCTAAAGAAATATTCAACACCCTTAGTCATTAGAGAAATGAAAATCCAAATAACCCTGAAATTCTACCTCACAAAAGTCAGAATGGCTATGATCAAAAACTCAGGTGAGAGCAGATGCTGGTGAGGATGTGGGGAAAAAAGAAGACCCCTCCATTGTTGGTTGGATTATAAACTGGTCCAACCCCTCTAAAAATGAGTCAGGCACTTCCTCCGAAAATTGGACATAGTACTACCTGAGGAACCAGCTATACAATTCCTGTGCGTATACCCAAAAGATGCTCCAACATATAACAAGGACACATGCTCCACTAAATTCATAGCAGCCTTATTTATAATAGCCAGAAGATGGAAACAACCCAGATAACCTTCAACAGAGGAATGGATACAGAAAACATGGTTCCTTTACACAGTGGTGTACTACTCAGCTATGAAAAACAATGACTTCATGTAATTATTAGGTAAATGGATGGAACTAGAAAATATCATCATGAGTGAGGTAACCCAATCACAAAAGAACACACATGGTATGCACTCACTGAAAAGTGAATATAGCCCAAAATCTTGGAATATCGAATGTACAATTCACAGACCACATGAAGCTCAAGAAGATGGAAGACTAAAGTAGATGCTTCTGTCCTTCTTAGAAAGGGGAAACAAAATACTCACAGGACAAGTACAGAGACAAGTGTGGAGCAGAGACTGAAAAAAAGGTCATCCAGAGACTGCCCCAACTGGGAATCCATCTCAAATACAGTCACCAAACCCAGGCACAATTGCACATGTCAAGAAGTGCTTGCTGACAGGAGCCTGATATGGCTATCTCCTGAGAGGCTCTGTCAGAGCCTGAGAAATACAGAGGTGGATGCTTGCAGCCCACCATTGGACTGAGAGCGGTGTCCCCAATGGAGGAGTTAGAGAAGGGAGTGAAAGATCCGAATGGGTTTGTACCCCCACAGGAAAACTACTGTATCAAACAACCAGACTCCCCAGAGCTCCCAGGGACTAAACCACCAACCAAAGAGTACACTGAGGGAACCATGGTTACAGCAGAATATGTAGCAGAGGGTGACCTTGTCAGACATCAATGAGAGGACAGGCCCTTGGTCCTGTGAAGGCTTGATGCCCCAGTGTAGGAGAATGCCAGGGCAGGGAAGTGGGAATGAATGAGGGTGGGGAAATACCATAAAAGAATCAGTGAAGGGGAGATGGGATAGGGGCTTTTGAGGTGGAAACTAGGAAAGGGGAGAACATTTGAAATATTAATAAGGAAAATATCCAATAAAAAATGCCATAACAATAAAATGAATCCCAGTGAAATACTACTATATCCATAAATTAGTGTCTCATTTAGCACACATCAGAGAAGCTTCTTCTTTCCTTAGATGGGAATTAACAAAGATACCCACAATTGAACAATTACAGAGTGTGAGAGACTTTGGACCATTCAGTCCTAAATGGAATGTCTTCATCAAACATATCACTCAGAGATATGGAATCTATGTGAAAGAGGAGTCAGAAAATTTGTAAGAGCCAGGGGTAATGAATGAGTTCAAGAAGAGAGTATCTTACAGACACAACAGCTCTTATGAAAATATGAGCTCACAAAGACTGTGGTTACATACAAAAGACTACACAGAGTCAAGCCAGAGAGGGTCCCAGCATTGAGCCTGGAAGAACACAAGTGTATTTAACTGTCCACTGCAATAGTTTTTATTATCCTTCAAATCTTTCTTTCTTTTTTTTTGTTCTTTTTTTTTTATTTTATTTTTTAATTTACATTCCAAATCACTTCCCCTTTCCCATTTCCTCCCTCCCCGAAAGTCCCATAAGCCCCCTTCCCTCTCTCTTTTCTCCATTCAACCCCCTCTCGTTACTCTGTCCTGGTGTTCCCCTACATCCAGTCTTTCCAGGACCAGGGGTCTCTCCTACCATCTTTTTAGAAATCTATTGATATGCGGATTGTGTCTAGGGTATTCCGAGATTATGGGTCAATATCCCCTTATCAGTGACTGCATACCATGTGTGTTCTTTTGTGATTGGGTTACCTCACTAAGGATGATATTTTCAAGATCTGACCATTTGCCTAGGAATTTCGTGAATTCATTGTTTTTAATTGCAGAGTAGTATTCCATTGTGTAGATATACCACATCTTCTGAATCCATTCCTCCGTTGAGGGACATCTGGGTTCTTTCCAGCTTCTGGCTATTATAAATAAGGCTGCTATGAACATAGTGGAGCATGTGTCCTTATTGCATGCAGGTAAAGTCTCTGGGTATATGCCCAGGAGTGGTATAGCCGGATCCTCCGGGAGTGTCATGCCCAGTTTTCTGAGGAACCGCCAGACTGCTTTCCAGTGTGGTTGTACCAGCCTGCAATTCCACCAGCAGTGGAGGAGTGTTCCTCCTTCTCCACATCCTCGCCAACAACTGCTGTCTCCTGTGTTTTTGATCTTAGCCATCCTGACTGGTGTGAGATGGAATCTCAGGGTTGTTTTGATTTGCATTTCCCTAATGACTAAGGATGATGAACATCTCTTTAGGTGCTTCTCAGCCATTAGATATTCTTCAGGTGAGAACTCTTTGTGTAGCTCTGTACCCCATTTTTTATGATAGTATACTTAAGTGACCCAAAGAACTCCACCAGAGAACTCCTACAGCTGATAAACGACTTCAGCAAAGTGGCCGGATATAAAATCAACTCAAGCAAGTCAGAAGCCTTCCTATACTCAAAGGATAAGCAGACTGAGAAAGAAGTAAGAGAAATAATACCCTTCACAATAGCCACAAACCATATTAAGTATCTTGGCATGACTCTAACCAAACAAGTGAAAGATCTGTATGACAAGAACTTCAAGTCTCTGAAGAAAGAAATTGAAGAAGACCTCAGAAGATGGAAAAATCTGCCATGCTCATGGATTGGCAGGATTAATATAGTAAAAATGAGCATCTTACCAAAAGTAACACATAGATTCAATGCAATCCCCATCAAAATCCCAACTCAATTCTTCATAGAGTTAGAAAGAGCAATTCAAAAATTCATCTGGAATAACAGAAAACCCAGAATAGCTAAAACTATTCTCAAGAGTAAAAGAACCTCTGGGGGAATCAGTATCCCGGACCTCAAGCTGTACTACAGAGCAATAGTGTTAAAAACTGCATGGTATTGGTACAGTAACAGACATGTAGATCAATGGAACAGAATTGAAGACCCAGAAATGAATCCACACTCCTATGGTCACTTGATCTTTGACAAAGGAGCTAAAACCATCCAGTGGAAAAAAGATAGCCTTTTCAACAAATGGTGCTGGCTCAGCTGGAGGTCAACATGCAGAAGAAGGCAAATTGACCCATCCTTATCTCCTTGCACTAAGCTCAATTCAAAGTGGATCAAAGATCTCCACATAAAACCAGACACACTGAAACTAATAAAAGGGAAACTAGGGAAGAACCTTGAACATATGGGCACAGGGGAGAATTTCCTGAACAGAACTCCAATAGCTTATGCTCTAAGATCAAGAATAGACAAATGGGACCTCATTAAATTACAAAGTTTTTGCAAGGCAAAAGACACTGTCAAAAAGACAAAGCGGCAACTGGGAAGACTGGGAAATGATCTTTACCAACCTTCCATCTGACAGAGGGCTAATATCCAATATATACAAAGAACTCAAGAAGTTAAACTCCAGAGAGGCAAGTAACCCTATTAAAAAATGGGGTACAGAGCTACACAAATCTTTCTTTCTAAATATGTTTAGGACTGTGAAACAACTTCAAGAAGTTAAGAGACTTTCAATAGTTCTAATATTAACAACTCATAATTATGATATGATTATAAGAGTCCAGAATTTTGTATTCCTAATAGCAAGTTAATTTTATCTTGTCTTAAAACACAAATATCCTCACATTAGAGGTGGGTCACTGATCGTATAATTTTATAATTATCTATTATCTACCAAATGCACATCTCCAAATTCTAAACTGGACTTTTTTTTTTTTTTTTTTTTTTGCTTGCTTGCTCAAGTTAGGATAGATACAATTGGGAAAGGAAGAATGAAGATAGAGAAAGAATAGAGTAAAGTAAAAGAAAGGAGAAGAAAACAACAAAGACAAAAGAAGAAAACCTAGGAGACCTTCAACATATTATTATTTTGTTATTTTCTGTATCGTACTTTAGGATTATTTTTACATAATTACGGAATGACTTAATTTCTTTTCATAGTAATTAAGCAATCATCATAATGCAACTAGTAAAACATAAAAATAAGTATGTACCATTCATTTTGGTAGGATTTAACCGGGTAGATTGATAAATGAGTTGTAAGAGTTGATAAACATTCACTCTTCTCTCATCTTTTACATAGATAAAGACAAGAATAGGAGTTCACTCTTTTGACATTTACTAAGAGAGTGATAACCTGAAAGAAAGTCTAATACTTTCCACACATCTCACATATTGACTGTTAAAACTTTCTTCTTTTGAAAAAAATATGCATTTGCATGTATACAAGTATGTGTATTGGTGTGTGTGTTCATCAGCATTTATGTGCATTCATGTGTGTGTATGGGTTTGTGTGTGTGTGTGTGTGTGTGTGTGTGTGTATCTAAGGAAAACTTCAGGGTATTAATTTTCTTCTCCTACAAAGTAGGCTTTATTTCACCAAACAGATCCTTAGGACCAATGATCTCTGGTAATCAGGCTTGCAGTAACTTCCCCTACCTGCTGAGCCATCTCCCTGGCCCATCTTGTGTCTTTAAAAATATCATCCTTAATGAGGTAACCCAATCACAAAAGAACACACATGGTATGCAGTCACTGATAAGGGGATATTAACCCAGAATCTCGGAATACCCTAGACACAATTTGCATATCAATAGATTTCCAAGAAGATGGAAGGAGAGACCCCTGGTCCTGGAAAGACTGGATGTAGGGGAATGCCAAGACAGAGAAGCAAGAGGAGGTTGAATGGGGAAGAGTGGGAGGGAAGGGGGCTTATGGGACTTTCGGGGGGGGGAGGAAACGGGAAAGGGGAAATGATTTTGAATGTAAATAAAAAAACTTAAAAAATAAAATAAAATAAGGCTGCTATGAACATAGTGGAGCATGTGTCCTTATTGCATGCAGGTAAAGTCTCTGGGTATATGCCCAGGAGTGGTATAGCCGGATCCTCCAGGAGTGTCATGCCCAGTTTTCTGAGGAACTGCCAGACTGCTTTCCAGAATGGTTGTACCAGCCTGCAATTCCACCAGCAGTGGAGGAGTGTTCCTCTTTCTCCACATCCTCGCCAACAACTGCTGTCTCCTGTGTTTTTGATCTTAGCCATTCTGACTGGTGTGAGATGGAATCTCAGGGTTGTTTTGATTTGCATTTCCCTAATGACTAAGGATGATGAACATCTCTTTAGGTGCTTCTCAGCCATTAGATATTCTTCAGGTGAGAACTCTTTGTTTAGCTCTGTACCCCATTTTTTAATAGGGTTACTTGCCTCTCTGGAGTTTAACTTCTTGAGTTCTTTGTATATATTGGATATTAGCCCTCTGTCGGATGTAAGGTTGGTAAAGATCATTTCCCAGTTAGTTGGTTGCCGCTTTGTCTTTTTGACAGTGTCTTTTGCCTTGCAAAACTTTGCAATTTAATGAGGTCCCATCTGTCTATTCTTGATCTTAGAGCATAAGCTATTGGAGTTCTGTTCAGGAAATTCTCCCCTGTGCCCATATGTTCAAGGTTCTTCCCTAGTTTCCCTTCTATTAGTTTCAGTGTGTCTGGTTTTATGTGGAGATATGTTCATAGCAGCCTTATTTATAATAGCCAGAAGCTGGAAAGAACCCAGATGTTCCTCAACGGAGGAATGGATTCAGAAGATGTGGTATATCTACACAATGGAATACTACTCTGCAATTAAAAACAATGAATTCACGAAATTCCTAGGCAAATGGTCAGATCCTGAAAATATCATCCTTAGTGAGGTAACCCAATCACAAAAGAACACACATGCTATGCAGTCACTGATAAGGGGATATTGACCCAGATCTCGGAATACCCTAGACACAATCCGCATATCAATAGATTTCTAAGAAGATGGAAGGAGAGACCCCTGGTCCTGGAAAGACTGGATGTAGGGGAACGCCAGGACAGAGTAACGAGAGGGGGTTGAATGGAGAAAAGAGGGAGGGAAGGGGGCTTATGGGACTTTCGGGGAGGGAGGAAACGGGAAAGGGGAAGTGATTTGGAATGTAAATTAAAAAAATAAAATAAAATAAATAATTAAAAAAATAAATAAAATAAAATAAAATTAAAAAAAACAAACAAAAAATAATTTTATCTGGAAATATTTTACTAGATCTCTGAAAAAGTTTTTTTTTTACTATAAATAAATATAGTAGCATTTTTATTTTGTTTTTAGAGGCATTAGTGAGAGCCATCAAGCAAAACTTGCTTTTTGTACCCACAAAATATATGGGTACAAATGTATGAAAATACATCAAAATGACAGAAATTTGAATATTATACTGGAGTTTATTAAAATGTTATTATTTATAGAAATGCAGAAAGAATTACATTAAAATTAACAGTCAAAAGCTTGTTGTAAAAGCATAATGATTGTTGGGCTTATCAGACTTAGAACAAAGGGGATTGGCATAGGTCTGTTAGTTTGGTTTGCCAATGCCTTAAAAACAAAAAATGAAAAAAGATAATTATTTATAAGTCTCAGTATACCATATCTATTGTCTCTTTCTGTTGTGTTTCTTTGGGGTAATAAGATAACAAAAGAAAGTTGAGGGAGAAAAGGCTTATTTTGCCCAAGAGTTCCAGTGTATAGTCCATCATGATAGGGAAATCATAGCTATAGTAACTAAAGACCCCTGACTATGTTGTATTCACAATCAGGAAGTTGGTAACATAAAATGCTATGCTCTGTTTCATTAACATTCTCTTTTTAATATAGTCTAAGTTCCAAGCTCAAAGATTTTTTGTTACCCACAAACAGGATCATCCTAGAGCAATTATCACAAACAAGAGAATCTTCTGCAGGCCTGACTAGATGTCCATTTTATCATGTGATTCAACATCTTATGAATTTGGCAATAAATTTTTATATTACTCATAGTGAACCATGAAAAGTTTGGACATATATTATTACCTACCATTGATGCTTGCATTATCCTTATCTATCTATTGATCAATTGATCAGTTCTTCCACTTCCCTTGCTATCAGTCATCTATCAGTCATCTGTCATATAATCCTGATGGTTGATGAGAATGAGAAGCAAAATGAGTAAAACTAATACATTAGATCTGTTATTTCATTTCCCATAAATGAAATAATTTTGTTCATAAGAATGCTTTTATTCTTCAACTAAAATTGTAAAATTTTAGGAAATCATGTGATATGAATTAAAGTACCTTTTTGAAGATAGAGATGAGTATATGGCAATATAATAAGTATAACTGAGTTATTACTAATAGAATGCTAGGATAATTAAGAATACATTTTATCAAAGAAAAGTGTGCCTTTTGTAAACTATAGGAAAATAAAAGAAAGGATACCACAGGATTGAAGAAAGTCCTAAGTTTTAGGTGTTATCAATTCCTAACATATCATTTCAAACCTGTTATTGTTTAAGAATGAGAAAGTCTTTGACTCATAACTGATGCACAATAAAGAGGCAATGAAAAAATGCCAAAATGTTAGAAATTTTGGACATATGACATTGATGGTACTAACATGTATACAGAAACCACACAGCTCACTGACATCCTATTCACCCAAACCATAAAAATCTAGATTATTTCTGGAGCATTTATGAAATTGGTCTTCTTGAAGCTAAAATAATACATTCACCCAAACAAATGCAGTGACCTCATCCAAATCAGAAATCCAGAGTTTGAAGAGGTTTATTTTAACTAAGTATAAAACAAATTAATTAATTTTTACATTATCCTAATACCTTTATACTCATTTCCTACTCCTTAAACATTAGGAGGGATTCGCTGGTACATTGAATAAAATGATTAACATTCAGCTGATGGAGAATTCTCTAGTGTGAAAATTGTGGGAGCTTTGTTATAGTAAGAGACTATAAAAAACCTTACCGCATTTGGTTGTTTTTCTCATTTCAATAAATTTTCTAGAAGTGCAATCAACTTAGCAGACTTCCTTCAGAAAACTCTTCGTGATGGTGCTGCATCAAAAAATCAAACAGTTTAACTGGATGGTTTTATTAGGAAGCAATTAACAGTTGGTTTCCCCAAAAGCATCCAACTCATCTTTTCATTTAGCACAAGTATATAGTGTAACATAACTCTTCCACAGCAAGGTTCTGATTTGGCAAACAGTGTACTTTGGTAGTAAGAAATCATACTGCAAAGTTATAATGAAAATCCTCATGCCTGCATAGAAATAGGCTTGATAGTACAAAATCTATAACTTATGCATTTAAAAGACAAAGCTAAAAAACTGTGGTATTTTTATCCACAATTTTCAGGAACCACAGGAGAATCTCCTTTGTAAGTTCTGACTGAAGTGTTGCTCCAAGTGGATTTATCGAACTATGAAACACATTGTAGAGCCAAATGAAACCACAAATTCTGAGAGCTCTTGTAATTTTCTTTGGACTTAGAGTTTATGTTTGTAATTCTGAACAACTTAATTAGAAATAATTTATAAATTCAGAAGTTTGTATAGGAGAATTACAGAATGGAAGCATTGGTAAATCTCTATTAGCTTTGTTAAAAATGTTTTCATTGGCAAACACTTTCTATCTGTGTCTAATTTTTATGAGGGAGGTGTAAGGGCTGTGTATCAATTTAATGGTATTCATAATCATGGGGGAGACTACAAAATATGCTATGGTAAAAATATTCATTGTATAAAAAGTATAAAGTTATTGGTCATGTTTTCTGTGCTGTGAATTGAATAATAGAATCTCCTTGAAAAATTGCTGTTTAAAGTGTCCTCAATTGCTCTATTATTAAAATTCATTGCATTTTTGGAAAATGATGGAGCTTCCTGTGTGTCTAATTTCTTAACATAAACTTTTGGACATTACATATTTTGCATCAGAGGATGTGACAGCCATATATTCAAAGACAAAGACATAACAGTATTCTGGCAACAGGGGATATGCTTTCATATGTCAAAACTTTGATCTTGATCCTCCCAACCATCAGATAAGCAAATTCCAGTTATTTATCCTTGCATATCACCCTCTGTGTGGTTTACTCTAAAGAACCAGAAACTGAGATAAAATTTAGTATATTGGTATTGACATGTGTATGGGTGTAAGTGTGTGTATGTGTGTGTGTGGGGGGGGTGTTCTTTTAACAAGGATGTAAAATAAACCAACAGATTTAGGGGTGATGGTTAACGGAAGCTACAGCAATTTTTAAGTGATTATTGTAAAGATTCTCCATTTCTGTGAACAGAAAGTTGAGAATAATTATAGAATGGGAACAGAAAAAAAAGTGAGCTGTAGAAAAAAGGTTCAGTATTAAATTTTTATGTGGTGGGAAAGATTAAAATATAGTACAGCCCCACCAAGCCTCTACTTCAAGTTCTGGTGGGTCCCACTCTCCTGCCCAACACCTACTACTTCCAAGTATCCGGTAAAGCCTGACTCTTAAACTTGAGTAGTTAGCCATATTTATTTGTGTATTTGAAACTCACAATTGCATAATGCCAAATTACAATGATAAGGTTTTTTTCCAGTATTTCTAACATCTCAGCACACCAGAAACACATCTGACACTACCTGGATCTGCACGTCTCCTCCTCCACTCCCTCGTGCAACTCCCAGGCTTCCTCTCTCTCTGCCCCTCCTTCTCTCTCCCCTTCAATCACTGGCCTCTCATTGCCTCATTGTGAAAGGATAGGAAATGTCTTGCATCATTTTTGTTTAGCTGTTTTAAACAGAGTGCATAGAGAAATATAGAGATAAAAGAGAACTCTGAAGCAATCAGAAGAGAGAGAGATTTTATTCAGAAACACAAGGAGTCCTAGTGGTCTGTGAGACCTTGTGGATTATTACCTAGGGCTATGACATGTCTCTGATCCTTCTATTTCAATGCAACTTTTCTTCAGTGCCTCAGCTGTGTGCAAAAACGAACCATGTACAACTGATAGCACTCTCCTAGAAGGCAGGAGCAGCTAGCTCTGTCATAATTTATGTGGTGTTGTAAGTCATGGCACTCTCCACCTGGATTTCAAAGGATGCCTTCAACTGTTTTGAAGTCTAGAGAGTTTTACCATGGTGATGTGACCACAGTTGCCCCCTTCACAATACCTAATAATCAGATTCCAGTAGAAGTCACTGAAGAATTGAGACAACCAAAGAAGATAGTTTTTGGTGCATTGGTAAATGGATTTATAAGATCAAGGAAGAATTTGAATTCTTCCTCCGAAGAACTAAGCTAGACAGATCCACATACATGTAAAAGTTTCCTCTAGGACTTTCAGGCGTTCACATCTAGCTCTTGTCAGATGGAGAAGACCTGAACCCAGCAAAAAAAAAAAAAAAAATGGAGACACAGTTGCTTACAAGCAATCAAGTTCCCAACCTGAAGTGTCTTTAACAGGACAAAACCAAGATTGTTCTTCAACTATCACACTCAGTCTTAGTACAGTAGCATATCTCTGTCATCCCAGCATTGGAGATGTAGAAGCAAGAGGATCAGAAGTTGAAAGTTGTTATTAGTTAGTTGGAGATCACACTGGGATATTCAGGACCTTGCTAAAAAAAGTTTCATAAACAAGGGTAAGATAAAATGATAAAATCATAAATCTAGAAGTCACAAGTAATAGTATAAAAAGGGAAGGTACATGAATCTCAGGATTCTGTTAAGATAGAAACTGTCCATTAGCTTACTGTTGTAGTTAAGCCCTAGTTCTTCCTCCAAGCCCCATGATCCCAGAAATAAGACTCAGACTCAAGATATATTTACAAATACCAGCTAGGCTCTACTCTGACGAGATCACAACTAAAACAACCCAATTATTTTAACCTACATTCTGCCATATGGCTAGTTACATGTGATTAGGCAACCATGCTTTTGACTCATCTCATATTTCCCTTAGACCTCACCTCCCATACTTGGCTCTACCCTAGAATCCTTTCTCCTCCCGGATATCTCACTTTTCATTTTCTGTATAAGACATAGGCCAGAGGCTTTTTGTTTGACAGGTGATGCATCCATACATTGCATAAGATAGTCTCTCTACAATCAAATGTTTACAAGCCTAACAAGAATTCAACTTGTACATTTCTGGCTGATAGTCAAAGGATTTCTGGGAAAGCACTGGGCTAATGCCACTGACAGTTTCTTGGTAGATGTGTTGATTGCAGCAGTCTTTAGCAGAATGGTCTCTATACATTGCAAGAGTGCAAGAGAAATATTTTCCATTCTGGAAATAAAAAGTAACTTTTGGTTGTAAAAATGGCTCAATACCACTCCTTTGAGGGAAGATAATAAATCTCTATGAATTTGTCCCTGAGGAAAAATTTTCATTTTCAGAGCTCTTTGCCATTTTTATAATGGGGGAAAGAGCAATAAAATGCTTGTGGATATATAGCAATTCAGAGCTGCACTCTCTGACTTCTTTTGAACCAATCTTGATGGTGTCAGTAGATATTGCTCCTCTCATTTGGACCCTACAGAATACATGATGTTTCCTCTTTTTTCTATTAAATGGAATAAAAATATTTCAACTTTGGGAATAAGAAACATATAACATTGTAATATACCCATGACCTCAGTTGTCATTTGAATGGTATCACAAAAACTGTTATATATTTACTAAGAAACTCTGTTGCCTATTCGATCATTCTGAGAATGCTAAATTTTAAGTTCTTTATCATGAGGAAATTTGCTTTTAATAAGCATCATTTTAAATTAAACCTTCCACTCTCTTGGTAAATGTGTTTGGATCTATGAAGAAGTAATTTAAAAATAAATCTAGCTTTCTTATATGGATAACAAGGGTCTGTTATGCTATTTCCAAATCATGGCATGGATCATGCTTTAGGTCAGAGTTCAGCGAGGGTGCAACTCTTACTTTCAAGAACAGCTTTATTGAACTATGGTCAGTTTCACTTATTTACATATTGGTGAAATGGCTTTTTCATTCCAACATCAGAGTAGTAATGAATGACACTGTACATCTGACAAGCTCCAAAATGTTGACTACATAGTCTTTAGGAAAACAGAAAATTTGCCAGTTCTAATATTAGTATTTTATCTAAAAATCTCTTCTTTGCTGATCATGTCACTTTACATGTAGAGAAATGTAACTCTTTATATGATGGTTAATTATCAAAGAGAGTTTCCTGTATCTGTACTTTCCCATGTGTAAGTCTCAACTTATAGTCCTTTCTTAAACCTCAGCCTGACAGATATTAAGTCACACGTATTCTGATATCCCAATGAACAAGAAAGCCTCATTATAAGTATATGTGCTTCTTAACCTAATCTAGTCTCAGCCAGAGGTTTTCCAAAGTTATGACAGTGTTAAAAAATAAATCATATTCGTGTCTTTTTCTCATTGTTCCATAAAACAAATGATCAGAAAGTTTCCAGATTCTGCTTCTATTTCTCAAAGATTTTCAGAATACATAACATAATTTTACTCAGAAATAGATTTTTCTACCTCAGACAAACAAGGATAATAATTTGGGCTTCTTCCTGGCCTACTTTGACTTTACTTAAATGAAAAAGAATAATTTTATTAGTAAAGGAAATGATACAAAATTTTTTACTGAGTCTAACATAAGTTTGTTGATAAATATAAAATAAGTAAATATTGTAATTGAAATTCTGCCCCAAATCACAATCAGTAGAAATGGCTATGTAACTTTTAAAAATTCACTATGTATAGTTGGTATTTGCCTTTATTAAGTAATTTTAAACATTTTACCTTAGAGTACATTATCATTCACATGTTTATGACATTTTCTATCGCCAATGTTAACCAACTGACTGTTTTAGACCTTTGAGTTGATGCAAATATACCTTTATTTGTTTATAAGTCCCATGTGGACAATTTGTTTGTAGTACACAATATTTTCTCTAGCTACAGTTGAGTCAATGATAGAATACAGTAATTTCAGGTAGGAATTACGACTAATAGTTGAAATCACAGTACTTGAGAAGGAGAATGTATGAGTTCAAAGCATGCCTGCACTACATAAGGAGTTACATATATTTGTTCTAGGCTGTGTACTAAGAATGTATCTCAGAATCCCAGAAAAAAATTGATACATGAACAACCTATACATATACATGAGCAAAGCAAAATTAAATATTACCTCTTACAAATACATGCATGAAAAGTAATTTTACCACTATATCACTGCCTATGCAGCTTTGTTCTTTTGTTTTAATAAAATAACATGCTCCCAAATCAAGGTAATATGATACCTGAAAGACTGAAAAGGTATCAAGAACTTTGAAGACAATACAATACTCAATAAAGTACAGTACTCAATAAAGTACATTGACCTCATTCTTATTACTGAAGTTGCTGTTATTGTTATTACCATTCCACTTAAAAAAAGAAAGAACAAACAAGTACTAGTTAGACTTTGAGGTGAAGGAGACATTAAAATATTTCATTGAAAAATATACTATGTTTCAAAGTCATTAAAATATTAAGCTAGCAATTTGATTATATATATATATATATATGAAATGTATGCAGCCAGTATATGTCTTACTAGCAAGTTTTTAGAAATACATGTTATATGTATGCATTAATGACAGACAAGAAAATAAGTCTTCAATCAAGCTAGACATTCCTACTACAATAGACCCTAAAATGCAATATAGTTTGTAGAGGAATAATAATCCTACAACATATCTGTTCTGCCAAGGTATCACACCCAAATAGTGAGGTCTGGGTGATCTATCTGGAATGCAAACGTGACACACCCTTTTAATCTCTCTGGCTAGAATACAGACATGCTCTTAATACATATCTTCAAGGTAAAGTTAATTTGTAGAAAGAACATGTCATGTTTGAAAGTGATGTCTACTTGAGGTATAGAAAGAGTGATGTCAATCAGAGAAAGGTTTGACAAAATGAGTGAGAGATACAATATGGCCAACTCTCATGAAAACATCATAGAAAAGAGAAGACTTTTTAAGAGTACTCCAAGGAAAGAAAGCGGGTCAGTTCAGGGTCACTGCCGAGAGTCTAGTACAGCTCATTAATGAGATTATTAATAATTTCATGCAATTCAGTGCAGGTCAGAAGAGGCAGTTGAAGCTGGAGAATAGAAAGCAGCCAAAATAATAGTAGGGACTACCAGAGATAAGTTGAGCCCAAGCAGAGCAATTCAGTGAGAAGCTATAAGAAGCCAGATCGAATCTGTGAGCCTAGGGAAGATTTGAGCCAGAAGAGCCGAGTTGAACCAGTCAGAGTTCAGAAAGAACTAGAAAGGGTAAATTTATTCAGGAGTAATCTTCCAGGACAGCAACTACATCTGTTGAGTAAAAGTTACATTTACAATAGCTGAAAAACAAAGCAAATCATGAAAATACCTAATATGAATATCCGCATGGACCTTAAGGATTGCATTAATAAATTTATTAATAAACCTATTAAAATACAAGCAAATTGTGTAATAAATTGTGGAAGACATTTCAACACATGAAAGTGGAAATGGAATCACTAAAGAAAACGCAAAAATAAAGGAAATTTGGAAATGAAAAACATAGGAGTCTAACTTCTTGAGTTCATTGTATATATTGGATATTAGCCCTCTGTTGGATGTAGGGTTGGTAAAAATATTTTCCCATTTTGTTGGTTGCCATTTTGTCCTATTAACAGTGTCCTTTGCAATACAGAAACATTGTAATTTTATGAGGTCCCATTTGTCAATTCTTGATATTAGAGCATAAGGAATTGGTGTTTTGTTCAGGAAATTTTCCCTGTGCCTACGTGTTCAAGACTCTTCCCCAGTTTTTTTTCTATTAGTTTCAGTGTGTCTGGTTTATTTGGAGGTCTTTGGTCCACTTACAGAGGGAGACACTCTCAGCCAGCTATTGAACTGAGCACAGGGTCCCCAATGGGTGAGCAAGAGAAAGGACCCAAGGAGCTGAAGGGGTTTGCAGCACCATAGAAGGAACAACAGTGTGAGGCACCCAGTACTCCCAGAGCTCCCAGGGACAAAAATATCAACCAGATAATACACATGGTATTACCTATGACTCTAGACACATAGGCAGCAGAGGATGGCCTTGTTGAACATCAAAGACAGGAGAGGCCCCTGGTCCTGGAAAGGTTCAATGCAACAGTGTAGGGGAATACCAGGACAGGGAAGCAGGAGGTGGTAGATTGGGGAACAGGGGGAGGGGAGAGGTTTATGGGACTTTCCAGGGGAGGTGAACCACAAAAGGGGAAATAATTTGAAATGTAAATAAAGAATATATCTAATAATTTTTTTAAAAAAATAAAAAAAAGAAAAACATAGGAAGTTGGACAGAAACCACACAACCAAGGATCACAATCAAAATACAAGAGATAAAAGAGAGAGTCTCTGTCATTTTAGACAAAACAGAAGAAGAAATGGATACATCAGTCAAAGAATATATTAAATTAAAATACACACACATACAAGTACAACACAGGCACAATACATATAGGAAATCTGGAACATTATGCAAAGACCAAATGTATGAATAATAGGAGTAGACAAAGAATACAAAATTTAAGTCAAAGAAAGAGAAAATATTATCAATTAACTCAGGGAAGAAAATTTTATATTTTTAGGTTGCTGTGAGAATTTGCTTTTTTATTGAATATGTTCTTCATTTATATTTCAAATGTTATATTCTTTCCAGGTTTGCCCAACTTCCAGAAAATCCCCAACTCATTTTCCCACTCCCTTTCTCTAAGAAGATGCCCCTCTGCCCAACTGACTCCCACCTACCCCACCCCCATCAATATCCCGATGCTGGAAACTATGGAACCTTCATAGGACCAAGGACCTCTCCTCCCAATGATGCCCAACAAGGCATTCTCCACAATTGCTGCTGGAACCATGTGTTCCTTTTGGTAGATGGCTTTGTACCTGGGAGCCCTGGAGGGTCTGGTTGGCTGACATCATCATTTTTCCCATGGGGCTGCAAACCCCTTCAGCTCCTCCAGTCCTCCCTCCAACTCCTCAGTTGGGGACCCTATGCTAAGTTCAATAGTTGGCTGCTAGCATCTGCCTCTGTATCTGTAAGGCTCTGGCAGGGCCCCTCAGGAGACAGCCATAGCAGGCTCCTTTCAGCAAGCCCTTCTTTTCATCCACAATAGTGTCAGGGTTTGGTGTCTATTTATAGGATGAATCCCCAGGTTGGACAGTCTCTGTATGGCCTTTCTTTCAGTCTGTGCTCCACACTTTGTTTCCATAATTGCTCTTGTGGGTATTTTGTTCCCTTTCTCAGAAAAACCGAAGCGCCCACACTATGGTCTTCCTTCTTCTTGAGCTTCCTGTGTTCTGAGAGTTGTATCTTTGTTATTCTGAGTGTTTGGGCTAATATCCTCTTATCAGTGAGTGTACACCATGTGTGTTCTTTTGTGGTTGGGTTACCTCATTCATGATGACACTTTTTATTTCCATCCATTTGCATAAGAATTTCATGAATTCATTGTTTTTAATAGCTGAGTAGTACTCCATTATGTAAATATACCACATTTTCTGTATCCATTCCCCTCTGTTGAAGGACATTTGGCTTCTTTCCAGCTTCTGGCTATTATAAATAAGGCTGCTATGAAAATAGTGGAGCATGTGTACCTTATTACATGTTGGAACATCTTCTGGGACATACACGTGTATGACCAGGTGTGGTACAGATGGATCCTCAGGTAGCACTATGTCTAATTTTCTAAGGAAATGCCAAACTGATTTCTGGAGTGGTTGTACCAGCTTGCAATCCCACCAGCAATGGAGGGGAGTTCTGCATTCTCTATATCCTCTCCAGCATATATTGTCCCCTGAGTTTTTGATCTTGGCCATTCTGACTGGTGTGAGGTGGAATCTGAGGACTGTTTTGATTTGCATTTCCCTGATAACTAAGGATGCTGAACATTTCTTTAGGTGCTTCAGAGTCATTCGAGTTTCCTCAGTTGATAATTCTCTGTTTAGCTCTGTGCCCCATTTTTAATAGGATTATTTGACTCTCTGGAGTTCTTTGTACAAATTAGATATGAGTCCCTTATAAGAAGTAGGATTGGTAACAATCTTTTCCCAGTCTGTTGGTTGCCATTTTGTCCTATCGACAGTGTCCATTGCCTTACAAAAGCTTTGCAGTTTTATCAGATCCCACTTGGTGATTCTTATTCTTAGAGCATAAGCTATTGGTGTTCTGTTCAGAAAACATTCCCCTGTGCCCATGTGTTCAAGGCTCTTCCCCACTTTCTCCTCTATAAGCTTCAGTGTATCTGGTTTTATGTAGAGGTCCTTGATCCACTTGAACTTGAGATTGATACAAGGAGATAAGAAGGGATTAATTTGCGTTTTTCTACATGATGACCTCCAGTTGATCCAGCAACATTTGTTAAAATGCTGTCTTTTTTTCCCACTGGATAGTTTTAACTCAAGTAACAGTAGGTGTGTGAGTTCATTTGTGGGTCTTCAACTCTATTCCATTGATCTTCCTGCCTGTCTCTGTACCAATACCATACAGTTATTGTGAATAGTGAATACCATTCACTATTACTCTGAAGTAGAGCTTGAGGTCAGGGATGGAGATTCCCCCAGAAGTTTTTTGTTGTGGAGAATAGTTTTCAATATCCTGTTTTTTTTTTTGTTTTGTTTTGTTTTGTTTTTGTTATTTCAAATGAATTCGAAGATTGCTCTTTCTAGCTCTATGAAAAATTGATTTGAAATTTTGAAGGGGATTGCATTGAATCTTTAGATTGCTTTTGGCAAGATGGACATTTTTACTATATTAATCCTGCTAATCCATGAACATGGGAAATCTTTCCATCTTTTGAGATCTTCTTTGATTTCTTTCTGCACAGGCTTGGTTAGAGTCACACCAAGGTGTGTAATATTATTTGTGACTATTGTGAAGGTTGTCATTCCCCTAATTTCTTTCTCAGTTTGTTTATCCTTTGAGTGGAAGAAGGCTACTGATTTGTTTGAGTTAATTTTTTATCCAGACACTTTGCTGAAGTTATCAGCTTTAGGAGCTCTCAGGTAAAATTTTTGGGGTCACTTAAATATAAGGTCATATTATCTGCAATCTGCAAATAGTCATATTTTGACTTCTTCCTTTCCAATATGTATACATTTTCCTCCTTTTGTTATTTAATTGCTCTAGCTAGAACTTCAAGTACTATATTGAATAAATAGGGAGACAGTGGGCTACCTTGTCTGGACCCAGATTTTAGTGAGATTGCTTCATGTTTCTCTCCATTGAGTTTGATGTTGGTTATGATTTGCTATATATTGCTTTCACTTTGTTTAGTTATGGACCTTGAATTCCTGATCTCTCCAAGACATTTAACATGAAGGGATGCTGAAGTTTGTCAAATGTTTTTTCAGCATCTAAAGAAAAGACCATGTGTTTTTTTCTTTGAGTTTGTTTATGTAGTGCATTACATAGATAGATTTCCATATATTGAACTATCTCTGCATCCCTGGGACGAATCCTACTTGATTGTGGGGAAGTGATCATTTTGATGTATTCTTGGATTCATTTGGCAAGAATTTTATTGAGTAATTTTGCATCAATGTTCATAAGAGAAATTGGTCTGAAGTTCTCTTTCCTTGTTTGGTTTTAGATATACGTGTAATTGTGGCTTCATAGAATAAATTGGGTAGTGTTCCTTGTGTATCTATTTTGTGGAATAGTTTGAAGAGTATCAGTATTTTCTCTTCTGTGAAGAATTCCCCACTAAACTCATCTGGTTCTGGGAGTTTTTTTTTTGGTTGAAAGACTATTAATGACTGCTTCTATTTCCTCAGGACTTATGGAATTATTTAGATGGTTTATCTGATCATGTTTCAAAATTGGCACCTGGTATGTGTCTAAAAAATTTTCCATTTTGCCCATATTTTCCAATTTCATTGAGTATAAGCTTTGGTAGTATAATCTGATGATTTTTTTAATTTCCACAGTTTCTGTTGTTATGTCTCCCATTTATTAATTTGGGTAGTGCCTCTGTGCCCTCCAGTTAGTCTAAGTGTTTATCTATCTTGTTGATTTTCATGAAGAACTATCTACTAGTTTTTTGATTCTTTGTATAGTTCTTTTTGTTTCTATTTGGTTCATTTTGGCCTTGAATTTGATTATTTCCTGCCATCTACTCCTCTTGGGTGTATTTGCTTCTTTTTGTTCTAGAGGTTTCAGGTGTATTGTCAAGCTGCTAGGGTAAGCTCTCAGCATTTTCTTTTTGGAGGTACTTAACTCTATGAGCTTTCTTCTTAGCACTGCTTTCATTGTGTCCTGTTAGTTTTAGTATGATTTGTCTTCATTTTCACTAAGTTCTAAAAAGTCTTTAATTTCTTTCTTTATTTCTTCCTTGACCAAGTTATCATTGCATAGAACATTGTTCAACATCCATGTGTATGTGTGTTTTCTGTTGTTTTTGTTTGAACTTAAGATCAGCCTTAGTTCGTGGTGATCTTATAGGGTGCGTGGAATTATTTTAATATTCATGTGTTTGTTGAGGCCTGTTTTGTGACCAATTATGTGGTCAATTTTGGAGAAGGTACCGGGGGGTGCGGAGAAGAAGGTATATTCTTTTGCTTGAGGATGGAATGTTCTATAAATAACTGTTAGATCCATTTGTTCCATAATTTGTTTTGTTAGCTTCAATGTGTCTGTTTATTTTTTGTTTCCATGTTTTGTCCATTGCTGAGAGTGGGGTGTTGAAGTCTCCCACTACTATTGTGTGGGGTGCAATGTGTGCTTTGAGCTTTTGTAAAGTTTCTTTTATGAATGTGGGTGCCCTTGCATTTGGAGCAAAGATGTTGAGAATTGAGAGCTTATCTTTTTTAATTTTTTTCTTTGAGCAATATGAAGTGCCCCACCTTGTCTTTTTTGACAACTTTAGTTTGAAAGTCAATTTTATCCAATATAAGAATGGCCACTTCAGCTTGTTTCTTGGGACCATTTGCTTGGAAAATTGTTTTCCAACCTTTCACTCTGAGGTAGTGTCTTTGTCATTGAGGTGGGTCTCTTGTATGCAGCAAAATATTGGGTCTTGTTTACATACCCAGTCTATTAGTCTATGCCTTTTTGTTGAGTAATTGAGTCCATTGATGTTAAGAGATAATAAGGAAAATGATTGTTTCTTCCTGTTATTTTCATTGTTAAAGTTGAAATTCTGTTTGTGTGACTATCCATTTTGGGTTTCTTGAAAGAAGATTACTTTATTGCTTTTTCTAGGGTGTAGTTTCCCTCCTTGTGTTGGTATTTTCCTCCCATTATCCTTTGCAGAGCAGGGAATATGGAAAGATATTGTTTAAATTTGGTTTTGTCATGGAATACCTTATTTTCTCTGTCTATGATAATTGAGAATTTTTCTGAGTATAGTAGCCTGGGCTGACATTTATGTTCTCCTAAGGTCTGTATGACATCTGCCCAGAATCTTCTAGCTGTCGTAATTTCTGGTGAGAAGTCTGGTGTAATTCTGGTAGGTCTGCCTTTATATGTTACTTGACCTTTGCCCCTTATTTTTTTTAATATTCTTTCTTTGTTTAGTGAATTTGGTGTTTTGATTATTATGTGATAGAGGGAATTTATGATTTTGTCAAGTCTGTTTGGAGTGCTGTAGGCTTCTTGTATGTTCAGTGTCATCTTTTTCTTTAGGTTTTGGAAGTTCTATAATTTTGCTGAAGATCATCCTTACTGGCCCTTTACTTTGTAAATCTTTGCTCTCTCTGTACCTATAAACATTAGGTTTGGTCTTCTCATTGTTTCGTGGATTTCCTGGATGTTTTGTGTTACAAGTTTTTTGCATTTAGGCTTTTCTTTGACTGTTGAATCAATGCTATCTATTGTATATTCAGAACTGGAAATTCTTTCTTCTATCTCTTGTATTCTGTTGTTGTTGGTTATATCTCTGACTCCTGATTTCTTTCCAAGGTTTTCCATCTTCAGATTTGTCTCCCTTTGTAATTTCTTAGTTATTTCTACTTCTGTTTTTAGATCCTGGATGATTTTGTTCTGTTCCTTAACCTGTTTGTTTGTGTTTTCCTGTAATACTTTAAGGAATTTTTGTGTTTCCTCTTTAAGTCCTTCTACTTGTTGAACAATTAGGGGTAATAAGTAAACTATTTTTTTATTAATTTTATTTTATATTCTAAGTTTTTTTATTTACATTCAAAATAATTTCCCCTTCCCCGTTTCCTCCCTCCCCGAAAGTCCCATAAGCCCCCTTCCCTCCCTCTTTTCCCCATTCAACCCCCTCTCACTTCTCTGTCCTGGCATTCCCCTACATCCAGTCTTTCCAGGACCAGGGGTCTCTCCTTCCATCTTCTTGGAAATCTATTGATATGCGAATTGTGTCTAGGGTATTCCGAGATACTGGGTTAATATCCCCTTATCAGTGACTGCATACCATGTGTGTATATTTGTGATTGGGTTACCTCACTAAGGATGATATTTTCAAGTTCTGACCATTTGCTTAGGAATTTCGTCAATTCATTGTTTTTAATTGCAGAGTAGTATTCCATTGTGTAAATATACCACATATTCTGAATCCATTCCTCCGTGGAGGGACATCTGGGTTCTTTCCAGCTTCTGGCTATTAAAAATAAGGCTGCTATGAACATAGTGGAGCATGTGTCCTTAATGCATGCAGATAAAGCCTCTGGGTATATGCCCAGAGGTGGTATGGCCGTATCCTCCAGGAATATCATGCCCAGTTTTCTGAGGAACTGCCAGACTGCTTTCAGAGTGGTTGTAACACTTTGCAATTCCACCAGCAGTGGACGAGTGTTCCTCTTTCTCCACATCCTTGCCATCAACTGCTGTCTCCTTTGTTTTTGATCTTAGCCATTCTGACTGGTGTGAGATGGAATCTCAGGGTTGTTTTGATTTGCATTTCCCTAATGACTAAGGATGATGAACATCACTTTAGGTGCTTCTCAGCCATTAGATATTCTTCAGGTGAGAACTCTTTGTTTAGCTCTGTACCCCATTTTTAATAGGGTTACTTGCCTCTCTGGAGTTTAACTTCTTGAGTTCTTTGTATATATTGGATATTAGCCCTCCGTCAGATGTAGGGTTGGTAAAGATCATTTCCCAGTTAGTTGGTTGCCTCTTTGTCTTTTGGACAGTGTCTTTTGCCTTGCAAAAACTTTGTAATTAATGAGGTCCCATTTGTCAATTCTTGATCTTAGAGCATAAGCTATTGGAGTTATATTCAGGAAATTCTCCCCTGTGCCCATATGTTCAAGGTTCTTCCCTAGTTTCCTTTCTATTAGTTTCAGTGTGTCTGGTTTTATGTGGAGGTCCTTGATCCACTTGGAATTGAGCTTAGTGCAAGGAGATAAGAATGGGTCAAATTTGCATTCTTCTGCATGTTGACCTCTAGTTGAGCCAGCACCATTTGTTGAAAAGGTTATCTTTTTTCCACTGGATGGTTTTACCTACTTTGTCAAAGATCAAGTGACCATAGGAGTGTGGATTCATTTCTGGGTCTTCAATTTTGTTCCATTGATCAACATGCCTGTCACTGTACCAGTACCATGCGGTTTTTAACACTATTGCTCTGTAGTACAGCTTGAGGTCCGGGATACTGATTCCCCCAGAGGTTCTTTTACTCTTGAGAATAGTTTTAGCTATCCTGGGTTTTCTGTTATTCCAGATGAATTTTTGAATTGCTCTTTCTAACTCTATGAAGAATTGAGTTGGGATTTTAATGGGGATTGCATTGAATTTGTATATTGCTTTTGGCAAGATAGTCATTTTTACTATATTAATCCTGCCAATCCATGAGCATGGCAGATTTTTCCATCTTCTGAAGTCTTCTTCAATTTCTTTCTTCAGAGACTTGAAGTTCTTGTCATACAGATCTTTCACTTGTTTGGTTAGAGTCACACCAAGATACTTTATATGGTTTGTGGTTATCATGAAGGGTATCATTTCTCTTACTTCTTTCTCAGCCTGCTTATTCTTTGAGTATAGGAAGGCTACTGACTTGCTTGAGTTGGTTTTATATCCGGCCACTTTGCTGAAGTTGTTTATCAGCTGTAGGAGTTCTCTGGTGGAGTTCTTTGGGTCGCTTAAGTATACTATCATATCGTCTGCAAATAGTGATAGTTTGACTTCTTCCTTTCCAATTTGCATCCCTTTGACCTCTTTTTGTTGTCCAATTGCTCTAGCTAGAACTTCAAGTACTATATTGAAAAGATATGGACAGAGAGGGCAGCATTGTCTAGTCCCTGATTTTAGTGGAATTGCTTCAAGTTTCTCTCCATTCAGATTGATGTTGGCTACAGGTTTGCTGTAAATTGCTTTTACTATGTTTAGATATGGGCCTTGAATTCCTGATCTTTTCAAGACTTTTAGCATGAAAGGATGCTGAATTTTGTCAAATGCTTTCTCAGCATCTAATGAGATGACCATGTGGTTTTTTTCTTTGAGATTGTTTATATAGTGGATTACATCGATGGATTTCCTTATATTGAACTATCCCTGCATCCCAGGGATGAAGCCTACTTGATCGTGGTGAATGATCATTTTCATATGTTCTTGGATTTGGTTGGCAAGAATTTTATTGAGTAATTTTGCATCGATATTCATAAGAGAGATTGGCCTGAGATTCTCTTTCTTTGTCAGATCTTTGTGTGCTTTTGGTATTAGCATAATTGTGGCTTCATAGAACGAGTTGGGTAGTGTTCCTTCTGTATCTATTTTGTGGAATAGTTTGAAGAGTATAGGTGTTAGATCTTCTTTGAAGTTCTGATAGAATTCTGCACTAAAACCCTCTAGACCTGTGCTTTTTTTGGTTGGAAGACTTCCAATGACGATTTCTATTTCTTCAGGGGTTATAGCATGGTTTAGACGGTCTATTTGATCCTGATTTAATTTTGGTATTTTGTATCTCTCAAGGAAATTGTCCATTTCCTCGAGATTATCTAGTTGTGTTGAATACAGGCTTTTGTAGTAGGATCTGATGATTTTTTGAATTTCCTCAGTTTCTGTTGTTATCTCTCTCTTTTCGTTTCTGATTTTATTAATTTGGATACTGTCTCTGTGCCATCTGGTTAGTCTGGCTAAGGGCTTATCTATCTTGTTTATTTTCCCAAAGAACCAACTCCTCGTTTTGTTGATTCTTTGTATGGTTTTATTTGTTTCTACTTGATTGATTTCAGCCCTGAGTTTGATGATTTCCTGCCTTCTACTCCTCTTTGGTGTATTAGCTTCTTTTTGTTCTAGGGCTTTCAGGTGTGCCATTAAGCTGCTAGTGTATGCTTTCTCCCGTTTCTTTTTGGTGGCACTCAGGGCTATGAATTTTCCTCTTAGCACTGCTTTCATTGTGTCCCATAAACTAGGGTATGTTGTACCTTCATTTTCATTAAATTTCAAAAAGTCTTTGATTTCTTTCTTTATTTCCATCTTGACCAAGTTTTCATTGAGTGGAGCATTCATCAGCTTCCATGTATATGTGGGTTTTCTGTTGTTTTTGTTGCCATTGAAGACCACCCTTTTTTCATAGTGATCTGATAGGAGGCATGGGATTAGTTCAATCTTCTTATATCTGTTGATGTCTGATTTGTGACCAATTATATGGACGATTTTGGAGAAGGTACCATGAGGTGCTGAGAAGAAGGTGTATTCTTTAGCTCTAGGATGAAATGTTCTACATATATATATATATATATATATATATATATATATATATATATCTTTTAGTTCCATTTGGTTCAAGGCTTCAATTAGATTTATTGTGTCCCTCTTTAGTTTCTGCTTTCCTGAACGATCCATTTCAGAGAGCGGGGTGTGGAAGTCACCCACTATTATTGTTTGAGGTGCGATGTGTGCTTTGAGCTTTAGTAAAGTTTCTTTGACGAATGAGGGTGCCCTTGCATTTGGAGCATAGATATTCAGAATTTAGAGTTCTTGTTGGTGGATTTTTCCCTTGATCAGTATGGAGTGTACTTCTGTTTTTTTTTTTTTTTTTTTTGATGACTTTAGGTTGAAAATCAATTTTATCTAATATTAGGATGGCTACTTCGACTCGTTTCTTGGGGCCATTTGCTTGTAAAATTGTTTTCCAGCCTTTTACTCTGAGGTAGTGTTTGTCTTTGACACTGAGGTGCGTTTCCTTCATGCAGCAAAATGCTGGGTCCTGTTTACGTATCCAGTCTGTTAGTCTATGTCTTTTTATTGGGCAATTGAGACCATTGATATTAAGAGAGATTAAGGCATAGTGATTATTGCCACCTGCCATTCTTGACACTATCTTTATGTTTGAGTGGTTATCTACTTTTGGGTTTGAAGCAAGAAGGTTACTATCTCATTTTTTCCAGGGTGTTGTTTCTCTCCCTATATTGGCGGTTTCCACCTATTATCCTTTGCAGGGCTGGGTTTGTGGAAATATATTGTGAAAATTTGGTTTTATCATGGAATATCTTGGTCTCTCCATCTATGGTGATTGAGAGTTTTGCTGGGTATAGTAGTCTAGACTGGCATTTGTGCTCTCTTAGTGTCTGCATGAGATCTGACCAGGATCTTCTGGCTTTCATAGTCTCTGGTGAGAAGTCTGATGTGGTTCAGATAGGTCTTCCTTTGTATGTTACTTGGCCTTTTTCTCTTACTGCTTTTAATATTCTTTCATTGTTTAGAACATTTGGTGTTTTGATTATTATGTGACGGGAGGTATTTCTGTTCTGGTCCATTCTGTTTGGAGTTCTGTAGGCTTCTTGTACGTTCATCGGCATCTCTCTCTTTAGGTTAGGGAAGTTTTCCTCCATAATTTTGTTGAAGATGTTTACTGGCCCTTTAAGTTGCAAATCTTCACTCTCATCTATACCTATAATCCTTGGGTTTGCTCTTCTCATTGTGTCCTGGATTTCCTGGATGTTTTGGGTTACACGTTTTTTGCATTTTGCATTTTCCTTGACTGTTGAGTCGATGCTTTCTATGGTATCTTCAGTACCTGAGATTCTTTCTTCAGTCTCGTGTATTCTACTGCTGATGTTTGCATCAATGACTCCTGATTTCTTTCCAAGGTTTTCTATCTCCAAAGTTGTCTCCCTTTGTGATTTCTTAGTTGTTTCTACTTCCTTTTTCAGATCCTGGATGGATTTGCTGAGATCCTTCACTTGTTTGTTTGTATTTTCCTGTATTTCTTAAGGTATTTTTGCATTTCCTCTTTGAGGATTTCTGCCTGTTGACCCAAGTTCTCCTTTATTTCTCTAAGCAATTTTTGTGTTTCCTCCTCATGGGCTTCCATCTGTTGATCCATCATCTCCTGCATTTTTTAAGCAGTTATCGTGTTTCCTTTGTAAGTAAACTTAATAAAAATTTTTGAAATTATATATATTACACACACACACACACACATACACACACACACATGAATGGATTACATTTAAATAACATTTGTCAAAGGAGTTATATGTGAATCCTCAACCAACCCAGACTGTTGCCAAGGCTATTGTTTATTATCGATAAACTAAGGGTAATGACTCATAGTTGAACATACTCTCATAAGTCTTCAATCACTGAGAAGTCTACCTATATAACTTTGACCCTTGTAGACTAATTTTCATAGTGCTAGAAAGAAGAACTCTTCTCTTTCTTGCTATTAAAGATGAAAGCTATACAATTTCATATATGAATCCATCAATCTACAATGGGGTGACCTGTCTACAAGATATATAAGTACACTTGAAGCATAAAGGTTGTCAGTGTAATCAACCAATATTTTATTAGACATAGTACTAATACTTTTACAGTCCCTCACCCTGCTTATGTGTCTAAGAACCTGGGAAGAGATAGGCTAGAGAACTAAATACTAACTGTTCTGCTAAATAAACTTAGCCATAAAATGATTTCTAATGATTTTGTGCTATACTTATAGATCGTCTGAGAAATTTCTTCCTGCAATAGATGGGAAGAAATACTGAGATCCGTATTCAGAGAATATCAAAAGAATGAGACACACTGGTTCTTTTAGTCTTAAGTGGGATGTCTCCTTCACAATCCTTTCCTCAATGACCAGTGAACTCTGCAAAGGATAGAGAAGAAAGTTTGGAATAGGCAGAGGGGATGTAGCCAAGGAAACAGGGCCTTCTCAATAGCCAGATGAGCACACATATAAACTCAAACAGATTGTGGCCTCATGCACAGGGTCTTCAAGGTTCTGCTTTAGAGAGAGACCCTGCATTGAGGTAAGAATTGAAACCAAACCCTCATCCTTAAGCCAGAAGCTATCTTCAATTGATAGCTGCTCACAAATGAAAAGAAAACTGTTTAAACCAATGAACTACATTTAAATGTCGAACTACATTGTCTTAAGTGCAAGTACAAACTACAAGAAGTTCAACACAAAATGAACTCCATAGCATATTAGTAAGTTCCTTGTCCCATAACATTTTGCTAGGGTAGTTTTGAATTACTCCTTAAATATCCTTTTCATACACACCATAACTACTAGTTGTATTTTTATGGGATTCCTTAGTGTAGAGCTGTATGTGTCTCTGAGTCTATCTGTATTTCTTTTGTGTTTTCTTTGATTGTTTTTGTTAGTTTGTTTTTTGTGCTACACTATTTTCTCTTCATTTTGTTTTATTTCATAGTTATTCTTCAGATCCCTGTTTATTTTTAATGAGACATAGCAAGTGTGTGGATTCAAATGGAATGGCAACTTGGGTGGATCTCAGAGTAGGTAGAGGAAGGGAAACCATAATCAGAATATATTGTATGAGTAAAAACAACTTTTTTGAATAAAAGGAAGAAAATTAAAAGGCTGAGACTGTAGATTAAGGTATTCAAAGGATGAAATAAAATATGTCCTCGTGTTCAATAACTACATTTTAGAGTAATTCATTTAAGAGAGAGCTACCATATACATTGAATGAATACCTTTTCAAGTATCTATGTTAACATATCTTGAAATCATGATCTTATTTAAAAATTATCAAAAGTATTATTATTATCATAACTATTCATTAAATCAAAACCTCCATCAAACACTTGTTTATGAATAAACAGAACAAAACACCAATGGCTTATGCTCTAAAATCAACAATAGACAAATGGGACCTCATAAAATTGCAAAACTTCTGTATGACAAAGGACACTGTCAATAGGACAAAATGACAAGCAACAGATTGGAAAAATATCTTTACCAACCCTACATCTGATAGAGGGCTAATATCCAATATATACAAAGAATTCAAGAAGATACACTCCAGAGAATCAAATAACCCTATTACAAATGGGGAACAGAGCTAAACAAAGAATCTTCAACTCTGGAATATTGAATGGTTGAGAAGCACCTAAAGAAATGTTCAACGTTCTTAGTCATCAGGGAAATGTAAATCAAAACAACCCTGAGATTCTACCTCACACCAGTCAGAATGGCTAAGATCAAAAACTGAGGTGACAGCAGATGCTGGTGAGGATGTGGAGAAAGAGGAACACTCCTCTGTTGGTGGGATTACAAACTGGCATAATCACTCTGGAAACTAGTCTGGTGGTTCCTCAGAAAATTGGACATAGTATTACATGAGGACCCACCTATATCCTCTTGGGTATATACCCAAAGATATGCTTGCTGACAGGAGCCTGATAATGCCTGATATAGCTGTCCCTTGAGAAGCTCTTCCAGAACTTGACAAATAAAGAGGTTGATGCTTGCAGCCAACTATTGGACTGAGCATGGGGTGCCCAATGGAGGAGTTAGAAAAAGGACTAAAGGAGATGAATAGGATTGTAACCCAGAGGAAGAACAACAATATCAACCAACCAGATTCCCCAGAGCCCCCAGGGACTAAAACCACCAATCAAAGAGTTCACATGGAGGAACCCATGTCTCCAGCTGCCTATGTAGCAGAAGATGGCTGTGTGGGGCATCAGAGGGAAGAGAGGTCCTTTGTTCTCTGAAGGTTTGATGCTTGAGTATAGGGGAATGCCAGGGCAGGTCGACAGGAGTAGGTGGATGGGTGGGGGAACACCCCCACAGAAACAGGGAAAAGGGGTATGAGAGAAGGGGTTTCTGGGGGGGAACCAAGAAAGGGGATAACATTTGAAATGTAAATAAAGAAAATATCCAGTAAGAAAAGAAAGGCAAAAGCTTTTAGATTGTTTTCATTTGCATTATTTGAGAATAAATATAAATTAAAAACTTAAAATCACACTTGGAATTAAGCCTGAAGAATATACAAAAGTTAATTTAGTCTCAAATATTTTCTTTGAAAAACAATTAAAATGAGAAATTTGAAGCAATTATACTGAAAATAATAACATTGTTTGATTGATGGTTATTGTTGCCATACACTATTTTCTTTACCTTTTAAATGTATCATGATAAGTTTACAATTTTGAACTTTAATTAACTTTATAAAAGACAACTTTTAAAAATAAATTATTGAATTTCTTCATTAATTGAGTATTTGATTTAGCCCGTCAAAAAATGCAAAACTCCCCCAGATACTGAAATAAACTGTAGCACAGAGGAATGCACCTTATCACTTAGGAAATTAAGGGGCATGTCACTCTTGCCAAGAAATAAAATTGTGGTTCCAGGAAGTCTAGGAATGTGAGTGCTGATATGTCTTTCACTAAGGGTCATTGAAGAGACATTTCCAAACTGTGTGTTCTAAGTATATTCTTTGCTAACACACTCATATAAAAAAATTCATATGGAAGATACTATTTTAAGGACTAAAAATATCTACTGAGAACACAAGTGTTAAATTTGGAACAATGAAAAGAACATGAGAATACATCCAACAAAGTCTCAAAATGTTCGGTATTTGCAGCTAGCCTTTGTAGTCCTGTAAGAACATGAGAAAATCAGAGTGACTTCAAACACACACAGTGTTTCTCTTGTTTTCTGTTTGTAGCATGTTCTGGGCTGTGTAATGAAGGCAGCTTCACCAATGAGAGGGCTGTACATGATAAGAGCTCTATTGGTGATTCCTCTTTGTTCCAATCCTGCTGACCCAGAAGGTCCTCTAGCAAGTCGAAGTATTGTCCAAAGTGTCACCTTCCAGTCACAATATTACATTAGGAAAGGCCACTTCGTCTTGATTCTGCTGTCCTAGAAAAAGAGGTGATCATAATAAAATTATTTCAGCATTACAAGAAGACACATGCTATTTTTAGTAAAAGAATAAAGCTGGCAGTGAGTAGCATCGCTACAGTTTTTTTTTTTGTTCAAATTCCACATGCATATGGGCATTCAAGTATTTATGATAGAAAATTGAAATATACTTAGAACATCTATATATAAAAATTACACACTCAAATTTAAACATGGATATGTTGTCATTTTAAATATATACAAACTTACCTTTGAGGTCACAATCTAATTACAGAATGCCCCTTTGTATTTTTCCAACATAATACTTTTATTTTTATTTGGGAATCCCAAACTCACTCGCTTCCTGGTCCTCCAAGTTCTTCTTTCTACCCTTGAGACATCACCACCAAAGAGAAGAAGAAAGAAAAGGAGGGGGAAAAAGAGGAGGAGGAGGAGAAGGATGAGGAGAGAGGGAAATGGGGAGGGGAGAGGAAGAGGAAGAGGAGCTGAAGTCATCTATATATTCACTGGGGTTTGGTCAAAGTCCCAGTGGCTAGCCCCTCAGAAAAACTGTGTTTAGCCCCAACAACCCTGCCAGAAGCCATCAGTTGTGGAAAGTTACATTTCAACATCTTAATCACAATATGTAGGAGTTTTTTTTCCAATGGCTTTCTATCTATTCTGTTACTGGTTTGTTTTTCCTCTAACAAATACCTTGCCTAAATTTATGTCCTTTTTTTTCCTGCTCTGGGACCTTTTTAATTTGATGAAACAGTTTATGTGAAAAAAATTGAAACTATTCACTGAATCTAGAGACAAAAATCTTATATTTTTGCCATATACCATTATTATTCGTATGGATCAGAAAATAGCTGCATAAGGCAGAAAGTATAACATTAGTATTTTATCTACCTAATACTTAGTATTAGATAGGTATTAAATACATAAATTTGTGTATCTTAGATGGTCTGTAACTTGTTAAAAATTGAAAACTATTTTAACGTTTAAAATAAAATCTTCCTGACACTATCAGAGTTTTTAAAATCTGACAACAGGAGGAATTTCCTAAAAGAAGTAATGGCAAGGGTGCACACTTTTCTTATACTTTATCTTTAAAATGAACAAATGACCTGATATGCAGTGTTGCTCTTTTCCTTTGTCAAAACCAAAAGAATGTGATCAAAGGATGTTATACTTAAACTAGAAATGGAGCCATGCATGCTTTTCCCATAGGAACAAGAATGCAAGCCAACAGTGTTCTGTTCAATATCAAGCTCTATCTACGCACTTATCAAACACAGCAGATGCTAAAACTAGAAGAGCAACATCATCATTAATTACAAAGTACACACCCCAGGCTCTTGGAATTAAAACTTGCACTGTCGGGAATAGGCTTATGGAGCCACAGCCAGTATTTATGAATACCATATTTTTTGAAACTAAAACAAGTGAGAAAAGAAGCATTGATCACATAGAAATAAATCAGCCCAATCACAGATTCCTTTCCCACTCCCATATGAAACGAGGTCTTACAAAATGTGAAAATCAGAGACTACAAATTCGTATCAGTCATTTCTGGCTTAAGGCTTCACGACTTCAAAATAAAAAGTGCTTAAAAATCAAGAAAGTGTGGAATTTAAAAATGCTTTGAGGTGTCTTTCATGCCACTGATATTTGCTTAGAATCTACTAAATATTAGCAATTACATGAGGTGTTAGAAGTACATTAATTGAGACTCACCATAGAATAAATGATAAAAAACGAAGTCATTGAAAGCACGGTTTACCTCCAGTATTAACTGTACAGTCTTCTTAAGTCTATTTCCTTGACATTTTATCCATTAGTTTATTTAGCTCTTAAGGCTAGTGGTGAAGAGAGGAAAGATGATTTTAAAATTAATAGATGAGATCAGGAACATGGTTTAGTAAATAAAGGCAATTGTCATTGTTGGGGTCGGGAGGCAGCAGCAGCTCCAGAAAGACCACACCAGGCCAAACAGTTCTACATGAGGTTTGTTGAGAAGAGAAAGGGCAAAGGTGACAGTGGAAAGAGAAGAGAGGAAAGGAGGGGGAAGGCTTCTCTTATATATACAGATGGTGACGTGGTCACAGGTAAAGATGAGCCCAGTGGATTCTGGGAATATGGTGGCTGTTGCCTTGGCAACAGGTGTATAGGTTGTGCTGTCGCCTATGTGATGTCACAGGTTATGGAGGTCCTGGTACCAACAGTCACCTTTGTAGATAGCCCAAGGTTGACAGTAGGTCCCATTCAATTAGGAGAGAACTGGCTCCCACAAGTTTTTCTCTGACCTCCACACATGTATTATAATACATCTCCCACACTGAAACTAAATATAAAAATTAGCAACAACAACAAAAAAGAAATCACTATTCTCTAAATCAATTTAAAAAGAACCATGACATTGGGCAGAATAAAGGAATTACTGAGTTGGCAGTAGGGATTTTAGTGAATACAATGAGGAAAAGATAGGCCTATATTGGAGTTACTGTTTCCTGAAAATGCAGTAGGCTAACCCTACCTGAGGTTGGTATATATGAGACTAAAACATATGCATGATCAGGTATGATTCCAAAACTACAACCAGAGCAAAGGAATACAATGCCTACATCATACAGATAGGATTAGATAATATTTTTGTGGGACTCAAAAGACATACCCATGATGTTAAATAGGAGTGAAATACAATCTAACTTAAGACACGAAGCAGTCATTTAATTTAAGGGTATAATCAGAGACTCTGCTTTCTTTCCATAATTATTAAGGAGAAAATGATGCTAAGACTCTGCCTTAAGATTCATGGAGTCAGAGGTATAATTCACTTCAAAGACATCACTAACTGCTTAATTCAACTGGGAAATGATTAGAACATTTCGCAAAAGGAAAATTGCAGACTTTGTTTTTCAAAGGATTACTATACTGTGGAAAAGGCAAAGTTGGGGAGAGTATTGAATAAACTTCTGAAGTATCCAGGTGAAAATTTGGTGGCCATGGGCCACCAACTCAACTGGGATGTTAGAATTAGAAATTAGATTTACAGAGGATAAGATGAATTCAGAGAAGTATATGGTAAATAATTCTCAGGTTGTTTTCACATATCAATGAGAACAAGAGTTACTCAGTTAAAAAGAGGGTTGAGATGTATGTTTTGGTAAAATATTGTAAAGTATTGTAAGATATGTGCCTTAATTACCAAGTATGTAGATTTGTTTTAAGTTCAGAGTATCAACAAAGGTAACAGCCTCCATAGACTAGATACAATCCCACACTTTATTGATTTGCAAGGTCTACTACACTCAAATACTATATTTTTCAGTCGTGTATGTCTTAACTGTATAGGCTGTTTTGGCCGACAATATTACATATACAAACCATTACATTTCTGCTTTTGGAATTTTGTACATGCAGTCTGTGAGAAATCTAATATTTGATCTTCAAATTTTCCTAAAATTTAAATTTATTAGTGAAGATAGCATGAAAACTTTGCTGATCAACATTATTGCTATGACAAATATAGTAAAATAATAATCATTTATTTATGACCAGACCTTCTTTATCCAACATATTGTGATTTCATTTCTGATGTTCAAGTAATAACTTAAATATTATAAGGTAGGTAACCCGATGACCTAGTCTCAGTCTTTGATTTTGAATGCCCCTTGTTATACAGACTACATAAATATTTTAAACTCAGGTAGCAACTTTTACTCAGGGAGGAAGATGCTCAAATATGAATAAGTGAATAAGTGCTCTCATGAAAGTACTGCATTGATTTGACTCTGAAGCTTGGGTTGGGCTTCAGCCATTATTCTTGAACTAAAGCACATGTGATTTATTATTAGGAAGACTTAGACTGTACTATTTTTCCTCTCATTTATGATACAGTGATTCTACACAAACTTAATGCTTGTTAAATTATATATGTCTATTCATCTCATCTTCCTGTTTTATCTGACAGGAGGATAGTTCAATCATAACACATTAGCTCAGAGTGAAGTGGCCATATGTTGCTCAGTCTACCTGAAATAAACAATTCTTATCGCCATCTTAGATGATATTTTTGCATATATTTTCCATCTGTTAGATGAACAAAGTTCAAGTAGCATGCAGCAATATATTTCCTGGGTTAAAGTCAGCTTATTCATCTAACACATTGGATAAGGTAAATCTTGTCTATCTTTTCTGTCGAAAAGCTGGAAATAAAATAAACTGGACCTAAGAACCTCACAAGACAACTACACTGATGAGATTTCTAATTCCATTTTCTCAAGACTCTTGAATATTCTAGCAACAACTTTCTGTGTCTTTTCTTCAAATACCAAATGTATTGTATCATAATGAAAATGGAAGACTTGATGATGGCCACCACTATTTATAGATCTGAAAGCATTTGATTCAGTGTGCCTATCTTCTAGGTTTATGCATTTTTGCAATGCCAAGTGTTTAGGAGTCCAAGTTCATGAGGTTTTATATGTTATTTATATTCATTGTCATGAACAAAACATGAGATCCTTAGTACCTCATATTTTATAATTTACTATTTTTTTTTGATGTGAGAGAAAGTAAAATTTCTTCAGAAAGACCAAGTTTCAAAGCTTTACACTTCAGGATTTCCTCATTTTGTGAGTTTTGTGCACAATCGTCTTAAGGTCATTTGTAGTCTTATACATCATAGTGTACAAGCATTTTAATTTATGCCTTGATTCAATGCATAGGATATATAAAATCAAGAGACAAGGTAGACTCCTTAGTCATTTTACTGCTTTAATTGTTCTGTTCAGTAGTGATCTAATAAATGTTTGTGTTGTTGTCACATCAATTCATAAATATTTTATCAACAGTTACAGTATCATATTTCTCTAAATATGCAAGTGTTTTATCTCGACCTGTTTACTTTTATTTCCCTAAGGTGAAATATATCTCATTTTTTAAAATTATATCCATTGCACTGAAGTATAATACACATGAAATTTTTGAAAATTCAAGCAGTACACTGTGACTCATTAATGAATGCCTCCTCTGTGAAATAATTACCACAATCGATTATGATTTTTTGAGCCAGAACTATTACCTATATCAACTTGTACATAGGGTAGAATCATTATATAGCAGACTGGCGAGGGTAGAACACTCTATATCACCCAGATGACAAATCACACTTCTTTGTAGTATTGGATACATTGGTACTCTCAGCCCCAAATGGGAGGTCCTCTTCAAATCCCTCCACTTGGGACACAGGAAATCTTGTGGAAGAAAAGGAAGAGTTTTAAGAGTTAGAAGGGACAGAGAACATCAAGATATTATGTCTCTCTAAATCAACATGATACAAGGGCATATGACCTCAGAGACTGAGGCAGCATGCAGAAAAGAGAGACCTCTTCTACATATACAAGAAAATTTCCAGTTTAGTGTTCTCAAGGGATTCATGAGAATGGGAAGAAATGAGTCTCTAATTCTTGTGCATCCATTTGGGTTCCTTTCACTCTCTTTTTCTCCCCCATCTCCAGTGTGATTTTTGTTTTATCCTAATACATTTTATTTTGTTATCTTCTGAGAGATAGAAAGGGAATAATAGATCCAGGTATGAGGGGATTTGGGGATGAACCAAGAAAAATAGAAGGAAGAGAAAGTATAATAAAGATATATTATGTATGAAAAATATCTATTGTCAATAAAAATGAACACTAAATTAAAAGAATATTTAAAATGTACTTTGTTAATAAATTATAAAAGTACAGTGCACTGTTCTTTGTTTTTTTATTCAAATTGGAATTTATTTTTATGGACTGAATTGGCAGATGGATGTTGACATACAATGAAAATGGCCTCCAAAGATGTAACCTCTTGATCCTCAAGAAAGTAATAAAAATAAGTTGTTACCAATAGCTAAAAATAAATTCATTTCATTTAGAATGTTATCTCCTTTTCCGGTTTCTGGCCTGGGACCCCCTCATGATATTTCCTCTTCCCCTGCCTCTACACACACACCTACACTCCCACCTCCCTTCCCTGGCATTCTCCTACATTGGGACATCTTGCTTTCACAGGACCAAGAGCCTATCCTCCAGTTTGATGCCTGACAAGGCCTTCCTCTGCTACATATGAAGCTGGAGCCATGGGCCCTTCATGTGTATTCTTTGGTTGGTGGTTTAGTTCCTGGGAGCTCTGGGTGATCTGGTTGCTTGATATTGTTGATGTGCCTATGGGGTTGCAAACCCTTTCAGTTCCTTCGGTCCTTTCTCTAACTCCTCTATTGGAGACGCCATACTCAGTCCCATGGTTGGCTGCAGGCACTCACCTCTATATTTGTCAGACTTGGCAGAGCCCCTCAGGAGACAGCTATATCAAACACCTGTCAGCGAGCACTTCTTGGCATCCATAATAGTGACTAGCTTTGGTGTCTGTGTATGGGATGGATCCCCAGGTGGGGCATTCTCTGGATGGCCTTTCCTTCAGTCTCTGCTTCACATTTTGTCTCCATATTTCCTCCCATGATTATTTTGTTCTCCCTTCGAAGAAAGACCAAAGCATCCACACTCTGGTCTTCCTTTTGAGCTTTATGTGGTCTGTGAACTGTATCTTGGTTATTCTGAGCTTTTAGGCTAATATCCACTTATCAGTTTGTCCATACTGTATGTGTTCTTTTGCGAATGAGTTACCTCACTCAGGATATTTTCCAGTTCTATCCATTTGCTTAAGAATATCATGAATTCATTGTTTTTGGATCACACATGATATGCACTCACTGATAAGCGGGTATTAGCCCAGAAACTTGGAATACCCAAGAAACAATTCACATATCAAAGGATGCTCAAGAAGAAGGAAGGAGAGGCCCCTGGTCCTTGAAGGGCTCAATGAGGCAGTGTAAGGGAATGCCAGGAAGGATAGGCGGGAGTGGGTATGTTGGGGAGCAAGGGGAGGGAAGAGGGCGTATGGGACTTTTGGGAAGGGGAGATCAAGTAAGAGGGAAATCATTTGAAATGTAAATAAAGAATATATCTAATAAAAAAATAGTTGAGTAGTATTCCGTTGTGAAAATGTACCACATTTTCTGTATCCATTCATTTGATGAAGGACATCTTTGTTATTTCCAACTTATGGTTATTGTAAATAAGGCTGCTATGATATGTCTATATCATATATATATATATATATATATATATATATATATATATATATGTATTATATATAAATAAGGCTGCTATAATATGTCTATTATTATTGTAACTGTAGATTAATATTTAGGTCTTTATTCTCAGGAGCAAGGTATTGGGAAAATTTAAGGAGATAAAAGAGTTTGAGAGTGAATAACATACCATATGTAATTAGAGAGAATATCTCCATTAATATTATAGTTTTATCCTTCTGGAAGCTTTCTAGTAATGTACACATATACATGCAATATATAATAATTATAATTTTCACAGGACCCAAGTTGAAAAGAAAAAACCTTTATGTCTAATGTTCTCTGTATCAGCACATGTTTTTCTTGAACTTTGAAGGTGTAATAATTCAGGAACTAGTCTCTCTCAATCTGAGATCTTAATAAACAAGTGAGTGGGTCTGCAATAATTGTCTGCACATTTTTCATGTCTATATATTCCTTCTGTATCAATACACTTGGATATCAGATAATTTAAGAGGATATTTTTCCCAACACATTTTCCAAACATAAAGTCCTCTAAGTTCTTAGCCCTTCTGAAGTAAGATAATCAAAGTCAACTTTCAGTCTCATACTTCCCCAACAGTCAAGAGTTCCACTGAAATAGGAACATTGGGTAAGTATAAGGTTTAGGGTCTTTAACTTCATCTACCACACACAGTCAACCTATACTTGTAAAAATTAAATTTCAGTGATAGAACATACTACCTCTTTGTATAGATTGTAGCTTCCTTTGGAACATTATTAGGTTTATTTATTTTACTTCATGTGTATATGTGTCTGTTTACACAGTGTGCATGCTGTGCCCACAGATATCAGAAAAGAATGTGAATATCCTGGAATATAAATTACTGATAACTGCAAGCATCCATGTGGTTCTTGAGAATTTAACCCAGGTCCTCTGGAAGAAGGAGGAGTGTTCTTGAGTACTGAGCCATCTTTTCAGCCCTACCTCAGAACTTTTAAAAATACAAAAATTAAGTTGTAAAAATATGAATGTCAAATTCTTTGTTATTATAATATTTTGTTTATTTAGATTTTAAATGTTCCCTGCTTTCCTGGTCATTCCTCCCAGAGATCTTCACCCCAACCCCACTACCATTTGCTTATAAAAAAGTGCTCCCCCACCTACTCACCAAACCACATAACCCCCCTTCATCCACCCAGCCACCCCTACCTCACCCATTCTAGCACCCCTCTTCCCTGGGGTATCAAGAATCAACAGAATTAGGCATATCCTTTCCCACTGAGGCCACACAAGGCAGACCTCTGCTATATATGTGCCAGGGACCACAGACCAGCCCATGTGTACTCTTTGGTAGGTGACTTAGACTCTGGGAGCACTGAGAGTCAATTACTTGGCACTATTGGTCTTCCAATGGGGTTGTAATCCTCTTCAGTTCTTTTAGTCTTTGCTATAACTCATCCATATTGCTCACTGAGGTTATTCCAATAGTTGGCTGTATCTGCATCTGTCTCAGTCAGCTGCTAGTAAAACCTCTCAGAGGACAGCCATGTTAGGCACCTGTGAGATCAATAATAATGTCAGGTTTGGAGCCAGCCCATTGGATGGATCCCAAGATAGGCCAGTCTCTTGATGGCCTTTCCTTCAGTCTCTGCTTTGCTTTAGTCCCTGAATTTCTTCTAGACAGGAACAATTCTGGGTGAAAATTTTTGAAGGTAGGTAAGGGGCCTAATCCCTTCACTGGGGGCCGTGTCTATCTACTGGAGGTGATCTCTTCAGGGTTCATCTCCCTACTGTTGGGCACTTCAGCTAATATCATACCCATTGAGTCCTGGGAGCATCTCATATCTCAGGTATCTGGGACATTCTATAGGTTTGCCCCTTGCTCCCTACCTCCACAACTGTATATTTCCCTTAATTCTCCCCAGCTTCTAACTTCTCTCCTGCCTTCCGCCATACCTGATCCTGCCCCCCTTTACACTCCCCTCCCTTTTCCTAACCATGTCCTCCCTCCTTCTGCCTCCCATGATTATTTTAATCCCCTCCTAAGTGGGATCGATTCATCCTCACTTGGGCCTTCCTTCTTGTTTAACTTCTTATGGCCTGTGAGTTGTATCATGGATATTCTGTACTTTTTGGCTACTATTCACTTACCAGTGACTATGTACCACATGTATCCTTTTGGGTCTGGGTTATGTCACTCAGGATGTATTTTCTAGTTCTACCCATTAGCTGCAAAATTCACAGTGTCATTATGTAAATTAACCTCATTCTCAGTATCCATTCTTCAGTTGAGGGACATATGGGCTATTTCCAGCTTCTGGCTTTTATGAATAAGGCTTCTATGAACATAGAGGAGCACATGTTCTTATGGTATAGTGGAACAGCTTTTTGGTATATGCCCAAGAGAGGTGTAGCTGGGACTTCAGGTAGAATTATTTCCACTTTTCTGAAAAACCACCAGATTGTTGTTCAGAGTGGTTGTACCAGTATGCAATCCAACCAGCAATGAAGAAATGTCACTCTTTTTCCACATCCTTACAAGCATTTTTTGTCACTAGAGTTCAATTCCCAAAGCAGACAAAACAGAAAATAAAAATAATTATTGATTGGTGCATCATTTAAATTTGACTATATTTTTTTGTAAAGTTCATATGCTGTGCATTAATTTACATACAATTAAATGATGTGACCTTTCAAATTTAAAGCTTATTGAGAAAATATTTGGGAATTGATAGATTGTTCTAAATACAACGTTTTTCTTTGTTTCCTTATTTTTAGATATGAACTGTATTATTCAGGGTTCTGTAGATTCACAGGTAATCCCTATATAGTTAGGGAATTTGTTGATGACTTACAGCTTATAGTCCAACTCCCCAACAGTGGTAGATGGAAGTCCAAGGATCTAGCAGTTGCTAAGTCCCACAAGGCAGCTGTGGACAGAAGTCCAAGGATCTAGCAATTGCTCATTTCCACATGGCAAGCAGGCAAGGAAGAGTGAGTGAGTCTTCCTTCTTCCAATGTCCTTATGTAGGTCTCCAGCACAGGGTGTGGCCCAGATTAAGAGTGTGGGACACGCCTTTAATCCTAGATATCCTTGAACTCAGAGATCTCCTTGTCTTAATCTTCTGGAATTCATAGCCACTATGCTTGAAGTGCTAATTTTTATTATAGTAACACTTTTCATTTTGTAACAAATTTACAAATTTTTCAAAAAGACTATTGTGGGTGGGACATGAGTTCTGTAAGAAAGCAGGTTGAGCAAGCTATTAAGTGCAAGCCAGTATACAGAACCCCTCCATGACCTCTTCATCAGCGCCTGTCTCCAGGTTCTATTCCTGATTTCTTTCAATAATAAACAACAATATGGAAGTGTTAGCCAAATAAACCCTTTTCTCGACAACTTTTTTGTTGTTGTTGCTGTTGATGTTGTTGGACATACTGTGTTGTTGCAGCAATAGAAACACTTACTAGACAGTTAATTTTTAATAATAATAATAATAATAATAGCCAATAATTGATGATATTACTTACCATGTTTATTGGTTTATATGTGCTATTGTTCTGTGTGTGTGTGTGTGTATGTGTGTGTGTGTGTGTGTGTGTGTGTGTGTGTGAAAGAGAGGGGGGAGAAAGAGAGAATATATTATAATTAGAGGTACTATATTTAAGTCTGAGCTTTAATGTGAGAGACTCTATTACATTTTAGCATTGAAATAAACTCAATAATTCTGAAGGAAATTACTTCGTAATTAGATATATCTTGGGAGTTGGTGAGCATTTGTGACTAGGTTATGTGAGTACAGTCTGGCATGGAAAAGTTTCTCATGGCCAAAGATACAGGAGGTCAGGGGACAAGAGAATGGTGAATGTTAATATGAAGTCAATGAACAAAAGCTTTCATCCCTCATTGATTCTGTCATGGGAGATTATCAGACTTAGAATGTTAATGTATTTATCAATTTATCTACATTTTCTAATGTACCAAACCTCTACTTAGCTATATATTCAACTTATTCACTTCATGTTCTTTAGTTACAAAATTGAAGTATCTTACATGTTAGTTTGGAATTTTCAAGGATTCTGAAAGTTAAAGGCAATGTTTGACAGATTTAGGACAATCATTTCCTTCTCTACTTTCTCTTCCCTAAAGACTATAAATAATAAGGTGAATTGACTATGTCTAAAATTATACACCAATATTTATGATCTGGTTTTATAAATAGGCTTCTAGACAAAAGAAATAAAAATGAACACAGTGTGTTCCATGTATAGCTTATAATGCTACATTCTTTATGGAGAAAAAGAAAAATACAGAATGAATTGTCATAGTGGAGATTCTGTGAATTTAAGAAATACCTGGTTTCTTGTATTTTGTTTATTAGTCTGCATATATATCTTCCCTTTATTTTAAAGAATCAGCTTTTTTGAAGTCCTTAAAAACTGAAATATTACCTGAAACATTTCAGATTTTAAAAACACTGAAATAATCAAAGTAGAAATAAAAATTATTCAGTGCTAGTGGAAAAGAGCATGCATCCATTTTTGTTTCTATTACACATGTATCAAGAACAGAGTGACTTAAGAGTTGCCACTTGACTTTCAAGTTTGCCATTTTTAAATTCTACATTACAAACTCCTTCTGCTTTCAGTCTTCTATACAAAGTCACACTGCAAGCTCTCTAAAATTTGTATTTGTAAAAATTAAAACTTACAAAAGGAAAAGCAAGATATGACCATGTAATAAAAAAGTAAAGTTTGCTTTACATCCAGTTAAGACTATGTTAGCCCATTGCAGTCTTTTTTCCCAATTGTGTATTTCCAGATGTTAATTTAAAAAATAAAAAGTTCATATGGATGTCCTTGATGTGTTTATATGTTCTTGTCCCTGATCTTAGTGTGTGTGTGTGTGTGTGTGTGTGTGTGTGTGTGTGTATGCATGCATGCATGTGTGTAGTACATGAGCTTGATGTCTGTTATTGCCTGAGAAGTACATTTTTAATATTAATAGATCTCTAGATAATATATACAGTTATTAAATCACTCTAAATTTGATGATATATTTAACTTAATTACTGTCCTGCCACCTCATTGTATTTTGGAAGAGGCTACAGAAATAACTATAATTAAGCTATGATTAGCAATACAAATAGGTTTTGATCATGGGATTATACTTTTAACTTGCTAATCTTGAAATAATTTCTTGGGTCCTCATAATCCACATGAATATAGTCATTATATACAACTGAGGATCATCTCAGGTATCCCTTTACTTGGTACCCCTATTCTCTCATAAAAACACAAAGGTATATTCTAACTCCATAATCAAGTCATAAGCATAGTTTCACCTAGTCAATTCCTGAGACTCGAGTAAACACGTTGTGATTTATAAGAGGCATTTATTTAACTTTATATCTTGTTCTTTCTAGTCTCTATGTATACAGTAGAAATACTGGGAGTCATGGTAAGAGTGCTCTCCCTGGCAATATGTGGACTTTTACTAGCAGATCACTCCATCCCTTCAAGTTAATTAGAACAAATATGTACAGTTACATATCACAATAGTGAAATCATTACAAGTTTCTATTTACTACAGCTAGAAAATTGTTATGAGACTCCGCCATCTTTGCCCCAGTGGCCAGGAAGTTGGGACAGCCAGGCTCTGAGACAGACAGGCATAATATCGCTTGGGTCTCGGGTGGCTTGTGTGTTTGCGGCTCCCAAGTGCTGGGCTGATCTGCAGTAACCAGCGCGCCAGCTCTGCTGTGGGACTTCTGCCTGGCAGAGGGACCCTGCACTGGGCGGGAGCCTACCAGCTTCCCTTCCACAACCTCTGTTCTGGTAGACTGCACTGAAGAGACAGGTACCCAGGCTCTTCCCAATATAACATCACTTGGGACACGGCCTGTTGGGGCTTCCGCCTGCGCCCAAGAACGGGTCAGTGCTGTGGTCATCTGGGTGCCAGATCTGCAGGCCATCTCCTCTGCAGGGTGAGCAGCGCTACTGAGAGAGTACTGAGTGCACTCCGCCATCTTTGCTCCAGTGGCCGGGAAGTTGGGACTGCCAGGCTCTGAGACTGACAGGCATAATATCTCTTGGGTCTTGGGCAGATTGTGTGCACATGGCTCCCAAGAGCTGGGCAGATCTGCAGTAACCAGCATACTAGCTCTGCTGTGGGACTTCTGCCTGGCAGAGGGACGCCCCCTCCTCCCCACAGGAGAGATCACACACCCCTGCACAGGGCAGGAGCCTACCAGCCTCCCTTTGGCGACCTCTGCTCCAGGAATCCACTACAATGAGCCTTTGGATGTGCAAGGACTCCCCAATATAACATCACTTGGAGCAAGGCACATCAGGGCTCCAAAGTCACTCAGGAGCAGGGCAGGCCCCAGAAATCTGTGCCAGGGGAATCCTGGTAAACCAGGGGTGGCAGAAATAGCTTTGCAGGCTCACAGGAGGTCCAATCAACAGCCAGTGGCAGCAGGACCAACTAACACCAGAGGTATCCAGATGGCAAAAGGCAAACGTACGAATGTTACTAACAGAAATCAAAGTAATATGGGACCATCCGAACCCAACTCTCCAACAGCAGCAAGTCCTGGATACCCCACCACACCCAAAAGACAAGATCTGGATTTAAAATCACTTCTCATGATGCTATTAGAGGATCACAAGAAGGACACAAATAAATCTAATAAAGAATTACAGGAGACCATGAATCAATGGTTAGAAGCCCTTACAAAGGAAATACAAAAATCGCTTAGAGAAATGCAGGAGAACATGGATCAAAAGATGGAGGTACACAAGGAGACAACACAAAAATCGCTTAACGAGATGAATCAACGGGCAGATGCACTCACAAAAGAATCACAAAATTGGCATAAAGAAATGCAGAAGAATATGGGTCAACAGACGGATGCCCATAAGGAGGCAACACAACAATTGCTTAAAGAAATGAATCAACGGTTAGATGCCCTTACAAAGGAAACAGGAGAACTGCTTAAAGAAATGCAGGAGACGATGGATCAACAGATGGATTCCCATGAGGAGGAAGCACAAAAATCGCTCAGAGAAATGCAGGAGAACGTGGGTCAACAGGCAAAAATCCTGAAAGAGGTAATGCAAAAATACCTTAAAGAAATACAGGAAAATACAAACAAACAAGTGAAGGCTCTCAGCAAATCCATCCAGGAACTAAAAAAGGAAGTAGAAACAACTAAGAATTCACAAAGGGAGACAACTTTGGAGATAGAAAACCTTGGGAAGAAATCAGGAGTCATAGATGCAACCATCAACAATAGAGTACAAGAGATGGAAGAAAGAATCTCAGGTGCTGAAGATTCCATAGAAAGCATCGAATCAACAGTCAAAGAAAATACAAAATGCAAAAAACGTGTAACCCAAAACATCCAGGAAATCCAGGACACAATGAGAAGACCAAACCTAAGGATTATAGGTATAGATGAGAGTGAAGATTTGCAACTTAAAGGGCCAGTAAACATCTTCAACAAAATTATGGAGAAAAACTTCCCCAACCTAAAGAGAGAAATGCCGATGAACGTACAAGAAGCCTACAGAACTCCAAACAGACTGGACCAGAACAGAAATACCTCCCATCACATAATAATCAAAACACAAAATGTTCTAAACAAAGAAAGAATACTAAAAGCAGTAAGAGAAAAGGGCCAAGTAACATACAAAGGAAGACCTATCCGAATCACATCAGACTTCTCACCAGAGACTATGAAAGCCAGAAGATCCTGGGCAGATCTCATAGAGACACTAAGAGAGCACAAATGCCAGCCTAGACTTCTATACCCAGCAAAACTCTCAATCACCATAGATGGAGAGACCAAGATATTCCATGATAAAACCAAATTTTCACAATATCTTTCCACAAATCCAGCCCTGCAAAGGATAATAGGTGGAAACCTCCAATACAGGGAGAGAAAAAACACCCTGGAAAAATGCGATAATAACCTTCTTGAATCAAACCCAAAAGTAGATAACCACTCAAACATAAAGATAGCATCAAGAATGGCAGATGGCAATAATCACTATGCCTTAATCTCTCTTAATATCAATGGTCTCAATTCCCCAATTAAAAGACATAGACTAGCAGACTGGATACATAAACAGGAACCAGCATTTTTGCTGCATGCAGGAAACGCACTGCAGTGTCAAAGACAAACACTACCTCAGAGTAAAAGGCTGGAAAACAATTTTACAAGCAAATGGCCCCAAGAAACGAGGTGGAGTAGCCATCCTAATATCAGATAAAATTGATTTTCAACCTAAAGTCATCAAAAAAGACACAGAAGGACACTACATACTGATCAAGGGAAAAATCCACCATCAAGAACTCTCAATTCTGAATATTTATGCTCCAAATGCAAGGGCACCCTCATTCGTAAAAGAAACTCTACTAAAACTCAAAGCATACATCGCACCGCACAAAATAATAGTGGGTGACTTCAACACCCCGCTCTCTGAAATGGATCGTTCAGGAAAGCAGAAACTAAACAGGGACACAGTGAATCTAATTGAAGCCTTGGACCAAATGGAACTAACAGATATATATAGAACATTCCATCCTAGAGCTAAAGAATACACCTTTTTCTCAGCTCCTCATGGTACCTTCTACAAAACTGACCATAAAATTGGTCACAAATCAGACCTGAACAGATATAAGAGGATAGAACTAATCCCAGGCCTCCTATCAGATCACTATGGAATAAGGGTGGTCTTCAATGGCAACAAAAACAAAAGAAAACCCACTTACACATGGAGGCTGAACAATGCTCTACTCAATGATAACTTGGTCAAGGTGGAAATAAAGAAAGAAATCAAAGACTTTTTGAAAGTTAATGAAAATGAAGGCACAACATACCCTAATTTATGGGACACAATGAAAGCAGTACTAATAGGAAAATTTATAGCCCTGAGTGCCACCAAAATAAATGGGAGACAGCATACACTAACAGCTTAATGGCACACCTGAAAGCCCTGGAACAAAAAGAAACAAATACACCAAAGAGGAGTAGAAGGCAGGAAATCATCAAACTCAGGGCTGAAATCAATCAAGTAGACACAAATAAAACCATACAAAGAATCAACAAAACAAGGAATTGGTTCTTTGAGAAAATCAACAGTATAGATAAGCCCTTAGCCAGACTAACCAGAGGGCACAGAGATAGTATCCAAATTAATAAAATCAGAAACGAAAAGGGAGAGATAACAACAGAAACTGAGGAAATTCAAAAAATCATCAGATCCGACTACAAAAACCTGTATTCAACACAACTAGAAAATCTTGAGGAAATGGACAATTTCCTTGACAGATACCAAATACCAAAATTAAATCAGGATCAAATAGACCATCTAAACCGTCCTATAACAACTGAAGAAATAGAAGTTGTCATTGGAAGTCTTCCACCAAAAAAAAGCACAGGTCCAGATGGTTTTAGTGCAGAATTCTATCAGACCTTCAAAGAAGACCTAACACCAATACTCTTCAAACTGTTCCACAAAATAGAAACAGAAGGAACACTACCCAACTCGTTCTATGAAGCCACAATTACACTAATACCAAAAGCACACAAAGATCCGACAAAGAAAGAGAATCTCAGGCCAATCTCTCTTATGAATATCGATGCAAAAATACTCAATAAAATTCTTGCCAACCGAATCCAAGAACACATCAAAACGATCATTCACTACGATCAAGTAGGCTTCATCCCAGGGATGCAGGGATGGTTCAATATAAGGAAATCCATCAATGTAATCCACTATATAAACAATCTCAAAGAAAAAAACCACATGGTCATCTCATTAGATGCTGAGAAAGCATTTGACAAAATTCAGCATCCTTTCATGCTAAAGGTCTTGGAAAGATCAGGAATTCAAAGCCCATATCTAAACATAGTAAAAGCAATTTACAGCAAACCGGTAGCCAGCATCAATCTAAATGGAGAGAAACTTGAAGCAATCCCACTAAAATCAGGGACTAGACAAGGCTGCCCTCTCTCTCCATATCTTTTCAATATAGTACTTGAAGTTCTAGCTAGAGCAATTAGACAACAAAAAGAGGTCAAAGGGATACAAATTGGAAAGGAAGAAGTCAAGCTATCACTATTTGCAGACGATATGATAGTATACTTAAGAGACCCAAAGAACTCCACCAGAGAACTCCTACAGCTGAAAAACAACTTCAGCAAAGTGGCCAGATATAAAATCAACTCAAGCAAATCAGAAGCCTTCCTATACTCAGAGGATAAGCAGGCTGAGAAAGAAGTAAGAGAAATGATACCCTTCACGATAGCCAAAAACCATATTAAGTATCTTGGCGTGACTCTAACCAAACAAGTGAAATATCTGTATGACAAGAACTTCAAGTCTCTGAAGAAAGAAATTGAAGAAGACCTCATAAGATGGAAAAATCTGCCATGCTCATGGATTGGCAGGATAAATATAGTAAAAATGAGCATCTTACCAAAAGTAATACACAGATTCAACGCAATCCCCATCAAAATCCCAACTCAATTCTTCATAGAGTTAGAAAGAGCAATTCAAAAATTCATCTGAATTAACAGAAAACCCAGAATAGCTAAAACTATTCTCAAGAGTAAAAGAACCTCTGGGAGAATCAGTATCCCGGACCTCAAGCTGTACTACAGAGCAATAGTGTTAAAAACCGCATGGTATTGGTACAGTGACAGGCGTGTAGATCAATGGAACAGAATTGAAGACCCAGAAATGAATCCACACTCCTATGGTCACTTGATCTTCGACAAAGGAGCTAAAACCATCCAGTGGAAAAAAGACAGCCTTTTCAACAAATGGTGCTGGCTCAGCTGGAGGTCAACATGCAGAAGAATGCAAATTGACCTATTCTTATCTCCTTTCACTAAGCTCAATTCTAAGTGGATCAAAGATCTCCACATAAAACCAGACACACTGAAACTAATAGAAGGGAAACTAGGGAAGAACCTTGAACATATGGGCACAGAGGAGAATTTCCTGAACCGAACTCCAATAGCTTATGCTCTAAGATCAAGAATAGACAAATGGGACCTCATTAAATTACAAAGTTTTTGCAAGGCAAAAGACACTGTCAAAAAGACAAAGCGGCAACCAACTAACTGAGAAATGATCTTTACCCACCCTACATCCGACAGAGGGCTAATATCCAAGATATACAAAGAACTCAAGAAGTTAAACTCCAGAGAGGCAATTAATCCTATTAAAAAATGGGGTACAGAGCTAAACAAAGAGTTGTCACCTGAAGAATATCTAATGGCTGAGAAGCACCTAAAGAGTTGTTCATCATCCTTAGTCATTAGGGAAATGCAAATCAAAACAACCCTGAGATTCCATCTCACACCAGTCAGGATGGCTAAGATCAAAAACACAGGAGACAGCAGTTGTTGGCGAGGATGTGGAGAAAGAGGAACACTCCTCCACTGCTGATGGAATTGCAAGCTGGTACAACCACTCTGGAAAGCAGTCTGGTGGTTCCTCCGAAAACTGGGCATGACACTCCCAGAGGATCCGGCTTACCATTCATGGGCATATACCCAGAGGCTTTACCTGCATGCAATAAGGACACATGCTCCACTATGTTCATAGCAGCCTTATTTATAATAGCCAGAAGCTGGAAAGAACCCAGATGTCCCTCAATGGAGGAATGGATTCAGAAGATGTGGTATATCTACACAATGGAATACTACTCTGCAATTAAAAACAATGAATTCACGAAATTCCTAGACAAATTGTCAGATCTTGAAAATATCATCCTTAGTGAGGTAACCCAAGTCACAAAAGAACACACATGGTATGCAGTCACTGATAATGGGATATTAACCCAGAATCTCGGAATACCCTAGACACAATTCGCGTATCAATAGATTTCTAAGAAGATGGAAGGAGAGACCCCTGGTCCTGGAAAGACTGGATGTAGGGGAACACCAGGACAGAGAAAGGAGAGGGGGTTGAATGGAGAAAAGAGGGAGGGAATGGGGCTTATGGGACTTGTGGGGATGGAGGAAACGGGAAAGGGGAAATGATTTGGAATGTAAATTAAAAAAAATAAAAAAGATTAAAAAAATTAAAAAAAAGAAAATTGTTATGAGACATATGTGCCATGGAAGTAGAGATAGTATTTATGTAGGGGTAGGATAGGAACCAACCAGAGGTTGGAGAGGTATACAAGGTAGAGAGACAGTAGCAGAAAAAATGAGAACATAGTGCAAGGACATATACATTGAAATACCTTAGGAAAACACATTATCTCATATAGTAATATAAATAGTGGATTTTTAAAATGGAAGCAAAAGTAACACAGGAAAACAAAGTTCTGTATTTAATATATTAATTATTTCAGCGGTTATCTAAGTCAAACTTGTAGTATCAAAAATAAAATTTATTTTAAAATTCTGGAAAATGGAGATAAATTTAAAGGAGGAAGATTTGAGTTTTGTTTAAAAAATTTCATTTATTTTTTTTGTCTCTGCATATTTGGCATGTGCATGTATATCCTATGGAGCAACAAGGTATGCCAGAGTCTGTTCTCTCCATGCACACTGTGGCTTCTAAGAATACAACTCTGGGCATCATACCTGGTGGCAAGTGCAGGACCAACTGAGCCATTTTACCAACTCAACATTAATTTGTTAAAAATGAACACTTTATTTAAAAGTACATTTTCCAAACTGAGATATGGAAACAGAAGGGAAGGTTCTGTTGAAATACAGGCAATTCCAACTGTAATAATTGACATATAGGAATTAAATCATCTCACATTTCCTTCAGAATTAGACAATGTGTAACATGAAAAGACAAGAAAGAAGCTAAAATAAAGACAAACACTGAGTGGGCTGGTGTGCCTTTCCACATTGATGAGATTGAATGTCTGAACATAATGTGCTTTTCTCTCTGGATCTTCACTGTCTTCTTTATGCCATCCTTGAGTAGAAAGTCTCAGATACGATTGTACAGGTGCATGGAGCAAGACAATGAAAGGTCCTGTGTTTAGGAACATATGTAGATTTATGAATTCATTCTCCTATTCATTTCTTCCAGGATTTTAGTTGAAGAAAACAATGCCAAAGAACTGTCATTTGTACTGCTTAGTATATCTTCACACATAAATATACTCAATAAACACCATATTTGAATTGCTAATATAACCACCATGGAAACATTTATTTTAAGAATATGTTTCCTTAATTGTTTACGTGAATATGTGTGTTTTTTTATGTTATATGTGTATGGATGTTTATGGAAGGCAGACCAAGGCATCATATGCTCTGATGTTAGAGTTATAGGAGGTTGTGAGCTACCTGGTCCAAGTAGTGAGATGTAAAATCAAGTACTTTAAACAAGCTAAAAGGGCCCGCATGTGCAGTGCCATCTCCCCAGACTCTGAAATGTATTTTCAATAGAATGGAACAAGACTGAATATAAATCAAAGTGGACAGGAATTTTCCAGATACAAATCCATGTTTAATACACAATAGGTGACAATACAGCATAACCAAAAAATAAAAACTGTAAAAGTAAAATATACTTGTATTCAAAGTCACAGGCTGTAAGTCACTTGTCTCTGACAGAAGTAGGTCGTGTAAATCCTGATTTGTACTTATGTATGAACTTAAATCATGGGTCTGTTTTCCCTTCCCACTAAGAATGCAAATTGAGATTCAAATATGCTTGCTTGTGCCTTCCTTCTTGTTTAGTTTATTTGGATCTGTGTAGTACACCATGGGGATCCTGTATTATATGGTTAATATCCATTTATAAGAGACTGCATTCCATGGCCTTTTGGAACTGAGTTATAGCACACAGGTTGATGTTCTCAAGATCTGTACATTTGTCTGAAAAATTCATGATGTCTGTTTTAAATAGTTGAATAGTATTCCATTGTGTAAATGTACCACATTTTCTTTATCTAGTCATCTCAGAAGAGGGAATAAAATCCTCATAAAATGCAGATGGTAGGGGATGGAAGGGGGAAGTGGATATTCAGGATCAGGTATGGGGAAGGACAGGACGGATGGTTATATGGCCATGAAAATGAATTTGAATCTGCATCTGATGGGGATGAGGTGGGTGGGGGCTATGCCAGGAGAAGACAGTGTCCTGAGCTAAGGGAGGTGCCCAAGAATCAATGGAGGTGATTTTAGCTGTTACTACAACATTGGGGATATGGAACCCAAAGAGATCACCTCCTATAACCTGGCAGGAACCCCAGTGGAGCAATAGAGACACCAATCAATCCACAAATTTTCAACCCAAAATTTATCCAGTCTACGAGAAATGCAGACTCAAGGAATGGAGCAGAGACTGAGGGAATAGCAAACAATAAGCCGCCCAACTTGAGACCTGTCCTGTAGTCAAGTAAAAAACTCTAACACTATAAATGATACTCTGTTATACTTGTGGAAAGGAGTATGTTATCCTCTGAGAGACTCCACCCAGCAGCTGACTCAGACAGATGCTGATACCCATAGTCAAACAGAGGATGGAGCTTGAGGACTCTTATGGAAGAGTTGGGGGGAAGGATTATCTGCCCAAAGGAGATAGGAACGCCACAGGAAGACCAACTGCATCAAATAACCTAGACCCATGGGGCTCTCAGAGACTGAACCACCAACCAAAGAACATACCTAGGCCTCCCAGCACCTTTGTAGCAAATGTGTAGCTTGGTCTTCATGTGGGTCTTGAACTGGAACAGGAGCTATCCCAAAAGCTGTTGTCTGTCCATGGGATATGTTCTTGTAGCTGGGCTGCCTTTTCTGGCCTCAGTGGGAGAGGATGTGCCTAGCCTTACAAAGAGTTGATGTGTCAGTATGTGGGAGGGGATACCCAGAGGGGCTACTACTTGCTCAGAGGAGAAGGGTAATTAGAATTGGGGAAGTATTGTGGGAGGGGGCAGGGAGTGAGATATAAAATTAGTAAGTAAAAAAAAGTAATAATAATAGAAATGATAAAATAAAAGAAAAAAAGAATGCAGATTGAGGCATCAAATTAAAACCACTTCTCACACACACACACACACACACATGCACATACACACACAAAAACACATACACTAACCACAACAAAAATAAACAGAACAACAACAACAACTGCCAGGCGGTGGTGGCACACGCCTTTAATCCTAGCACTTGGGAGGCAGAGGCAGGCGGATTTCTGAGTTCGAGGCCAGCCTGGTCTACAGAGCGAGTTCCGGGACAACCAGGGCTATACAGAGAAACCCTGTCTTGAAAAACCAAAAAAAAAAAAAAAAAAACACTGTAACCACAACAATTTTCTATAGTAATGGGCTTTGAGTGAAGACCTTTCAGGAATTTTCTCCTCTCTATTCACTATATAAATGATGTGGTAATTAAATCATGAAGCTTTCATTTTGGTGAGAAATAGGAGCAAATGCAGTGAGAGCAACTTTCTTGTTTCTTACTTAAATGTAGCTTAATTCACTAACCATCCCTGAGCCTCAAAAGCCAAAGCTAGATAATTGGGCTGAAGGTGGAGTGAATGAGCTGCCTTGGAAGATATGCTTAGTTACCTTATTCCTCTGATCATCATGAAGGACTTCTAAGGCCCATTGTCAGTGGTAGCTAATGAAGATGGGTATAATTGCCTTAATATGTTTTAGTGTATCTGCTTTGAATCTCATGCTTTATTTTATATTTTTATCCTAAAATTATAGTGTATTATATACCTCAAACTACTAACATAAATCTAATATAACTATTTGTATGTGTTGGATAGAAGACAATCATCTGTTCCATCTTAGTCAAAGTGTGGGATTTAGATCCCTTTGTAGTCTTGAAGAGAAGGTAGCTCCAATGTCCAGAGCAATATTTCACTAAACTTTTTTTTCTTTTTTGTTCAAGGATATTTTTTATTTGCTATTTTCTTTATTTATATTTCAAACATTATCCCTTTTCCCAGTTTCCCCCCTGGAAACCCCCTATCTCATTCTGCCTCCCCCTGTGTCTATGAGGGTGTTCCCCCACCTACCTACCCACTCCCACCTCCCTGCCCTCGAATTCCCCAACTGAGGCATCTAGCCTCCCCAGGGCCAAAGGTCTCTCCTCCCATTGGTACCTGACAAGGCCATCTTCTGCTACATCTGCGACTGGAGTCATGGGTCCCTCCATATCCAATATATACAAAGAACTCAAGTTATATTCCAGAGAACCAAACAACCCTATTAAAAATGGGGTACAGAGCTAAACAAAGAATTGAATGGCTGAGAAACACCTAAAGAAATGTTCACCATCCTTAGTCATCAGGGAAATGAAAATCAAAGCAACCCTAAAATTCCACCTTAGTCAGAATGGCTAAGATCAAAAATTCAGATGACAGCAGATGCTGGAAAGGATGTAGAGAAAGAGGAACACACCTCCATTGTTGGTGGGATTACAAGCTGGTACAATCAGTCTGGAAATTAGTCTGGAATTTCATCAGAAAATGGGACATAGAGGACCCAGCTATACCACTCCAGGGTATATACCCATAAGATGCTCCAATGTATAACAAAGACATATGCTCCACTATTTTCATAGCAGCCTTATTTATAATAGCCAGAAGCTGGAAAGAACTCAAATGTCCTTCAAGAGAGGAATGGATACAGAAAATGTGGTACTTTTTCTTTCCTTTTTAATATCTATAATATATAAACACCGCATTTGGTGCTCCTGTTTCCCATATTATGACTGGTTACCAGAGTACTAGCCTTTATGTCTTTTGTTCTTTATGTTTACATTTGTTAACAAATCAGTATTCTAGAGAAAGAATATGAAGTGAGTGAGAAAGAGAACTTATTACAGTTTTAAAAAAGCATATTACTGTAATGAGAAATCTTAAATCTCATAAGCAGAAAATAATCCCTTGCCTTTTAATTACAACTAGTTGATACATATACGTATCTATTTCTATTACATATAATTGCTATACAATTGCTGGAACACTGGTTGAAGTCACAATACTATAGAAACAAATATCTAGTACAATTATGTAGAAACTTATGGTTTATGACATGAAAACCAAGCAGAGAGATTGTAATGCAAGATGAACACATCCGACGTATACATAAACTAAATAGTATGAAAACTGAAGAAGAAACATCATCACTTGTGAAAGATGTTTAGGCTTCAAAGAATCTGAAACCCAACTTTCATTCATGTATATATATAAAGTTAAAATGCACTAGCAATAAAGTGTTGTTATTGTATTTAAGTTAAAAACTCAGATAACTGCATCCTGTTTAAACTTTCTTATTTCTTATTTCTTCTTTCTTATTTCTTTAAACTTTCTTATTTCTTTCCATTTGTATCCCCACTGAAATGAAGAAAATCCTGGGATATTTCCACATTATCTTCTTGACAGTTTTGAAGAGATAGAGTCATGTCTTAAGGACATGTAGAAATCTGGATTGTATGAAAAAAAGATCTTGTTGTGCCCCATTTGTCTTCCCCTCTCACCACACTAATCAGGTCAGACCTGGGCCTGGGGGCTGCTTTTACCCTTTTTCAAAAATAAAAATGGATTTTTCATTTCAATTTCCTTTCTTGAAAGTACCTGAATCTTACATCATGGAAAAGTACTTTAAATAATCACTACAAACCCAGCAGCCATGTTTATACCTGGTATTGAATGAGTTATGCAAATAAAATTATTTATAAGCAAAGCTGGAGAAGAAGTGTGTCCTGTAATTTTGATGATAAATTTGTGTTATCAGGAATTCTGGGGAAGGCGTAACAAAAAATAAAATTCTGTAATTTTTCTATATTATCTTGATCTATCTTCTGGTTGCATGTTCCTTTGTTTCATAGTATATATTAGTGTTTCATATTTCTTCTAGGAAGTCCTCAACCTTAATCCCAATCGCACATAGATAGATAGAAATAGAGAAACACACAGATAGAAATACAGAAAGGGTCAAGGGAGAAGAAGAAAAAGATAAGGAAAACAAGGATGATGATGGCAAAGAAAAAGAAAAAGAGGAGGAGGAAGAAGAAGAAGAAGAAGAAGAAGAAGAAGAAGAAGAAGAAGAAGAAGAAGAAGAAGAAGAAGAAGAAGAAGAAGAAGAAGAAGAAGAAGAGAAGGAAGAGGAGGAGGAGGAAGAGGATGATGAGGAGGATGGGAGGATGAGGATCATGAAGAGGAGGGAGAGGAGGAGAAATAGACTTAACAGACATATCATCTATCTTTTTAAAAATTAATTATATATATTATTTTATATGTGCTTTACTTGCATATATGTATGTTCACTGAGTGAATACTAAGCTTCCACAGAGGCTGGAGGAAGTTGAAGTTATCTATAAACTAAAGCTAGGGTTGTTTTGTGCTGTCATATGGGTACTAGCAAGCAAACCCTGGTCCTTTGCAAAAGAAAACAATGAAAAAATGCTTTCCATTCAAAATCTCTTGTCTGTCCTACTATTTACCAAACATTATAAGACCCCTGAAATTGTAATAAATATCTCTAAATAATAAATAGGGAAATTGAGTTTCTCTAAAGCAAGACTCCCCACAAATGACAATGAATGTAGGTATCAGAAGACTTAATTAATGTATTCCAAAATGTACTAAAATAATATCATATGTATTTGTTTCCCAAATTCCATGTGTACTTATTCCATATGTTTTTATAACTTTTCAGTATAAACATAGGCATTGGAGAGTATGGACTCTACTGGAGATAACTGTTTTCTCTGTTCTCTGTGTCTCCTCTCTTTCTTTCATTTTTATAAGCATGCATATTTAAGCTATATTAGAATGTAACTAAATATAAGCTATATTTGCCTTATATTTAGTGATAAGCAAGACAATCACTATGAATTCTGGGAAAGTTTTAATTATGAAGAATATTTTTCAAAGTTAAATACTTTATGTAAAATTTCAGTTTAGCAGCTTTTCTTAAAAAAAAATGAGCAAGTTTGACAATCCTGAAACTGTGATTTTACATTTAGTGTACAATTACATTATGTTGTGCACATCTCGAAACAAAGATTGGTGTTTTGAAAGATACTAGAGGCTCCCATTAGTCTATCCCTGATTTCCTCATGTCTAGGGCTCACAGTCACTTGAATCTGTGATATTTGATTTGTATAGCATTGTGTTACACTACAGATAGCAAGGAGTTATCAACCTGTGCCAAAAAGTTATTCAAGATTTTGGAGTCACATCTTGTTGCAGCTTTCAGGTGCCAGTGGAATACAATTTCCCTTATCATGTACTAAAGCCTAGAGTACTTTGGTCTCATTGTGAAAAATGTTTTGTTTAGCACTCTGGGTGTAGTGACCTCTGGAAGACTTTTCGTGAGACATTTTTTTTTTACGACCTGTCAAGATTTTTAGCTTGGTGAATTAATTGTATCCTCTGGAATTTACCAAATTAGAACTCTTCCTGGCCACATTTCTTTCAAGTAATATTTAATATCTGACTGTAGACTGGAGAAAAGAAAAGTAGCTTAGAGATGAGAAATATCACCAGCTAAAACCAAGAACTTCCCCACTGAAGCTGCCAATTGATTTGTTGCTGCTGAATATCCTACACATTTAATAACAGGATGAAAAATTACAATGGTTTCCTAGATGGGGAAAAAATGTAACTGTTCATAAATGTAATCATTGGATTAAATCTAACAGAGTATTTTATTAGACTCTTATTGTATATGATAATTAAGATAATTTGTCCTCACTTAATGATTTACTAGTTTAGGAAAGATAGATCACTGACATCTTTAACTCTAATCATGATGTAGACATCTAATCCTTTATTTTAATCTCACACAAAAATACTTTATAAACAAGCATTTTATCTTGTAATACTTCCAATCAGAATCCCACTTATAAAGTATTATGCATATATTACTATTTTTGAAATAATATGAGCAAGTATAATTATTTTACTACTACAAGTAAGATTTTCTACAAAAAGATACAATGTATTCATAAATATAGGGAACACTAAATATATTCTGTGGATATCCCTGCAGTAAGTGCTTGTGCATTAGGTTTTTGCTCTGCTGTGTTGGCCAAAGAAGGCAAATATTTCTCAGAGTGGAATAGATCTGGATGCTCTGGATATCTCTTAACACAAAATACACTATGACTTTGATCTTGTCACCATTGTTTAGGTGTCCTGACTCTGTTTTCTACTGTCATACCAGACAAAAACTAGGTAAATACATTTATCATGGGGAATTTTAGCCAACAATATTTAAGACATACATCCAAAATAACGAGTTTATTGTCTAAACCATATAGAAATGTTTATTTAATTGATCATAAATTGCTTACCTTCTTTAAAACATCTAAGAGCATTGTTTTGAATTGAAATTGATAAAGTGAATACTGAAAGCATGAAATATCATATTTAAAATTATATTATTCAAGTTTCATAATTCTTTAGGACAAAGCAATCATAACAACTCTATTCTGTTGAAACCAAACATAGACAACTACTTTTTCTTGCAGTATTAGAGCCTGGTTGGGGAGAGAAAGGTAAACTGCAGGAGTTCCAGGGTTGACTTGCTGGTTTAAGCATTTGAGTCCATGATCTAATAATTTCTGAACATTTTTCCCAAACTAAAGTATAAGTTGAATATTTTATGTCTGAATGTCTGGGTTACCCAGTGACAGGACTGTGACTGAGGGGTCACCTCAGCAGCTATGAGCTCTCTGCCTTGGTATAACCTGCTTATCCTCTCCTCAAAGGGAAACCAAAAGAAAATGATCTCATAGATCTAAGCAGTCAGATAGCTGGGGAACTTTAAGGGTCTACAAGAGGGAAAGAGAGAAACTGAGCCATAGATTGCACAGCTAACAATTTAAAAATAGGGAAATCATCTTCAAAGACATGACAAAGATTCTATTCCCAGAAATATATCAGACAAGGTACCCTGAAATAATTTCAACAAAAAAATACCAAAAATGCTTACTAATAGTTCTAAAATGCCTCATGCTTCAGTTGCAAGAAGTCAATACCCAAATCCTTCATCAGTATTATGGAAATATATTGAGGAATTAAAAATAAATATTAAGGTGAGCTGCAGCCCTGAGGCAGCTTCCTAGCTTTGGTAGATTAGCTTGTCAGCTTCAAAGTAGCAGGAGTCAGTGTACAAAGATCTTAGGCAAAGTAAAGAATATGATTTTTTTATGTTTGCCTGTTTGTATTCTGTTTATTTTTGTTGTTGTTTAAAGCACTCTTTCATTCTTCTAGACAGCTAGCTAGGAATTGACTGTGTAGCCTAAGACTGGCTCAAACTAAGGGCAATTCTGTTGTTGCCTTAGCCTACCATGTGCTAGAATTACCTATGCTTCAGTGTAAAGGGCTTTGTACCAGTCTTGAGTAGGCAAACTTTAACCCCTTGTTTAGGAATCTCATATCAACAGTTTTCCTTACCTTACTTATTTGAAATTTTCTGTCTTCTGAACTCAGTGTGATGTTTCTAGCCTCTCCCTTTAGTAACAAACTCTTTCTGAGGATGCTGTCCTCATGCTCTAATGTATTGCAAACTAGCTCCATAGGTGCTTTGAGTTTCAGATCATCAGTTACTGGAATACAAATTTCCTATGGTTAGTCCAACGTACTATACTAACAGAGCAGGAACTTCCTTCTGTGGTGTGGCTATAAAGAGAGTCTAGTGCACTAGAAGTCTGTTTATTATATGTACAAGTGATAGAAAATCACTGTGAAACTACTGCTAATGAAGCAGGAAAATTTCCATAGGTTCACAGCCAGCCTGCCCACCCCACAGACTCAACATTAAGAAACATCAGTCAAATAATAAATGATGGAGCAAATAGGTATTCACATATGACTTGCCAGATAGCATCAAGCAAATGAAATGGAAGCAAAACAAAAGGGAACAAGACCAAAAAAAAAAAGCAAGACAAGTACAGTATAAACTATTGAAAACAAAGTAAATCAGAAGTCCTCCACCATCTGCCAGAGAGAATAATTGATACATTTAGGAGAGGCACAGAGTTCCTTAAACCTTTCTGTAGATCCAACTTTGTATCAGAACTCTGCCCTACAGTTTCCACTTAACCTCCACACTCACCTTCTGTGCTGTCTGTGCTGATAACACGCTCTTTCAGGCTGCAGGGTGAAATGCTACTTACATCACTGTCAGCTCTGCTGTGCACTTGCATTGGATGTTCAATTCTAAAATGCCTGTCTTCCCCATCCCTGAAGTGCTTTAACAATATCAGCTCGTTGCCTACTGACATCCATAATTCCTGACTATGAATTATGAATATGATACTTGGATTGCATAAAACAAAAATGCACTAAAATAAAAATCCTAGCAGTTCCAGTGTAAAAGTAAAAGAATGGTATTTGATTTCAAGAAAAATTCTAAAGTCACACTCCTCTATGCAATGTGTTAGTGACTATATTTGTGTCTGCATATGTGCGAGTTTGTATATACATAAACTTCTAATAAGATCTTATACAAAGCATCGTTTTAACTAATTATTTTAAATAATTTCTATTACATAGTAAAAACATACAGTGTCCTGGACTGGGGCAAAATTCTTCTTGAATAGCATGAATAAACTATAAATCACTAATACTAAAATGATAATATTTGCTTATCAGAATTGAGCATTATTCTCTAAAGAAAGATATGCATTACGTGCTATTACATATATTTAGTATGATTGCAAATAACTATATTATACTATACATACCTAATCCCCAGGCTTTGTGTTCTTAATTTTTCTTAGGATAAAATAACTTTCATACATATCCTAAATGAGGGGATATATTTTGGTCGGCTTCAGTAGTTTCAGCTCATTTATAGTTGGATCTATAGTTTGAGCCTGAATCAATGCTTGGTATTACAGCAGTAAAAAAAATTGGAAGAGGAGACCATTCACCTAATGGAAGGCACAAGGCAATGGAGGTGGGGTGCAACTATCAAAGACACAGCTTCTTATTACGTATTCTTCACTTAGGCCCCATCCACTAAACTTTCTACTACATCCTAAAGCAGTATACTGCAACAAAGAAATTTAAAATCACTGTCAAATAAATCTATTGCTATGCTGCCTGGATTCAGTTAGTAACAAAAGAATGTTTAGTGAGTAACTTTATTCATATGAAGATCTAAAATAAAAAATGCAAATATAAAGTCAGTAAGCTATAATTATCATTTCAATTATAAATGTGTACCTCTGAAGGAGCATGGACACTGCCATAGATTACCAGCTGTACCACTAGAAGTTTGTGTATTTATACTGAACTGCTATAATAATATCAGAGAAGCAGAGGAAGTTAGATCCCAAACTACACATATACTTACGCTTTGTAAGCTCTTACCTCCAAAATCAAGAAAACAATTGAGTAAGTAAAATCTATTTCTTATGTATTTATAAAAATAAACAAAATATTTAAATAACAATAAAATTTGAGCAATACAATAACAATATTATATTAAAATATATCACATGAAAATAGAGGACTACCTGGGAAGAGGTCACGTAGAAAGAGGCAAGCAAGACAGCAATACTGAGGATGAATGTGATCAGTGCACATAACATATGTGAATGAAAATATCATAATGAAACCTTTTATTTTAGGCAATGAGTATATATCATGTTACTAAATAAACCTGCTTTGCAATATTCTATGTAAAATACTTTAAAATACTTATAAGTATTTAAATAAATATTATACAGAAAATAAAACTAAATTTAAAATTATTTGAGACTGGAGAAGATTTCGATACTTAAGAACATTTAATGTTGTCTCAGAGGCCATGGGTTTGGGTCCCAGTACCTACATACTGTCTCATAACCATCTGTAACTTGCATTTGAGTTTATCATATGGCCCCTTCAGGCCTCTTCTGACCCCTCAAATCACTGAGCACACTCATGGTGCACATACAGACATGTTGGCAAAACAGTCATACATATAAAAACAATAATACATCTAAAAATTTTAAAAGAGATTTATACAAATGATAAAACGTTCACTTAAAATGTTAAGGCCTGGACTAGTGAGATGGCTTATCAGAAAAAGATATGTATCCCAGAGCCCAATAACCTGAGTTAGATTCCTGGAGCTCACACTTTGGAAGGAGAGAAGCAACTTCTAAACTTCTACAAATTATGCTTTGATATCCATGCATATGACATGTGCACATTCTCTCTCTCTCTCTCTCTCTCTCTCTCTCTCTCTCTCTCTCTCTCACACACACACACACACACACACACACACAGAGAGAGAGAGAGAGAGAGAGAGAGAGAGAGAGAGAGAGAGAGAGAGAGAGAGAGAGAGAGAGTACATATTCTAAGACTTTACCATAAATTTTGCCCCTTGCTATCCCTAGGAATATAAACTGCTGTGTGCTTTAGGACACACACTGGTTATACTGAAATGACAGAGGAGATCATTAAGGATTGTCATTTGGCTTAAAGAACCAGAACTGACCCCATAGGAAGAAGAATTCTAACAGAAATGGAAATGTGGATTTTGATAAGATGTGAGGCTTGAGGCCCATTTAGAGTCACTTAAGGCCCATACTGTGAGCTAGAAGACCATTTTCCTTGCATTGATAAAAAGGCATTTTTATAATATAAGGTACCAAGACAGTTATAAATGAAAGTTTTCTTTGCTCAATGGGAGGAAATTAAAATTATGCTAAGTGGACCACTAAATTAAGCTTCTAAATATAAATATAGACTTGCTAAAAGGCCAAGTCACCCTCAATTCATTGAGAAAGCAAGACACCCAAGAGGGAAGCTGCACCTTGGAAGAACAATGAAGAGGCTGCATGCTGACTTTGTGCACCAGAGAAATGCACCTTGTGACTCAGGACAAATTTAAAGGGAAATTTGCATTAAGATAAGCTCTATCTTAATATGTTCCCTAGCCAATAATAATTTGAATTTATTTTGGCTCCTTTTAAAACACTTGTTTGTTCTTTGAGGACCTGCATACAATGTATATCAACCACTCCTTCAACTCATTTCTAATTCTTGACCTTCCCAAACCCCCTCCTAAATTTTTGCCTTCCTTTCTCCCTTCCTCTCTCTCTCTCCCTCTCTCCCTCCCCTCTCTTCTTTTGCTCTTCTTTAATAGAATCTACTGAATTCAATCTGAAATGACCTTGCATGCTCTTATATGCATTGGTATTTGGTCATCCCCTAGGCCTATACTATAGACTGACCTCCCCTACCAGCCATCAACTGTCAATATTACCTCAGTTGTGGTTTAAGATTCTTGTGCCTCTCTTGAGCTGACATGTTGACCAGTTTGATCTTGTCCAGGTCCTATGTCGGCATCCATAGCATCTGTGACTTCGTGGGTACAACAGTCAGTCAGTCACTTCTTGGTCAAAACCCATCACTTGAGTCTGTTGTTTTGGGAAATGTGGCTTTTGTGGTTCTGTACTATTCTAAGGGGATGTTTGCTGAGCATTGTGGGAAGGGAATGTGATATAGATGTCTCCTTTGTGACTGAACACTTCATAGATTTTTTTTTTCTTCTGCCACTTTGAGCAGTCTGGGTATTAACTCTTGTCTACTATACAAAACTGCTTTGCTGGTGAGAGCAGAAAGATGAAGTAATCTGGGGGGTATAGAGATAGGCATTTAAAAGGAGCTTTGGTACAATGGCTATTTAAAAGAATAAAAGCAGTAGCTTCATCTCTATAAAAGTGTGAATTCTCCAACCACAGATGCTTGGCCTTGGCCAGACTGAAAGCACAAAAGGTGAGTTTCTTTATCTGGGATGAGTCTTAACCCAATCATAAACCAGGTAAGCTCATAACACCTGTAATTATTTTAAATGATGATTAGATTTTTAAAACTATGGTAGTTTATTCTTTCTTTTGCCTTACATATTTTTAAGATATATGGAATAAAAAGTAAAGTGAGAAATATTGATATCATAAAGATTTTTTCTTGCAAATATGATTTAGTATTAGTTTTTTTATTAATTAATTTATTTATTTACATTTCAAATATCTTGCCCCTTCCCAGTCTTCCTCCACAAGCTCCCTACCGCATACCCCTCCCCTTTGACTCTAAGATGGTGTTCCCTTATCCACTCTTTGTTCATCCCTTCATTATCCCCCTTCTTTGGGGCAACAAGCCTTCCCCAGACCAAGCGCCTCCCCTCCCACTGATACCCGATCAGGCCATCCTATGTTATATATGTCGCTGGAGCCATGAACCCACACATGTATACACATTGGTTGGTAGTTTAGTTTCTGGGAGTTCTGAAGGGTCATGTTAATTGATATTGTTGTTCTTCCTGTGGAGTTGCTATTTCTTTCAGCTCCCTCAGTCCTTCCCCTAACTCTTCCACTGGGGTCCCTGGTCTCAGTCCAATAGTTGGCTGGGAATATCAGCATAGTTATTTGTTAGCTACTCTCAGAACCTCTCAGGGGACAGCCATACTAGGCTCCTGTCTGCAAGCATTTCTTGGCATCAGCAATAGTGTAGGGGTTTCATGTCTGTAGATGGGATGTAGCCCCATTTGGGGACAGTCTATGGATGACAGCCTTTCCCTCAGTCTCTGTTCCATTTTTTGTCTATGTTTCCTTTAGACAAGAACAAATCTGGGTTAACATTTTTGAGATGGGTGGGTGGCACCATCCCTCCACTGTGGGCAATTTCTATCAACTGGAATTGGACTTTTCAGGTTCTATCTCCTGTTTATTGGGTAATTCAGCTAAATGTCATCCCCATTGGCTCCTGGTAGCCTCTCACATCTCTGCAGTCTGGGACTTTCTAGTGCTTTGCCAAGTTTCCCACCCCTACTGCTACTTCAATTCATGCTCCTGGCACTCTCAACTTCTCTCCTTTCTCTTCCCATACCTAGTCTTGCTCCCCCTTTTCCTGTACCTCCCCTCTCCTACCCAGATCCCTTTCTCCCTCTGCCTCCTGTGATTTTTTTGTTCCCCCTACTAAATGAATTGAAGCACCTACACTTTGGTTCTTGCTAAGCTTCATATGGTCTGTGAGTTGTATCATGGCTATCCTGAGATTTGGGGCTGACTTAGTGAGGACATACCAGGTATATACTTTTGGGTCTGGGTTACCTTACACAGGATGATATTTTCTAGTTCCATCCATTTGTCAAAAAAAAATTCGTGAAATCATTGTTTTTAATATCTGAGTAGTATTTCATTGTGTAAATGTACAAGATTTTCTGTATCCATTCTTCAGTTGGAGGATATCTGGGTTCTTTCCTGCTTCTATCTCTCATAAATAAGGCTGCTATGAACATAGTGGAGCATGTGTCTGTATATGTTGGTGCATCTTTTAGGTATATGCCCAGGAGTTCAATAGCTGGGTCTTCAAGTAGAATTATTTCCAATTGTCTGAGGAATAGCCAGACTGATTTCCAGAGTGATTGTACCAGCTTGCATTCTCATCATATCCTTGACAGCATCTGCTGTAACCTGAGATTTTGATTTTAGCTATTCTGATGGGTGTGAGGTAGAATTTCAGAGTCATTTTAATTTGCATTTCCCTGATGACTAAGGAAGTCGGACATTTCTTTAAGTGTTTTTAGGCCATTTGTGATTCCTCAGTTGAGAATTCTTTGTTTAGCTTGTGACCCATTTTTTTTTTAATTTAGTGTTTGGTTATCTAGAATTTAATTTCTTGAGTTTTTTGTATATTTTGGATATTAGTCCTCTATCTGATGTTAATAAAGCTCTTTCCCAATCTGTTTGTTGCAGTTTTATCTTATTGAAAATGTTCTTTGCCTTACAGAAGCTTTTCAGTTTTACGAGGTCCCATTTGTCAACTGCTGATCTGAGAGCTTGAGTCCTTGGTGTTCTGTTCAGGCAAACGTCCCCTGTGCAGATGTGTTTGAGGCTCTTTTGTACATGTGGATTTCATAGACTCCATTGCTCTAGCAAGAATTTCGAGTAATATGTTTGATAAGTAGGAAGAATGTGTGGCCTTGTATTGTTTCTGATTTTATTGCCTCAAGTTTCTCTCCATTTAAATTGATGTTGGCTGTTAGTTTATTGTATATTGCTATTATTATGTTTAGGTATGCACTTTGAATTCCTGATCTTTCAAAGACTTTTACCATGAGGGGCTGTTCTATTTTGTCAAAGGATTTTTCAGTATCTAATGAGATGAATGTGTTATTTTCTTTCTTTGAGTTTGTTTATATTGTGTATTACATTAATTGATTTCCCTATTAAACCCTTCCTGCATCCTTGGGATGATGCCTATTTGATCATGGTGAATGATGGTTTTGTTGTGATCTTGGATTTGATTTGCAAAAATTTTATTGAGTATTTTTGCACTGATATTCATAAATAAAATTGGTCTGAAGTTCTCTTTCTTTGTTGGGTTTTTGCGTGGTTTAGGTATCAGTACAACTGTGACTTCATAGAATTAATTAGATAGTATTCCCTTTGCTTTTATTCTGTGGAATAGTTTGAGAAGTATTGCGTTTAGGTCTTATTTGAAGGTCTGATAGATTTCTGCACTAATGTCCTCTGGTTCTGGACATTTCTTGGCTGGGAAACTTATAATGACTGCTTCTGTTTCCTTAGGGGTTATGGGACTGTTTAGATGGTTTATCTGACCCTGATTTTATTTTGGTACCTAGTACTGTCTAGAAAATTGTCCATTTCATTGAGATTTTCAAGTTTTGTTGACTATTGACTTTTGTTGTATTATCAGTTTCTGTTGTTATATCTTCCTTTTCATTTCTGATTTTGTTAATTTGGATACTTTCTTGTGACAGCATCCTTTAGTTAGTTTGGCTAAAGATTTATGTATCTTGTTGGTTTTCTCCAAGAACAATCTCTTAGCTTTGCTGATTCTTTGTATAATTCTCTTTGCTTCTAATTTAATTTTCTTTTAGTGCCGAGTTTCACTATTTCCTGCCATCTACTCCTCTTGGGTGTCTTTACTTCTTTTTGTTGTAAAACTTTCAGATGTGCTGTTGTGTTCCTAGTGTAGCACCTCTCCAATTTTGTTATGAAGGCACTCAGTGCTATGAAATTTTTCTTAGCACTGTTTTAATTGTGTCCCATGAGTTTGACTATCCTGTATGTTCATTTTGTTAAATTCTAGAAAGTCTTTAATATCTTTCTTCATTTCTTTGCTGTCCAAGGTATCATTGAGTAGAGAGTTATTCAGTTTCCATCAGTATGTGGTCTTTCTCTTGTTTTAGTTTTTATTTAAGAACAGCCTTAGTCTATGGTGAAATGATAGAATACCTGGGACTTTTTCTATTTCTTTTATCTGTTGATGTTTCCTTTGTGTCCAATTATATGATCAGTTCTACAGAAGGTGCCATGAGGTGCTGAGAAGAAGGGGTTTGTGTGTGTGTGTGTGTGTGTGTGTGTGCGTGTGTGTATGTTTTAGGGTGAAATATTCTATAGATATATGTTAAATTCATTTGTTTTATAACTTCTGTTAGTTTCTCTGTGTCTCTGATTTGTTTCTGTTTCTGTTCTATCCATTGGTGAGATTGGAGTGTTGACATCTCCTACTATTATGGTAGGAGGTTGAATGTATGTTTTGAGTGTCAGTAACATTTCTTTTACAAATGTGGGTGCCCTTGCATTTGAGGCATAGATGTTCACAATTGAGAGTTCATCTTGGTGGAATTTTCCTTGATGAATATGAAGCCTCTTTCCCCATCTGTTTTGATAATTTTGCTTGAAAATGTATTTTATCAGATATAAGAATTGCTACTCTAGCTTGTTTCTTGGGACCATTTGCTTGGAAAACTTTTTTTGTGTCTTTTAAACTGAGGTAGTATTTGTCTTTTTTACTAAAGTGTGTTTCTTTTATGCAGCAAAACACTGGGTCCTATTTTGGTCTTCATTCTCTTAGCCTCTATCTTTTTATTGAAGAATTGAGTCCATTCATTTTGAAAGATATTAAAGACCAATGATTGTTGGACCTTGTACTCTTTTTTTATTGGGGGGGGTGCAGCATACTTTATTGATGGTATTCAAGAGAGTAGGGAGGGCTCCCTAGAGCCCTCCTGTTATTATGGGGGTCTGGGATGGAAACTGTGATGGAGAAACTCAGAGTTGGGGGCCAAGTTGGGACAGGAACTCCTCAGCTACCAAGGACCTCTCTTTTGCTTTCATTGTCCTTGCTGGGGTGGGCAGTCCAGGGCTTCTTACTCCTTGGAGGTCATGTAGGCCATGAGGTCCATGACCCTGTTGCTGCAGCTGTATTCATTGTCACACCAGGAAAATGAGCTTTACAAAGTTGTCATTGAGAGCAATGCCATTCCTAGCATCAAAGGTGGAAGAGTGGGAGTTGCTGGTGAAGTCTCAGGAGGCAACCTGGTCCTCAGTGTAGCCCAGGATGTCCTTCAGTGGACTCTCAGATGCCTACTTTACCACCTTCTTGATGTCATCATACTTGATGGGTTTCTCCAGGCGGCACATCAGATCCACAATGGAAACATTGGGGTTAGGAACACATGGAAGGCCATGCCAATGAGCTTCCTGTTCAGCTCTGGGATGACCTTGTCCACAGCCTTGGCAGCACCAGTGGATGCAGGGATGATGTTCTGGGCAGCCCCAGGCCCATCATGCCATAGCTTCCCAGAGGGGCCATCCACAGTCTTCTGAGTGGCAGTGATGGCATGGACAGTGGTCAGGAGCTCTTCCACAATGCCAAAGTTGTCATGGATGATCTTGGCCAGGGGGACTAAGCAGTTGGTGGTGCAGGATGCTTTGCTGAAAATCTTGAGTGAGTTGTCATATTTCTCGTGGTTCACACCCATCACAAACATGGGGACATCGGCAGAAGATGCAGAGATGATGACCCTTTTGGCCCCACCCTAAAAGTGGGCCTCAGCCTTCTCCATGGTGTTGAAGACGCCAGTAGACTCCACAACATCTTGAGCACCAGCATCACCCCATTTGATATTAGCGGGATCTAGCTCCTGGAAGATGGTGATGGGCTTCCTGTGGATGACAAGCTTCCCATTCCCAGGCTTGACTGTGCCATTAAATATACCATGGGTGGAGTCATACTGGAACATGTAGACCGTGTAGTTGAAGACAATGAAGGGGTCACTGATGGCAACAATCTCCACTTTGCCAGACAGATTGCAGAAGGCAGTCCTGGTAACCAGGTGCCCAATACAGCCAAATCTGTTCACACCGACCTTCACCATTTTGTCTATAGAATGAAGCTGGTACTGCAAAGAAGATGCAGTTGTCTCTGGAAGAGGGAGGAGCAGAGACCCATACCTGGTACTCTTGTTTTTGGAGTTGGTATTATGTTTATGTGATTCTCTCTCTTTATTTTTTTTCTTTTTTTGGACTTAATTTCTTGGTTTTCCTTAGATGTTGTTTCACTGCTTGTTTTGAAGTGTTCCTTCTATTTTCTTCTCCCTATAGGCTGGATTAGTGGAAAGATAGTGTTTAAATTTGATTTTGACATGGAATAACTTGGTTTTTCCATCTGCAGTGATTGAGGGTTTTGCTGGGTATAAAAGAGAAAATATTCTACTCAATATCTACTACTGCAGATATTCTAAAAACAGATATGAAGACGGTAAAAAATACCATGAGTTTGTTGCATATATATACTGATATCTCTTCTAAAATCGTTAATGTTTTATCATCATTATTTTTATTGTATTGTATTATTTTATTAGATTCTTAGTTATTTTTGCATGGCTGTGATAAAACACATAACCAAATGTAAAATGGAGATAAAGAGTCTGTATCCATCATTTAGTAAAGCCAAGACAGAAATTCAAGCACTGCAAGAACCTGGAGGGCAGAACTAAAGCAGAATCACAGAGAAGTATTCTTGCTGTTTGATTTTCCGTGGTTTGCTCAGAACTTCCAGGACCACTTACTCAGAGGTACCATGCCCACAGAGTCCTGGGACTTCTTACAACTCATTAGATATGAAAATGGCCCACAGACTCGCCTTTAGTTCAATCTGTTGGGAGCATTTTCTCAATTGAGATTCCTTCTTCACAATTGACTCAGGCTTGTGTTACTTGAAAAGCAAACAAACAAACAAAAAACAAAGCCTAATCATTACAATTATGAAATAATAATTATATATATTTATGGTTCCAAAGTGACATTTCCATACATGCATACATTGTGGACTGATCAAATCCCAGTGATTAGCATATCTGTCAACACCAACACCTGCCATTTCTTTGTAAAACAAAGGCCACTGGCCCTTCTCTCACAGAATGTCACATTATGATTATAAACTATGGTGCAGATGGACCTGTATGTCCAGATGTAGCTCTATTGAGTTTGAAAAGCATGGGCATGTGGGCTATTATTGGATGTCAATTATTTAGAATGAGGTAAAATGCCATTTATGTTTAGAGTTATGGGGAAGTGGTTAGTTTAGGAAGAACAAATTCACTTATAATGTGCATCTCATCATTAAGCAGCAACCTGTTTCTTCATGCTGATATTTCCTTGTATTAGATAAGAAGTTCCATGAGGACAGGTATATTTTCTGTTTTCCTCCATTTTAATCTTATTAACATAATATATAATACAGCCTATCCATTTTAATCTTATTAACATAATATATAATACAGCCTAATATAAAACAAATCTGTAAACACTTGTTAACTCAAACATTGCTACAATTGTCTAGTGACTGGCTCTCCATGCATGGTACATATTTATTCATGTACAAGATTTTTGAAACTTATTGCCTTAAATAAACAGATATATTCTTCCTTCCATCCTTCCTTCATTCCTTCATTCCCTTGCTCCTTCCTTCATTTGTTCTTTTCTTCCACTCTTTTTGTTTTCTCTTGTTAATTTAATAGATCACTTTATTTCTTACCATATACTCTACTGTGGGGTGTGTGTGTGTGTGTATTTGTGTGTGTGTGTGTGTGTGTGTGTGTGTGTGTGTGTGTGTTTGTGAAAGTATGATGCTTCTATGAAGGTACACATGCCAGAGTAGACTTGTAGGAGACCGAAGGCAACATTTTTTGAGTTGGTGCTATTTTTCCACCTTTCTATCCATTCTGAAAATAGACCTATTTTTATAAGGGTTGCCTGGAAAATGTTAACCCCTCCAGTCCAAATCTCCTTTCTTATCTAGTCTTTAAAGAATAGTAAGCTATGGCTATGGCCTGTGTTTTGTAGGAAATTTTATGTCTTTATGTGTTATGTGATTTATTTCAGGGAAAATAAAGAAAAAACAATAGGCCTGTCATATGATTGCCCTGCTTTTCATTACCATGATAAAATTTCTATGGATAGAAAGGAAGTAGTGGCCTCATGCTTTACACTCAACCACTCAAACATAGAGAATTATTTAAAACAAGTGATAATGCTTACATTTAATAAAAAGTAGTTTTTTCTCCTTTAAGGATTATGCTCTAAATATTTGCTATATGTGTTTTACTTTGCATTAGAAGAAAAGACCCAATCCAAAGATCAGGGAAATTGAAGAATGTGAGAAACATACAGTCTGGTGGTTAGTTCTATGTTTTTGTGAATGCTATATAAGCAGTGGGTATTGAGTGAGTGGTTACTGGTCTGTGGATGCTGCTTACCAACCTGGGTAATTCTGAAGTTTATAGTATGCAAATGGTTATTTTAGGAAAACAGGAATTAAAACTTGCTTATTTTCCATATAAGAAGATGGAATTTTAGCAAGGTGGATTTTTATGTAATCTTAAACTTTAAAAGCTAATATTTTAAACAATTATTTGCAAGAATCCTATAATAATACTCAGCTTATTGAAAACAGTGTCAGCAAAACATTTCTAGCTCTATCCTATGACATACTTGCTTGAAGATTAGCATGTCATGATCCCTGTCTTGAAATGAAGATACTATTTGATTTATGACAGGTTATTTAATGACTTTTCAACATTGAAGCAAGACACTTTCAACAAGGACATGATTTGGTTTCAGATTTTGGTGTTTGCTTGGTCTAGCTGTGAGCAGTACAGTGCATTCTACTAATTGGTCACAACACATTATTTCAGAATTAAGTAGTCTGGGGATCATCTGCATTAAGGGAGTTCCAATTTGTAATGAGCTTACTGTGATATAATTCCATTGTAAGCCAAACAATATTTATATAACATTCCCATACAAAGTCTGAGACTGACACACAGAGACAGAAAGAGAGAAAGAAGAGAGATACAGTCACACACACACACACACACACACACACACACACACACACACACCAGACAGTGAGAAAATTGAAAAGAAGAGAGACAAGGAGAGAGAGAGAGAGAGAGAGAGAGAGAGAGAGAGAGAGAGAGAGAGAGAGAGAGAGAGAGAGAGACAGAGAGAGACAGAGAGAGACAGAGACAGAGACAGACACAGAGAGACACAGAGAGACAGAGAGAGAAAAAAAGAGAGAGAGACAGAGAGGGGGAGACAGAGAGAATGAATGAATGAATGAATGGATCTATAAGAACACAAGGCATTAGGATCCCAGAAGAAAAAGTTATGTATTGGCTTCATAGATACAAAATTATGAAATTGAGAGTTTCTGTCCAAAAAAAAGAGTGAGTATTGATTTATATAAAAAGAAAAATTGCATCTAAACCCATGTCTTCTGGTTTGCACAGTAGGGATTTTACTGATGGAGCCATTTTCTCCAGTCCTTATTTCCACTGACCTGAGGAAGAACTTTTGTAAATGAGTCCTTATGTACTTGAAACCTGACATTTATAGGAAATAGTGCTTGTAACTATTATCTTGAAAGCAAATGGGTTCAAACAGATTTCAACCAAAGATAATAATATAAATTATTTTGAAAATTAAAATTTGAGAGCCAACAATGAATTTTGAGAGAACCTTCATTATTTTGCCAGGATGTATTCACTATTGAGAAATAAAAAACATATAATTTAACACTTAAAAAATAAAGCAACATCCTCCAGTATGTTGGCAAGATTATGTGAACTTACACTGTTATTATGGTATATTATAAATATACAATTAAGACTTTAATGGTTAAAAAATAAATCAACAAACATCCTGGAGTACGATGGTGAGATTATATTAACTTAAGTGAGTGTCATTATGGTAAATTATAAATATACAATTTGAAATAATATGCAAAATTCACCTAGCAGGTTGTTAATAACTGTATGAGTATAGATTTTGATTATATGATTTTAATAAAATTATCTTAAAAGAGAAATCTTTGAATGAAAGAAAAAGGATTATATGATGGTGTTAAGAGGAAAATGAAGATAGGGTAATGATGCAATTATATTATAAACTCAAAAATAAACAAAATGATAATAATAGTTAATATTATCTAGGACTTTGCAAATAATCTTTGTTTCTTAGAACAATTTTTTTCCATTTTGATCCAGGTTCTCATTGCAAACTATCCACACCTATTTTCTCCATCTTGACTGTTTCTCTGATGCTTTCCCATAACACAGTAGGGGACATCCATATATACAAGAAAACACAGCAATTTAGAAAATAGTGCATTTGATCTTGTTAGTAGAAATCTGAGTCATCGCTTGTGTATTCTCAGGTAGATTGTCAGCAGGCAGACGTGTTCCAGTTGCTTCTTAGTTGGTTGTGTTTGGAGCATGGTATGGCTATTGGTCTTCTTCTTTTCATGAATCATTTTACATAATGGACTATAAAATGCTTGGATAAATCCATTAGCAAAGAAGACCATGGCTCCCATATTTTTCTGAAATGCCTTAAAACAAATGTGGTGAATTACACACACTGGGATGCTTGCCTGGTATGTCATAATAAAAACAAAAACAAAATCAAAAACAAAAACTCAAGAGTAAAGAGTATTGGTAAATGTCAGTTCTATGTAGCTCTTGTGTGACTTGTTAGATGTAGTATTTTTAAAGAGTATATCGTTAGGATCTATTTTATATGTTCATAAAAAGTTTTAAGTATATATTGAATAATGTGTTTAGGTGTAAGAATAAAAACCAACATTACTTTGTTTTCCACAAAATTAATCTGCAACCAGAAGGAATATTTCTAGAGTTATAGGAGAAGTAAATAGAATAGCAGTGTACAGAAGAGTAACAGCTTCTATAAAAATGGTGCAGAAAAATGACTCAGTGATTATAAGTATTTGCTGCAATTGCAGAATCGGGGTTCAGCTCCCAACATGCACGTACAATGCTCATGGTTAACTATAACTCCAGTACTGTGAGTTATAGTTCCAGATCTGTCACCTTTTTCTGGTCTTTTCAGTCCTCGACAAACATATATAACACACACCTATACATACATAAAATAAAAGTTAAATAAATATTTCAAAATAATTTTGATCTACATTTGTATTATTCTGTGGAATATATATAAAACATAAAGTACATAGTTTAAGTATCAATATCAAAGTGTGTTTATATATTTTAGATAATTCTTAACTGTTTATATCCCATAAAGATATGTATGAATTTTTAAAATTAAACTTATAGGACACTATTTAAAGAAACACTACATTATTTGTATAGTGGTACAACTTTATAATTACACTATAAAGTGTTCAGGGATAAGAAATTTGGAGAATATAGGAAAGGTACAATACCTTTTCCTTACAAAGGACAGTTACAACATTGTAAAATATTCTAATATGAGATATAATGACTTTAAAACATGGATTTGTTGAATAACACGGATTCTTTTATTAAATTCTGTAGTGAGCAATGAAATAAAGCATGGAAAACAGTAATTGGCAAATGGGGTGACTTCTGCCCTAACAGTTGTGGGAGGGCACACACTAATAGACTTCTTAACTTATTGAAAACTGTGTCAACTTTTGCAGTTTGCATTATTAAACCTATAACATTGTTCATCAAAACATTTTTCACTATAAGAGAATTGTAAGACATCTTTTGGCTATTTTCTCATTATTTTTTTCAGAGCACATGAGATTAAACCACTTTTTCTTTTTTGTTTGAAAAAAGGTAACTATTACATTAGTAATTGTTGGAACTTAAAGGGACTCATTTCTGGAATTTTTGGCTAGCATATTTTCAAATAGAAAGGTACAGAATGTTGCATTATTAAAGTTTCCAGTTAAAAGAAACTCAAGACCCAATGAAATTTAACTCATAATGTCTATCTAGGTTAACTTATAATGTCTAACTCTAAGTGCAAATCTAGAATTGTAGCCTCAATTTCTTGTTGGGAAAAAGAGAAGAGAGGGCCATGGAATTAATTTAAATCACTCTAGTTCTCAGCAACTACATTTACCTGAATAAGATCTGGTTAATAACTAGCCAATCATAATTTCAAAATGAATATGTTAGAATCCTCCATGGGTCAACTTTGCAGGAGGAGCTATTGTTATTGAATGGCCCCTCTGAGGGGGATAGTCATTCTTTTTTAAGGATATGGCTGTTGGCAGCTTGTCCATGCCTAAGCGGACATCTCCAATCCAATGGTCATGTAGAACTAAGTGTATCAGAACCCTATATGATGATATCAGACAATTTGATGTGTTTATTGAGTTCTTCAAATATCTAACATATTTTGATAACTCTGAACAAAATTGAGATAATACTGTGAATATAAATTAAATACATCCTATAGGCACAAACAGTATATTCAAATATTTTAAATCAACATGTCCATAATGTACTATCAAATTTTTAAATATTCTATCAACATTTATGAATTTCTTAGTTATTCCTATTCTCCAAGTAACATAATCACATATCTGAATACCACTTTTAAATAGTTTAATTCAAAATCAAATTCTATATTATTAAATAAAATTAATACTCTATTAAAAATCTCTGTTGTACTGTTTTAATTTCCTAGGTATAATTTAATTTTATTATTTTAAAATATTTGGTGCTTGACAACTCAGCTAATTCTAAAGAAAAAGTAGTGTTTCATCAAATTTGAAGCTTTCAGGTAATGGTTTGTGACTGTAAAACCTAATCATTTCAGCAAAATGACATGACATATTCAAGATCAGAAATGATGTTCAGACTGAAGCACCAGGATCAATCCACAGCTTACTTGTGACTTCAGATATGAATAGACTTTCTAAACAACCTCTTCCTATAGTCACTAGCATCTCATTTGCACATCCTTCTATGTCTTTGTCTAAGCCATCCTCAACAAGTGAAAATCTTTCCACCAATTCTGGTTAGCAAAATTTCTTGATATTTCCTTGGAATCTGTTTTACTAAGGTACAAGGTAAAATTCAATCTATATTCATTTCAATAATACTGCTGATTCCTAGAAATTTCTCATATTTCCCTACCTCTGAGAGTAATATTGTAAAGTTATGCTAATGAAACATTTATAAGTATATAATCTGTCCTATAATTTTGTCAGAATCTGTCATTTCAGACTTCTACCCTTCCCTTTATTTTGAAGACTTTTACCTATCAGTACCCATCATTAAGGGTTTTATTTTAATTTTTTTTTTTGCCATATTTTTCATTCAATATAATTCTCTTAGGCTCAGTGACAGGTATTCTAAAATCACACCCCGGGCAATGGTGGCGCACGCCTTTAATCCCAGCACTTGGGAGGCAGAGGCAGGCGGATTTCTGGGTTTGAGGCCAGCCTGGTCTACAGAGTGAGTTCCAGGACAGCCAGGGCAACACAGAGAAACCCTGCCTCGAAAAACCAAAAAAAAAAAATAAAATAAAAAAAATAAATAAAATCACACCCATGAATTTATTTGGCAGTGCAGGATAAATTTTCTGGGATTAGTGTTTTTATCTCATATAAATAATTGCATGAATCCTTATATTCATTACCTGCCATTTATCTTTCCAATATTTACTGTTTTCTTGTTACAATACTGGTAAAAAACAGAAACAATCTTTCAAATTTTTCAGTTTTTTAGAATTCATTAACACTTAATATTTTTTAACAAGTAGTAAACCTCACTTCTCCTCCCCTTCATGTTGTCTAAAGCACCTTCATACTCACTGTGTTGGGTTTTTTTGCAGCATTATTACCCATTTATAAGAAAGAACACCAGAGGAAAAAATGTTTAACAAAAATGCCTTAACTTATAGGAAATCATATATGTATTTCAAACAACATCAGAAAAAGAAATCCATTTATTGGGATTAAATATAGACCAGACAATAATCATTCTCTTGCAGTTGAAATGATCAGAGGACTCCTAGGTATAATCACATTACTCTTTATGTTTGAGCTAGCTCAGGAATACCCATGTAATTTGTACAAAACCCTAATAGTATTAGAAAGTCTCTAACCTCCACATTCTTTCTTTCTTCTGTTTTATGTATTCTTTTCACATACAATACATACTGAAGGCACCTTCACTACTCTTAGGCCCCCTCTTCACCACTCTCATCCTTCAGACCAACTAATCCTTAATTCTTTTCAGAAAAGAGCAAGCTCCCAGGGCAACTAAACATGGCATGAAAAGACTTAGTAAGACTAGGTACAGACACTCCTACCAAGACTGAGCATGGGAATACAGCGGGTCAAAAAGGGTCCCAAGAGTAGACAAAAGAGTCAGAGACAATACCATTCCCACTGTCTGGAGGTCTACAATGACTCCAAGCTAAACAATCATAACACATATGCAGAGGATCTAACACAGGTCAATGCATGCTTCATGGCTGCCACTTAAGGGTCTGTGAGTACCTAGGAGGCCTGCTTATTTGACTCTGTGGGCTATAATTTCCACATTCTTTTAAGGGGAATATGAAACTGGCTTGTTCCCAGGAGTCCATTTTCTTAACTCTGATAGCAATGTATGACAAATTATCTTAACCCCTTTGTAATACCTGGAATTTAAATACTAATTTATAAGTATCAGTTGAATCATCAAAGCACAACTCTAACCTATTGATGCAAAGGTAACATAGTTAAATAAGAGAAGTTAGGAACCACATTGTAGTGCAGAAGGTTTGGCTAGCTACTACTCTATTGTTAGAAAAGACCTCGTGTTGTTACTCATAAATATGTTTGGCATCTTACTGATGTGAGATTAAAATATTATGCTCTCTTAGAAAGCAAATTTCTTTTCTATGAATAAGCATAATTTATTATGCATAAATAAAATTGACAAGGATGCTTTTAGTAATTATCTGGGTGAACATTTCAATGCTAGCATGTTTGTCCACAGATAGTTAATGTTTGAATCTGTAGGAAACTTTTCATTAAGATTATAAACAAAGCACTATGTAATTATGTTTGTTACAGAGAACAGAAGTATGACCAATGACAGGAAACAACCCCCCCACAAGCTTATGATATTTATCTACAGTAAGTTAAGGAAGAAAATAATAGATTAGTATACATACCATTAACCAAATTAGTTTTAAAATAAATATGTTTATTTTTTATGAAATAGAAATATTATTTTTCATATAGTTTATATGTAATAATATTTCAATGCATTAAATAGGCTCTAGCATTAAACAAATTTTAATAAATTAAACTTGTACACACTATGAGAATTGCAAATGACTTTTTGAGAATTTACTCTGTAATTTATATATGCAAATAATACATTTGAAACAAGCAGTATGTGGTACCCTGTGATGAAATGTTTCTAAGTTCTACTAATGTTCCCTGGTCTATCTTGTAGCAAACAAGATCAATGCTCTACTATGTTCTGAAGACTCAGGCTGGGCTTTGTGGACATCCACTCTTTCCCCAGTGCAATTGCCTAACTCTGGAGCGTACCACATTAGGAGGCAGTCACTATCTGATTATTATGCAATAACAATAGCCCTTTGCTTCTTCAACATACATTGCATGTTTGTGTGCCTTCCATCTCCTGTCTTTATGACAAAGAAAATGATTCTGGCATAAAATATATCTGATTTAGTAGATTTCAGATTGAAGACACTGATTGGCATTGAATATGTCATTAACAAAAATAACATGAAACACAAATAGACTTAATTTTGAGTATTATCTGTTAAAGTTTTTAATCTCCTCATATATATTAACTTGTGACTTATTTAAGTTTTTAATTTGAATGTATCTATTAAGGTGTGACAACAGTTATAGATGTGTATTTTATTACATTTATCACATTATATTGAACACTATTTTATAACTACATCTTTCAAGATACATACTTGAAAACAACTCATTGAAGCATAATTACTGCACAAATGTATACATCTTTTTGTGGGGAAGAGAAGAAATTATTGCACTCATTCTTCAGCAAGTAAATACCTTGGTTTTGGAGTTTTTGTTTGTTCTGTTTTGATGTGAGCCTGGTTATTCAGGCTAGACTGGCTGACCATAAAAGCCCAAAGATCCTCCTGCCTCTCTTTCCCCCCATTAAAATTATAATAATACATCTGCGCCCATCCAGATTTCCAGTTTCTTTATAGCTGTTTTAGGAATCAACTCAAGTTCTTAGTCCTGGCAATGGAAACCACTTCAATGGATAAACCATTTTCCCAAACGCTCAACTAAGTGAATAGCTGTGAAAGAATCAAGCTCCATTTTCAAATGATCTTTTAGGAGGGATATAGGGAAGTTTTCTCAAATTAAATTCTTTTATAAAATTTTATAATTAATGAAATATAAGTTATAAACTCTGATCTCTAGTTTTATTTCAACTTTCAAAGTGGGCTTGCATTGTTGCCTTTATAGAAACAGTATATATAATTATTATCAAATCAGTATTTGTTTTGAGATAACTAAATAGGCAGAAACAAACATACATTCAAGAGAAGTTCTTTAATAAGAAATACTGAACTATTTTAAGAATGTGAACTTTTAGAAATGTTGATCACAGGTAGATTTTTTTTTAAAAGATTCATCACTTTTCATGTGTGTGAGTGTTTTATCTGCTTTTTTCTTAAGGTACCAAATGTATGCTTGCTGAATTTGGGGACAGGAAAAAGGTGTCTAGCCCATTGGAAGTGGAGGTAAGGAATGGCGTGAGCCAATAAGTGGTTGGTGGGTCCTGCAAACCAAACCTTGATCTTCTGCAAGTATAGGAAATTCTCTTAACTACTGATCCCTCTCTCCAATTCTGGTCACTTAGTTTTAATGTCTGTACATTTTTGATAATTGTGTTTGACAAGCCAATTGTATAAATAATCTTTAGACTTTTAAAGCATTAGATGTGCACAATATTGGTGCTATCCTTCATAGTAAAGTAGCTTGCCTGTTTTCCTTTGTTGAAACAACGTATGAGTCGCTCATCTTTTTTTCTGATGATTTGCTTTAACATTAAACATTTGAAGAAAAAAAATTCACTTGTTCAATAATCCATGCCAAAAATGTCATATAAACATTTTCAAATATCCAGGCACTATTTACAGCTGGCAAAGATAACTCACTCATGAGAGCACATTTAAGCTGACATTACAAGGGCTCAGATTATTGGTGTTAGAATTAATAATGTTCCCCTGTATCTGGTAATTGGCAGAAGTCTGTTTATGTCTCCTCTGCTCACCCTTTGAGTTAAATGTTCTGTTGACTCCACCATGACTTCCAGGTGAACCTCGAAGTTCACTGAGAAATTTATTCATTTTGACAGGTTAAAAAAGCTGACTCCATGCAAAGCTGAGCTTTAAACTAGACTCTCTTACTTACAAAATTATCAACATTTTCTCCACGACTGGCTGTTTTCAATTTCTGAAATAATAAAAGTCAAACAAGAGTTAATGAAGTTACCAGGATTTTTTTCAACTCTGCAAAAGTAGAATAAGAGAACAGTTTCAAGGGGAAAATTTGTGCTCATATTTCATTATAATTTATATTTGATAGAAAATTTAAATAATAGTTTAACCTTAAAAAGGTGTTGAATCTGTTGTGAACATAAATTCAATGTAGTTTACCTGTTGATGAAGCATGTTTTTTGTATTCACATCTAAGAAAAAGAGGCCAAATATATTTCCAATTTTCTCATACATATGGTGTTTAAGCCAGTTTATGATTCCTCTGTGAGGGTTACAGTATGACTACACTCATATGTGATCTGTATACATCAGAAAAAGTTGAATGCAACACAAATTTAAAAGTTAGCTTTAAGTTTTTCTTTTGAGATCTTTTTGAATAAATTCAGCAAACATGAACTTTTCTCCAGGAAAACACTGAAATAATATGGATTTATCAAATCCTGTCTAACCCTCTATTTGTCTGTAGAATCTCAGGAGTCATTTATTATCTCATTACCTGAGGAAGAATGTTTAAATATGTAAAATATTTACATAAGTCATTTAATAAATTCATAATGTTTACTATAAATCAAAGCAGTTAGGTTTCTTATGTGTGGATATTTTAAACCACAGGGAACATATTGCTGCCCTAAATCTGTGATTGCACTTTCTATGTCCTTAGTATAAAAATTGAAATTCTAAGTTCATTTACATTGTAAGCATTCTAAAAGGATATTGCCTTGAAAATTAAATGGAGCTGATCTTTGTAATGCTTTTAAATGCGGTACCATTCTTAATTCACATCAATCAACTGCAATCATTAATCAAGTTGAAAGCAGTGGTTTCAGTGAACACTTAATATTGATTCTATCTTAAATTTCACTGCAATTATAACTTAATGGTAAGCAGTATATGTAATATTTAAATATAATCTAGTTTAAAGTGTCAATTAAGTTCCAGCAAGGAAAAATGACAAGTCCTGTGACCTGGACAGAAATTATAAAGAAATCATTGCTGAAATAGTAAGAAGCCAATGGGTCAAAAGTGCAAGCCCAATGGATGTTGATTGACATATGCAATGATAATGCTGGTACCAGTTTACAAAAATCCAAATTGAGAAAACCGAACAAGATCAATTTGGTGTTTGAAGATAATATTGATTCTGAAAGCTCCTATGTTTTAAAATTTAGAGTCTGCTTTCATAATTAAAAACCCAAACTTTTATTTTGATGCAAAATTAGATATTTAGAGGGGAAAATCAAATCAGTTAATTTGTGTCCTGCCCTAAATGTATTTTCTCAATTTTTCCCAGACAAATAGCAATGTTCTTTGCATTTTCTTAATTCCCTGAATTCAAATGAACACACAGAAAATGAATGTTTCAACCCAATAATTCAAAGAGCAGTTGAAACTCCTTCCAAGCAAATTGCCACTCTCCTATTCCTTGTTCTCTGGCTGTGAAGAAACACTATGACTAAGGTAACTGATAAAAGAAAGCATCCAGTTGAAGATTTTTACAATTTCACAGTTTAGTTTCACGGTGGTGATCATGGTGGCACACAGGAAGACATGGTACTGGAAAAGCAGCCGAGATTTCTAGATGCAGATCCTCAGAGAGCAGAAAAGAGACCCACAGGCTTGGGCTGTTGAAATATCAAGGTCACAGAGAGAGATGGACTTTGTTCATCAAGTCCATAGTTTCTAATCTGTCTCAATTAGTGACTCTCCCTGATGACTAAACCTCAAATATATGAGCCTATTAGGCTCATTCTTATCCAAACCACTCTGAACCAATATATGTTTTATATTACAGCATGATTCTAAGAAAGAAGGACCAGAGTTTCTAACCTAAACTCACAAACTTTTATGACTACCATTATCTTTTATTCCAGAACTTTGAGAATATGTAAATGCCTAGATCTAATGAACAACTGTTTGTAGACTGAGATCCTAAAAAGGACACTTTCTGACTTGCAATCGTGTCATCTTGTGGGAACTTAGTTCTAGTTCCACAGCACAGTATGGCTAGTATTGTACATTATATCATATCTTTTAAAAGAGGTAACAAAAAAGAGGTATCAGATATGTACTGTTAATTAGTTAGACACATTCACCACCTTAAAACAATCATTAAATATTTTGGTTATGTATTTACTGTCACACTGTACTCTGTAAATATTCACAAATAGTATATATTAGTAAAAACTGAGAAGATATTTGTATTCTCAATAATCTAGTCCCATAATGCACTTACTCAATTAAGAAGTCTAAAATTGTGATTATAAATCAATCTCTTGCTTTTGTTTTATTTTTTTGAAGGAAATCAGATGCTATCTTGAAAGGAATTCTCTATGTAACCCAGACTTAACTTCACAAATTGTAATCCTCCTGCGTAAGTCTCATGAGTACAGGGATTTGGGGAAGATTCTACTATTCCCATGTATAATGTATGTATTTTTAAGTCTTTTAAATGATTTAAAACAGTTGAATGTTTGAAATATGATCCAAATGAGGAATTTAATAAAGTAACATGTAAGGTAGTAATAGATATCAGAAAAAAATGTATTAATGTTTCCATGAACAACTGTGAATAAATTTGGAGATAGAATTCTAAAACCATTACCACATGATAAGCACACACAAACATAACCATATATGTGACTGTCTGATTGTGTGTATGTTTTATATCTAATTTTATATATTTTTATATTATATATATATATACATACATATATATATATATTCCAAAACTCAAAATTTTTGGATTTCTATTAGAACATAATATGCAAAATTTATAGAAGTTTATATCATAGGTTCATACAAGAAATATAAATATCATGTACATAGAAGGATCAGTATGTATAAGAGAAAATTTAATACATTCTATATAAAATCTTCAGATCAATTAACTAAAAAGTTATCGAGTTCTTTGCATGGAAAGTATATATACATTATATATATAACATATATATATTATATATATATGTGTGTGTATATATATACATATACATATATATATATATATATATATATATATATATTATGTGTGTGTGTCTGTCTGTCTGTCTGTCTATCTGCTGTCAGTATGTACATGTGTTTGGGGACAAGAGCTCAGCAAAGTGTCTTTACTTTGGAACCCATGTATTGTTTTGAGGCAGAGTTGCTCTCCCATTTTTCTTGGAGCTCAATTCTTGGATATACTGCATGAGAAGAGGGCCCAAGTCATTCCCATGTCTCTGGATCCTTTTACTTAAATTTTAGTCATTCAGTGTTGCACTTAACTCGTGTAAATTGAGTGCTAAAGATTTGAACTCTGGATGGTCTTTCCCTCAGACTCTGCTCTACACTTTGTCTCTGTATCTCCTTCTGTAGGCATTCTGTTCCCCCTTCTAAGAAGGACCAGAGTATCCATACTTTGATATTCCTTCTTCTTGGGCATCATTTGATATGTGAATTGTGTCTTGGGTATTCCAAGTTTCTGGGCTAATATCTACTTATCATTGAGTACATACCATGTGTGTTCTTTTGTGATTGGGTTACCTCACTTAGGATATTTTCCAGTTCCACCCATTTGCCTAAGAATTTCATGAATTCATTGTTTTTAATAGCTGAGTAGTATTCCATTGTGAAAATATAGCACATTTTCTGTATCCATTCCTCCATTGAGGGACATCTGGGTTCTTTCCAGGTTCTGTTTATGATAAATAGGGATGCTATGAACATCCAGAGACTACCCCACCTAGTGATCCATCCCATATACAGTTACAAATCCCAGACACTCTTATTGATGCCCACAAGTACTTGCTGACTGGAGCCAAATATAGCTGTCACCTGGGAGGCTCTGCTAATGCATGACAAATACAGAGGGGGACACCCTCAGCCAGCCATTGAACTGAGCACAGGGTCCTCAATGGGGGAGATAGAGAAAGGACCCAAGGAGCTGAAGGTGTTTGCAACACCATAGGAGGAACAACTATATGAGCCACCCAGTACTCCTAGAGCTTCCAGGGACAAAAACATCAACCAGTTAGTATACATGGTGTTACCCATGGCTCCAGACGTACAGACAACAGAGGATGGCTTTGTTGGACATCAAAGCGAGAGGACCCTGGTCCTGGAAAGGCTTGATGCAGCAGTATAGGGGAATATCAAGACAGGGAAATGGGAGTGGGTTGATTGGGGAACACGGGGAGGGGAGATGGCTTATGGGACTTTCAGGATTTGGGGGACCAGGAAAAGGGAAATCATTTGAAATGTAAATAAAGAATATATCTAGTTAAAATTTGCTTTAAAGAATTACAAAAAAAAAAAAGTTTTGAACTAATGTACTTGTACTCCAGTCAAAATATTCCAGTAGCTGAGCCATCTCCCCAAACAAAGGGGGATGTAAGGATTTTTATAATTACAAATAAAACAAAATAATACGTCTGCCATCTTTGATCTGTCAACAGAGCAGTTGGGACCTCCAGGTACAGGGATAACCGAGCATAACCTCGCTTGGGACACAGCCAGTTGGTGTTCTCCCTGCACCCAAGAGCTGGGCGGTTCTGTGGTCATCTAAGCACCAGCTCTGCTATGGGACATCTGCCCTACAGAGGGACCTGCACTGGGAGAGCACATCAGCCTCCCCTTAGCCACCTCTGCTCCAGGGATTGACTACACTGAGTCTCCAGGTACACAGAGATTCCCCAAGTATAACATCACTTGGGGCAAAGCACTTCAGGGCTCCAAAGTCACTCAGGAACAGGGCAGCCCCTAAGCAATTGGTGCTAGGGGAAACCCGGTCATCCAGGGGGGCAGAAATAGCCTTGCAGGCTCACAGAAAGTCTAAGCAACAGCCAGTGACAGAAGGACCAACTAACCCCAGAGATAACCAGATGGCAAAAGGCAAATGTAGGAATGTTACTAACAGAAATCAAGGCAATATGACACCATCCAAACCCTACTTTCCAACAACAGCAAGTCCTGGATACCCCATCACTCCTGAAAGGCAAGATCTGGATTTAAAATCATTTCTCATGATGCTGTTAGTGGATTTCAAGAAGGACGTAAATAAATCTCATAAAGAAATACAGGAGAACATGAATCAAAGGGTAGAAGCCCTTACAAAGGAAACACAAAAATCACTTAAAAAATGCAGGAGAATATAGGTCAACAGATGGAGGCCCATAAGGAGGCAACACAAAAATCGCTTAAGAAATACAGGAGAACTTGGGTCAACAGGCAGAAAATCTGAAAGAGGAAACACAAAAATATCTTAAAGAAATACAGGAAAACACAAACAAACAAGTGAAGGATCTGAGCAAATCCATCCAGGATCTAAAAAGGAAGTACAAACAACTAAGAAATCACAAGGGGGGGACAACTTTGGAGATAGAAAACCTTGGGAAGAAATCAAGGGTCATAGATGCAAACATCAACAAAAGAATACAAGAGATGGAGGAAAGAATTTCAGGTGCTGAAGATACCATAGAAAGCATCGACTCAACAGTCAAAGAAAATGCAAAATGCAAAAAAAGTATACATACAAGAAGCACACAGAACTCCAAACAGACTGGACCAGAACAGAAATACCTACTGTCACATAATAATCAAAACACCAAATGTACTAAACAAAGAGAGAATATTAAAAGCAATAAGAGAAAAAGGCCAAGTAACATATAAAGGAAGACCTATCCGAATCATATCAGACTTCTCACTAGAGACTATGAAAGCCAGAAGATCCTGGGCAGTTCTCATACACACTCTAAGAGAACACAAATGCCAGCCTAGACTACTATACCCAGCAAAACGCCCAATCACCATAGATTGAGAGACCAAGATATTCCATGATAAAACCAAATTTACACAATATCTTTCCACAAACCCAGCCCTGCAAAGGATAATAGGAGGAAATCACCAATACAAGGAGAGAAACTACACCCTGGAAAAATCGAGATAGTAACCTTCTTTCATCAAACCCAAAAGCAAATAACCACTCAAACATAAAGATAGCATCAAGAATAGCAGGTGGCAATAATCACTACTCCTTAATCTCTCTTAATATCAATGGTCTCAATGCCCTAATAAAAAGACATAGACTAACAGACTGGATACTTAAACAGGACCCAGCATTTTGCTGCGTGCAGGAAATGCACCTAAGTGTCAAAGACAAACACTAACGCAGAGTAAAATGTTGGAAAACAAACTTACAAGCAAAGGGTCCCAGGAAATGAGCCAGAATAGACATCCTAATTTCAGATAAAATTGACTTTCAACCTAAAGTCATCAAAAAAGACACAGAAGGACTACATACTGATCAAAGGAAAAATCCACCAGCAAGAACTCTCAATTCTGAACATCTATGCTCCAAAAGCAAGGGCACTCTCATTCATAAAAGAAACTTTACTAAAGCTCAAACCACACATCGCACCTCACACAATAATAATGGGTGACTTCAACACCTCACTCTCTGAAATGGAACTTTCAGGAAAGCAGAAACTAAACAGGGACACGGTGAAACTAATTGAAGTCTTGGACCAAATGGAACAAACAGAAATATATATAGAACATTTCATCTTAACATTTCATCCTTTTTCTCAGCATCTCATGGTACCTTCTCCAAAATCAACCATATAGTTGGTCACAAAACAGACCTCAACAGATATAAGAAGATCGAAATAATCCCATGCCTCCTATCAGATCACTATGTAGTAAGGGTGGTGTTCAATAGCAACAAAAACAACAGAAAGCCCACATACACGTGGAAGCTGAACAATGCTCTACTCAATGATACCTTGATCAAGGAAGAAATAAAGGAAGAAATCAAAGACATTTTAAAATTTAATAAAAATGAAGGAACAACATAACCTAATTTATGGGACACAAAGAAAGCGGTGCTGAGAGGAAAATTTATAGCCCTGAGTGCCGCCTAAAAGAAACAGGAGACAGCATACACTAACAGCTTAATAGCATATCTGAAAGCCCTGCAACAAAAAGAAGCAAATACACCCAAGAGGAATAGAAGGCAGGATATCATCAAACTCAGGGCTGAAATCAATCAAGTAGAAACAAATAAAACCATACAAAGAATCAACAAAATGAGGAGTTGGTTCTTTGAGAAAATTAACAAGATAGATAAGGCCTTAGCCAGACTATCCAAAGGGCACAGAGACAGTATCCAAATTAACAATATCAGAAACGAAAAGGGAGCTATAACGACAGAAACTGAAGAAATTCAAAAAATCATCAGATCCTACTAAAAAATCCTGTATTCAACACAACTAGAAAATCTGGAGGAAATGAACAATTTCCGAGACAGATACCAAATACCAAAATTAGATCAGTATCAAATAGACCATCTAAACTATCCTATAACCCCTGAAGAAATAGAAGTGGTCATTGGAATACTTCCAAAAAAAGAACAGGTCCAAATGGTTTTAGTGCAGAATTCTATCAGACCTTCAAAGAAGACATAACACCAATACTTTTCAAACTATTCCACAAAGTAGAAACAGAAGGAACACTACCCAACTCATTCTATGAAGCCACAATTATGCTGATACCAAAATAACACAATGATCCAACAAAGAAAGAGAATCTCAGACCAATTTCTCTTATGAATATCGATGCAAAAATACTCAATAAAATTCTTGTCAACCGAATCCAAGTACACATCAAAATGATCATTCACCACAATCAAGTAGGCTTCATCTCAGGGATGCAGGGATGGTTCAATATAAGGAAGTCCATCAATGTAATCTACTACATAAAAAATCTCAAAGAAAAAAACACATGATCATTTCATTAGATGCTGTAAAAGCACTTGGCAAAATTCAGCATCCTTTCATGTTAAAGATCTTGGAAAAATCAGGAATTTGTGGCCCATATCTGAACATAGAAAAATCAATTTACATCAGACTGGTAGCCAACATCAATCTAAGTGGAGAGAAACTTGAAGCAATCCTACTAAAATCAGGGACTAGACAAGGCTGCCCTCTCTCTCCCTATCTTTTCAGTATAGTACTTGAAATTCTAGCTGAGCAATTAGACAACAAAAGGAGGTTAAAGGGATACAAATTGGAAAGAAAGAAGTCAAACTATCACTATTTGCAGACGATATGATAGTATACTTAAGTGACTCAAAGAACTCCACCAGAGAACTCCTACAGCTGATGAACAACTTCAGCAAAGTGGCCTGATATAAAATCAACTCAACCAAATCAGTAGGCTTCCTATACTCAAAGGATAAGCAGGCTTAGAAAGAAATAAGAGAAATGATTCTCTTCACGATAGCCACAAACAATAGAAAGTATCTTGGTGTGACTCTAACCAAACAAGTGAAAGATCTGTATGACAAGAACTTCAAGTCTCTGAAGAAGGAAATTGAAGAAGACCTTAGAAGATGGAAAAATCTGCCATGCTCATGTATTGGCAGGATTAATATAGTAAAAATGACCATATTGCCAAAAGCAATATACAGATTCAATGCAATCCCCATCAAAATCTCAACTCAATTCTTAATAGAGTTAGAAAGAGCAATTCAAAAATTCATCTGGAATAACAGAAAACCCAGGATAGCTAAAACTATTCTCAATGGTAAAAGAACTTCTAGGGGAATCAGTATCCCGGACCTCAAGCTGTACTACAGAGCAATAGTTTTAAAAACTGCATGGTAATGGTACAGTGATAGGCATGTAGATCAATGGAACAGAATTGAAGACCCAGAATTGAATCCACACTCCTATGGTCACTTGATCTTTGACAAAGGAGCTAAAGCAATCCAGTGGAAAAAATATAGCCTTTCAACAAATGGTGCTGGTTCAACTATAGGTCAGCATGCAGAAGAATGCAAATTGACCCATTCTTATCTCCTTGCACTAAGCTCAATTCCAAGTAGATCAAGGACCTCCACATAAAACCAGACACACTGACTAATAGAAAGGAACTAGAGAAGAACCTTGAACATGTGGTCACAGGGGAAAATTTCCTGAACAGAACACCAATAGCTTATGCTCTAAGATCAATAATTGACAATTGGTACCTCATAAAATTACAAAGTTTCTGTAAGGCAAAGGATACTGGCAAAAGGACAAAGCAGCAGCCAACAAACTGGGAAAAGATCTTTACCAACTCTACATTTGACAGAGGGTTAATATCCAATATATACAAAGAACTCAAGAAGTTAGACTCCAGAGAGCCAAATAACCCTATTAAAAATGGTGTACAGAGCTAAACAAAGAGTTCTCACCTGAAGAATATCTAATGGCTGAGAAGCACCTAAAGAAATGTTCAACATCCTTTGTCATTAGGTAATTGCAAATCAAAACAGCCCTGAGATTCCACCACACACCAGTCAGAATGGCTAAAATCAAAAACACAGGAGACAGCACTTGTTGGCGAGGTTGTGGAGAAAGAGGAACACTCCTCCACTGCTGGTCGGATTTGAAACTGGTACAACCACTCTGGAAAATAGCCTGGTGGTTCCTCAGAAAACTGGGCATCACATTCCCAGAGGATCCATTTATACCCCTCCTGGGCATATACCCAGAGGCTTTCCCTGCATACAATAAGAACACATGCTCTACTATGTTCATAGCAGCCTTATTTATTATAATCAGAAGCTGGAAAGAACCTAGATGTCCCTCAATGAAGGAATGGATTCAGAAGATATGGTATATTTACACAATGGAATACTACTCTGCAATTAAAAACAATGAATTCTCGAAATTCTTATGCAAATGGTCTTAACTGGAATATATCATCCTTAGAGATGTAATCCAATCACAAAAGAACACATATGGTATGCAGTCACTGATAAGGGAATATTAACCCAGAAACTCTGAATACCCAAGACACAATTCGCATATCAATAGATTTCCAAGAAGAGGGAAGGAGAGAACTCTGGACCTTGAAAGACTGGATGTAGGGAAATTCTAGGTCAGAGAAGCGTGAGGGGGTTGAATTGGAAAAGGGGGAAGGAAGATGGCTTATGGGACTTTCGGGGATGGAGGAACCGGGAAAGCGGAAATCATTCAGAATGTAAATAAAAAAATATAGAGAATATAAAACAGAGTAACCCCTAACATGAATATTCTAAAAGATCAATAATTCAGGAATTTCAATAAAAGATATGAAGAATAAGTGTGTGTTCTTTAATATAACTAAAGAAGATAGTTTAAAACAATACTATAGGTACATTCACATAAAAATGTTTAATGTGAAGATGAAATGATCATTTTTCTGGGAAGCATACTGTTTTAAAGACAAATTGTCCAATGATACATCAGTTTTGTCAGAATATAATAGTTCTCTTTCCAACATAAGTGATTCTTAACTTTAAATTAATTCCATCATCCTCAGCTTTTTAGTGTCGATGAGGATAATTTTTTCATCCTATACTTTCATTCTTTTACAAACCCAAATGCTGCTGAAGGAATAATTAACCTCAATGAGGACCACAGTTAGTTAAAAAAAAAATTTAGAAACATTTTTAATGTTATACTTCTTCTGTCTTTACAAAGTAACTTGAAAAATCACTTTGACGTTTTCAATTTTTCCACATACATGTAGGACTACTCTTTGAATCAATTATTCTATTATTTGAGTATCCATTGGATATTTTCTTCCTCTTTGCATTTCCTACAAAAATTTCTGATTTCATGAGTCAATGTCTTGTCATAAGTTTCAGAGATGGTAAAGGCTGCCAGTTCATGAAAGAGAAGCTCAAGCAGAAACTCTAATAGCAGGACTCTCAGTAGTGACTGGTCTCTGGAGACCCTTATCATGCTTGGTAATAATATTTCCTTTCTTCTGTTTTTCTTTTTGTTTTGAGACATAGTCTCTCTATGTATCACTGGCTGTCCTGCAATTTACTATGTAGTAAAGTCTAGACTGTAACTCAGAGTTCTACTTTTCTTTGTTTCCTGAATATTTGGATAACAGACATATGCCACAACATCTTGTTTTTTAATCTTTTGTTTTCTTTCCAGACTTCTCATATGATATGCCATTCACTTTTCTCATAACAATTTGATTTTTCCATATTTCCCCAGTGTCTGCTCTATAGTACATGTTAAATTTTAACCTAATCTGGTTTAGAATTCACTATGGTGCCTAGGCTGGTTTGGAATTGAGGAGCACTTTGTTTCAGCTCTCCATATACTCTTATTAAATGGATGGACCATATCTTATCAACCTGCTGAGATTCTCTTTCAGTCTTCCTTGGTCATGACAGTAGTATCCTGGGGTCAGGCAAGCAGATGCATATCTTCCTTATGATTACTGTCACTTTCTCTAGAAAGTACGTATCCAGGAAGTTATCAAAGATGAGTTTGTTCCACTGGAACCCAAGACATGATGGGTGATAGGTAGTGTGTAAAAGATGAGATGAGCAAGTCTATTTTGTTGTTCCTTTTCCACCTTCCATATCATCCAAGATACAACTTCTTCTACATATCCAATAAGAGATATTTCTATTGAGAGTTTTTATATCATAAAATATAATTTTCCCATGAGCATATAAATTGTAGAAGTAGACACATTCTACACTCTAGAGCGGTAGGTGGTTTGCTTTGGGATGGAAGCCCACTAGAGAAGTAGATTTAACATATCTTCCAAAGGAAATCAATCTGACCATAAGCATTGTCTGGGGTTGAAGAATCTTGCTAAATTGAAAAGGGCATGGTTAGTTGGTTTACAAAGAAGGAACTAGTAATATAATTTTTGTTAGAGGGTACATGGAGCAGAAGTTAGAGACCAAAAAGAATACACTGGGGGCTGTGGCTGAAAAGAAATTGGGAAGTCAGTGGAATGCCGAAGATGGAGAGAATCTGTCTGAATAGGTTCATCCCAAAAGTTGTTGAAGCAGTACATAGTTTTGTGAAACTACCAGAAGTACTATTCTTTTTTTTTAAGTATGATTTCTTTATGACTTCATTGTGGTACAAGACATGATAATTAGCTATTATCACTTACAAAGTGCTAATGTTGGCCCCAGGAAATATGTTTTAATAATTTGGCTTATAAAATCCTTGACCTGACTATTTATATGAAGAATTTAAAATTTGAATCCTGTTCATGTATATTTTGCTTGTGTAGTATCCTTTTATCTCTCCTCATTTGAAGATTTTACAATTTGGAAACAAAGTAAAAATTACTTTGTAATTTTTGTAAAATTTTTAAAACTTTGTAAATTTTGTAAAATAACTGCAAAAGTATGAAATATCATATGAATTGAATCATTTCTATTTTGGCATTATTTTGCTGGCATACATATTTTCTAGTATGTTTGAAAAAAGATGATTTCTTGAAATTACTAAATTTTTATTTTAATACTATCTTGGCGTGACTCTAACCAAACAAGTGAAAGATCTGTATGACAAGAACTTCAAGTCTCTGAAGAAAGAAATTGAAGAAGACCTCAGAAGATGGAAAAATCTCCCATGCTCATGGATTGGCAGGATTAATATAGTAAAAATGAGCATCTTACCAAAAGTAATACACAGATTCAATGCAATCCCCATCAAAATCCCAACTCAATTCTTCATAGAGTTAGAAAGAGCAATTCAAAAATTCATCTGGAATAACAGAAAACCCAGAATAGCTAAAACTATTCTCAAGAGTAAAAGAACCTCTGGGGGAATCAGTATCCCGGACCTCAAGCTGTACTACAGAGCAATAGTGTTAAAAACTGCATGGTATTGGTACAGTAACAGACATGTAGATCAATGGAACAGAATTGAAGACCCAGAAATGAATCCACACTCCTATGGTCACTTGATGTTTGACAAAGGAGCTAAAACCATCCAGTGGAAAAAAGATAGCCTTTTCAACAAATGGTGCTGGCTCAACTGGAGGTCAACATGCAGAAGAATGCAATTGACCCATCCTTATCTCCTTGCACTAAGCTCAATTCTAAGTGGATCAAAGATCTCCACATAAAACCAGACACACTGAAACTAATAGAAGGGAAACTAGGGAAGAACCTTGAACATATGGGCACAGGGGAGAATTTCCTGAACAGAACTCCAATAGCTTATCCTCTAAGATCAAGAATAGACAAATGGGACCTCATTAAATTACAAAGTTTTTGCAAGGCAAAAGACACTGTCAAAAAGACAAAGCGGCAACCAACTAACTGGGAAATGATCTTTACCAACCTTACATCCGACAGAGGGCTAATATCCAAGATATACAAAGAACTCAAGAAGTTAAACTCCAGAGAGGCAAGTAACCCTATTAAAAAATGGGGTACAGAGCTACACAAAGAGTTCTCACCTGAAGAATATCTAATGGCTGAGAAGCACCTAAAGAGATGTTCATCATCCTTAGTCATTAGGGAAATGCAAATCAAAACAACCCTGAGATTCCATCTCACACCAGTCAGGATGACTAAGATCAAAAACACAGGAGACAGCAGTTGTTGGCGAGGATGTGGAGAAAGAGGAACACTCCTCCACTGCTGGTGGAATTGCAGGCTGGTACAACCACTCTGGAAAGCAGTCTGGCAGTTCCTCAGAAAACTGGGCATGACACTCCCGGAGGATCCGGCTATACCACTCCTGGGCATATACCCATAGACTTTACCTGCATGCAATAAGGACACATGCTCCACTATGTTCATAGCAACCTTATTTATAATAGCCAGAAGCTGGAAAGAACCCAGTAGTCCCTCAACGGAGGAATGGATTCAGAAGATGTGGTATATCTACACAATGGAATACTACTCTGCAATTAAAAACAATGAATTCACGAAATTCCTAGGCAAATGATCAGATCTTGAAAATATCATCCTTAGTGAGGTAACCCAATCACAAAAGAACACACATGGTATGCAGTCACTGATAAGGGGATATTGACCCATAATCTCGGAATACCCTAGACACAATCCGCATATCAATAGATTTCTAAAAAGATGGAAGGAGAGACCCCTGGTCCTGGAAAGACTGGACGTAGGGGAATGCCAGGACAGAGAAACGAGAGGGGGTTGAATGGAGAAAAGAGGGAGGGAAGGGAGCTTATGGGACTTTCGGGGAGGGAGGAAACGGGAAAGGGGAAGTGATTTGGAATGTAAATTAAAAAAAATAAAATAAAAAAAAAAGAAAAAAAAAACCTTCCTCTCATTTTCACATAATTAAACCCTATTACTCCTTAGAATGTCATCCAACTAAAATTTTAAGGATGCTGAAATTAATAGTTATTTCTGTAACAGTAAGTATGAAAATGTGTTTGAAAATTTATAGAAGCAAAGGGCAAGAAATGTGTGTTAATTATACCGGATGAATAAGCCTTTTAATAGATAGTATTCCAGTTTGACTGTATATCTTTGTATTCTGTGGTGATCTAATTAAACAAAGTCTAGAGAGTAGATCATTTTGGTATAGGCTATATTTTTTTTCTACAAAGCCTATAGACATGATCTAGAGATTAGGTCCTACTTGAGGCCAGCAAATAATGAGGGAGAAAGCAGGATGACCCTGGTTAAACTCTGTTGGCTAAATCCAACAAAACAAGGAATCATTAAAGCTGAAGGGGAATTGGTAGAAAAGTGAGACTGAAGAGGATGATAAAGAGATTAGGAAAAATAGGCATAAGAACATTATTAGTATATATATTTATATATATATATGTACTTCAAGAATATCTTACATTAAAATCAGACATAGACGATATGTTATCCAAAAGAAATGAAAGAAAGCAAACACTAAATATATGCTCAGCTTTGGTATTACTACACTATGCTCAATACCTAGAATATGGATAGAACCTAAATATTATTCAAATAATGAATGGGTAATGAAAATATGGTTTGTATACACAATAGATAATGTATTCAGCTGAAAACACAAATAAAATAATGAAAAACTTAGGCAAATTGAAAGACTTAGAAAATATTATAGAAAGCAAGGTAATCTAAAACTAAAAAGACGAAAGCCTCTTGCTCTCTTTATTTGTGGTTCCAAGCAAGCAACAAATCTTCATATCTGTGTATAAAACCTGGAATAAACACAGGAATCAGGCATAAACAGAAACCATGGTTAGGAGCTCTTGAAAAGGAAATAGAAGAATATAGTTCAAATGAATGGGGAGTGGAAAATGTGATGGGGTATGTGGGAAAAACCAATGGAGGACAGGCGAGATACTGATACTAAAGATGTTTGAAAATGCCATAGGGAAATTTTATATATATATATATATATATATATATATATATATATATATATATAAAATAATACAAAATTTCTAAATCATATAGAATATATTATGTATGCATCATATATATGTATGTATGTATATGGATATAGATATAGATATAGATATAGATATAGATATAGATATAGATATAGATATAGATATAGATATAGATATAGATATAGATATAGATATAGGAGAGAAATATTAACTTTGAGTAAAGTTGGGATAATGCCTACTGGGTTCAAGAGTCATTGCCTATCTCATAACCACACCCTAGCCAAGTACCATTTTTGGGAAAACTTCCTTTATTTTGTTGAGGAGAGGAGTCCAAGAGACTCACTAAATATGTAGATTATCATTGTAGTCCTTGATTTCCTCCTAGAATATAAAAACTTATTTCTGAAGAAGGCAAAATTTGAACAAAATGGTTGGAAGAACGAATTGGAACAACATAGAAGCTTTTTGTTGAAAACTAGTAAGCATAGTGTGGTAGTTCAAAGGGGAATGGTCCTCATAGATCCACATGCTTGAATACTCTGTGAATAGTGAGTGGTGCTATTGGGAGGTGTGGCCTTGTTAGAGGATGTGTGTCATTGTGGAGGCAGGATTTTACCATATGCTCAAGCAAGATATCATGTGGCAGTCTCCTCCTTCAGCACCATTTCTCCCTGCATGCCACCATAATTCCTGCCATGATTATAATGGACTAAGCCTCTGAAAATATAAGACAACCACAATTAAATGTTTTCTTTTATAAAAGTTACTATGGTCATGTTATGTCCTTGTAGGAAAAAAAAATCTAAGACACACTGTACCAAAACTGTTATATAAGATGTCAATGGAGAAAAGCACCAAATAGTATTTATTACCCAAGTATAAAATCCAAAATAATAATTGTAATAGCAAGATAAACTCAATGCTGAAATAGTAACACTTATATCTTGGGAATAACCTACATCTACTAAACTTAGGGCTCATTCAATAAGTGAAAATTCATGCCTAGTACTACAAACTTAACCGATTACCTATATACTACAGTCACTTTTCCATGTCAATATAATTTCTGAATGCATTACAGATATTTTTTCTTATATCCATCAGTAAGTGTAGCTCTTAACCTTCTTTGAAGAAGCTCCTTTTTAAAGTAACCAGAGTATTGCAGAAATACTAAACTGATCAAAATGCAAAGGACAGAGCATGGGGTGCCAAACTCTAACTGAAACACCCACACTTTAACTCCTCCACTTAACGTTCTGCTAATATTGTACAACAGGGAATAAACATTGCAAAAGAGAGAAGACTAGGGCAATTGCTAGTAGATACTGTCTTGTGTATGCAAGAGAAACATTTTACCCCCGAAGTTCCAACAAAAAGGTCATGTAAATTAGACCAGCAAATTCATACTAGTTGAAAGACACATTAGATTGGAGAAATCAAAAAAGATCCAGAACCTATATGATAAATTACTATCAATTAATGGTTGCAGAGAGAAGAGGATTCTATCTCCTCAGCAATGGGTTCCTTGGAAGGTTTTCCAGTCACAACTAACCATTCATTTCTAATCACATATAAATACTGGCAATGGTAAATGAAGTCTCTCTCCTCTCATTCTTTCTCTCTCTCTCTCTCTCTCTCTCTCTCTCTCTCTCTCTCTCTCTCTCTCATACCCACACAAACCTTGTGGTATGTATGTGTGTATGCATATATATGTAATAGTTATTAAAGAACAGCGTGTCATAAATTTCAAAGGGAGGAGAGAGAAGAGATATAGCCGGTGTTGTGGGAGGGAGAGAGAATATAAAGTGATACAGAATTCATACCAAATTCTCAAAAATACAAAATAAATAATAAAAAATGAGAAAATTAACAATTCATTTGAATATATCAGGATATTCCAAAATTAATTACAATATTTTGGAAATTAATGGATTCCTTTAGAATAGAGACACAACATTGAATCATATGTTTGATTGGGGAAGACATGTGAAAACATTTATTCGCCACAGATTACATACTGATAGAGTAAGCAGGGAATGATTTCAGCAGACTGGGTTCATTAACATTACTAACTGTTACATGGGTGACACAAATACAAACCTAAAAAGACTATGTGAATATGGGTGACAACTCTTAAATTCTGGACCCAACTTTTAGGCCGGATCCTTAAACAATATCCTTCCAACTACTTATATAAACTTCGGGAATGGCCACATGAGTAGTAAAATTTCTGAGCTTTCTGGGCTACCTGAATCTTGTAGGTCTTATTACTTTCTTAAGTCTTATGAACCTCTCCCACAGGAAGGAGTATATCTACCTGTGTATCTTTATGTATTGCTGATTGGAGATGATTTACTCCCAACCTCATTTGTGTTGAAATTTCATTTTCAACGTTGCAATCAATAGTTGTGTTGGGGCCTCTAAGTGACTTTTGGGTCACTTAAACCATGAAGAGATTAATGTTCTTCTGATACTGTAGAATTTATAGTTGTTTGTGTCTTGAGAGTCTACATTTAGTTAGTATGATAGGTTTTTACTTAGTAAGTTGGCATCTGCGCTTTGCTCACTTACCTCACATGAGTTTTCCATGTATTTGTTAGCTGTAGATTTGGACCTGTGCAATGTTATCATCATCACCATTATTACTATCACCATCACCATCACCATCATCAACAAACAACCAACAGTGTTAAAAGAAGTATATGCAGATACACAGTCAATTTCATTCAACTGCTAATTTATCAAACTATTTTTAAACCTATCCAGTTATACCATGAGACTTTTAGTGTCTGAAGAAATAAAATTAGAGTTAATACAAATTAATTGTAATGAGAATTTTATTTTAGCAATAGTTTTCCTTAAAAATTGGGATCAATTATAGTATTTTAATAAAAACAAAGCTTCACTTACAGCATATCTTGCAGAGGCTGCCAACAAAAGTTGGGCAGAAAATCCTGCAGGGATTGCACTGGAATTCTTTGTTTTTCCTTTCTTTAATATTTTACCATTGAATTGGTATTTTTATATTAATGTCTTTTTAGCTTAATAGATTAGATATGAAGCTGATCTAGTTCCATCATAAACATATTAAAAAACATTACCATGATTACATTTTTTATTCAAACTTTCTCCTACCTGGGGCTAACTTGAGTTGTAATTTGATTACTGTGATGATGGGCTTTGATATAATGTATCACAATATCTTACTTGGGGTACAAAAATCTCATTGACTTTGAGTTCATCTGAATAAAATAAGCCAAAAAAAAAAAGAAAAGAAAGAAAAAAGAATAGAAAGAAAAAAAAAGACAATGTTCAAATATACAAAGCAACTGCTTCAACAAGAACAAAAAGATCAGACAAATTTAGCCTTGATATTTGAATCTTCCCAGTACAATCACATCAGAAAAGCTATGTACAATTCAGTCTACATGAAAGAAGTCTAGCTGTGAATATAATATTATGTTCTGGATTCTTTGCTAATCTAACTCATTTTTCTCATGTGACACAATAGCCCATGTTCACAAATTTGCTCTTGACTCAAGAAGAAAGAAAAACATAAATCCTGGAACAGCATGTGTCCTTTCACATCCTTATAGTCAGTTCTCAGATAAGGAAACACAGGGGGTGTGGCTCACTGGGAGTATTAAAACTATGTGACAGCACTTTTTAATACAAAGGATCCCTGAAGCCAAGCAAATTAGGATTGGCAGTTATCAGCATTAGCTCACAGTGGGAGAGATCTGCTGAAATGCTCTGGGTGGCCTTTATTCACATCCTATGAGGCAGTTTGTTTGAGTAAGGGCAAAGAAACAGCCCTTCGAGGATTTTGAAATTATACAGAAAATAACAAAATATGAGAGAACTTGGATGAAGAATAGCACTGTGGATTGGAGGTAAGATAACATGGCATTAATTTTAAAAAAAACGAAAGAAACATTGTAATTAAAGGACAACAGCTACATTTAAATTCTTTCTTGTTTCTTTTCTTATTAATCATTTTATTTGTTTACATTTCAAATGATATCCTCCTTCCTGGTTACCTATCCACAATACCCTATCTCATCCTCCTTCTCCCCACCCCCTTTGCTTTTATGAGGGTACCCCTCCAACCACTCTCCTGCTGCTACCCTGGGACATCAAGCCTCTCTGCCCTCCCATTGATGTCAGATAAGACCACCCTCTGCTACATATGTATCTGGAGTCCTGGCTCCCTCCATGTATACTCTTTGGTGGTTTAGTCCCTGGGAGCTCTGAGTTGTCCAGGTAGTTGATATTGTTCTTCGTATGGGTTTGCAAACCCCTTCAGCTCCTTCAGTTCTTCCCCTAGGTCTTTCCTTGGGGTCCCCAGACTCACCATACTCTCATGCTTATTATACTTTTGGCTTTGAAGCTCCATGAGGCACCTGAACCTACCTCTCTTCTCCTATCCACACTCTAGTCCCAGTGATGTTATTGTTGTGGAACTAGAGAATGCTGACCCTCAAGATTACATGTGCTCTGTGTTAGAATGCACGTGTAATCAATCGATCATGAAGCATCCCCAGAGATCACCTTAGATAGGCTATTATCTGTCAACTGTCTATTGTGCATATGGAATCATTAAATGGGTATCAATAAGTACAGGGCATAATGAAGCTAGCTCCTAATTAATTTCAACCTTTGGTTTCCTTATATAAAATTAATGGAATTTATCTGAGTAGGAAGAAGATAGAATAACTAAACTTTGATCAAAACTCATAACTTGATTAAACACCAGAAAATAGTATTTTAGATTGTTCTATGGCCCAAAACTCCATAAATTTCCAAACATACAAGAAGTAAGGAAAGGAAATTTGGATGAAATATAACATACTACCAAGCAATGATTGAAAAGAAAAGCACTGGTTAATTCAGAGTATGTGTTATTCTTTACCTTAGAATTGAAATTATTACTAATCAACATTGAATAACACGATAGTCATCCTGACATGGATTAAAATGCATTTCTTTTCTCTATTATCTAGTGTTTGTGTTGTTTTCCTTAGCAATACTTAGAAACATTAAGGATACTGCTTCATAACCACAGGAGGAAAGAGAAGAGCTATGTGTAATGAGAAGAGATAGCAGTCAACGCAAAGCAAAGTGGAATGTAGGACCGAGTCTGAGTTTCCCTGGGATGAAGCAACTCACTGATTCCATTAACTATGGGCAAGTTATCAGAAGCTATGCTCCTGATCTGTAAAACAGGAACATTAACATTTGGAATGCTTGTTTCATAGAATAAAATAAAAATCCATGGAGATAATGCACCTATAACATGTTCATATATAAAAGCAATTTGTAAAATGTGAAATGTTATACACAGCTGGAATGCAGAAGGAGGGCAGCATTTGCCTTTTGGTATTGTTTTACCCATGGTATACTTTATAAACTTATTTTGGGGAAGAATGAATAATAATATATAAGGTGCTTAGCCTATTTTAGAAGTTTTAGTTTGCAATATACAAATACCATTGTGGCAATCCTTGCAATTGACCTAGTTATCTTTGTTCTACCTGAAAGGGTGACCTACTATATTTTCAAATAGTACAAAGTATTCCTTCTGAACATACAAAAGGCTCTAGTAATATCTAGGACATAAGTAGTTGGTGCTAATATCTATAAAATATCATAGTTATCAATAACTATTGGTGCTCAGTTGTGATGTTTTCCGTTTAAGGCATATGTCCATTGAAAGGTTAAAGTTTTTATGTAGGTTTTATTTTTATTTGCCTGTAACATATCCCTAGCTTCTGACATAATATTTACTTATGGAGTATTTCTGATGTTTATTGCGTAAGTGATAAAGGTATTTTTAAATGACATCAGCTGGGAGTTTGACTACTACCTATAATCCTAGCACTTGTGAGGAAGAGGCAAGAGCATCAGGAGTTCAAGATGATCCTTGGCTTCACAACTAATTGATGGGTAGCTATGGATGTGCAAAACTCTTTCTGAAACATACTAAATAAAAACATTTTTCTTGAAGCAGTAATTGAGAAAAAAATGTTCAATGACCATGGCCTAACTGACTGAAAATGGGAGTAAGCTGAATGAATAAAAAGTGAGGAAAGACTGACCCAGGGTGTGGTCCAAGAGGTTTGTTGTAGATATGAGAAAGAGCACATCTAGAGGCATCTGCAAGGGTGCAGATTGATCTAGTCCAACAAATTGAAATGAATCATGAATAGAGAGCAGGGGGAGAGTGAGAAAGGGAAGAAATGGGGGTGTGGGTGTCAAGAAAGGAACCATAAGCCAAAAGTGCCAGATAGCAGGGGAGAACCAAGAGAACCAAGAAACCAAGAGGTCAAGAGAACACAAAACCAAAATGGCTGGGTTATTTAGGAGTCAAAGAAGTGGGAATATTAGCCATAAATACAGGATAGTTAGACTCAAGGATGGTAAATAAGAAGGAGGGCCTATGGGAAAAAGCTTAAACCTCACTCAGCAGGAGAAATAAAGTTTTCATTGGAGTTGGATGGAGAGAGGACACTGGGTGGGATCAGGCATGGGGAGGGGAGCAGCACTGGAGATCAGGTGTAGGGAGAGCAGGAGAACGAAAACTAAAGTAGAAAAGGCTGCTGGGGGAGGCAGCTTTTGTACTTGTCAGAGACTTGGGATGGGGTAGGTAGTCTGTGAGGGTAATTTTAAATGAGTTTCCTAGGAGTGAGGGATATGGAGCCTGATATGGTAGCCATTTCTTCAGATATACAGGACTCCCAGCAGAGGGAAAAGGACAGCAACCCACACACAAAACCTTCTACCCAAAATTTGTCCTGCCTATAAGAAGTACAGGGACAAAGATGTCATAAAGGCTGAGACCAGTAACTGGCCCAACTTGAGATCCATCCTATGTGGCAGAGGCACTTCCTGACAGTATTAGTGATACTCTGTTATGTTTGCAGACAGGAGCCTAGCATAAATTTTCTCTGTCAGGCTCCACTCAGCAGCTGACTGAAACAGATGGGGACACCCACAGCAAAACATTAAATGGTGCTCCAGAGTCTTGTGGAAGAGATGGGGGGAAGGGTTGAGGAACCAGGATTGGATAGGAACTTCGCAGGAAGACCAACAGAGTCAACTAACCTGGATCCTTGGGGGCTCCCAGAGACTTAACCACAAACCAAAGAACATATACAGCCTGGACCTAGCAGTCCCCCACATATGCAGCAGATGTGCAGCTTGGTCTTCATGCAGGTCCCCCTACAAATGGAGCAGGGACTTACCCTGACATTGTTGCCTGCCTGTGGAGGCTGTCCTGACTGGGCTAACTTGGCTGTCCTCAGTGGGAGAGGATATACCTAGTCCTGCACATACATGAGGTGTCAAGGTGGATTGGTACCAAGAGCGAGCCTTATCACTCTCGAAGATGAAGGGGAGGGAAAAATGGGGGATCAAGTGATGTGGTGACAGGGGGAAGGAGAGCTATAATTGGGATGTAAAATGAATAGATACATATGTTAATGGAAAAATATAAATTTAAAAAAAATGAGAGGAGGGAAGGAAAGCTCAGGGGCTACAGCGGTTTGGCATAGTTGGTGGGGTATGCCAGCTAGGAAGACTCTGTAGCAGGCACTTAAGATGCTGACAACCTGCTGAGCAGTGTCTTCTTTGATATGTTAGTAGGCACATCAGTTGGCCATTTGTTCTGAGTTTCTTTGAGACCAGCGTAAGTAAAGGTTTAAACATGAATCATATTGTAATTCTTTTTCCAATAAACTCTCCATTTGAGTTTACACATATAAGAAATAAAAAATTGCCCTTTGATATCTTTCCTTCCTACTACCATCCCAAGATTCAAAGTTGTCTCTCCAGAACCTATTGATATCTACCTTCCTAATTCAAGTGACTTCTATCTCCATGAAAATGACTGTGACATAGTATAAGACATCTCTTTCCTTTTGCTGCCTTGCTGCCTATGCAAACCACACAGAGACAGCTCTTTATCACATTAATGCCTTGGTAAAATTATTAATGAGTGAATAAAAGGAACATGTTCACAGGATGCAACTATTTCAAAATCTTAGCAGATACTGCCAATTTTAATTTGAATCATATTCTAAATTATTCAGTATGGATTCCATGGTAATCATAGTCATTAACACTGATTAAACGTCTGTTGCATATTATATTTGTTTGACACTTTATTTTGTCATATAGTTTGAAAAGAGTCTGGATTTACAAATGTGGTTATGTTTCTGAGATAATACATTTATGATGGACACTATGTCATGCATTACTAAGACTGCTCTGAAATTATCTCAAGGCTTTGATATTAATCCAATTTAAAATTTAAGGTGAAAATTGTTCATTTATATTTACAAGTGGCAATGGGTTATTTATAAGGTTACCAAGAATTGGTGGCAATTTATCAAAATTTCTTCCACATATTTTAGCTACTTCCTCTAATCTAATCCTATGAAAAAATTCACAAAATGCACACCTGAGGCATGACTGAATATCTGTATCCCCCTAGTGGCCAAATGATAGTATCCATTATAGAGTAAGCTACAATACTCCAAGAATATTGAAGTGTTCTTACTGCCATGAACTCATGAAACTGTCTGCAATTACCCCTTAAGAGATTCATGAGAAAAGGGAACAGAAAATTATTTTTATTAGACTGACTTGAGAAAACATTTATTAATGAAATATTTTCACATGTGAGTAGTTAGTGGGCTCTCTCTCTCTCTCTCTCTCTCCTAGAAAAAAAATCCACTGTCAGCTTTGGAGCAAAATGTAAGTTTGGAAAAATGATCTTTTTAACAACTATCAAAGTTGATAGATGGAATCAGAATAATGAGAAATAAGGAGAAAACTCTGAATAAAATAGTGTTTTATTCATTGGTTCACTCTTTAGATCCATGAATTTATGGAACATTTACTATGTGACAGGGCCTTGGTCTGATAGTATTGATCCAAAGGCAAGAGGCAGTTCCTTAGATATTTAGATTCCTGAGAGAAAAGAACATGCTAGTAAACTTATAAGAGTTTGTGTTAAGTGCTGTAAGCTATTCTGAAATAGAAGGGAACTATAGAAATTATCTTGTGCATTTTACTAAAACTGTCAAAGAAGATGATGCAGAATATTGGAAATCTTATACAAGGAAAGACTTAGGAAGAAAATCTTGCCAGAAGCATAGTGGGTAGAGAGGAATCCAGATCAAAGTCTAAGGCATCAGCTGAGTGATGTCTGAACAGTCATATTTCGTACTGCTGATGGAGAAAGTGTTATACTTGTAAAGAGGGTCATGAACACAGAATAGATCTAAATGATACTTGATTATTATATACTTAAACATAATATGTATCATTTAATATATACACATACACATATTCAGGCATGCACATACATGCATATATACACATATTTGTACATACACATATATACATTTACATCTAAACATAAATATAAACATATCTATATATGTATATATATATCTTATAAAAGATACCTTAATACAATAAATGACAGATACTCAAAGACACTGGAATCATAATATCATTGAATTTTGATATAATATTCTACAAACAGTATGCATATTGTAATGGCACTCTAGAAAGGATTTATGTTTGTTATTATAAGATTAAATTTTGAAACCATAGAAGGGAGAAGCAAAAGACAAAGGTTCAAATACTAGAATAAAGAATCTGGTTGCCTGGATAGGGAACTGGGGACCATAAAATGTGATGATGAATTGTGCTTCTTCTGTAAGGTGGGATAGATTAGAGACTGTCTTGTACCACCATGCAGTCCCTTGATCAGGGCAAGTCATCCATTCGTTGGATGCTACCCAGATATCTCTGTCTATAATAGGAGCTATTAGCTCAGCTGACACTGCTCTCTGCTCTCAAGCTAAGGATGTTCCTCAGTTCAAGACTGCCTGACATGGATTCCAGAAGTGCTTCAAGCTCAGACTGCTTCTTTAGGGCTCTTTGTCCTTCAAGTATTGTCTAGGGCTGGACCCACATTTCTCTTACTTAGCTTCTAATTCACTTAGCTCTTGACTTATATCCCTGTCTTGAAAATGTTTCCTGAGAAAGAAAAAAATCATTTAAAAAACAGCCCCAGGTTTTGTTTCTTTGGAAATTGACCTAAGACTTTACAGGTGAGTCAGATTTCTATCTTTTCTACACTGACTTCTCTTACTTCTCTTTGCCAAGTGGGGAAGAGGACAGAAGACAACATGATAGTCTGTAGGAAGAAACATTCACTTCTAGAATACAAGAACATTTCAGAACCATTCTCTTCAGCCTTGACCCTATTCCTAAATCGATTTTCTTTGAAGTCCTGATTTCTATTTGATTCTGGATTAAGCACAGCCTGTTCTGGTTATATGGCCTTTACATACATGTAAGACTACTGGCTTACCACATGCCTTACTAAAGTTAAACATCTACCAGATATGCTCTGATCTTTTCTCCAGTTAATTGATTGACAAGTTTTAATTAGCATACAAAGTAACAGCATTTATGATGGCATATGTTTCATTCTGTGGTTGTTTGAATGAGAATGGTTTCATAGGCTAAATGTTTGGTTACCTGTTGGTGGAAATTTAGGAGGGAGGAAGTATGTCACTAAGGAAGGAGGGCTTTGAGGGTTCAAAAGCCTATGCCAGGCCAAGTCTTGCTTGCTCTGTCTCTATCTCTGCCTCTTTTTCTCTGTTTCTCTTTCTCTCCGTCTCTGTCTCTGTGGGTCTATCCCTCTCGCTCTAGAGCAGGCAGATCAGCCTGTAAGGTCTCATCTCTCATCTATTTCTCAAGAGCTCTACATACTCTTCTACTTATCTATCTACTCAAGAGCTCTATTGGCATCCACTGTGTCCCCTCCTTGATGGTTATAGGCTAATCCTCTGAATCTGTAAGCAAGCACCAAATTAAAAGCTTTCTTCTATAAGTCGCATTGGTCAAGGTGTCTGATCACAGCAATAGAACAGCAACAAAGACTTATACTTTGGTTGATCTCCTTCCCTATTTTTCTCACTAATCTCTACTTCTCGGACTCTTCTGTGAAGATCCAATAATCTCCCTTCCATTTTTATATCATATATTTTATATTACCTGTATTGTATTCCTTCCTTGAAATTTCCCTTTTTTCCCCTGACAGTCTTTTATACTTTTATAAGATACACCCAAACTCAGTCCTACATAATCCCATATATGTAAGTCTTAGGTGGTAAGCTATGCACATAAAACAGAAAAATTTGAGTTTTTGTCCTTAGCATTGGTTTGGGTCTGTGTTACTTTCCTTAATATAGTAATTTCTCAAACTATCCATTTTTCCTGCAAATTTCATTTTTCTCATTTTTCTTTATGACCTAGAATATTCAGTTTTGAATGTTATATTTTCATTAATCATTCACATTTTTAAGGATCTTTGGGCTGATTTTATCCATTTGGTAATGTGAATTGAGCAGCAACAAGCAATGCAGAACAGATGTATCTGTGGCAGCTTATAGAGTCACTGAGTAAATGCCCAATTGTAGTTGTATTATATGATAGTTCTGTTCTTAGTTTTGGGGTTTTTTTTTTATTTGTTTATTTTTTTTTTTCTAGCCAGATTTTGTCTGTATAGCCCTGGCTGTCCTGGAAATCACTCTGAAGACACAGCTGGCCTTAAACTCAGAAATCTGCCTGCCTCTATCTCCCAAGTACTGGGGATTAAAGGCTTGTGCCACCACTGCCCAGCAGTTATTAGTTTGTTTTTGTTTGTTTGTTTGTTTGTTTTTTAGAAACTCCTACACTAACGACTTTTATGGTTATAGTGTATTTTTAACGTTCGCCAGCAGTGAATATTTGTACCTCTTACCTAATGTTCTTGCTATCATTTGCTCTCATATGCTATCTTGATGATAGCCATCCTCCCTGGGATGACATGGACAAATTATTTTAATTTGGATTTCTGCAATGGCTAAGGCTGTTGATCTGTTTTCAGAATGAATTCTTTTGAAAACATTTTGTTCCTTTTTCATTAGCACACTTATTGATGAAAAACATTTTCTTCTTGTATTTATTTTTTGACTTCCTTATATAGTGTAGACATCAATACCCTGTCTGAAACACTCTTATGAACCATTTTATTCTATTCTGTAGTCTGTGTACTTACTTTACAAAAGTGTGCTTTTCTCTGAATGTGTGTTTAAGTTTCCTACATTCATCTTTGCCAATGGGGCTTATTTTCTTTTCTACTAATGCCTGATTCAGAAAATTTTTTCCTGGGTGTATGTCTTTAATTGCTTTCTCTATGTTTGCTGCTGGCTGTTTCAGTATTTTTGAATTTAAATTAAGAATTTTAATCATTTTGAATTGATTTTTTTGGTAGTATGAAAGGCATGGATCTGCTTTAAATCTTATGAGACTATATATTCAGGTTTGCCAGAACAATATATTAAGTGGACTGTTTTTCTTTCAGTGTCTTTTTTGACACTTTGTCAAAAAGCGAGTGTTCAATTTGTTTAAGATTATCTCTAGATCCTCTAGTATGTGTCACTGATCTGCATATCTGTTTTTTATGCTGTTGCAGGTTGTTATTGTCAGTATGGCTCTGTAGTATAATTTGGAGTATATTCTACTATGTGCAAGCTTATATTTTCTTTTTATCTTTTGCTTTGACGGCTTCAGCTATTAATGATCATATATATACACACATGTATATATGACCTAATAGATATTGCATAACTATTAGATATATAATTAGATATGTAATTATATATAATTATATATGACCATATACATACATATGATCTAATATATATATGGATATTCTATACATAAATATATATAGATATTTTCTACTTTTCAAATTTGATATTGCAAATCTGATTGTGATTATATTTAAAATTTTGATTACTCTTGGCAATATTACTGTTTTCACAATATTAATTATTTGCAACCAGGGGTATAAAAGGTCTTTCTAACATCCTATGTCTTTTTTATTTTCTTTACTTTTTTTCTTTCCATGAGTTTTTTGTTTGCTTGTTTGTTTAGTTTGGATAGTAGGGTTGTTCATCTTATTGACATTGTCAAAGTACCAACTATTTAATTTTACACCTTGTTTTACTGGGATCTATTTCTTAATAAATCTAACTTATTTATTGCTTCTATCACAATATATATATATATATATATATATATATATATATATATATATATTTACATAATTGTCTATGGAACCTATTTTTCTTGTTTAGAAGAAAATCTTCCAAGAGAGCTTATATTAAAATGAAGAAACCAGAATTTGTCTCCATGATTCTAATTCTACAATAAAAAATATTTTTATGATATTCTAAAATATGTGGCTGGTTTACTTATATAAGGCTTGGATAAAATGGTGAAATAATCAGCCTTACCTAAAAATAGAATTGAATTACCAAGATGAAAGATTAGTCATTTCTCCTCTGATTGTTCGTAGGAAGACAGAATAGAAACTAGTGAGTTCAACACTTGGAGTTTGAAATAAAAATAGATGTAGAGGATATCAGAAACTTTATCACATCTTCAGGACAAGAAATTATAAGGAAATGGGGTTGATTTCGTTATCTTGTGTGTTATACTAAAGAGGAAATATTTAGAATATTTCTGGCAGAGAGATGACTGTAGTGTTGATTTATTAAAGAAGATGATACCAGATTTAGGGAAATTATTTGCCTTCTGAAGTTCAACTAAGAGATTAAAAGAAGTAGTTGCTAAACTAAGAATACTTAGCCCAAAAGCTCAGAATAAGCAAGATACATTTCACAGATCACATGAAGCTCAAGAAGAAGGAAAAAGTGGGGGTGCTTCAGTTTTTTTTCTGAGAAAGGGAACAAAATACTCACAGGAGCAATTATGGAAACAAAGTGTGTAGCAGAGACTGAAGGAAAGGCCATCCAGAGACTGTCCTACCTGGAGATTCATCCTATAAATAGTCACCAAACCCTGATGCTATTGTGAATCCCAAGAAGTGCACGCAAAAAGGAGCCTGTTATGACTGTCTCCTGAGGGGCCCTGCCAGAGTCTTGCAGAAACAAACATAGATGCTAGCAACCAACCATTGTCCCCAGTGGTTGGAGTTGGAGGGAGTCCCTACTGGAGGAGGTGGAGAGAGGACTGGAAGAACTGAAGGTGTTTGCAGCCTCATGGGAAGAAGGAAGATGTAAGCCAACCAGACCCCTCCAGGGCTCCCAAGGGCTAAGCCATCAAACAAGTGGGTACACATGGTTCCGGTCAAAACTGGCAGAGGAATGCCTTGTCGGGAGTCGGTGGGAGGAGAGGTCCTTGGTCAGATGAAGGCTCAATAGATGCCCCAGCGTGGGGAAATCAAGGAGGGGGTAGGTGGGAGTGGGTTTGGTGGAGGGGCATCTTCTTGGAGGCAGGGGGAGGGAGGATGGTCGGGGTTTTCTGGGGGGGGAAGCAGGAAAGGGTATAACATTTGAAATGTAGATGAAGAATATATTCAATAAAAACAAAAGAAAAGAAAGAATACTTTTCAGATTGTTCATTTGAATGAATCTAAAAGATCATGGTGAAAGCAAACTTTACTTAGGTTTTGACAAGGCTGCATGTACAAATGATCTTTAAATCTCAATTATAGTTTTTTTTATAGGCAGAAAAAATATTTCATGCTCCAAACAACTAACTAGTAAAATTCAAGTAAGCAACACTGATATTGCTATGAATACATTAAAACTATCCAATCAGAGCAAGCAAAATTAAGTCTTTCATATGAATTGTTACCTTTTGACGTAACATATCAATGCAGCAACTTTAGTACATGATGAAGTACAAAGAATGATAAGCAATGTTGATAGAAGAAATCAGTGACTCTGGTGGAAATCTTTGGTTTGAGGACTCTCCAAAACTTTCCTTAAGAGTCTCTAGGTCATTTCTCTTTGACAGTTTCTTATTTTATTCCTCATGTAGCCTCACATTCATACTGAAGACTTCTGTCTTCTGAGTCTTCTTCTTTTAAGATCTCTGTTTCCCAATGAAGATTTTAAGAGCAATTCTCAATAAACTTGGCTCTTTTTATCAATGGGAATGTCTCTAAGGCAATGCATTGCAAAGGATCAGAACAACATTCTTTGAAGGGCGCCTAGTGCCACTACATTCCATACCAACCACTAGCCATTGTACATTTCCTCAGGCTTTATTCCTAGAACTAGTTGAGTCTCATAACCCAAGATCTCATACAAGAAGTCTATTTGAGGACTTTATACTTTAGCAGTTGTTGCACATGTCTAGTTACAGTTGCAAGGAAGAACAGAAGAACTGGAAGGGTTCACTTGTATTAGGTGGGTGTCCTAATTATTCCTCCCTTTTTATATTATATAAAACATCCCTGTTTATGTTGATTAATACTATTATATTAATAATAGTATCAATACATTTATATATTTGCATATATTTTGAATAATATATTAATAAAAAATTAATAATAATAATATAGGAAATGTATAAAATTCTTGAATACAAAGTTTATAACTTGTAGTTTACTGGCATTATATATATATATATTAAATTTGCTTCTTTAGAGGTATTCTATAGAAAAATATAGATAAGAAATAAATTAAAAATAGCCCTTCTACATTCTAACTATGGGCTACATAATTCATAGGTAGACTAAGAGTTCTTAAACAAGCAAACATTTGGAGTACTGACAACAATAAATATGACAAGATATGCTTAACATCATTTATTGGGCCTCTTTTCTACTCAAGATTTAGTCTATAATGATTGCCCTCCAAAGAGTTAACACTCAGAAAGAACTAAAGAGAGTTGGCACTTGATGAGAAAAGAAATGTAAACTCACTTGTCCCCTGATGATTCAGATCCTTTCCCATCACCTGAAGAGTTTTAAAGTAACTTTACAAGTGTCTTATGTAAGGAAAAAAAATGTTGAGGTCAGTGTTATATGAGAAAACTCTCTACACTCAGTTTTGCTGTGCACTTAAAACTTCTCTAAAAATAAGTTGTATTAAAATATGTTTCCTGGTTTTTGCCTGGATATTCTTGCCAACGAGATGACTTTATCATTCTACATTTCTTTAGGTTCACTGAGCTCAAGTACATCTGTGGAGAAACCCACAGGTTAGGCTTCAAATGTATTGTGGTATTTCTATTTAAACTAGTGAGACTAACCCACTCATCAGCACTAGGCAGAATGAACAATTTCTTCTGAACTGAGATTATAACCCACCCACTAGCATCTGGGGTTATTATTGTAGTTAGTTTTCTTGTCTTTGGACTTTTTCTTTTATGCAATGTACATTTAATGTTTCCTATCTGTAACCAACTTTGGAGTGCCTCAGGCTTGGGCCTAATGTGAGTTCATTCCTTATTCTTACACTTACATTGTGAGTATGAGGCCAACCTGACCTACAGAGCTCCAGGACAGCCAAACCTATTACACAGAGAAACATTATCCCAAGAAATAAAATTAAAGAAAACAAAAATTTAAATAAAAATGAGTAACAAAACATAATTTGAGAATAGAACAAAATGTACTCTTGTACTTAGAAAGGAGTACAAAGTCAAGTAGATAGATAAACTTTATGTAGACTAAGCAAGGAAGAGCATATAGTTAGATAAGATATGCTTCTTAGGATAAGATCAGCTACAGCTATCTAAACTTTGATCAATAACTTACTTTTATCTAATGTGTAATGGGAAAGCATTGTTCAAGACTAAAGATGTGATTCAAACAAATTTGTAGTGATTCTTTTTATTTTATTTTATTTTATTTTTTTTAATTTACATTCCAAATCATTTCCCCTTTCCCGTTTCCTCCCTCCCAGAAAGTCCCATAAGCCCCCTTCCCTCCCTCTTTTCTCCATTCAACCCCCTCTCGTTTCTCTGTCCTGGCATTCCCCTACATCCAGTCTTTCCAGGACCAGGGGTCTCTCCTTCCATCTTCTTAGAAATCTATTGATATGCGAATTGTGTCTAGGGTATTCCGAAATTCTGGATTAATATCCCCTTATCAGTGAATGCATACCATGTGTGTTCTTTTGTGATTGGGTTACCTCACTAAGGATGATATTTTCAAGATCTGACCATTTGCCTAGGAATTTCGGGAATTCATTGTTTTTAATTGCAGAGTAGTATTCCATTGTGTAGATATACCACATCTTCTGAATCCATTCCTCCGTTGAGGGACATCTGGGTTCTTTCCAGCTTCTGGCTATTATAAATAAGGCTGCTATGAACATAGTGGAGCATGTGTCCTTATAGCATGCAGGTAAAGCCTCTGGGTATATGCCCAGGATTGGCTTAGCCGGATCCTCTGGGAGTGTCATGCCCAGTTTTCGGAAGAACCGCCAGACTGCTTTCCAGAGTGGTTGTACCAGCTTGCAATTCCACCAGCAGTGGAGGAGTGTTCCTCTTTCTCCACATCCTCGCCAATAACTGCTGTCTCCTGTGTTTTTGACCTTAGCCATCCTGACTGGTGTGAGATGGAATCTCAGGTTTGTTTTGATTTGCATTTCCCTAATGACTAAGGATGATGAACATCTCTTTAGGTGCTTCTCAGCCATTAGATATTCTTCAGGTGAGAACTCTTTGTTTAGCTCTGTACCCCATTTTTAATAGGGTTACTTGCCTCTCTGGAGTTTAACTTCTTGAGTTCTTTGTATATATTGGATATTAGCCCTCTGTCGGATGTAGGGTTGGTAAAGATCATTTCCCAGTTAGTTGGCTGCCGCTTTGTCTTTTTGACAGTGTCTTTTGCCTGGCAAAATCTTTGTAATTTAATGAGGTCCCATTTGTCTATTCTTGATCTTAGAGCATAAGCTATTGGAGTTCTGTTCAGGAAATTCTCTCCTGTGCCCATATGTTCAAGGTTCTTCCCTAGTTTCCCTTCTATTAGTTTCAGTGTGTCTGTTTTTATGTGGAGATCCTTAATCCACTTAGAATTGAGCTTAGTGCAAGGAGATAAGGATGGGTCAATTTGCATTCTTCTGCATGTTGACCTCCAGCTGAGCCAGCACCATTTGTTGAAAAGGCTATCTTTTTTCCACTGAATGGTTTTAGCTCCTTTGTCAAAGATCAAGTGACCATAGGAGTGTGGGTTCATTTCTGGGTCTTCAATTCTGTTCCATTGATCTACATGCCTGTCACTGTACCAATACCATGCGGTTTTTAACATTATTGCTCTGTAGTACAGCTTGAGGTCCGGGATACTGATTCCCCCAGAGGTTCTTTTACTCTTGAGAATAGTTTTAGCTATTCTGGGTTTTCTGTTATTCCAGATGAATTTTTGAATTGCTCTTTCTAACTCTATGAAGAATTGAGTTGGGATTTTGATGGGGATTGCATTGAATCTGTATATTACTTTTGGTAAGATGCTCATTTTTGCTATATTAATCCTGCCAATCCATGAGCATGGCAGATTTTTCCATCTTCTGAGGTCTTCTTCAATTTCTTTCTTCAGAGACTTGAAGTTCTTGTCATACAGATCTTTCACTTGTTTGGTTAGAGTCACGCCAAGATACTTTATATGATTTGTGGCTATCGTGAAGGGTATCATTTCTCTTACTTCTTTCTCAGCCTGCTTATCCTTTGAGTATAGGAAGGCTTCTGACTTGCTGGAGTTGATTTTATATCCGGCCACTTTGCTGAAGTCGTTTATCAGCTGTAGGAGTTCTCTGGTGGAGTTCTTTGGGTCGCTTAAGTATACTGTCATATCGTCTGCAAATAGTGATAGTTTGACTTCTTCCTTTCCAATTTGTATCCCTTTGACCTCTTTTTGTTGTCTAATTGCTCTAGCTAGAACTTCAAGTACTACAGTGATTCTGTAAAATGTTGGTTTTATTTTATGATTTTAGGCACTTTGCCCACATGTAAGTCTGTGTACCACATCTAAGCAGTGCCACCAGTAGCAAAAAGAGGGTATCAGGTCACTTAACTGAAATTAAACACAGTTATGAGTCATCATATGGGAGTTGGGAGTCCAATCCAGGTCCCTTGAATAGCAACCAGTGCCCTTAAACTCTGAGTCATCTCTCCAACACCCAGATTGTCATTGCTGAGATGCCATTCTAGCTTCATAAATAAATTTAATAAGAATATAAAAAGATTAAATGAAGACAGACCAATTGAAGACTTCAATTGTGGCAGCAAAGAGTCTACATATCAGCAGCCTGTAGTAAAATATTGATCAGAGGGTTGAGGAAAAAGGGAAACATTGAAGAGACTTTTATAATGACACTGATTCATTTAATATTGATCTGTGCCTTTGTATGTGGCACACATGTGTTATGGAGGTCAGAGGAAATCTTGTGAGAATTGGTACTTTCTTCCATCATGTGAGTTTCAGAGCTTTGAGGCAAGTACTCTTTTGTTGTTGTTGTTTTAAATTGTTTTATTTATTTACATTCCAAGTGTTACCCCTCCTTCATGGCCCCTCCCCTTCTTCACCCCATTATCTTTCCTTCTGAGAGGGTGCTCCTCCCATGCCCCTTCCCTAGGATATTAGGCACATCCCCTCTCTCTGATGCAAACTATATAAGGCAGACAAGCAGCTGAATGAGACAGATGCAGATACTTACAGCCAACCACTGAAGTGAGGTCAGGGATCTCTATGGGAGAGTTAGGAGAAGGACTGAATGAGCCAAAGAGAAATGCAACCCCATAGGAAAAACAAGAATATCAAATAACCCAGAACCCTCAAAATTCCCAGATGCAACTATTCTTACCTAGGTAAGCCATTTTGGTGGCCCAAATATTGAAGAGATTTTTAAGAAGAGGTACTGTTAAATTTTAATTTGGTTTTGATCATGATTGTGAGAATAGAGACATTCAAGGATGCTCACATATTTCCTGTAAAGAGTATGATTTGGAACTCTCATTTTTGTAAATGTTTGGGTTGTTAGATAAGGTACAGCTTTGCATCATTCTAGTACAGAAATATAGTGGGCATTTGGTCTGCCACTCAGAGAAGACATTTGTTTTGATGATAAAAATATGTGTGTCATCTGTTCCTGAGAAAAAACAAAAATGGGAGTATCCATATCACTGTTCAGTGAGAAAGTAAGAAATAAGGAAAAAACCTGGAGCTCTGTCTTCAAAGTTGGTGACAGATAGGAGACATTAAATATGGAGTGCATAAAAGAAAAAGAAATACTCCAAAATGAAGAAAAATCACTACAATTTTAACCCCAAATGCTAGTGGGTGGGCATGCCTTTAATTCCAGCCTCTGCCTTCTGAGTGCTAGGAATAAAGGCATGCACAACCACACCAGTTTTTTTATTTTATTCTTAATATTTCCATTTAATTGTTCTATATGTGGAAATTTTCCAGAATTCTCATATGATATGCCATTCACTTTTCTCATAACAATGAGAGTTTCCCATATTTCCCCAGTGTCTGCTCTATAGTACATTTTGTGACAGTGCCCATGTTTAAGTTAGCAGCACCTTGTAACCAAAACTCTGTCCACATTTATGAATAAGCAGATAATATTTTCATGGTACTTGTACTGATAATTTCTCTTTATAAATAGAGTATTATTAAAAGACTTGTGAGTTAATACATTAGTAAAAGTTTCCCCAAAATATTGTTCTTGGGCAATTCTTTAACACTAAAAAGTGATTTTACCTAATAGCTCTGGGCTCTGAAGGGTATTTGTCCTTAGAATTCAGAAATATGCTTCTCATACTAAATATTTTAGCTACTAAATCCATTGAGGTTAGTATTTGATTATAAGTATCTGTGGTCACTTTGTTCATCTAACTTTGTCCTTATTTTATTCCATGTTATCAGGTTGATTCGAGATAATTTGCTCATCTATTTTACCTAAGGTAAATACATGCTTAGTATCTTAAAAATATGCAATTGTACTGATTAGGCAGATGTCAAAATGAATGATTAACACATTTGCTTTTAATAATAGGTGATCAGTCTGAAGTTACATCATCAGCTAACTTGAGTTCTCAATAAAAAGCTCAGAAGAAATTAATTTTATCTCAGGTGATACTTATGGAATGCAGGAATTATCCAAAGGTAGGAAGTGAGAAAAATGAGTGAGAAAAACATTCCAGATGCAGATACCTAGCATATCGCATGTGCATAGCTTATACTGATTTGAAATAGCTACAGTGGTGGCTCAACTTTGCACACAGCTTAAGTACAGAGATGCTGATAGTTGCTTGGCCATGCTCTCTGATGGAGAGAGGTGCAACAGCAGTATGCTTATTTTATACATCTGAATTGAGGAACAGGTCTATTCTGCACAGCTGAGGTGGGATTTTTATATACAGCTGAAAAAGGAGGCAAGCTAGCCAAGTTCAGTGCCCAGTGTGGTACTCTGTAAGGGAGTCCTCACAGGCCGTAAATACCATGGAGGATAAAGTTGTGGTTGATATTTTCTGTATCTATTGCCAATATCTGAACACAGATGACAGAAAGACTTTGTCATTTTGCTGACCTGGGGAGGCCATTGTCATTCATATGGATCTGAGGCACTGGGATACTAGATATCAACAATACACATTTACTCAAGACTTGATCACTACTTAAGTATTCTCTCTGGGCTTTCTCCGCTCATATAGAGGTACTATTTTTATACTAATGTTACAAATGAGAAAGTTCATGCTCATAATGATCACTAATAATCATGGGATTTTGCTAGAAGGGTGATATTAAGAGAATATTGATGATAGCCAATTCCTGCATATTATTTTTAGTGTTCAATTTTTCTAATACAATTTTTATTGGAATTTTTCTTTATTTACATACATTTCAAAAATTTTCCCCTTTCCAGGTCTTCCCTTCAGAAACCCTCTATGCCATCTCCCTTCCACCTGCCTCTATGAGGGTGCTCACCCATATACCCACCCCTTCCCATCTTCCCACCCTGGTATTCCCCTACACTGGGGCATTGAACACCTTCAGGACCAAGGGCCTCTCCTCCCACAGAAGTCCAAAAAAGCCATCCTCTGCCACATATGCTGCAAGCACTATGGGTCCCTCCATGTGTATTCCTTGCTTGGTGTCCAGTCTCTAGGAGCTCTAGGAGGTCTGGTCTGTTAACACTGTTGCTCCCTCCATGGGGCTACAATCCCCCTCTGCAACTGTAGTTCCTTCTCCAACTCCTCAATCGGGGACTCCTGGGCTCAGTCCAATCAATGGTTGGCTGGGAGTATCTACCTCTATATTTGTCAGGCTCTGGCAGAGCCTCTCAGTCTGCAGTTACTCAGAAAATTGGACATAGTACTACCTGAGAACACAGCTATACCACTCCTGGGAATTTACCCAGGATCCTCCAACATGTAATAAGGACACATGCTCCACTATGTTTATAGCAGCCTTATTCATAATAGCCAGAAGCTGGAAAGGACCCAGATGTCCCTCAACAGAGAAATGGATACAGAAAATGCAGTACATTTACACAATGGAATACTACTCAGCTATTAAAAACAATGACTTCATGAAATTCACAGGCAAATGAATGGAATTTGAAAATATCATTCTGAGTGAAGTAACTCCATCACAAAAGAACACACATGGTATGTACTTACTGATAAGTGAATATTAGTCCAGAAGTTTGGAATACCCAAGATACAATTCACAGTTCACATGAAGCCTAAGAAGAAGGAAAACTAAAATGTGGATGCTTCAGTACTTCTTAGAAGGGTAAACAAAATAGAGGAGGAAATATGGAGACAAAGTGTGGAACAGAGACTGAAGAAAAGGCCATCCAGAGACATCCCCACCTGGGGATCCATCCCATGTACAGCCACCAAACCTGGATACTATTGTGGATGCTGGGAAGTGCTTCATGATGGACACCTAATACAATTGTTTTTTTATTGTCTGATGTTTGTAGTAAGTTATGCCATATTCACTACATCTAATTTTTTCTCCATTTTATTGTATTTCCATTATTTTATTATGCATCATGAATCTCAACTTAATGAGTTTTTCAGACTCAGATGATAACTTCCCTGCTTGCCATTTCCTACCTACAGCTTGTCCTAAAGGTGACTGATTTTGTGATTTTATGTCCAAAATCACATGACTTGAAAGAATTTGGTTGAACTAGCCATATATTTAAGCTCTAAATCACATTTTTTCTTGCTTACATTTCATAAATCTACTCAAATACACAAATTTCATAAATTACTCAGTTGTCTCTAGCCGACATAACAATAGAAACTTGCCCATTAAAACAATGCATTGCTTGCAGTTTTAATTAACTAGAGAAAATTGAGAGTCACTGGATCAGTCAAGAGCTAGAAGAGATGAGAGGAGAAAACTGTGGGAAGAAGCTCTGAAGTGAATTTTCTAAAAAGACAAAGCAGGCTTAGAACTGAATATTTTAAATACTCAAGACAGAGCATGTCACTTAAAGATCGCTTCTATAGTTGTCTGACATCTGGGAATAGGGTGATAAGGTAGGAAATGGGGAATTTGTGTGCCTTTGTCTTGAGTGTCCTGTTATGATGCTATTTGGAAAATGGACTATAAATTGACTGGCTCATATAAAGCAGATATATGATCAGAGGCAATTTATTTTGACCAGGCATTATCTCTACGTGGGCAGGCTCCCCAGAATCATTAGTGAAGTGGAAAAATCTGGTTTGGTTGGAAAGTCAGTTATGTCAAATCATATTTTGCTAAGGCACACAGGTGAAAGGATGTCTTGCAAAAGCAGACACATGGAAAAATGTTTTCCTGAAGTGGTGATAGGTGAAAGGATATTTTGTTATAGTAGACACATGAAAGGACACATGTTGAAGTAGTATAAATATGATCCCACAGATGCTGGGAGTGAGAGCATTGGTTTGGTTTTCCCTGACTCAATATTCTTTGGTAACAACAAGCATGTATTGGTTGGCCTTACATAAAATTGTGAACTCTACTTGTATTAACACTCCATTGAAAGAAACTTGCCACAGATCTACTCATGAGGTTTCTGTGACTTCTCACCACTTCAGTAGCCTCAGACTGGTTGGTGAGCTTTGGGTTTTCTTCAGGATTGAACTACAGATGCTAGTTCGTGTGTGGTGTCTGCCTGTAAAGAGGACTGGATTGTTGATGCTGATTTGTATTTGGTGTTTGCTACTAGATTGAACTGCTAAAGAAGTTTTAGCTCACCCCCAAAGAACTGCTGCTAAACAGGTCTACTTCCCCCATATCCTAATAACCTTTTTCTTCTACTACCTGTGTTATATAGTGGGCAAGAGGAGAGGTTAAAACCTTATTAAAATATGTTGGAACAAATTTATGCCTACAAGTGATGCCCAACATGGCTTAGACATAAGTGGGTAACTCTGTTTCCAATGTAGAAGAAATAGCAGATTATGTGGGGTTAGCAATGTTGCTTAAGGTTATTGGCAAAATGGCAGCTACTGTTACTGGGTGGTCTCATACTGTGTTCTCTGAGTGGATTTTCTGGTTTGCTTTATTTGTCTTCCTATATGCCAATTTGAAAAAGATTAGGGGGGAAACTGAAAACTCAGAAGGTTCCCTCAATTCTCTTCCTTCAGGAAGGATTACAGAATTGGCTAAGCATTTAGAGTACTTGTAAATAGAAGTCAAATTGCTTGGGAAAAAAAATGGAGAGGAGAACAAAAGGGTTCTGGCATGGTGAATGAGACTGGAAATGTACCACAGTATGAAAAAGGGAAACAAAACAGACTGGAGCCCTGCTCCATGTACTTTCACTACCAGATATCCAAAACACCTCAGAGAGACAAGAGCCCTGGGGAGCAGGGGGCTGGACAGGGACAAAGGGTTAATTTGCAAACAAGTACACCACCAGAGGATTTGTTTGGGTCAACACAGGTACCTTCTGCTATCCCAACCTTTGTCCAACATAGGCTTGTGTACGATGGTATTTCTGGCTATAATGAATTAAACTGGTGACTGGTAGATATGTTAGATTTAAAGCATTTTAAAGAGGCTATTGTATTGTATGGATTACATTCTTCTTATGTTAAAGAAATGCTTAATAACTGGGAGACACAACATATGGTGACCCCACAAGATTGGAAGAGATTGGTGTCAGCTGTACTAGAAGCTGTTCAGCAATAACCATGGTTGTCATGGTGGAAGTATGAAGCCACAAAAATAGAACAATGAAATGTAGCAAAGGGGATAAACTTTACTGAAGATCAGCTGCTTAGTGAAGGGTGTTATGCTGACTTACAAGAACAAATCAGATCTGATGATGGTGTAGTTGAACAATACCCTGTTTCAGCTTTAATAGAATAGGATCTGATTGAGGATCCTGGGAAAAACCCACTGTGTTTACTAAGATAATACAAGGTTCTGGAGAAGCCTTTACAGAATTCTTTTTTTTTTCTGATAGAAATCTTTTATTTTTATTTTCTAAGATTTTTATTTACATTCCAAATTATTTCCCCTTTCCCGTTTCCTCCCTCCCCGAAAGTCCCATAAGCCCCCTTCTCTCCCTCTTTTCCCCATTCAACACCCTCTCGCTTCTCTGTCCTGGCACTCCCCTACATCCAGTCTTTCCAGGACCAGGGATCTCTCCTTCCATCTTCTTGGAAATCTGTTGATATGTGAATTGTGCTAGGGTATTCCAAGATTCTGGGTTAATATCCCCTTATCAGTGACTGCATACCATGTGTGTTCTTTTGTGATTGGGTTACCTCACTAAGGATGATATTTTCCAGTTCTGACCATTTGCCTAAGAATTTCATGAATTCATTGTTTTTAATTGCAGAGTAGTATTCCATTGTGTAAATATACCACATCTTCTGAATCCATTCCTCCATTGAGGGACATCTGGGTTCTTCCGAGCTTCTGGCTATTATAAATAAGGCTGCTATGAACATATGAGCATTTGTCCTTATTGCATGCAGGTAAAGCCTCTGGGTATGTGCCCAGGAGTGGTATAGCAGGATCCTCTGGGAGTGTCATGCCCAGTTTTCTGAGGAACAAGCAGACTGCTTTCCAGAGTGGTTGTATCAGTTTGCAATCCCACCAGCAGTGGAGGAGTGTTGTTCTTTCTCCACATCCTCACCAACACCTGCTGTCTCCTGTGTTTTTGATCTTAGTCATTCTGACTGGTGTGAGTGGAATCTCAGGTTTGTTTTGATTTGCATTTCCCTAATGACTAAGGATGATGAACATCTCTTTAGGTGCTTCTCAACCATTAGATATTCTTCAGGTGAGAACTCTTTGTTTAGCTCTGTACCCCATTTTTTAATAGGGTTATTTGGGAGTTTAACTTCTTGAGTTATTTGTACATATTGGATATTAACACTTTGTCAGATGTAGGGTTGGTAAAGATCATTTCCCAGTTAGTTGGTTGCTGCTTTGTCTTTTTGACAGTGTCTTTTGCCTTGCAAAAAATTGTAATTTAATGAGGTCCCATTTGTCAATTCTTGATCTTAGAACATAAGCTATTGGAGTTCTATTCAGGAAATCTCCCCTGTGCCCATATGTTCAAGGTTCTTCCCTAGTTTCCTTTCTATTAGTTTCAGTGTGTCTGGTTTTATGTGGAGGTCCTTGATCCACTTGGACCTGAGCTTAGTGCAAGGAGATAAGAATGGGTCAATTTGCATTCTTCTGCATGTTGACCTCCAGTTGAGCCAGCACCATTTGTTGAAAAGGCTATCTTTTTTCCACTGGATGGTTTTAGCTCTTTTTTCAAAGATCAAGTGACCATAGGAGTGTGGATTCATTTCTTGATCTTCAATTCTGTTCCATTGATCTACATGCTTGTCACTAATCTATGGGACACAATGAAAGTGGTGCTAAGAGGAAAATTCATAACCCTGAGTGCTGCCAAAAAGAAATGGGAGACAGCATACACTAGCAGCTTAATGGCACACCTGAAAGCCCTAGAACAGAAAGAAGCAAATACACCCAAGAGGAGTAGAGGCAGGAAATCATCAAACTCAGGGCTGAAATCAATCAAGTAAAAACAAATAAAACCATACAAAGATTCAACAAAACTAGGAGTTGGTTCTTTGAGAAAATCAACAAAATAGATAAGCCCTTAGCTAGACTAGCCAGAGGGCACAGAGACAGTATCCAAATTAATAAAATCAGAAACGAAAAGGGAGAGATAACAAGAGAAACTGAGGAAATTCAAAAAATCATCAGATCCTACTACAAAAGCCTGTATTCAACACAACTAGAAAATCTCGAGGAAATGGACAATTTCCTTGACAAATACCAAATACCAAAATTAAATCAGGATCAAATAGACCATCTAAACTGTCCTATAACCCCTGAAGAAATAGAAGTGGTCATTGGAAATCTTCCAACCAAAAAAAGCACAGGTCCAGATGGTTTTAGTGCAGAATTCTATCAGACCTTCAAAGAAGACCTAACACCAATACTCTTCAAACTATTCCTTTACAGAATTCTTACAGAGGTTTAGTTCATGGTAAAGAGAGTCATAACAAACCCTGAAACCATACTGTCAGTAATAGGAATCTTGACCTTTGAGAATGCTAACACTGAATATAAACAATCAGAACATTGAAAAATCGTGGAGTTCCAATAGATGAATGGATACGGGGAACAATTGGTATTGGTTAATAGGAGTATATTGCCAATATCAGAGGGCAAATGATAGCTAAAAAAAAAATCTGGAATCAAAATGTTCAATGTTTTAATTGTGGCAAATTTGTTCATTAAGGAAATTGTAAGGTTAAAGATTCAGAGCTCAAAATAACAGGTACATTGACTCTAGAGAATATGGTAATTGTAGAAGAGAACAAGCCAGTCACATTTGCAATGGGCCACAAAGGTTTTCAAGGTATTTTAGCCTCTCTGGAAAGGGCAAAGAAGGAGTGCTAATCCATCAAAGGCATAAGAGGAAACCTCAAGCCATCGGGGAATGAACTGAGGGGCCTGTAAGCTCGAGGCCCACAACATAAAATCTGAGCTGTTTTCCTTTGGTTAGTCAGGATTTACTGAGCAGGAAAGAAAATCAAAATTAAGTATTTTTGATCATATCCATTCCATAGAATGAAGTACAGATTTCGATTTGACCGCAGATACTCCTCTTACATTAGGTCCTAATTATGTTGGGATTATCTCTGTATGGGAAACCTCCCCGGAATTATTAAAGACACAGATTACCAACAGCAGAATAGTTGATACATAATATGCCATGTCAAAAGATATGAATCAGTTCGGAATGCAAGTGTTAAAAATAAACATATTCATATACTCAAGGATATTCAGAAATCTTAGACTAATATTCTCATTTACTATATTTTGACACTTTCAAGTGTAGATGCCTACAACTCTTATCTTTCTAAGCGAAGATAGTGAAAAAAGTGACCACTGATGAACTAGTGTTATACCCATAAGTCAGTGTCTTACTCAACTCTAATAAGAACAGCTTATTGCAGTAGGTAGTAATTTATACAGAGTTCCACAACTGGACAGTGTTCAGAGTGTGAGAGACCTTGGGCCACTAAGCTCTAAATAAGATGTTATCATATTCCTCCACTCAAGGCTCAGGGATATATCTATGTGGAATGGAAAGTAGAAATTTTTAAAGCCATGTTTACTGAACAGCAAGACTCCAAGAAACTCCAAGAACAAGCCTTTTTCAGATACAACAGGGCTGATGTACATGTGAACTCACAGAGAATCTGACTGTTCACATAAAACCTATATAATTTAAAGCCAGACAAAAATTATTAACTGGATAAAAGATAGAGGACACAAAGCTCTACCCCTAGCATGGAGCTTGTGTTATAATACATAAATGCTATGAGAGGCAATATCAATTATGTTTTATGACATGACTCAAGCCATGACAGGTCTCATACAGAAGACTAGTTAGCTAACACATCTTGGACTCCATTTTTTATGTGTTTCCTTAATATTTACTTACTTATTATTACTTACTTATTATAAGAGAAAAAAAGGACATAATGTTGTATTGAGAGAAAGAGGGTGGCGGATCTGGGAGCAGTTGGGTGAGAAGACAGAATATGATCAAAATATAGTGTAAAAACTCAAAACATACATTTAAGAAAAATAAAACAATGTAAATACACTCTGGGAAAATGTGTTTTTACATGATTGTATAATATATTACAAACACCCCAATACCATGTTACATCAATTTTATCATATTTTGGAGGACAATATCTTCTCTCACTAAGTGAAGAGTGGCTACAAAGAGTTTAGAATATGGATACCTTGAATTATCCACTTTTTGTTTTTGTTTTTGTTTTGAAACAGGTTTTTGTCTGTGTTGCCCTGGCTGTCCTGCAACTTACTCTGTAGATCAGGCTGCCCTTGTACTTAAAGATCCACATGCCTCTACCTCCCTAGTACTAGGATTAAATTCAAGTGCCACCAATGCCTGGCAAATATGTACATTTTGAAGGCTATATTATATTTGTTCTTAAGGAAAAATAACCGAACTCAGGCTGCTTTTAAGAGGACCATTAATGAAATATAAATTAAAAGATAATGAATGTATCAAAAGTGTATTAACCTATATTTGCACCAGAAGACTTTGTTGTTCTTTTTCCATTACTTCTATTCTTAGTGAAAACAAGTCTTGTCACCAAGAAAATATGTATATACATCGTAGAATCTATTGGATGGCAAGAATTCCTGAAAGATTTAAACAAAGTCTTGTGTTTTACCAGGAAATTAAAAGTATCTCTTTTTCTTTCTATTTAATTTAGGTGAACTGTATACACTTGTACTTGTCCATGTATGAGTAAGCTCTCACACCCTGTAGGATGAAGGAGTCACAAATTGTCCCCTTTGGATTTCTTTTTTATTGTTGCTTAACATCAGAGAGAAACATGCTAAGCTGTGTTGTTGACCATTTTAATATTTTGAAAAATGCATCCCAGGTAGAAACTTGCCAGAAAGAAGTTTAGACGGACAGAGTTGGAAATGTTAAACACTCAGCACAATGAAGCCCACACTGGAAAAATCTGACGAACCTTTTACATGAGTGGCAACGGGAACGATTGCTGAAATTAGTAAACAGGAAGCATATGCCACAATTAAAGCTCAGGTCTAGAAACTGTGGAAAGAAAGCTGGTAGCTACTCATGGAAAATTACGTTTGTAATTGCGTATTGGTAATTCAAGAGAGAACTTGATGGAAACAGTTTGTTCTTCTATTGTAGTCCATCCATTTAGTTTTCAAATAGCCAGCTTAGGTGAGCATTATGTTGAAGGCTTGAAGTGGGGTAGATTTTGCTGTAAAAAGGGGAGAAAAGTGACATAAAAAGCCCCTTTCAGTAAGTTTGGTTCTGTGTCTCTGACTTAGATGGAGATGACGAATGTCTGATTTTTTTTCACAGATAGTGCCTAAAAAGCAAATCAAAGAACGGCTTCCTGGGATGAAAAAGGAGGAAAAGAAAACATGAGCTTTTTGGGTTTTTTTTTTCACATAGGCACTGATATTTCTGAAAAGCAATGAAATAATAAAGATGCCATCTCACACACTGTAGACATATTAACTTGAAAGTAGGAGAGTACATGGCCGCCAAACTTACTCGAAAGACATGCGCATCATACAAAAGTCTGTAAATAGCTACTCAGGATCTAATGAATCTTACCTTTATTTATTTACTCATTCAGTATACAGTAAATATCAATGAAAGATCACCAAGTATCATGTCCTATTGGGAAGTGTATATTAATAAGTAAATATAGAATACATGGTCCATGTGAAAAACATCTCTTTGTATCCTTTAGGAACAAATTTTTTTTTACACACACACACACACACACACACACACACACACACACACAGGTGGGGGGGTGCATGGGGCATGCATGTGTATGGAGGCCAGAAAGTATTTATTTATTTATTTATCTATCTATCTTATTTATTTGACAAGATCTCACATCATAACCTTAGCTTAATAAGCATCTTCAAAATGGAACCATTTAATAACATTAGAAACAGGAAAAAAAAAACCAGCATGAATGAATCAAAAGTGTGTCTTACTAGAGTGACAGAGGACTTTCCATTTAGTTGAACTTGCACTTGCATCTAACGAGAAACTAAAGATTGTACTATACTTTGGAGGCTGAAGAAAAACTATTCTTAAAACTTTGAGTCCAGCTAACAATACGAAGTAAAATCTAGTGAAATCTGGGCTACAGAATGAGTTATTGCCTCAAAATAATCTATATTATTACTTAATATAGATTAAATATAGAGATAATATCTACTTTAGTAAAAATTAAATTATTTTGTCTCTTCATATCTGACATTCTTTACCTATGTTGCCTTACAATTCTGTCTTGTATCCTGAAGTGATTCTAGGATATGACTCCCCATTATTAGGATAACTTTGGAATTTAGGTATTGTTCATTCTTGGGCTTAAATCACATGGTTTGGGATGCATTGTGGCATGAAGAATTATGAAAATTGAGGTAAATATCATGTTAGAAAGTGCTTCTCTTTACAATAGTTGCAGCGCATAGCGCATAGCTTTCCCTGAGATTTTCACAAATGCAGATTACCAGTCCTTGGCCCACAACTAAGACTTGAAAAGCCTGGAGATAAGGTATGTATTCTGTGCTGTAATTAAATCCATTAATTGACCTTAAAAGATGTAAATATTTGGAAATAACTATGAAGAGTTGGAAATTTGGTTTGCAGTTTGGTTAGTTCCCAAATGACATTATAGTCTCCTTAAGACTCCAGTCTGAGCAAATCTCCTACTCAAACCCTACATAATACATCTGCTCATCAATAATGGGATGGATTCCTCCAAAACAACTTGCAATAAACATCCAATTTAGGCAATCCTGATAACCAAAATTTTCAGGTAGAAATCAACTTTCCACATTTTCTGTTTAATTTCCACTGGCACATATGCGTGATTTGGAATATGAATGGATTTAACTTCTGTTCCCTTAAAGGAAAAAAAAAATGCAAGTGTTGGGACTGCAGAAAATACACCTTCCTCAGAGACAGCTTTTGTGCTTGGCTTCAGGGGAGCTTCCAACCTTTGCCAGATATGCTGACCACCTGTGAAATATTTGATCAGTTTGCTGATCCAGCTGTAGTCTCTTAGTGTTGCAAATTCCTGCTCTCCTGTGGGCTGATAGAGGGTGTTTGGCTGTGTGTCAGGCCAAGGTGATCCAAGTCACAAAAGGAGTTGACTCAGGTTTGTTCAGCACCAATACCTTGTTTCTCCCTAAAGTCTCTTTAAAGCTCATGTTTCAGTATTATCTAATCACAACGGTGGAATAATATTTGCTCATGTAACACCAGATCAGATCGCTATGATCACAGATACTCACTGAATGACTATTTTTCCAGTTTATACTGTCTTATACCTGCCTGCTTTTGATGTACATTTTGCATAATTAAACTGGAAAAGGTTATGAAACTTCTCATTTTCTGTGGAGTGTGATATTATATGGAAAATAAGAGCACATTCACAGAGAAAGACTCAGATAGCAATTTTATTTGACCATGTATTAGTTTCTTTTCTTTTATCTCTTTTTTTAAGTACACAGAAAATTGTGTTTGTGAGAAAGAAATTGTGAGTCCTGAAGGAGTTGGTAAAGAGGTAATATGAGCAACATACTTAAAATATGTACATAATATTCTCAAAAAATAAAATAGGAAAGTTAATAGAATCATTTAATATTAACATGGTTTAGAAAATAAAAGCTATATATTTTGCTTGCGTTTAAAATTTCCTATTTTTTAATTCACCTACATAATACCTTTTGACTTTTTTTTTAAATTATAAAGTAATTACACCATTTCCTCCTTCCCTTTCCTCCCTGCAAACTTCCCTCATACTATTTACTGTCATTTTCAAATCCATTATATATTTTCATTTTTCACTAAGTGTCTTTACATGTATACACAATTATATTTATGAGTATTATCTCCATCTGTTTAATGCTATCCGTATGCTGTTTTCTCAGGGATCGCCATTGGGTATTTGATAACCAGTGGTCTGCTCCTTCTTCCCTAGGGAAGACTAAATAGGTCACTCTTGGCATTCCAAGTTAGTTAACTATCGCTCTTTGTTTCTGGTTGAGGTCCCATACACTTAACATACTACAGATGTAAGGAAAAATACAATAAAATGATTACATTATTTTGATAAGAAAAGTCTTCTAAGATATAAAAAATAATCACTTTAAGTTGTCCTTACTATGCTATAATATCAATTTCTCATTATTTATTAGGAAATTAAGAAATGTTTGGATTCTTTTATTTAGAGATATATGCAAAGAAAATTTAAAATAAAGTCGATTAGTACACATTCTAATAATTGGCTTTTATTAACTGTGATGTAATTTTATATGAATTGAAAAAGTACCTACATATGTGTGCCTACTATATATAAGGTATGCTAACCAGTGTTGACATTTGCAGTCTGTTGCTAAAAGAACAGTGAAAAGCTGGAAGTAAAGTATCTGGAATTTTTATGTTTTTGGAAGAAGAAATTTCAAGTGGCTTAACTTGGCATATGAGGAGATTTACAACTGGGGCACATGTCCTGAATCACAGGAAAGAACTGAGCTAAGTTTACTATTTTGTTATTTCTACTTGGAAGTCGTCCCTTCCAGGTTTGCATATGTTCTCATCATAAAGCAAGCAAGAAAAAAAAAAGCCATTTAATTTCTGAGGAACAGATGTTAACTCAGTTTTATGTTCTAGAAAAGAAAAACTATCTTGTCCAGATCTGATTATAAACTTTGACATCACAGTTACAGTAACTATGATAATGTTTAATATTGTTTGTTCTTAGTCCCATACAACCATGTATGCAAAGGCAGGATTCTTCTGCAATCAGTCTCTTCCCCAAAAGTCTTGTTATACCACCCAGTACATAGTAGGTCCTGAATACACACATGAGACAAAAAAGACAAGGAAATGAATCCTTGCAAAGGAAAAGGACTTCACTCAAATCCAAATGCCATTTTGGAAACTAATGTTACAGATTTTGCAACAGATATTCAGGTGTCCAGGAGTTGAACCTAGGAGAAACAAAGATGAGTAGCAGTTAGTTCATTAGATAATCAAAGAAAGAAAGTACAATGGAAGTGACATAAGAAGCGAGGGCCATCATTGTGAGCCCTTCAGGATGGCAGCTAGTAAATACCAAGGGAATTGCAAGGAATAGTGCTGGTCTTCAAGTGCATTTATTCTTATTATGATCATTTTATTGACAGCCCTCAAGAGAGATAGCTGAACCAGGAGCAAGTTCCAAATCTGGTGTTAGAAATATGTCAGAGAAAATTGTGGGCTCTAATCCTAGAAAATGATGGATGTTAAGGACTAGTAGAAGTTTCAATATTATTGATTCAGAACAGTGGAGACTTTGTTGGTGACCAGCATCCCTGGAGACTGTCCCTCCACCAGAGGGTGTGTTTATTTAGAAGCACATGAATTCCTGAGATATTTGTGGCTTTTTTTCCTGACACAACTATTGTGTTAGCTACCAAGGTTGAAAACAAATTGTCTTTTGAAAGTCTACAGTAGATTCCTGACCCACCCTGAAATTGTGACTTAATTGTTATGACCTGAGGAGATTCATCTATAGGTCTCTCTGTCTTAATGACCACCTACTGTACTGTGATTTCTTATTCATTGGCAAAGGAAATCATTGCATTACAAATGTATGCAGTCTTAATTTTCAAACAAACAATTGTTGAGAATTTATTTTCCATTGCACCACAATAATATGTCTTAATTGTGTATAATTATACCAGACATGACTCACATTTTAATAGCAGGATAAACAGATGTTAGCTAGGTAATTATTATAACATAGAATATTTTCACAAGTGACCTACTATGTAACATTTTGATAGAATAGACAAACAGAAAAAAAGGAGAAGAAAAAAATTTTAAAAAGGATGTTGAACTTAGACTCTAATCAGTGAACCCTGAAATCTGCAAAGATTGGGAGAATGTATGCTAGATAGAGAGACATTCAAGCACATAGTTACAGAGTTAGGGACAAGTTCTGCTTGTTTTTAGAACATGAAAGTAATCACTAAAGGTCCTGAAATGATCTACAACTGACAAGGCCACATATTAGCTTTCCAGCTGACAATTGAAACTTATTGTTTGGCAGCAGTAGATTCTCAAATGTTCGTAAGCTTGTTAATGCTTTGAATATAATGAAATAAAAAAAAAGAGAAAATAAAAACTAAATGTCATTAAGAGGTAACAAAGAAGTTTCTATGTGGAGTAATTTACTTGTAGGGGTTCAGTCTTTGAATTAAAGGGGAAAAGATGCTTTTAAGAAATGTGAAAGCAAAACCAGGAAACATGTGGTTGCCAAGATATCTGGTATGAGTGGGAGGTACATCCCAGAAGTGCCTGGAAAAAAAAAAACTTGGGTTTAGGTAATAATAAAACTACTTCAGATATTGAGTGCTGGTGATGGACTAGGCCCTGGGCTTGACCACTTACTTTGATTGATTGCAAACCCACTGGTTTCCTGAGTACACTCATTCTCTCATTCCCGGTGTATTTTATAACTCTTTTAGAGTACATCTTCTTTACACATCCTTCCCTTCTTAGAATTGTTTCTTAGATTAGTGAGAAAATGGAAGGAACCAGAAGTCTCCTCACTTTCACCATCAGCTCTGCTAGATTCCTGCTCACATTCTTACCCCAAGCTAACTTTCTACTTTGTGCTTTTGATTGCCTTTTTTGGCTTCTTTTTCAGTTGTGTTGTTTTTGTTTTGTTTTTAATTTACAAGGACTTTCTCCAGTAGTTATACAGTGTTTTAACTCAGTGTCTCCTACTGTTTTCATCTTCTAGCATCTCCTTCACCATAAATCCAAAAAAAAAAAAAATCTTCAAGTAAACAGAGGCAACCAGAGCAGAAAATTACCCTGAACACATATCTCCTTATAGACTATATGTCTACCCTCTATTCTAGAAAAAAAAATAATGAAAATTTCTCCAACCTCTAAAATACCATTTGCTTTTCAAACCATACCCATTAGCTCTGTATCAACACTACTTGGAAATTATCAGATAGTATTAATGATCCCTTGGTTATGTAAATAATAACAATGATCAATGCTTTTATTCACCCATTCTGTAACATTTAATAGCCAGTAGCAACTTTTGCTTCCAAGTCTTATGTTCATTTATGATTTAGAATGCCTTTATGTGTTATCCCTTCAAGCATCATTAGTTACTGCTTTTAACTTTGAAGTCTCATCATTTTCCTAACTCTTGAGCTGCTCTAAGTCTTGTTTCTAGATTCCCTCATTTCTCTATCTATCTATCTATCTATCTATCTATCTATCTATCTATCTATCTATCTATCTATCTATCTATCTATCTTTCTTTCTTTCTTTCTATCTATCTATCTATCTATCTATCTATCTATCTATCTATCTATCTATCTATCTATCTATTCCATATTACCTTTAACCTGTACTTGGAATGTTGTTTTAATCTAATAGAATATAAATGTATAAATGTATTCATCAAGCCCCTATCATAATCTTAAAATCTTAAAAATGATCTGTCAAACATTTCAGTATCATAATCACTACCTCTATCTATAATTCAGGGAACACAGAATAGTTCTACCTTTAAATTGACTTCAAACCTAACACTTCCCCAAAGTTTATATTCATAACCAAATAACCCTATTAAAAATGGAGAACTAAGCGAAGCAGAATCTTCAACTGAGGAAATGTGAATGGCTGAGAAGTACCTAAACAAATGTTCAACATCCTTAGTCATCAGGGAAATGCAAATCAAAACGATCCTGAGATTACACTTCATACCTGTCAGAATGACTAAAATAAAAATCTCATGGGACAGCAGATGCTGGCGAGGATTTGGAGAAAGAGGAACACTTCTCTATTGCTGGTGGGATTGCAAGCTGGTATAAGCATTCTGGACATCACTTTGGAGGTTCCTTAGAAAATTGGACATAGTACTACCTGAGGACTCAGCTGTACCATTCCTGGGCATATATCCAGAATATGCTCAACATGTAATAAGGACGCAGGCTCCACTATGTTCATAGCAGCCCTATTTATAATATCCAGAAGCTGGAAACAACCCTGATGTGCCTTAACAGAGAAATGGATACAGAACGCGTGGTACATTTACACAATAGAGTAACTCAGCTATTAAAAACAATGAATTCATGAAATTCTTAGGCAAATTGATGGAGCTAGAAATTATTATTCTGAGTGAGGTAACTCACAAAAGAACACACATGGTATGTACTCACTGATAAGTGGATATTAGGCAAAGAGCATGGAATACCCACATGAAGCTCAAGAATAAGGAAGACCAAAGAGTGGATGCTTCAGTCCTTCTTAGAAGGGGAAACAAAATAATCAAGGGAAGTAGAGGGTGGGAGGGACTTTGGAGGAAGAGCAGAGGGGGAGGGAAAAAGAGAGGAAGAATAAGGTATGGGAGGAGGTGCAGGAGATGTACAGAGGATCAGGAAGTTGAACAGATGCATGTAGCAATGGGGGATGGGGAACTGGAGTAGCAACCAGAAAGTCCCAGATGCCAGGAAAGCAACAGCCTCCCAGAACCCCGTGGGGACATTACCTGAAATACCCCACAAAGGGAAGGGAGAACCTGTCGAGAACTTATCCAGAGGTTAGGCATGCCCTCCCCCAACTCCTGGTTGAAGGTTGTGGCCACCTTCCCATCTCCAAAATTTTAACCCTGAACTGCCACTGTCTAAAGGAAATACAGGCACAAAGAGTGGAGCAGAGACTGAAGGAAAGGCCATACAGAGACTGCCCCACCTGGGGATCCATCCCACATGCAAACACCAAACCTAGACATTATTGTGGATGCCAAGAAGTGCTTGCTGACAGGAGCCTGATATAGCTGTGTCCTGAGAGGCTCTGCCAGATGCTGACCAATGCAGATGTGGGGGCCCCAGTGGAGAAGTTAGGGCAAGGACTGCAGGAGCTGAAGGGCTTTGCAACCTCATAGGAAGGACAACAGTATCAAGTAACCAGAATCCCCAAAGCTCGCAGGGAATAAACCACCAACCAAAGAGTACACAGGGGATACCAATGGCTCTAGCTGGATAAGTAGCAGAGGATTGCCTTATCTGGCATCATTAGGAGGGGAGCTCCTTGGTCCAGTGGATATCCTTTTTCCAGGATAGGGGAAAGCTAGATTGCTGAGGCAGGAGTGGGTGGGCGGGAAGGGGAGCACCCTCATAGAGGCAGGGGAGGGGGGTAGGATATGGGGCTTGTGAAGGGGAAACTGGGAAGGGGCTAGCATTTGAAATGTAAATAAATAAAATGACCATTAAAAAAGTGAAAAAAAAAAAGAAATTTCCCTAAATTTTGTTGACAATTTTTCCTTTCATGTTATCCTCATCAATAGTGCTTTAGCTCTCACAGTTGTTTAGTAAAACTTTCCAGAGGATTTGTGATAAACATAAGCGGCATTGTCTTTTGGTTAGTAAAACTTTCCCTTGGCTATTGCAATTTTAAAATGTCTGAACTCAGATGGAAGATAGAGAAGAGTTTGAAATTGTCTCAAAAGTTAAATATGGATTTACCATATTTAACTTTTATATTTTATACAAAAGTAGAAAATATCTTCTTAGCTTGATGGGTTATATTAGAAAAGTAGGTTCAGGAGATATTTTGCAGTAATCACCTTCAGTAACTGTGTGGAATGTTTCTATAAAAATAATGAATTTCTCATTTAGACTTGCAGTCCACCACAAAGGGAATTTTAGTATATAGGTATAAGTCTACTGTATGTGATTGATTTGTTTGAGATTTGAAATATGTGACATCTCAAGCATTTCTGGATAGGACTATCCAAAATGTTCTAAATTTAGGTGTAAGTTTTACAAAATCCTGATTTTTTTTTTAAAAAAAATGGGATAATCCATAAATGGATTAATTTTACATTGTATAAGTTAAATATTAACCATAATATTAGGATATGTTGTTTTGGTTTATGATCAATTTAATTCACTCATATAAAAGATTTTTAAAATTCTTCATAATTATCAGGATTTGAATTTTTAGCTTTAACCCTAATTTATAATATTCTTATCCTAATAGTTTGTGTGTACCGTTAAATAGGGACCTTTAAAGCTTAGTAAGATTTATCTTTCTTGTACTTAGACATGTATCAGGAGCTGTTAGGTAGCAGTGTGAGATCCCTCATCCTGACCTACTGTCCTTCATGAGGTCATGAGGTGAATCTTGAACTTTTCCATTCGATTTCTAATGATAGCAATGCTCTCACCTATAAATGTGTTACTGTGTCACATTCATGCCAATTCTTTTCTCACAGGATTTTCTCTTTCTACTTTTTAGCTCCCTGAAAAATATTTTTCTGGATAATTCCCTCACTTTATTCAAGCTACGACTCAATCATGTCTTCTTTATTAATAACTCTATTCAAAACCCGCATCCATCTCTGTAGCATGCTTATCAATCTATCACTTTTTCCATTCTTTTGATCATATAAAACGAATATTTAATTATAAATAATCTGTCAGGCCTAACCAGTATTCTTCAGCAAGTGACTGATGGAAATGTTCATAGGAATACCTCAAGAAATGAGCCTAAAAAGGGCTTATTTTTAATACACTCTAAATTGATAATTAGAAGTGATTATAGGGATTCAGGTCTGTTCTATTTATCAAGTTACTTGATAATACATGCTGTATTGTACATTTCTCATTGTAATCTCATTACATACCTAAGAATTTTCTTGATATCCTCCCCTCCATGGATATACTAATTGAACACATTTTTTTCTGTTATGACTACTTAACTGATATTCTGTTATTTATGCTTTAATTACCTGATTGTTTTCTCTTAACCTGTTTCCCATAATAGCCTCAATGTTGGAAAGATAAGGATCTTGTTGGCTTTCTGTGTTGATAAAGAATAGAACAATGCTGTGCATACCATTGACACCCAATCCGTATTAAATGAAAATTACACTGAGATGTCTTCATCATTGTAATTATGCAAACAGGTGGTATTGTTTTATTCCTGTATCACAAATGATGAAACCAAGATTTCAAAGTTAACTGAATTGCCCAGGAGCACACAGTGTGAGAACAATTTTTTTTCTATAAATTCTAAAGTGAGTATCTCATATAAGAGTATGGTTTTACAAAATTCAAATCTCAGACATTTGATCTAAGACACACTTCCAAATTATTACAAGCAGCAGGGACTCACACAGTAAGAATCCGTGTCTCTGACTAAGCCAGGAGTTATGGAAGGTAAAGCTTCAAAGATTATATCAGTAGAGAGGTAAAGATCAAAACAAGCTGGTGGAGATTCTTTTGAATATCTTAGCTACTTTCTAAATTTTGTTCCCTTATTTGGCTTAACGGGGTTTTTTGCTCAAATCGGTAGCTACTCTGTTTATATGTGTCAGCAGTAAATTTCATAACTCTTTTATTTCTTAGTTTTCATAGCTAAAAAACCAAATTCACCCCTGCTGTTTCAGACTGACTCCTTGCTCTAAGAATTCAGTTTTAGACTTCAAAATATGACCACAATTTCCTAGAACCTGGCTTTTTTTTTCCTCCAATTCCAAGCAAACAGCCTGGGTGCTTTTACAGAGAAATAGGTAGCTTAAGTCTGGAAATGCGGCAAGTTAATGGATATTTTCTGACAAAGAAGTCTTTTATCAGTGTTTTGTTCAGTAATCAAACATACCCCTACTACATTATGAAATAACAGAACACACACACACACACACACACACACACACAGAGAGAGAGAGAGAGAGAGAGAGAGAGAGAGAGAGAGAGAGAGAGAGAGAGAGAGAGAGAACGAAAGAAAAGTACTTTTAATGTCGAAGATTTGTACTTAATATTTTTTCAGTTTCTTCATTTATTTCTTTACTTTTTTAATTCATAAAATCATCTAGTAGATGGAACAAAGTTTAGGTCTTCCAAAATGATTCTGTTCATTATAACTATATCTGCATGTGTGAGAAGGCAGAGTTGAGTCTAGATTTTTATTTGTTTCAAATAAAAATATGTTGAGCTTTATACCCAATTATTTTCATACAGACCAAAATAAAATTTTCCTGTTATTGTGATTGACATGATTGTTATAGATACACTGAGTATATCCAGAAGGATATAAAAGTATGAAACATTGAGTTGACTAGACCGTTTTTAAAGAATGAAATCTTAAAGTTACAAATATCATGATATCTCTTGTATACAAAAGTTAGATACAGATTAGCTGTAGCTTATATAAGTAATATATATTGTATATTATGTTATGTTTGTAAATAATATAATAACATATATTTTATTATGTAACAATTATATATTTATATTATATTAAATTATATATAGTTTAATAATTATATATACATATCATACCACACATATTTATTTTGAATTTGCTAAAATAATGTAAAAACTCTTGAGTTCTGTTACTGTATTTTGATCAAATTTTATATAAATACAAAGCAGGAAGAAAAGACCTGAACTTACTGCATTGTCTTCTATAGAGTGATAAACCACCTTAGGTTTTTGGGATGGCCATTCTGCTTAGCAGAATCTGTTTCCAATAGTCCTCAGATGTGAAAAAGATTTCATAGTTTCATAAATGAAAGCAAGCTTAGGGTTGAGTAGGGAATTTTTTTCTCCTCTATTCTTGCAAAGGTGATTTTCATTTTAAAGAAATTATTCATCTGAAGAATGAAAAAAAATGTCTTGGTGAGTATACTGCTGGTCCACAGAAGTGTTTTACAAGTCTGGTCCTTAGTCTGCATTTCATTTCTGTGTGGTTTACAGTTTATGATAATTAGTCTTCGGGATAGCAGTAACATGTTGCATATACCAGCAGAACTTCCCACTTATTAATTCATCAGAACCTTTTAGTTTAAGGCAAAAGCAATGGGTATTAGCAGGTAAAACAATGTGAAGTTGGATGTTTGTATTTCATATATTCACTTGGTAATAAATGTGGTTTTCAAAGACACAGAGATGCAGGAGAGCTAAAATTTAGTCTGGGAGGATATTTTCTTTCATTTTGATCTCCACCACTTTCTCCTTATAAAAATATTCTGAAACATCTTGAATTTCAGAGAAATATACAAATAAACTATTTAAAGTTAAAATGTTAATATCTTACACCCTTTTGTAAGTTATTCTTATTCAAGGGCTTTTTTAATATAAATTATCATTAGTAAAAAAGATACTGCTATAAGTTTTCAATTATAGATTCTTAGAACCACAAGTACTTAGTAGCGGGAATAATGCTATCAGTCTCAATATAATCTAACCAACATATTCCTGAGCTAATAAGCTCTGTTATCAAGAGCAAAGCAAAAACATGAGTTCCTACTTTTTCCCCTTTTCTCTAGAAAATGTGTTTCATGGAAGTGTTCATGGATTCAGATAAATGTTGACTTTAAAAAAAAATCCTCTTTGTCTTTTTTTTTTTTTAACTTGAGGGCTTTGCTTTCAAACTTTCAATACATTGAGCAAATAAGATTGGATTAAGATACTAGGAAGATTCAGGGATCTCTGTGCTACACAGACATATGCATCAGATATTAGAATGCTGAGCACTAAAATTGAATTATCCAAGTGAGCATGTTCTGACAGTTTCTGAAACAAAAATGATGCACTATATCAAACAATTATAATTATGGACAAAATCTGTAATATTCAGAATTTCTTTTCATTATGCCAAAATGGCACTGGAAAATTGATGATGCTATGTGTTTACAAATTATTGGCTAATCAATATTTTTAAATCGCTGCATTACTCGCATTCTATTGATATCAATATTTTGACACAAATAAAACAATATATTCAAGTGATATGTAATCACGTTACTGATCAGTAGAGAACTGTGTGAATAACAAGTTACTAGATTAGTACAATGAAAGCACAAAAAAGTTTATATTTATTATTTTATTTATCTGATGATTTGTGTGTGTATGAGTGTATGTGAGAGAGGGTGGTGGTGGTACTGGTGATTGTGTAAGAAAAAGTTTTTATATTTGTATGGTTATGAGTAGAAGCATAAGGCAAATCTTGAGAGTCATTATTTAGGAGTTTCTTTTCTTTCTCTTTCCCTTTCTCTTTCTCTCCCTCCTCCTCTTCCTCCTCCCCCTCCTCTTTTATTATAATATAGCATCACAATTTCTGGGGCTGGAGATAGCTCCAGGGAGCATTTTGAGTCTGTCTCTGTGGCACTCAGATTACAATCACATGCTTTCTTGCCTGCCCTTCACTGAGTTTTATCACCTATCTCAACAATTACATTTAATCAAATCTATTAACATATTGCAAATATTTTGTATGAATGTGAATGATGTGTGTGGGTGTCTTCAGAGATCAGAATATTGTGTTTTGTCTCTTGAAATACTGAACTCAGGTCCTCATGCCAGCTAGGTAAACACTTAACTTGTGACCAATCTCCTTAGCCTCCTGATTTTATTACACAAGTGATAAGTGTTAGCATTTTATCTAGGCTTCATCCCACAGTTACCTGGCAACAACCAGGTGTGCCTGCCTCACTATATAATGGGTTATTTCTCCCCTTCACCCTTCTCTTGCTTTCTTTTTTTTTTTTTAATTTTCTAAGTTTTTTTATTTACATTCCAAATGATTTTCCCTTTCCTGTTTCCTCCCTCCCCGAAAGTCCCATAAGCCCCCTTCCCTCCCTCTTTTCCCCATTCAACCCCCTCTTGCTTCTCTGTCCTGGCATTCCCCTACATCCAGTCTTTCCAGGACCATGGGTCTCTCCTTCCATCTTCTTGGAAATCTATTGATATGTTAATTGCGTCTAGGGTATTCTGAGATTCTGGGTTAATATCCCCTTATCAGTGACTGCATACCATGTGTGTTCTTTTGTGATTGGGTTACCTCACTAAGGATGATATTTTCCAGTTCTGATCATTTGCCTAGGAATTTCGTGAATTCATTGTTTTTAATTGCAGAGTAGTATTCCCTTGTGTAAATATACCACATCTTCTGAATCCATTCCCAGAAAACTGGGCATGACACTCCTGGAGGATCCTGCTATACCACTCCTGGGCATATACCCAGAGGCTTCCCCTGCATGCAATAAGGACACATGCTCCACTATGTTCATAGCAGCCTTCTCTTGCTTTCTTGCTTCTTCTTGCTCTGAACTCTTGCCTGCCCCTTCCCCTCTCTTCCCATTTCTCTCACCCCTCTCTCTCTCCACATGCTCATGGCTAGTCTCCTACTCTAGCCCTCTCTGCTTTTCTCTGTCTCTATAACTCTTAACTCCCCTCCTCATGCTCTGAATAATTTCTTTACTGAGTATAGAAGGCGGAAGGAATGCCTCAGCATGGTCCCATAGAGGCACTCCCTTACTTCACACCTTAGCACACCTCCACTAAACATATTCTCCCCTTTTGATAAAAAAAAAAGTAAGATTTCTGATAAATGATGTCTTCCTTTTCTACTAAGCCCAGCTTTCTCTTCTTTATACAGCTCTAACTACTTTGCTCTTTTTCATCATTTCTTATTTATTATAAAATTTAGTCATGATACACATGTCACTTAAAATTAGCAGCACTCTTTAATTAAAGGGTATACTTTCATTTTTAGAAAGCAAAGGTATCTGGGTGCCTTAATTTTCGATGAAGATCAATTTCCTAACAAACAACAATTAAATAATTCTCTTCATTTAAAATGCAAGCTGTGTGTGTGTGTGTGTGTGTGTGTGTGTGTGTGTGTGTGTGTGTTTATGAAGCCCATAACAACCTGATAAGTTGTTCTTGGGACTTTCACTGCTCTTGAAGAAAGTCATTGTCTCACTCTTTTAGAATGTTTGGTTATAATTACCTGACTGATGTTGGGGAGGTAATTGCATTCCTTATTGCCTGACACACTCACAGCAAGAAACAATAGACTGGGATCTTTCCTAAGTCACTCAGCTACTCAAATGCGAGTATGACCAAAGATGAGAACATGAAGGTGAAAGACAGAAAACTTGATATGGTGACACCAACTTAGCATAATATTTCACTCAAGAATCAGGAATGTCTTTTAGCATTCATGACAGGTGAATTTGCCTGAAGCTGCTATCCAGTTAAATTCTGAACATTTGTCTACCCCAGAGAATTTTTATAAAATGAAGTCACAAAAAGAAATAAATGTGTGGAAAAAATGTACTGATCAACTTCACCCAGAAGCTATAAAACTGAATCCCTCTAATAGTGATTATTTGAGATTGAAAAATGAGCTACATTTTCTTTGAAGACCTCTTCTCTGTAGAAAAAAAAATTGATGACCTCATTGAGATTATAGTATTAACTGCGAAACTAAGAAGTTTTACTTCCATAAATGTATTTTTATTATCACATATCCTTGAGACCTCATATATCTATTTTCCCATGTTTAATCCTGTTCATCTTCAGAGTACCACGGGAAAATATCCCCACAAAGGAAAGACAAGAAGAGGGAAATCACCAAGAGGGAGCGTTTTCAATGTGGGCTTTTAAGTAGGCTCTGCTCTCATTCTATCTTTACCTATGGCTTTGGGGTGTGTCCATAAGAAGAATGGATTTTCTCAGTGGCAGTTATGTGTGGAAAATAGATTCATTGTTTGTTGTTCTGCTCTGTTTGAACTGCAGAAATGTACCAATACAATCCTTGCCAAATATCCTTGAGAGAGTTGATTGTATATTAGAAACATGTCAAGAGTGGGAGGTAGAGGGAGAGGGCAGAAGCTGATAGGTAAGCTTGTGTTTGTTCTAGACCTGGCAGCAGGTTTGGCAAGTTCCAACCCAGGTAATGAGTTTGTTCTCAAAAAGAAGTCTGAGTCTCTGTGTGGATAAAACAAACATTTAAAATTGAAGCTCATAAAAGAAGTAAAGAGTCAAAACATTCTTACCCCCTCTCAAGGGGGGATGGCAAGCTTTGGTCTCTGACAGGTGTTATGAGTAACATGGACAGAAGCCAGAAATTCTTGTAAGACTACACCAGGAAGACCACACCTGCTCACTGAAAGAACACTGCCCTTTCTCACAAGTGAAACTTTGTAGAATATATCTCCATTTTTCCATTTTCTACATTAGGTGATTTTCTTTAAACACACAGGCAATACTAAATTCATGAGCTGAAGTTTGAATGTTTTCCTGACATTCCTATGTCGAATATGTATTCTCCTATATTTTTGGTTGTGAGGCTTTAAAGGTTGAGCCATCTCTCCAGCCCATCGAATATGTATTCTCAATGCAACAGTTCTGAGAAGCATGTCTTTAAAAGGCGCTTAGCTTTGCACTTGCAAATGAATTGGCATCATAGCAGGGATGTGTTTGTGAAAAAAGTAACTTTGATAATCGTTCCCTCCTCTCTCTCTACTCTTTCTCCCTTTCCATTTTCTCCCTTTTCTTCTTCTCCCCATCCTCATGTGTCCTCCTCTTCCTTTCTTTCTCTATATTCACACATCTTTAATAATGACATCCAGAATATCAGATAGAATTCAATAAATGTGCCTCATAGATCTTGTACTTTTTGCTATCCCAAACTATTGTGATCCAGTCTGTGCTATTCTATAATATCACTGTACAACTGAGACAACACTGTTGTACATGCTTCTCCTAACATAAACACAGAACACACCAGAATTAATTTTAAACTAAATTCTCTGAAACTATATTCCTTTTTGAAAAGACATTTTTCTTTGCATTTTCCTTCCTCCTACTGGGTGGAAAAATGACTTAGTATTCTTGGCAAGACATGTCTATAGTCTATAGTCTACATGTTTCTCAGAAATAAATTAGTTGTCTGAGTCAACAACTTCTCATGGCTAAACATTTCATGAATTTACCCAGGGTAAGACTTCTGACACACCTTGTTGATGATCAAAGATAAATTCCTTCTGCATAAGATGAAGATGTAAGAGGACAACATCAAAATATCTGTCGCATCTTCAAAACTAGTATGTGTAGATCATATGTCTTCAATCATTGCAAAAGACTAAGTTTTAAATCTTACTAAATGGCCTTTCTGCTTGAAAGTGTAAATTTGTGTGTGTCCTTTTGATTGTTCTTCCTCTCAGATACTAAAAGTTTTCATCATGATAATTTATATCACTGATCTTTGTATGCATCATCATTAATGTATGCACAACATGGCAGAACTTTTGTAATAAATCTCAACAATAGGAAATGATTGGCTTGTTGAACACACAGATAAAAATCCTACACTAAAGAAAAACTGCTCTAGAATGATGATTATTGGTCACATATACTCCATATAATCTATGTACAGAAATATATTTACATGAAAATTTCTTCTCTCTCTTCATTTCCACTGTGTCCCATGGTTTCCTTCATTCCCCTGTGTCCAATAGTTGAGGAATAAGAGTTCAGCAAAACACTAACCAGGCAGCATACACTAGCTGGTCCAAGAAGCCCAACACATATATAGCAGAGGACTGCCTGGTCTGGCTTCAGTGAAAGAAGATGCACCTAACCCTCAAAAAAACTTGAGGCCCCAGGTAGTGGAGAGGCCAGGCAGCTGGAAGGGGTATCCTCTTGGAGCTGGGGGAGGGGAGAGGAATAGGATGAGGAACTCTGGGAGAGCAGGTCAATGACTAGACAGTAAAACATAAAAGTAGTAGTAGTAGTAATAATAATAATAATAAAGAGTTCAGAAAATAAAATGTATATGACCTATTTTGCCTGATAGAAGGATGATCCATTAACTTTTTTTTCTCTCTACCACAGTGGAAAAGTAAACTGTGCAAACCATTACTCTGCACATAGTTCTGTGAAAAAGCAGCCACAGGCATTAAAAACAAGATTATCTATCTTCTATAATTAAATGCTTATTCCCCCCCTGGACTTTCACCAAATGATTTGTTAGATCCTGAGAGCATGTGTTATACATCACCCTTTATAGTAACTGCAGGAAAAATGTAGGCAATTAATTAGAAACTCATATCACATGAGATATTTTTATTTGCTGCTTAACAGAAATAATTTAGAAATATAGTTTGTATCCAAAAACTGACCTATGACCTCTACCAGGTATCCACAGCATCATATTTACTCTGGAAGGTACACACTTTCCACACTCTTTAGTGTTCAACTGTTGCACAACCAGTAATACTACCCATATATGCTTACATTATGATAATTAGAATGTTTTGTCATGGAAATTCTGGGATCTTTTCGTCTGCATGTGGAAGATATATGTCGATTACTGTCAAAGATCGGTGCTAGGGCTGGGGAGATGGAGTAATTGGTAAAGTGATTAGTGATTTGCATGAGGAAGAGTTTCAATTCTCCAAGACCCACATTAAAAAAAAAAATAAGGCATGGTGGCATAGTCTGTAATCTCAGAAATGTAGAAGAAGTCATAAGAGGAGCCCTCCAACCTGGCTGAATCAATCAGTCTATGTAAATTAGCCATTTTCTGGTTCAGCAAGAGATTCTGTACCAGAATAAGAATAAGATTGAGTACAATGGAGGAAGATCTGACATTAATCTTTGGTCTCTACAATCATGTGTGTGTGTGTGTGTGTGTGTGTGTGTGTGTGTGTGTGTGTGTGTGTGTAAACATACATACATGCACACAAACACACACACACACACTCACACACACACATGAAAAGTGACAGACAGATACATCACAGATGTTTAGATTTGCTTTTATGTCATGAGCTATCATAAATACCTTTATAATCGTATGTCCCTACATATAAGTTATTATTTTTTAAGTAAGTGCATAAGAAAGAATCCAATTTAATAGAATAAAGAAATCTCTCCACACATTTGCTTGTTCTTTACTCTGACACAAGAGACAGATTCAAATTAATTTAGGCAGTATACAAAAATCCTGTTCTACTAATAAAAAAAAATCATAAGTTTTCAGTTAGCATCAGAGACAAAAGAAATATCTACCTGGGACACTAAATGGGCCAGGCTGCTCTTGGTGGTTAGTATTTTGCTAACAGTCTCTTTGTGACAGGATGGATAATAGGTGACCTAACTCCACCTGCTGGATGACTGAAATTGTATAGTTTGACATAAAAAAGCAATCTGACATCACCAAATAGAAAAAAAAACTAAGGCCTTGAGGTTTTGATTTAGACTCGACACTTTGCCCTTTTCCAGATGGCATAGTAACATTGAAAGAAAGATTTACTAAGATTTAGTATCTTAGTGTTGGAGTTTCATGAAGTTTAAAAGAACAAATGAAGTATGAACTCCTGAACTTGATTTACTCTGTGTTTTATATTCCTGATCATAGTAGTCTGCTTTTAATTAGGAAGTATAGAGCACATACTCTAGTAACATTTACTGGAATGTGTTTTGTTTTGATTAATTCTTGATGAACATATTCAAAAACTGTCCCCAATGTTCCTATACCTCCAGGTTCTACTAGGCCACTTTGCCTCAGGCAAAAATATGAACATTTTAGTCTTTATTTTCTTACAGGTAAGTGGTGATAATATCCCATACCACCAGGGAAGTGCAGCCCAGTTAGGATTACCAAGTCCTCTTCTTTTGGTGATTAATTCCAGTGAGGTCTCTAACTTAAGAAGGAATGGCTCACATATCTCTGAATGAGAAGATTAATGAATATCAGCCATATAGAAGCAGTTTTCTAACAGCTCCAAGTCAGATTAGAAGGAATAGTTTCTGCGGGAGAGAAAAATTCATAAACAAAAAAAGAAACTCAGTGGACAGTTTTCAAATCATGGTATCACAAATCACACAATTACAGCAGCAGTGGTACTCAGAGAACATGCATCGGAAGAGCATAATCCCATTTCAGTTCTGGCTCTGAGTCTTCTTCTAGTACTTTGCATCATCAGACTGGGGCTCTCAGTTCTCGATGGTTTTTCAGGGTTAGATATAACTTCATGCACAGACCTTAAAAGAACTGCTTGAAATTGCTGAGAAGTAGATATTAGCCCAAAAGCTCAGAATACCCAAGATACAACTCACAGACCACGTGAAGCTCAAGATGAAGGAAGACCAAAGTGTGGATACTTTGATCCTTATTGGAAAGGAGATCAAAACATCCATGGCTCACAGCCAACCAGTAGAATGAAAATAGGGTCCCCAATGGAGCAGCTAGAGAGAGGATCCAAGAATCTGAAGAGGTTTACAGCTCTGCAGGAGGAACAATAATATGTACCAACCAGTACCCCCAGAGCTCCCAGGGACTAAACCGCCAATCAAAGTGTGCACATGGGGTGTTCCGAGGATCCAGCTACATATGTAGCAGAAGATGACCATTTCAGACATCAGTGAGAGGAGAGGCGACTGGTCTTTGAAGGCTCGATTCCCCAGAATAGGGGAATGAAAATCAGGAAATTTGGGGGGGGTTAGCAGGGAGAGGGTGATGGCATAGGGGATTTTCGGTGGGGTAACATGGAAATAGGTGAACATTTGAAATGTAAACAAAGCAAATATCTATTTTTAAAAAAAGAAAAAAAAGAGTACTGTTTGAGTTCCCTACATACCATATCCTTTGTCATATGAAGACCTTAAGTACATTTATGTTGCATATTAAAAGAAATCTGACAGCCTATTAATCAAAGATAAGAAAAGAAGTGGACCATATTGATTAGTCTTGTTTGGTAGGTGAGAGAGGAAAATAGTAACTCACAGATCTGTTCTCTTCCTCCATCCTGGCCCATATAGTACAAAACCGTTTGCTTAGCTGGGTCCAGTCAGTAATGTAAACCCTCACACTATCTTCTTCATTTGAATTGTGTATGTATTATTTTGTTCACAATCATTTGCCTTTTCTTGCTTTATTGCTAATTTATTCTACCTTACTGCAAGCACAATATGCCATTATAAATACTTTAATTTCAGGTAGACTCCATTTTCAGAGGGCAACACAGTCTTTCATGAATTATTTTAATGATAATATTCAATATTTGTTTTCATCCACTAATATGAAAAGTTACAATGTTTTACCAGTTACAGAAATAAGTAAAGCAAGACATAATTTCTTTTTAAAAAAGAAGGAAAGTCATGAATGTTTCTACCTCTTGCCACTTCATACCCAAGCATGCAAAAATAACATGCTGTTCTTTATAACTGGATTAATATTCTTTAATATTTTTAAAAGTGTCATAAAGCAAATAATTCTCAAGACTTAAGTAAATCATTTTATAATGTAATGGGTGCATTTTTTAATATATTTTTTAAATATTTAATGGACTTTCTCTTGCTTTGCTGATGATCCTATGTCAGGATCTTTAAGCTGGTATCATAGAGAATATGATGGTCAAAATTTCTGAATGATTCATAAACTAAAGTCTAGACAAATGAATAAAGGTTATATTTCACTGTAGACATATACAATTATGTCCTTATATATAGAACATATATCACAATAATTTTATATTACAAGTTTTTGAGTACAAAATATCATTTAAAATTAGTAATTACAGAGGCTGTTAAACAAGTGGTAGTATAGGCGATGAACAATGACCCATAAAATATTTTTCAACTTGGGTATATAAATATGATAATAGATTCAAATCGTACTCACATCTGAAATAGGATATCAACCTTTACATTAGTGAAATCACTAATAGAGCCTGACAGTTTTATTGGCCTTATTTCTAAGTAGTTATTGAGACCCAGCTAAATAGAATCCATTTGCACCATGTTCATCTTTGCAACATTTTATAAACCAGGATTTGTGGAAGTCACTAAGAAGACAATCTCATTGTTCAGTTCAGATTGTGTTTCACTTTAAATAAAACCTTATTTCTTTATTAACTGTTCAAAATGTATCAGTCCTTCATATATAATATAGGAATAATTTAGGGCAATGGTTCTTAACTTTCCGAATACTATAACCCTTTAATACAGTCCCTCATGTTGTGGTAACCCCAAAGCAAAATAATACTTTCTTATGCAACATAAATGTAATTTTCCAACTGTTATAAATCATAATGTAAATATCTGTTATACAGAATATCTGCTATGTGACCTCGACATGGTCGCAACTCACAGAATGAGAACCATTGATCTAGGCTATCCTGTCTCATCCTTCAATTTATTTCTATTTACCTAAGCAAACAAAGCAATGACAGCTGTACTTGCTAGACTCTTCATTTCTCTGATGGATAGCTCAAATAGCTTTAAGGAATAAGCATTTATTTTGATTCAAGATAAGATGGCTTCATGGTTCTAGTGTGAGACAGTATGAGGGTGTGATAGCAAAGAGATGTTCACCACATGGCAGCCAGGAAGCAGACAAAAATAGCAGGAAGGGACTAGGGATAAGATGCAACATTCATCAGCATGTGACCATGATTCTCTTCAACAAATGATCCCACCTTCACACTTTTATGACAGCCCAGTCCATAATATTTAATCCAATGAACTAAATCGCTGCTTCAGTCAGTTCCCTTACAATCTGATCATTTATGGAACTACAACAATGAGTTTCACTAATCTCCTTGGCATATCTCTCTGTAAATACTTTGTATGTTGACAGTTAATATTAAAAATCGCAATGTTATTTTCATAGTTCAAAAGTAAACATAACTACATTTTCCCTTTTCTATGTATCAATTATTTGAATATTTATTTTTATATTCATTGATTTATTATAGAATCATTGATTAATGATTCATATAATTGATGACAAATTTGGCATCTACGTAAAATGAAATGAAAAAGAAAAATTAGACAAATTTATTGGAGATATATTTTATTGTTCAATTCTAACTTTAATAATGCATACCTTTGCTATTTACTTGTTTGTATTATGATAAATGAGAAATTTCTCATGAGATATGCAAGAAAATAAATATTTTGTCTTTAAATTAGAAATAATGTAGATATGAAAACATAGTTAAATTTTGTAGAGAGCAAGAGTTTACATTGGAGAGTTTAAAAGCAGGAAGTGAAAAGTGAAAATTATTTAATTAGATTGTATTTCCAAAAGAAGATTTTTAAGTTAAGCTACTACTACATCAAATTGCCCCTACCCTTTCTTTGTTCCACCCTTTTCCCTTCATGCCTATTCACTCTTAAGATGATGGTTTTCTTTTCTTTGATTGTTACTATTACATACATACATACATACATACATACATACATACATACATACATAAAAGCACACACACACACACACACACACACACACACACACACCACAAATACAGAACAATAATATACCAAGTGGTTTTAGAGCTGGCCTGTTTGAACTAGATAACCAATACGAAAGTTCATCCCATGTAGAGGCTAATTATCTTGCAGAAGTTTTCAGTTTTCTATAGTTCTATATCTAGTGGTAGGACACCATATAAATTTTTCTGCATTGCACATTATCATATCTATTGACATCATTAGTATTCTGGTATTATTTATCACCCATTTTAAAAACAGATTCTTTCACAGCAGACTCTGGTATTCTGGCCTGTCTAATAATTCTTTCTCATCTTCAGTGATAGTTTCTGAGCCATTGATGCAGAAGCTGTGATGTTGATGTATCTGCTGAGGCCACGCTTCCCGTTGTCTGTTGAACTCTGAAGTTGTCCATTTGTGGATTTCTATGATGCTCTCCATTTGATATACAGAGAAACTTCTTTGCTGTGAGTGGTAGCCAGCCACATGTGTTGTGATAGAATGCAATTGAGAATGTAGTTAGACATTTTACTAGTCTAGCAAAGTGGAAGCAATACATTCTTTTCTAAGGTCCATGATCTGATTTTCCCTATGAAGTTAGTTAGGTATCTAGTATTCACCATAATTTCTCTACCTTAATCAGGCGTTGAGTCCAACAGCTCTCGATTACTACAGAGTACCACATGTTATATCTTTACAGTTGTCTTGCCATGCTGGTCATTTTTGTGACTTATAGATGCAGTTAAGCAGGACTATTAACTGCTTCCCTCCCTTGGCAGCTTACACAGTGTTTTCTGCTACCATAGAAGCTATGCCATAGGAAGCATATATTCAGGTTAGATACAGTTTCATTGTGTGAGTCAAATGTCCTAAATATTTCTTCAGCAATAGGGACTTACATTCAACCTCTTAGAAACAACCAAAATCACTAGCAGTAGTATATATTGTTTTGGTGTTTTCTATACATTTAGAAATATGATCACTATGTACTTTTACTCGTTGATGTTATACTAGGTGCTAAAGTATTTTGAGTTTTATGTGTTATATAGATTTTCTACTCTATATATAATATTGGAAAATAATTATAAATAGAAGATAACATTCATTTTATATTGAAGAGGATCAGAAATTAAAAGGAAAAGGTTCCTTTGTACCTTTGCATGCTTTCGTGAACAGTCATTTTTGCTGATTTGTTTCTGTATTTACATAGAAAGCCTATCACAGAAAGAGACTAGTGACTTTTTTGCCTTGTTCTAATTATTGATAGGTATATTATATTCACTGGTGATGCTAAAGTTGCTTTCAAAGTTGCAGTCTCTCCCTTTCACTTTTCCTGTTAACTCACTTTATGGTTCACCAATAGAATTTGACTTGATTTTGTAGAAAATAAAGGTACATCTGTTTGCATCAACTAGATAGCCAGTGGTAATTCAAAAGGTAGAAAGTAGGTTAAATAGGATGGTAAATGATTCCTCTGGAAGGATAGGGAGGGTGAGGGGCAAGTGGTATATAGATAGAGTAGTTCAAACACTCTTCTTTGTATGGTTGATAAAAACATTAAGTTTCCTAAAGCTCTTTCCCATTCAGTCTCTGCCCTTTCTTTATCAGGCCAGGGCAACTTCTCTGTGCTAACATTTTTTTTTAATTAAATGTTTATGTGAACTTCTTTTTTTTTTTAAATTTTGTTTTATTTTCTAAGTTTTTTTTATTTACATTAAAAATCATTTCCCCTTTCCCGTTTCCTCCCTCCTGAAAGTCCCATAAGCCCCCTTCCCTCCCTAACATTCTTTAAATTAGGGATGAATGGTTTAACTTTCATGCTAATTCAAATGCAAATCCAGCATACTTACTTCCATCCTTCTCTGTCCTAAGTGCCTATGGATCTGTAACCACCACTAGGTGTGAGCAGCACTTAACTTTCATGCTCCTATTCTCACACTTTTGATGATTTCCCCCTTGTACATCCCCTTTCCTTATTTGATAACATTTTCTGTAATGTCACTCTTTTATCTTTGCTCACCTTTGATATTATTTTCCCTTCTTATCCCTTTTTCATATTCAACACTAGACTTTTAAGCTGACTTTTTATGGTCATTTTCATTGGATGTATGTAATCATAACTTAGTCTATTGATTTCTAAGATAATTTGTCATACTTTATGGTTTTATATATATATAATTTTCAATACAAATATCATATAAGCTAAAAAGTTTGTGACTACATCATCAACATATATGTTAAGGTAAAATTATGTAGAACTAAGAAGCTGTGAAGCATCTAAAGCATTGCAAATCTCTTATAATATCTAATATACAAAGTCAATGTTAAAATATATATATTCAATAATGCTGAGATGGTAATACCAATAAAAGATGAAACTTTGTGAAAAAATAATTTTAACATCACAAAGACAGTCCTTAGAGTGATTTTTCTATATTGTTCAGTCTATTTAAGCATCTAGACTCTGAAATCTTTGCTTCATACCAAAGAAGTAATTATTTAGAAGGTGATTAATTAGCAAGGGTAGCAAATATCTATTAATCAATTTAGTGTTTCTCATTTATTTTATACAAAGTGAAAATCTGTCTTAATTCCCGTTTGCATTTTGGCCCTAGTTGTATTCACTGACATCATCCTTTTAAACAATAGAGCTTATGTTTAAAAGTAATTTTAGGCTTACAACAAACTTCAGCACAAAATGTAGAGACTTCTCATATGCTCCCAGCTCAAATGCTTACATTGTTATCTGCACAGTCACTGTCTACTGCTGAGGTGACGTATTTCTCATATTTGGTGAGCCACACATCATTATCACCCACAGTGTGACACATCAGGGTTCACTATGGAGGGACATTTTTATAGGGACTGGTAAATTAACATTATATGTATTCTCCATTTTAGTATCATATACCATAGATTCACTGCTACACAATCATGTGTTCCACATTTTCCTCCTATGGTCTCCCTTAAGTGGTGACAAGCACCAAAAATTTTTCTAGGATTTACTTTGACATTTCTAATGTTACATCATATGATTAGGGTCATACAGTTTGTATCTTTTAAAAGAATGACCTATAATCACTTAATTGGCATTTCAGGTTTTTTCCATGTCTTTTCATTATTCATTTCTCTTTGTCACAGAACACTATTCCATGTCTGGATATATTAGGGATCATTGTCTAATTGACTATTGAAAGACATTGCAATTGCTATGCATATACATTTGTGCAGATATTTGTTGAGATAGAAGGATCAAATTTCTTTGGACATGACCACTGAATTTTGTGGTAAGAATGCATATATTTGTGGGAAAAATCCACCAAATATTTATTCTAGTGATAATACCATTTTATATTTCTATTAGCACTTAATCAAACTTCGTCAATACTACTTTTTCAAATACATAACTACTTTTGAACAGCTTGATTAAATCCTGGTTGTTCACAATGTACAATTATTTTGAATCTTGCTATATATAATATTCTAAAATTTTTAGGACTTACATTTTGAGATTATTGATCTTACATATTTATTGCTAATTACTGCATTTCTATTATAACATTTCTACATTAATAATATTGTATTTGATACTCATACAGGCATGTGTTTCAATTAATTTCCATTCAATATTGTTTTATCATGTGTCTAAATTTTTTAAAGTTTTGTTTATTTATTTATTTATTTATTTATTGTGTATGAGTATACTTAATCTGTCTTCAGACACACTGAAGAGGGAATTGATCCATGGTGGTGAGCCAACAAGTGGTTGCTGTAAATTGCACTCAGGACCTCTGGAAGACTGATCAGTGCTCATAACTTCTGAGCCATTTCTCTAGTCCAAGTTATATATACTTTTAGAAGTCTGTTTTTCTTTTCATTTGATTTAAAATACTTTACTTAATCTTTACTTAATACTTAAGAGGAAATCCTTTTAAATTTCCTCTTTAATTATATAATTTAAAAGTGTATTTTAAACTGTTTATATACTTTAGGATTTTTCTACCTACCTATCTTTCTTTCTTTCTTTCTTTCTTTCTTTCTTTCTTTCTTTCTTTCTTTCTTTCTTTCTTTCTTTCTTTCTTTCTTTCTTTCTTTCTTTCTTTCTTCCTGGTCTAAGAATACCCATATGATTTTTACTTTATTTTAATTAATTAATTTATTTACATCAAATGCTACCCCTTCCCCCTCTCATCCTCTCTCAGAGACTCTTCCCCTATCCTCTTTTCCTTCTCTTCAGAAAGAGTGAGTCCCTCTTTGGGTATGCCTGGATCCTGGAGCAACAAGTCTCTGCCAGAATAGACATAACTTTTCTCATTGAGGCCAGACAAGGCCGTCCTGTCTGGAAACAGATAGCACAGTCAAGAACAACTTTATGACAAACCTCTACTCTAATTGTTGGGGGGCCACATGGAGACTGAGCTCAACTTCTGCTACATATTTGCATGGGACCTCATTCAAACTCATGTGTGTTCATTGGTTGGCGGCTCAGTCTCTGATAGCTCCCAGAGGTCTAGGTTAGCTGATTCTGTTGATCCTCCTTTGGGGTTTCAATCCTCTTCAATGTCTTCAGTTCTTTCCCCAACTCTTCCATAAGAGTCCCCTCCAATGTTTGGCTGTGTGTATCTGTGTCTCTTTCAGTCAGCTGCTGAGTAGAGCCTCTCAGAGGAAGTTATACTAGCCTCCTGTCTGCAAACATATCATTAATGAAGACAGGGATTGGTGTTTGCCAATGGATGTGTTTCAAGTTGGGCTGGTTATTGGTTAGCCATTCTTTAAGTCTCCACTCCATTTTTGAGCTTGAATTTCTTTTACACAGAACAAATTAGGTCAAAAGTTTTGTGGCTTGGTTCGGATCCTTGTCACTCCACTGATGGTCCTGAAGGCTATAACAGGTGACCTCTTCAGGCTCCATGTCCCTGCTGTTAGGCATCTTTGCTAAAGTCACCTGCATTGACTCCTGGTACCCTCCCCCATCTCAGGTCTCTGGGACTTCCTAATGATTCTCCCCACTCCCCATCCCTGACAGATGAAGATTTTCATTCATCCTTCTGGGCCTTTGAGTTTCTCCCCTGTCTCTCTGCACATATGATGATCCAGCCCCCTATTCCTCTCTCCCTCCACTCTCCCACTCACTTCCCTCCCTCTGTCTGCCTCCTGACTCTTTTGTTATTTAAACTTTTTATGATTTTATGCCTTCTGTCTCATGTCTCATTAGTACTCTTACCACACGCCTCCTACAAAATTTTTCATTTTGCTGAGCATGTGGCATATTGTTTTATTATTTTTATTTTTTTATTTTTTCTCTTTTTTTTATTTTCTAAGTTTTTTTTTATTTACATTCCAAATCATTTCCCCTTTCCCGTTTTCTCCCTCCCCGAAAGTCCCATAAGCCCCATTCCCTCCCTCTTTTCTCCATTCAACCCACTCTCGTTTCTCTGTCCTGGCGTTCCCCTACATCCAGTCTTTCCAGGACCAGGGGTCTCTCCTTCCATCTTCTTAGAAATCTATTGATATGCGAATTGTGTCTAGGGTATTCCGAGATTCTGGGTTAATATCCCCTTATCAGTGACTGCATACCATGTGTGTTCTTTTGTGATTGGGTTACCTCACTAAGGATGATATTTTCAAGATCTGACCATTTGCCTAGGAATTTCGTGAATTCATTGTTTTTAATTGCAGAGTAGTATTCCATTGTGTAGATATACCACATCTTCTGAATCCATTCCTCCGTTGAGGGACATCTGGGTTCTTTCCAGCTTCTGGCTATTATAAATAAGGCTGCTATGAACATAGTGGAGCATGTGTCCTTATTGCATGCTCCTCTGGGTATATGCCCAGGAGTGGTATAGCCAGATCCTCCGGGAGTGTCATGCCCAGTTTTCTGAGGAACCGCCAGACTGCTTTCCAGAGTGGTTGTACCAGCTTGCAATTCCACCAGCAGTGGAGGAGTGTTCCTCTTTCTCCACATATTTTTATTTTTACCTGAAATATAATCATTTACTTTTCAGTTACTTTAATCTTTTTGTAAATGTTCCTTGAACAGAATATTAAAATAGATTTTTGTCCTTTCTTTCAGTTTCATTATTTATATTTTTTTGGTTATTTTATTTATTTGCATTTCAAAAGTCCCCCTTACTGTTTTCCCCTCTGAGAACCTTCCATCCCATACCCTGCACTCTGCCTCTATGAGGGTGCTAACCCCCCAACTCCAGTCTAACCACCTTACCATCCCCCTATGCTGAGGCATCCAGCCTACACAGGACCGAGGGCTTTCCCTCCCATTGGTCCAGATAAGGCAATCCTCAGTATCAAATGCAGCTGGAGCTATGTGTACTCCAGGTGTATTCTTTGGTTGGTGGTTTAATCCCTGGGTGTTCTGGGGAGTCCAGTTAGTTGATATTGCTGTTCTTCGTATGGGATTTTGACACCCTTCAGCTCCTTCAGTCCTTCCCCTAAATCTTCCTTTGAGTCCCAGTGCTCAGTGAAATGGTTGGCTGTGAGCATCTACATCTGTATTGTTCAGGCACTGGCAGAGCCTCTCAAGGGACAGCTGTACTGGACTTCTGTCAGCAAGTGCTTCTAGGCATAAGCAATAGTGTCTGCGTTTGGTTTCTGCAAATGGGATGAATCCCAAGATGGGCAGTCTCTGGATGACCTTTCCTTCAGTCTCTGCTCCATTCTTTTACCCTGCATTTCCTTTAGTCAGGAGAAATTATGGGTTAAAATTTTTGAGATGGGTGGATAGCCAAAACCTTCAACTGGGGGCCATGCCTATCCACTGGATATGATCTCTACAGGTTCTATATCCACTTTGTTGGGTATTTCCACTAATGTCACCATTTGAGTCCTAGTAAGCTCTCACTGATAAGTGCATATTAGCCCAAAAGCTCAGAATACCCACAAAACAACTCACAGACCATATGAAGCTCAAGAAGAAGGAAGATCAAAGTGTGGATACTTCAGTACTACTTAGAAGGGGGAACAAAACAATCATGAGAGGTAGAGGGAGGGAAGGATCTAGAAGGAAGAGAGGATGAGGAGGGAGAAAGGGGGACAAGATCAGGGGTGAGAAGACATGGGGGAAGAGTACAGAGGGTCAGGATTTTGAAAGGAGATGAGTAGCAGTGGGGGATGGGGAACTGGGAGTAGCCACTAGAAAGTCTTTAAGTTTTTATAAACAAGATATTTTAAATCACAGCTGTGATATCTTCAACAGTAAGTCTTATCTAGTCAATTTGTGGCATTCTGCTGTCTAAGGATTCCTGTGTGATGTTTTTTGATATCATGGTCATGTCATGGGATATTTATAGTACCTTTTCAGAAATTGTATGTCGGCAACTTGTTTCCTAACTACTCACTTCTCTATTTAAGCACTGGATGGAGCTCAAATCCCAGCAAGCTCCTTTTCTGTCATTGGCCTATGGCCACAGTTTCAATAAACCTTCCAGTAAATTAGCTTTTGAATGGTTTGTCATAGAATGGTAGACATCAAAATGCCCAAGACACAATCTTGATTTTCCTTCTTATATTTACAAGTTTTTCAATGTCTGGGCCAAGTTTTGTTTTTTTTTTGTTTTTGTTTTTGTTTTTGTTTGTTTATTTTAATATTTCGATGTTAAATGTCCTCTGAGAGCTCTACATTGTTTTACTTTTCTCTGTTTTCTTTTCTTTTTTTTTTTTTTTGCTATATCCTGGCATTAAGTTGATTTATCTGAATATTAATCACATTCTCTGTTCCACTCTTCTATTTTCTCCATCTGAAACTTCTTTTTTTTTTTTAAGATCAACTGGATTTTATTTATTTTTTATTTTTTTTTATTTTCTAAGTTTTTTTCTATTTACATTCCAAATCACTTCCCCTTTCCCGTTTCCTCCCTCCCCGAAAGTCCCATAAGCCCCCTTCCCTCCCTCTTTTCTCCATTCACCCCCTCTCCTTTCTCAGTCCTGGCATTCTCCTACATCCAGTCTTTCCAGGACCAGGGGTCCCTCCTTCCATCTTCTTAGAAATCTATTGATATGCAAATTGTGTCTAGGGTATTCCAAGATTCTGGGTTAATATCCCCTTATCAGTGACTGCATACCATGTGTGTTCTTTTGTGATTGGGTTACCTCACTAAGGATGATATTTTCAAGTTCTGACCATTTGCCTAGGAATTTCGTGAATTCATTGTTTTTAATTGCAGAGTAGTATTCCATTGTGTAGATATATCACATCTTCTGAATCCATTCCTCCGTTGAGGGACATCTGGGTTCTTTCCAGCTTCTGGCTATTATAAATAAGGCTGCTATGAACATGGCGGAGCATGTGTCCTTATTGCATGCAGGCAAAGCCTCTGGGTATATGCCCAGGAGTGGTATAGCCGGATCCTCCGGGAATGTCATGCCCAGTTTTCGGAGGAATCGCCAGACTGCTTTCCAGAGTGGTTGTACCAGCTGGAGAAAGTTCCTCTTTCTCCACATCCTCGCCAACAACTGCTGTCTCCTGTGTTTTTGATCTTAGCCATTCTGACTGGTGTGAGATGGAATATTAGGGTTGTTTTGATTTGCATTTCCCTAATGACTAAGGATGATGATCATCTGTTTAGGTGCTTCTCAGCCATTAGATATTCTTCAGGTGAGAACTCTTTGTTTAGCTCAGTACCCCATTTTTAATAGGGTTACTTGCCTCTCTGTAGTTTAACTTCTTGAGTTCTTTGTATATATTGGATATTAGCCCTCTGTTGGATGTAAGGTTGGTAAAGATCATTTCCCAGTTAGTTGGTTGCCGCTTTGTCTTTTTGACAGTGTCTTTTGCCTTACAGAAACTTTGTAATTTAATGAGGTCCCATTTGTCTATTCTTGATCTTAGAGCATAAGCTATTGGAGTTCTGTTCAGGAAATTCTCCCCTGATCCCATATGTTCAAGGTTCTTCCCTAGTTTCCTTTCTATTAGTTTCAGTGTGTCTGGTTTTATGTGGAGATCCTTGATCCACTTGGAATTGAGCTTAGTGCAAGGAGATAAGAATGGGTCAATTTGCATTCTTCTGCATGTTGACCTCCAGTTGAGCCAGCACCATTTGTTGAAAAGGCTATCTTTTTTCCACTGGATTGTTTTAGCTCCTTTGTCAAAGATCAAGTGACCATAGGAGTGTGGATTCATTTCTGGGTCTTCAATTCTGTTCCATTGATCTACATGCCTGTCACTGTACCAATACCATGCGGTTTTTAACACTATTGCTCTGTAGTACAGCTTGAGGTCCGGGATTCTGATTCCCCCAGAGGTTCTTTTACTCTTGAGAATAGTTTTATCTATTCTGGGTTTTCTGTTATTCCAGATGAATTTTTGAATTGCTCTTTCTAACTCTATGAAGAATTGAGTTGGGATTTTGATGGGGATTGCATTGAATCTGTATATTACTTTTGGTAAGATGGTCATTTTTACTATATTATTCCTGCCAATCCATGAGCATGGCAGATTTTTCCATCTTCTGAGGTCTTCTTCAATTTCTTTCTTCAGAGACTTGAAGTTCTTGTCATACAGATCTTTCACTTGTTTGGTTAGAGTCACGCCAAGATACTTTATATGGTTTGTGGCTATCGTGAAGGGTATCATTTCTGTTACTTCTTTCTCAGCCTGCTTATCCTTTGAGTATAGGAGGGCTACTGACTTGCTTGAGTTGATTTTATATCCGGCCACTTTGCTGAAGTCGTTGATCAGCTGTAGAAGTTCTCTGGTGGAGTTCTTTGGGTCGCTTAATTATACTATCATATCGTCTGCAAATAGAGATAGTTTGACTTCTTCCTTTCCAATTTGTATCCCTTTGACCTCTTTTTGTTGTCTAATTGCTCTAGCTAGAACTTCAAGTACTATATTGAAGAGATATGGAGAGAGAGGGCAGCCTTGTCTAGTCCCTGATTTTAGTGGGATTGCTTCAAGTTTCTCTCCATTTAGATTGATGTTGGCTACCGGTTTGCTGTAAATTGCTTTTACTATGTTTAGATATGGACCTCAAATTCCTGAACTTCCAAGAACTTTAGCATGAAAGGATGCTGAATTTTGTCAAATGCTTTCTCAGCATCTAATGGGATGACCATGTGTTTTTTTTCTTTGAGATTGTTTATGTAGTGGATTACATTGATGGATTTCCTTATATTGAACCATCCCTGCATCCCTTGGATGAAGCCTACTTGATCGTAGTGAATGATCGTTTTGATGTGTTCTTGGATTCCGTTGGCAAGAATTTTATTGAGTATTTTTGCACCGATATTCATAAGAGAGATTGGCCAGAGATACTCTTTCTTTGTCGGATCTTTGTGTGCTTTTGGTATTAGTGTAATTGTGGCTTCATAGAACGAGTTGGGTACTGTTCCTGCTGTTTCTATTTTGTGGAACAGTTTGAAGAGTATTGGTGTTAGGTCTTCTTTGAAGGTCTGATAGAATTCTGCACTAAAACAATCTGGACCTGTGCTTTTTTTTGGTGGAAGACTTCCAATGACAACTTCTATTTCTTCAGGGGTTATAGGACGGTTTAGATGGTCTATTTGATCCTGATTTAACTTTGGTATTTGGTATCTGTCAAGGAAATTGTCCATTTCCTCAAGATTTTCTAGTTGTGTTGAATACAGATTTTTTTGGAGTAGGATCTGATGATTTTTTAAATTTCCTCAGTTTCTGTTGTTATCTCTCCCTTTTCGTTTCTGATTTTATTAATTTGGATACTATCTCTGTGCCCTCTGGTTAGTCTGGCTAAGGGCTTATCTATCTTGTTGATTTTCTCAAAGAACCAACTCCTAGTTTTGTTGATTCTTTGTATGGTTTTATTTGTTTCTACTTGATTGATTTCAGCCCTGAGTTTGATGATTTCCTGCCTTCTACTCCTCTTTGGTGTATTTGCTTCTTTTTGTTCCAGGGCTTTCAGGTGTGCCATTAAGCTGTTAGTGTATGCTGTCTCCCATTTCTTTTTGGGAGAAAAAAAACGGATTCAGGGCTATGAATTTTCCTCTTAGCACTGCTTTCATTGTGTCCCATAAATTAGGGTATGTTGTGCCTTCATTTTCATTAACTTTCAAAAAGTCTTTGATTTCTTTCTTTATTTCCACCTTGACCAAGTTATCATTGAGTAGAGCATTGTTCATCCTCCATGTGTACGTGGCTTTTCTTTTGATTTTGTTGCCATTGAAGACCACCCTTATTCCAAAGTGATCTGATAGGAGGCATGGGATTAGTTCTATCTTCTTATATCTGTTGAGGTCTGATTTGTGACCAATTATATGGTCAATTTTGGAGAAGGTACCATGAGGTGCTGAGAAGAAGGTGTATTCTTTAGCTCTAGGATGAAATGTTCTCTATATATATATCTGTAAGTTCCATTTGGTCCAAGGCTTCAATTAGATTCACTGTGTCCCTGTTTAGTTTCTGCTTTCCTGAACGATCCATTTCAGAGAGTGGGGTGTTGAAGTCACCCACTATTATTGTGTGCAGTGCGATGTGTGCTTTGAGCTTTAGTAAAGTTTCTTTTACGAATGAGGGTGCCCTTGCATTTGGAGCATAAATATTCAGAATTGAGAGTTCTTGATGGTGGATTTTTCCCTTGATCAGTATGTAGTATCCTTCTGTGTCTTTTTTGATGACTTTAGGTTGAAAATCAATTTTATCTGATATTAGGATGGCTACTCCACCTCGTTTCTTGGGGCCATTTGCTTGTAAAATTGTTTTCCAGCCTTTTACTCTGAGGTAGTCTTTGTCTTTGACACTGAGGTGCGTTTCCTGCATGCAGCAAAATGCTGGGTCCTGTTTACATATCCAGTCTGCTAGTCTATGTCTTTTAATTGGGGAATTGTGACCTTTGATATTAAGAGAGATTAAGGCATAGTCATTATAGCCATCTACCATTCTTGACACAATCTTTATGTTTGAGTGGTTGTCTACTTTTGGGTTTGATTCAAAAAGGTTATTATCTCATTTTTTCCAGGGTGTTGTTTCTCTCCCTGTATTGGAGGTTTCCACCTATTATCCGTTGCAAGACTGGATTTGTGGAAAGATATTGTGAAAATTTGATTTTATCATGGAATATCTTGGTCTCTCCATCTATGGTGATTGAGAGTTTTGCTGGGTATAGTAGTCTAGGCTGGCATTTGTGCTCTCTTAGTGTCTGCATGAGATCTGCCCAGGATCTTCTGGCTTTCATAGTCTCTGGTGAGAAGTCTGATGTGATTCGGATAGGTCTTCCTTTGTATGTTACTTGGCCCTTTTCTCTTACTGCTTTTAGTATTCTTTCTTTGTTTAGAACATTTGGTGTTTTGATTATTATGTGACGGGAGGTATTTCTGTTCTGGTCCAGTCTATTTGGATTTCTGTAGGCTTCTTGTATGTTCATCGGCATCTCTCTTTTTAGGTTAGGGAAGTTTTCCTCCATAATTTTGTTGAAGATGTTTACTGGCCCTTTAAGTTGCAAATCTTCACTCTCATCTATACCTATAACCCTTAGGTTTGATCTTCTCATTGTGTCCTGGATTTCCTGGATGTTTTGGGTTACACGTTTTTTGCATTTTGCATTTTCTTTGACTATTGAGTCGTTGCTTTCTATGGAATCTTCAGCACCTGAGATTCTTCCATCTCTTGTATTCTATTGTTGATGTTTGCATCTATGACTCCTGATTTCTTCCCAAGGTTTTCTCTCTCCACAGTTGTCTCCCTTTGTGATTTCTTAGTTGTTTCTACTTCCTTTTTTAGTTCCTGGATGGATTTGCTGAGATCCTTCACTTGTTTGTTTGTATTTTCCTGTATTTCTTTAAGGTGTTTTTGCATTACCTCTTTCAGGATTTCTGTCTGTTGACCCATGTTCTCCTGCATTTCTCTGAGCGATTTTTGTGTTTCCTCCTCATGGGAATCCATCTGTTGATCCATTGTCTCCTGCATTTCTTTAAGCAGTTCTCGTGTTTCCTTTGTAAGGGCATCTAACCGTTGATTCATTTCTTTAATCAATTTTTGTGTTGCTTCCTTATGGGCATCCGTCTGTTGACCCATATTCTTCTGCATTTCTTTATACAATTTTTGTGATTCCTTTGTGAGTGCATCTACCCGTTGATTCATCTCGTTAAGCGACTTTTGTGTTGTCTCCTTGTGCGCCTCCATCTTTTGATCAATGTTCTCCTGCATTTCTCTAAGCGATTTTTGTGTTTCCTTTGTTAGTGCTTCTAACCATTGATTCATGGTCTCCTGTAATTCTTTATTAGATTTATTTGTGTCCTTCTTGTGATCCTTTAATAGCATCATGAGAAGTAATTTTAAATCCAGATCTTGTCTTTCGGGTGTGGTGGGGTATCCAGGACTTGCTGCTGTTGGAGTGTTGGGTTTGGATAGTGCCATATTACTTTGATTTCTGTTAGTAACGTTCCTACGTTTGCCTTTTGCCCTCTGGTTACCTCTGATGTTAGTTGGTCCTGCTGTCACTGGCTGTTGCTTGGACCTCCTGTGAGCCTGCAAAGCTATTTCTGCCCCCCCCCCCCCCGGTTTACCAGGTTTCCCCTGGCACAGATTTCTGGGGCCTGCCCTGCTCCTGAGTGACTTCGGAGCTCTGATGTTCCTTGCCCCAAGTGATGTTATATTGGGGAATCCTTGCACATCCAAAGGCTCAGCGTAGTGGATTTCTGGAGCAGAGGTCGCCAAAGGGAGGCTGGTAGGCTCCTGCCCTGTGCAGGGGTGTGTGATCTCTCCTAGAGTGGAGGGGGGAGGAGGGGGCGTCCCTCTGCCAGGCAGAAGTCCCACAGCAGAGCTGGCACGCTGGTTACTGCAGATCTGCCCAGCTCTTGTTAGCCACGTACACACATGCCGTCCGAGACGCAAGCGATATTATGCCTGTCTGTCTCTGAGCCTGGCAGTCCCAACTTCCCGGCCACTGGACAAAGATGGTGGAGTGCACTCTGCACTCTCTCTGTGGCACTGGTCACCCTGCAGAGGCAATGGCCTACAGCAGATCTGGCACCCAGACGACGACAGCACTGTCCCGTTCTAAATTTTAGACTTTCTGTATTTAACTTACATGTTTGAAATATTCTGAGTTTTTGTCATTAGTTATTATTTTCTGTTTATCTTGACTTTATCCAACACAGTCGTGAGATTATTCATTAGCATGAATGGCCTGAAATACTAAAATTAAATCCTGGTACTAACCATTTTGCTAGCTGCTTATATGAACCAAAATTTTTAAGAAACCACATGGATTAAATCTTCTGTTAATTGGTTTTCTGGACTGTGATTATTTTATTTAACAAAGTGATGGGTAAATTTATCCAATTTCTTTAAAATGACAACATCTCTTTATGTCTATGTATGCACTATATGGAAAATAATTTCTACAAATAAAAGAAAGGGATGGGCAATATATATATATATATATATATATATATATATATATATATATATATATATATATCTTAAATATCATAAAGAAATATCTCTTTAAAGTCATATATGATCCTGAGAGTGAAAAGATGTTCTCGAAAGTATAAGAAATGAATGGAAAACTACAATTCTGTTAAGAAGGTAACATATATATGGCATATAACAATATAAAAAACAAAATAGGAAGGAAATTATCCAATGAAATTATCTAAGAAGGCATATTAATAACCAGGTGTTATATAAGATTCATAAATAAAACACAAAAATAGAAAGGTTACAAATAGATATAATTGTATATGCAACATTGCTGATTATCAGAAAAATGCAAAATAAACCTATAAAGTTCCATTAGCATTCCACCGGTAGGCTATTAGGGGAAGATGACATTCCATGCTGAGGATATAGAGAAAAACAACTCTTGCACACAGTTAATGAGAATATAAATTAATAAAGCCACTATGGAAAACAGAATTGAGGTTCATGAAATCATTATATATAGAACCACCAAATAATGCACTGACCTTAGCCCTTGCTTACTCTATTCTGCCTTATTAAATTTGGCCTATTTATGCTAATATGGACAGAAATGGAATAAAGTGAAATGATTGTCAGGACAGTACATATATAAACAGGGAAAGACTTTAGAAATCTATACATTTATAGGAGCTAGTATTTATTCTATGTATTCACAAAATAGAAACTATACAGCTTAGGGGGAATTCAACCAAAGATGTAGAATATTCCCGCATTACACCATGTTTACTTTCAGTACTCCTCTTCAGTTTTTTAAAGGTAATTTATTTGGGTTTTTATTTTTAATTTTATTTTTATGTATATTTGGTGTTTGGCCTACTTTTGTGTGAGTGTGTCAGTTCCTCTCGAGTTGGAATTACAGACAGTTGTGAACTGCCATGAGGGTGCTGTGAATTTAAGGGGGTCGGCTGTAAGAGTAGCCAGTGCTCTTAAATCCTGACCCCTTGCCATATCCCTTACCTTTCTTCATTTGACATGCATAAGATTTCATGGTTTTATTTTCAAATTTTAGAATATTTTGGAGAAACATGAAAATGGCCTACAAATAGCAAATTTTGCCTATATATAAAAAAAATAAAATTTGTAGCACTTACAGTATTAGAAGTGGATAAAATAGAAAATACAATGTTCTAATGATCTGCTATATTATGATAAAAAGAACACACCAAGGGAAAGAAATGAGTAATACCACAATTTAACAACTTCCAGAGAATCTGAAATAAAGTGAGATATTCAATGGATCTCTACTAGTAATGATTTGAGTCTGTATCAACTAAACTTTCAGTTTTAATTACATTTCATGTTAAACATAGGGTCTCTTTACTTACTAAGGGATATAGGCATGTGTGTATATGTCAGGGAGAAAGCTAGGGAAAGTTCTTCTCTTTTTTGATTATCATGAAGGTTTTAAGTGTTTCTCTGACATTAATTCAGAATAAGAAAGATAGTATAAAATATGTCTTTGTTTCAGTGACTGTTAGAACAATGGTTACAGGATCATCTCAGACATTCTTAATTCCTCTAATTTGTGCTAGAATTAAGCATTAATAAATGTCTATTAATAAATAGAGTGATTACTGAATGTTTAGAAATCATAAATATTAAAAGATCATTGGAATTATAGAAATCTGCTTTTTCCATTGACAATAGATAATAATGGTGATGTGTATGTATGCTTGTGTTTATGTATTTTTATGTTTGTATGCAGACACACTGTAAAGAAAGTCACCTATGATACAAAGAATATATTAATAGTTATTTCATTATTTCTTTGAAATTCAAATTTAAGCAACTTTCATTCTATTTGTAAAGTTTAGACCTACAATCAACTTTGGCTTGTTAAAAGGAATCAGACCCTTCGACTCAGATATATTTGATCTTTGTAATCCTGAACGGGAGTTAGAAAGAGATGATTATCCCCTAGGGCAACATATTTTCCTATAGTGGTTGTAAGTCTTTAGGCCTTGAGTTTTCATCCATGTTCTCCTTTGTGATAGTTTGTATAATGACCTTTCCTTCAGAAACATGGTTGCAGAGCAACAGGTAGCTTGGTTGGTAAATGTAGTTGTCTCCAAGTATAATGACCTAAAATAGAATAATATTGAGATCCACATGTTGGAAACAGAAAACATGTGAGTGCATACAAACAGGGATAATGCACATACATACATACATACATAAGTGTAAAATCTCAGAGTGAAAGCTTAAAAATACAGAGTTGAGATATTTATATTTAGAAACATAATAATATACAATAAAACCAGATATATTAAATCTAAAAGAAGAGAAACTGGGAAAGAGCCTTGAATACAATAATAGCACAGGGAAATTTTTCCTAAACAAAAACTGTGGGGAGGTGAGCTGTGCACAGATAGCACAGATAGCTCGACACAGGTCGAGCTCTGGCTTTAAACCCAGGAGACTTGTTGGGTGCTTGTTACCTGCAGGTGTTCAGATATGCCCCTTGGGCCCCTGGCTTCTGTCACAGCTATAGCCCCCCACAAGCCCCTGCCCCCCATAGAGAGAGGGTTGTGGCCATCAGTCCGGTAGGAACAGCACCAAGCCCTGCCACATGCAAATAAGGTTTCCCCAAGCTCTCAGACCAAGCCAATGAGAAGTACCTATTGTCAGACATTAATCCACCCCCAAAACTGTATATAAATCCTACCCAGAATCCTATAGGAAAGATTAAAGGTGTGTGAGAACTACTCAGGTGTCCAAGAACTTCTGTCATAAGAGCTATAACACTTGGGCCTCTCCCGAAACACCACCTGAAGCTCTGCTGTACTCCTCCCTGGCTAGTGGTCTCTTGTCAGCCCAGCCTGACCCAGGGTGATGCAGATTAACCTAGATGGTGGCATGGTGGTGGAGACTGTAGTGAAGCCAGCTGCAGCAGTGGAAGCCACAGAAACGACTTCCCTTCCCTGCTTGTGCCCTCTTCCCTCTGCTGAAACTCTCACACCTGGCTGAGCCAGAGATCTCTATGGAAAGCCCAGAGAACACCAATGGCTCAGGCTCTAAGATCAATAATTAGCAAGTGGGACCCCATGAAACTGAAAACCTTTTGTAAGGCAAAGGACACTGTCAATAGGACAAAATGATAATCAAGAGATTGATTGTTTCCAACCCTACTGTATGTAGGGTTGGAAAAGATTTTTTTTACCAACCCTACATACAGTAGGGGACTAATATTCAAAATATACAAAGAACCCAAGAAGTTAGAATTGAGAAAACCAAATAACCCACTCTCTTCATAACAGCTTTATATATAATAGCCAGAAGCGGGAAACAACCTAGATGTCCTTCAACCAAAGAGTGGACACAGAAAATGTGGTACATTAACACAGTGGAATACTAGTCAGCTACTAAAATTAACAACTTCATGAACTTTGAGGTAGGGAGTAGGACCAGGTATGGGAAGAGACAGGAAGAAGTCCAGAGGGTCAGAGGAATGAATAGAAATAAGTATCAGTGGGGCTGGTGAGGGTGCGACTTGGGGAACCATTAAAATGTCCCAGACTCCAGGGATTTGAGAGGCTACCCCGACCCAATGGTAATGAAAATAACTGAAATACCCAACAACAGGGAGATAGAACCTAAAAAGACTACCCCCAGTAGATAGACATGGCCCCTATGGAGGGATGGGGCCACCTACCCATCTAAAGATTTTTAACCCAGTATTGTTCCTGTCTAAAGGAAATGCAGGGACAAAAATGGTGCAGAGGTTGAGGGAAAGGCCATCTAGTGACTGTTCCACCATGTTATCCATTCCATTCATAGACACCAAATCCTTACCCCATTGCTTATGCCAAGATGTGCTTACAGACAGAAGCCTGGTATGGCTGTCTTCCAATACACTTTGCCAGCAGCTGAGTAAGACACATGCAGATAATCACAGCCAACCACTGAATTGAGGTGGTGGGTTCAAATGGAAGAGTTAGGGGAAGAGCTGAAGGAGCTAAAAGGAATTGCAACTCCATAGAAAGAACAAGAACACTTCAGAGCTCCCAAGGACTAAACCACCAACAAAAGCATATCCATGCATGTGTCCCTGTACATACATAGCAGAGAACTGCTTCATTTGGCATTAGTGGGAAGAGAGGAACTTGTTCCTGTGGAAGCTTGACATCGCAGAGAATGCGGATGCTAGAGGGGTGAGGTGAGAGTGGGTGTGTGGAAGGGGTGGCACTCTCTTAGAGGCTATGGGGGTATCCTGTGGGGGTTTCATGGAGAGGAGACTAGGTAGGGGGATAACATTTGAAATGTAAACAAATAAAATAATGAACAAATGAAAAGAACAAAAATATTGAAATGAGTTAAGGATAGCTAAATATAATAATAAAACAAATACTCAAATCTATCTCTGAATGAATAAGCAAAAAATACTAATAAATTAGCATTAAAGTTTTCTTAGGAAATACTTCCATTTTGAAGTTCCTGTTTATTACTATCTTCCTACTAAAAGCAGAAATACATGCTTAGCTATCACTAAATAATATTCAGTTTACTTCCATTAAGCACTAAGATTATAGATTCTGTTATATTTTAGTATCTTCTAATGTCTCAAAGCTTAATCTTTTAATTCATTCATTTTCACTGAAAATGAGTATATATGGAATAGTTACTTAATCTGTTGTACTTATGAATATTGAAATTTTTCATTTTAATTACTACTATTAGAAATAATTCTGTCCCTGGAATTTCCATTCAATGTTCTTTTCAAATGAACACCTACAAATTTTGTCTTTAAACTAAATATGGCATTAACATGTGGAAAAATGTTTTTTAATATGAGCATGTCATTCATCTTATCAAATAATGCAAAATCCTTTCAAGAAATGGTTGGAGTTGATCAAAATCTTACCATCAATGTCCCCCTTTTTTCAATAATGTAATAATATTTGCAATTTTATCTTTTTTTAGACATGTATATTAATAGTATTTTATTCTGCCATAATTTATTTTTCCATGAAAACTTATGATAAACATAAAAAGTGTTTCAATACTAAATGTACATGTAAAGTTATTTTCCATAAAAATTAATGGATTACTTAAATTAGTTCATCTCCTTTTGTAAATTAAAACAAATAATGCTTTTACATTTATATTTGGAGCTATTATCTTCCAGCTTCATAAATGTTCTAAAATAACAAGAAAGTGTTCTTTCCTTTACTACATGATATGAACCTTTAGCTAACATTTAGAATAAGTTACTTTGTAGTTTTATACATCTCAAGTAGCATATTTACTCCACTCATGTCTTATATTTTTGTACATTTTATAAGGTTGTAATCTCTTGTATTTATATGCTTTAATACTCGTGAATCTGAATCTTTCACTGTCTTTGAAATTTTCTTAGTTTATATAAATATTTCCTTTTCTATTCAATCTAAATTCTAAATGATAATTTGATTACATGCATACTACCTTTTTCTTAATTTATCACACTTGAATGCACAAGTGCTTAAATATTTTATTTTTAAGATTGCTATTCTCTTAAAATAAATTTCAGATAAAATTTTGAATTTCCATGAACAGTTTTCTAATAGTAAAATGATTTTAGCCTTTCATTTTGTCCTAGCATAGATATGTTTAAACTACAGTAACTATAAATTTTAACAATTTTATTAGTATCTGATATCTTCCTGGCTATAGTTTTAGGTATTGGTATAAATATTTCAGTCACAAAAGTAACAGTTTTCTTGTGTCAGTTAAATGAGAATTATTTATGGATATTCACACTTGCATAATTTTATATCTTTTGCATGTTCAAAAGTCAGTAAAATACTTATTTCCATAATATATCAATGATATTTTATTACTGAATAAAATGGATTAATATAGTCATTTTTATCTAGAGTCTATACATTTTATTTCCCATTTCTCTGACTATTTTTCGCTTTTCTCAAAGGTTACCCAATTCTCATGACTCTGATTAGTTCAAGTTACCTTCTGTGGGAGAATCTCATTCAGATGCACTGCATGTGGACTGGCAATAAAATCTTCTAAAGGTAACTGAGACAAGTCTGAGAGCAGGTAGAAGCAAACTCATAGGCATGGAATACCTACAGGTGTTGCACATTAGATACTTAAACTGCTATTTGTAACAGGAACAAAATGACAGGTTTGAAGTAGCAATGGAAAAATTGCATGACTGGAGGTTACCATAACATGAGAAACTCTATCAAAGTGTCCCAGCACTATGAAATTTGGGAGTCACTGTGGTATACAGGCCACACATGGGAGCCCTCTAATGTTTCTTGAGAGTCTGGAAAGATCTTAGAACTCTTGTGTAAAGGATGGCAGGGAAAGCCAAGTCATCATATTGTGATTCCATTATTTCTAGGATTTCATATCCTGGATAAGGAGAAAACAGAGTCATTCAGCTCAAGAGGAACTTTGGTGTTTTCTACTGAACTATAAACCCATTCCCAATTATAGTACTCTCTCACATAAGCTCAGGTCCCACATCAAACAGGATATTCTGGTCATATTGCTACTGTACACATTCACTGTGCTCTCTCTTTTGCTGTCATTTCATAGCACTATTGTAACAGTTTTCTGTTCTAAGTCTGTGATTTATGTCAGCTTGGATGAGATGGCGGAGTAAAAATCAGATAATACAGATTATCTTCTTAAGTGATTGATAGCTAAATGTCCCCTACTTTCTAATTATCAAACATTATTATTATTATCCATTTAGCATACTCATTTTTTTCCAGTCTTTACATTTCCAATTTAATTTCAATTTGAAATCTTTAAGCATCCAGGACAAACGAAAATCATACGGCACTCTCACGTTAAATAGCTAGGTAAGGCTCAAAACTTCAAAATAATTTTCCAGTTTGACATGCACTGAAATTCACGGTTGTTGTTCCCAGTCACCACAGGGTTTCACTACCATGCACATAAGCATATCTTCACATTACTTATATGACATTGACTAAAACAGAACTCATTGATACAAGCTCAAAATTTCCTCTAGCTCATCATTCATCCTCTATCTTACTTCCTCCCTCCCTCTTTGCTCTCTCATCCTCTGTCTCTCTCTCTCTCTCTCTCTCTCCCGTTAGCAACCCCAGTGTATATCTAGATGTTAAATATGATTCATCATTTTAAAAATCATTGTAGCATTCTTGTTAGGGGAATCCATGAAGAATGCTGTTAAGCAACATCAACACATTTCTTTCTACGTACTTGGTTTCCATCAAGATCACTTTCTATTGTGTTACTTTATGTCACCTCTGAACTGAGACTGAAACACACCGAAGTATAATAATGAAGCACTTACTGTCCTATGAAACTCAACACAAAGGCTTTGGGATAATGACTGGTAGGGTTTCCTTTTTAAATATCATAATTTGCACTTCTGTGTTTATTTGAATACCATAGAAATGCTGACATGTAAGAGGAAATATCAGAATGGGCTCTGTCTGTATTTGCAAATGGCAACACTTACAGCACTTATAGTGGGTATAACAGTTATTTACTCCAGTTTTGCTCTTCGTTTTTCTTTGAATCACAGTGTAGTTGTCTTCATTGTTATTTAGAGATGTGTTGTAATATGAGAAAAGCAAATTTTTAATGCATGGAAAACAGTTAAGAAAACTTATATATTCTTAAATCTCTTATTTTCCTTTCTTCTTTGGTATACGGTTTGTAGGACAGGTAGAAATAGGAAGAGGTAAAGTACTTATACAACGTTTAATCTATAAAATTAAAGAAATTGTTGAGAAGCATTAGAAATATCATTACAGTCATAGTTGGAAGCTTTCTTTTTCATGCATGCAAATGTCTAACATTTTGTTCACAATTCAGAACAAAGAAAATATGTTTAAATATTAGAACTCTACAAGTCAAGATTCTATATTTGGCATCTTTTTTTTTTATATATTTTTATTTACATTCAAAATCATTTCCCCTTTCCTGTTTCCTCCCTCCCCGAAAGTCCCATAAGCCCCCTTCCCTCCCTCTTTTCCCCATTCAACCCCCTCTCACTTCTCTGTCTCGGGATTCCCCTACATCCAGTCTTTCCGGGACCAGGGGTCTCTCCTTCCATCTTCTTGGAAATCTATTTATATGCGTATTGTGTCTAGGGTATTCTGAGATTCTGGATTAATATCCCCTTATCAGTGACTGCATACTATGTGTGTTCTTTTGTGATTGGGTTACCTTGAAATCCATCAATGTAATCCACTATATATTTGGCATCTTTAATCACAGGAAGCTCTGGAGATATTCAACCATATTATATAAGACAAGTTTTAATAAACTTTAATAAGTTTAGTAGGACATGGTATTGCTCTTAGACTATCAGCTAATTGTACTTTGATAGGTAAAAGGAGGTTAAGCTTTGAGCCAATAGAAAAACATAATCACAATGCCAAGAGATTATTAGTTGCATGTTGAATAATCATTCTTCTTATTATATTTCAAATATTGTATCTCAACTTCTTCAAATCTATGGAATTTTTCTTAAATATTTAAATGTTAAATATTATTTCTATGAAACATTGAACAGAAGTATATTCACCACTATATTATAGACTTTATTGCTGCTAGAATTCGATATAGTAATGACACAAAGAACCATTGGGAAATGTACTATTCAATGTTATTGTATACTAAACTACCCAAGAACAAAGCAGTCATTTTAAATTGTGTGCAGTTCTGTTTTGTGTGACACATGTAGAATATGTTGTTGAGTCCTTGTCTCTTCTAGTTTGTTGGCAGCCATATATCTAACAATGTCATCATCCATAGTTTCTTCTCCTTTCTATTTGGTTTGTCCATTTTCATAATGATAGGAAATCAATTATGTTAATTATCATACAGTTTGTATGCATACTTGTGCTACCATTCATTTTGATGTCTCACATGCACTTTGGCTATTTCCTAATAGTTTTACTAATTATTGCTAATTGTTCTGTTTCCAAAACAATATATTGATAGATTAGTTATTTCTATGTAGGTGAGTAATTAATATCAATATATTTTAAAAATGAACATAATGTTTATCCTTGATTGATGACTTAAAGATTAGAACTTATTGCCTGAACTATAATAAGTCAATTTGATTAATTTGATATATTCAGTAATATCTATTAAGTTATTTGATTAGGAAATTACTTAAATTTTTCACAAATTTTCTTTCCTTATTCAGATATTTTTCCATTTCATTAAAAAGAAAAATAGTATTGGGTATGGCACACCATTTTTAGGAAGATCGTTAAATTAAAACGAGGGAAGCTTTTATATTTTTTATTTTTTTATCTTTTTCCCCTTCCACACAATTTTGTCTCCATAAATGTCTTTATGAATCGTATTGCCACCTACTGGCAGCCTCCAATATTGCAGCCATGATGCATGACTGCAAACACTGGAAGACTTTGTAAACACTACTTTTGGAAATGTAACCCAGTTCTTTCTCTAACGTGTAGGACATAATGGTACACATTACATATACATGATCTTATTCATCTCCATTGATGATGTATAACCTTTAGACCATTATTTTATTTAATTACATGGAAATAACTTATTTTCGATGTTTCTGCCAGGACCTTTCTTCTCTGACATTTTAGCTTAAAATAATCTTGTTTACTGATAACTTAGAATAGGTTTTTCCTTTTGTATTTAACAAAATGGCGATTATAAGAAATAATCACTTAAATGTTAATTACCTCTTGCCTTTAGATTTTTTTTATTTTTTACTTTTTATTTATTGTTTTATTTTGAATTATCAGGAACTCATAACATTGAAACATCTCCTTGGGGAAAATTTTTAAATAAAAACAATGTTTTCTCAGACAAAGATAAAACTCTTAACTCCAAAATGATTGATTTTATGTGTATTATTTGAAGCCATAAAATGTGAGTGTGTCTCTGAACATTTTTCTGGCCATAGAAAACCCTATATGCATGTTAGGTAAATGAATAAGTGAATAGTTCCTAAATATAGTATTTTTCAGAAGAAACTTACTAAAGATTGCATTGCTTTTAACACACAAGTGAACAATAAAACATATAAGGGGATTATATTCCCCTGTAGATTTTGCCCTATAAAATCGGCACTATTTAATCAGGTAGTGAAGCTATGCAAAAAAGCAAATGGCCAGTGTGTGTGTGTATGTGTGTGTGTGTGTGTGTGTGTGTGTGTGTGTGTGTGTGTGTGAATTTGTGTGTTTGTGTGTATGTGAGTGTGTGTATGTGTGTGTGTGTGTGTGTGTGTGTGTGTGTGTGTGTATGTCTGTGTGTTTGTATGCTGCCTTCTAATCTATTGCATTATTGTATTCCATAACTCTACCATTATCTTCTTTCCCTTATCCTGATATTAAGAACTTCAAGATCATGGGCATTGTAGGAAGACTCATTCAGGAATATTAATTTCAAGTATGTTTTTGAGTTGATTATTTTTTGGTTTTTGGTTTTGTTTTTTTTTTTTTCAGTAATTCTCAGTTGATCTAACAGTTGGTGTGAGGTGTTCTGTCATCCATTCACTTTGATTTTACATGCCAGCGTTTAGAACTGTAACAGATTGTACATTTTTTTAAAGATTTATTTATTATTATATGTTAAGTACATTGTAACTGTCTTCAGACACTCCAGAAGAGGGTGTCAGATTCTTTACGGATGACTGTGAGCCACCATGTGGTTGCTGAGATTTGAACTCAGGACCTTTGGAAGAGCAGTTGGTGCTCTTAACCCCTGAGCCATCTCTCCAGCCGAGTTGATTATTTTTTAATGTTATTCTGTCTGTGTATAATTTCTTAGGGATCCACTCAGACAGTGGCATAGGCTGAGTGACTTAAATTTCAGAAGTGTGATTCCAACAATTCTAGAAGCTAACAGCCCACGATGAAGATGTTATAATTGTGACGACTTCTGAAGCTGACCTTCATAACTTCTAAATAGCTTCTTGCTGGGTTCTCATCTGGTCTTTCTTCTGTGTGCACGTCCCTCTGATGTCTTTCTTTCTATAGATTGACAATTAGAAAAATATCAGAATACATCAATTTCAACTTTACTAAGATTCTTTTATCTTATCTCCTTATTGTCCCAGTTCACAAAAAAGTCAAATTCTTTGGTACTAGAGAAAATATTATCAATAAATGACTGTGAAAGGATAGAATTCATTCTGCAATAAAACATGACTAAATACTATAAGCACTGTGATTAATTTTGTATTTTATATAATATTTTTCTAGAGTACAAAGATTATTATCAGATAACATGGTATAAACTAATTATAACATGATAAATATTTTCATTGATCACAGAATTGATAATGTCAGACAGCATAAAGCATATGAAATAAGAGTTTATCCTAGTAAATTTAGAAAAGAGGATCTATATGATGGATTTGGAACTCGAAAACCATCTCTTTTAAATTCTTATTTTTACCATGGGTAATTTTTATGAAGTTGAGAAAGTTAGATCTTGAGTGTTAAGAATTATTAGGTTAAGCCTTTTCCAAGTTTGGTATTTCAATCTTTAAAGAAACTAAGTTCTTATCTCAACTATAGTCCTTTAGTCATTTTAGAATTAGCCATAAATTCATGGCCAGTGCATTATAATGATCAAATTGTAATCCAACCCCTTCCTATACTTAAAGACTATATTTATCTAAATTATCTCTTCATTTTTTCAGCTTAAAATTTGACATTGGATAGCATTTAGTAGGCATAATTATATTCTACTGAATGCCCATGGAAGCATACTATATTTCATATTTCTTTGCTAAAGTTTTTTTTTTAGAAAAAAATAATGTTAATAACTCTACCTTAAAATACATAGAGTAGCCTACATCACAAAGTGTGGTGATATGTATTTATTAGTGTCCTTTAAAAAATCTGGGGAAGCTTTGGAAAAATATTTAATTAATTAATTCATTCATTCATTCATTCATTTACATCCCAAGATGTTGCTCACTGTACCCCTCCCATCCCTGTACAAAGTTCTTCCACCTCTCCCCATCGTCCTCTTCACCTATAAGAAGTTGCCCCAAATTTTGGTATGCCCTACCATGGAACAGCAAGTCCATTCATTCCTGGTCCTTTTCCTCTCTCCTGACTCCTGCAAACCTGTTCCTGCCCCACTTCTCCCTTCCTACTCCTCTTTCCAACCTAGATCTCTCCCTCTCTCTGCCTTCCGTAATTCTTTTTTTCTCCCTTCTACATGAGATTTAAGCATCCTCACATGGGCCTTCCTTCTTATTTAACTTTTTAAGGTCTGTGAGATATATCATGGGTATTCTGTACTTTTTGGATAATATCCACTTATCAGTGCCTATATACCAGGCATGTCCTAAAACAAAACATATTTTTTAAGATTTATATATTATTATATCTAAGTACACTGTAGCTGTGTTCAGACACACCAGAAGAGGGTGTCAGATCTCATTACAGATGGTTGTGAGCCACCATGTAGTTGCTGGGATTTGAACTCAGGACCTTTGGAACAACAGTCAGTGCTCTTAACCGCTGAGCCATCTCTCCAGCCCCAAAACAAAACATTTTTTCTTTGGTGAGACTAGAATAGGAAATCAAAGAATCCTGCTAAAGACTATAAGGCATTGGTCATTGCTTTCCTGTGGACCTGTTACATCAATGATGAAAACTGATAACCTAAATTCTATCCCCAGTTTAACTACTCAATAACACTTAAATAAAACTATGTATAATGTGGTTTTATGGATTCTTGCTTTCTTGTATTCTGGATAAAACATCTTAAAATGTAAGACTTGATAAATTTTGTTATGTTAATCTGTTTTAACAACACAAGGATAAAAAGTATAAAGGAAATGAAACAGTGATTATCTATTTATTCAAAAAATATTTATTGATATCATGAACATTTTCAAACCTTAAATGCTAATAGAGTGTATATGTCATGTTCTTGGGAGTCCACATCCTGTTTGGTTGAAATGTCCAAATTTAATGATAGATTTTGCTTTAGCTTATTATTTTGTCACATTAATGTAAGCTTAGAAGTAGCTTTTTTCCCACCAAGAGACAGAAATAGAGTGAATACTAGGCAGAAGGTAGAGAGGGAAGTATTGGGGAGCGTCAAGGGAGGAGAAACTAGTTAAACGATATATTGTATGAGAAAGGAATCTATTTTCAATTAAAGGTGAAAATAAGACAAGAAATGATTATTAGGCTGGAGAGATGGAAAAAAAGCTCAGTTAACTGCCTGCTTTTTCAGAGGATCTGCATTCAGTTCCAAGAAACATCATGGTGGCATATACCCATCTACATGTTTGTTCCCAGGAAAAACACTATCTTCTGCCTTACATGAGCATGGAGCATACATGCGATGCACATACTTACACACAGAGAAGCACTCATACATGTAAAATAAAATCTTTAACTAAATGATTTTTATTCTTTAAAATGAAAAATGAAGTAGTCCTGTCACTTAACAATTATATTCTAATGACAATTAAATCGCATAATGTAGACATTTTAAAACATCCATAGTGTTTTCATATATCCATGTACCAAGGCAACATAGTTTCCCCTTTCCCTGTAATACAAATCTGTCTTTTTTTAATTAGATATATCCTTTATTTACATTTCAAATATTGTCGCCTTTCCTGGTCGTTGTCCCCCCTCCGCCCCGGGAAAATGCCATAAGCCATCTCCTCTCTCCCTGTTTCCCAATCAACTCTCTCCTGCTTCCCTTTCCAGGTATTCCTCTACACTGTGGCATCAAGCATTTCCAGGACCAAGGGCCTCTCCTCCCTGTGGTGTCTAACAAGGCCATCATCTGCTGTCTATGTGTCTGGAGTCATGGGTAACTCCATGTGTACTCTTTGGTTGATGGTTTTGTCCCTGGGAGCTCTGGGAGTACTGGTGACTCATATTGTTGTTCCTCCTAGGGCACTGCAAACCCCCTCAGCTCCTTGGGTCCTTTCTCTAGCTCCTCCATTGGGGACCCTGTGCTCAGGACCCTGTGTTCAATGGCTGGCTGAGAGTGCCCCCCTCTGTATTTCTCATGCATTAGCAGAGCCTCCCAGGTGACAGCTATATCTGACTTTGGTCAGCAAGCACTTGTGGGCATCAATAATAGTGTCTCGGTTTTGTAGCTGTATATGGGATGGATCCCTGGGTGGGGTAGTCTCTGGATGGTCTTTCCTTCAGACTCTGTTCCACCCTTTGTCTCTGTACCTCCTTCAGTGTGTATTTTGTTCCCCCAACTATGAAGGACCAGAGTATCCATACTTTGTTCTTCCTCATTCTTGGGCATCATTTGATACTAACAGAGGGCTAATATCCATTATATACAAAGAATTCAAGAAGATAGACTCCAGAGAATCAAATAACCCTATTAAAAATGTGGTAAACCCAGATGTCCCTCAACGGAGGAATGGATTCAGAAGATGTGGTATATTTACACAATGGAATACTACTCTGCAATTAAAAACAATGAACTCACAGAATTCCTAGGCAAATGGTCAGAACTTGAAAATATCATCCTTAGTGAGGTAACCCAATCACAAAAGAACACACATGGTATGCAGTCACTTATAAGGGGATATTAACCCAGAATCTCGGAATATCCTAGACACAATTCGCATATCAATAGATTTCCAAGAAGATGGAAGGAAAGACCCCTGGTCCTGGAAAGACTGGATGTAGGGGAATGCCAGGACAGAGAAGCGAGAGGGGGTTGAATGGAAAACAGAGGGAGGGAAGGGGGCTTATGGGACTTTCGGGGAGGGAGGAAACGGGAAAGGGGAAATCATTTGGAATGTAAATAAAAAAACTTAGAAAATAAAAAAAAAATCGGGTAAAAAGCTAAACAAAGAATTTTCACCTGAGGAATAACAAATGGCTGAGAAGCACCTAAAGAAATGTTCAGCATCCTTAGTCATCAGGGAAATGCAAATCAATATAACCCTGAGATTTCACCTTACACCAGTCAGAATGGCAAAGATCAAATTCTCAGGAGACAGCAGGTGTTGGCAAGGATGTGGAGAAAGAGCAACTCTCCTCCAATGCTTGTGGGATTGCAAGCTGTACAACCACTCTGGATATCAGTTTGGCAGTTCCTCAGAAAACTAGGCATATTACTACAGGAAGAACCTGCTATACCACTCCTGGGCATATACTCAGAGGATTCTCCAGCATGTAAGAAGGACACAAGCTCCACTATGTTCATAGTAGCCCTATTTATAATAGCCAGAAGCTGGAAAGTACCCAGATGTTCCTCAATGGAGGAATGAATACAGAAAATGTGGTATATTTACACTATGGAATACTACTCAGCTCTTAAAAACAATGAATTCTACTAGTACATAGAGGAGAGGCTAGTGGGCCCAATGGAAGGAAAGAGTCATCCAGAATCATAGAGCAGATGTCCTAGAGGAACAGGCAAGGGGGAAATATGGAGAAGACAGTATTCTTTTGTCCTGATCTAATGTCATGATGCTTACCCCAATAAAGAGACCACATTTAAAAAAAAACAAAAACAAAAACAAAAACAATGAATTCATGAAATTCTTAGGCAAATGGATGGAATTGGAAAATATCATCCTGAGTGAGGTAACCCAATCACAATAGAAGACACATGGTATGCACTCAGTGATAAAAGGGTATTAGCCCAGAAGTTTGGAATACCCAAGACACATTTCACAAAGTCTGCCTCAATCATTTAACTCTCAGATTACCTTATAAACTGTTTTGACCTATATAAGATATTCTGACATTTAGCAGACTGTGGTTCAGAAGAAAACTTCATATTATTAGAAGTATGATAAGGGGAAAGGGGACATCCTCACCTACTGGAATATGGCATGTGAGGGCACCATTACATTTATGTTAGTTTTCTTTGGGGTTTATTCTCAACTATGTAGTAGTGTGAGGTGCTGAGGCAACTTTATATTCAGAAAAGTAAGTGTGTGTGTGTGTGTGTGTGTGTGTGTGTGTGTGTGTGTGTGTGAATGTGTGTTTGTGTGTAGGGGTGGTGTTATAGCCAAGAGAGGCTAGCTGATGAATTATCTGACCAATCCAGAGAATAAGAGCCATGCTACATTGTTCATTGCTTCTTTGTTTCCTTGAACTGAATCAGAGATGGGTTAATACACTGCCATGGATAATAGCATGATGTTAGAAAATTTAAATTAGGGTTATTTATTAAAAAGTCTTGTTCGTGATGACCTAAGAAGTCATGAGACTCAGCAGTGAAGAGTAATGTTTTTAAATATGAAGAATGCATATGTACGTAGGGTCTATCTTACAGTATGTATTCACAGTAGAAGAAATGGTTAGATCTGAAGGTGAGATGAAACAAGATGAGAAAGTGAAATCAAAAACATTTCTACATCTGCGAATAATGACATAGAATAAGATCATTGAATATTTATTTCAAAATCATTGAATAATTATAATGAGAGTGCAATGAGAGTGTCTTTTTTTATTTGTTTAATCTCAATGGCTTGGTGATTTCCCCTCCAGAAAAGTGTTATTACTTCACACTATAGGAGAGAGATAACTTTTGACATAATTTAATAACTTACCTCGGTGAAGTAAGTTCTTTACCATAATTTTAAGGATTTTAAATGTAAAAAAAAAAAAGACAAGAGTAAGTTCTCAAACTGTAAGCAGTTAACTTTTGCACTCAAGAGTCAGCTAACGGGCTGATAGGATAATACAGTAGATGTAGTCTAAAGTTCTCAAAAATGATGAAAATGTTTCACAGATCATACATTCTGATTTGTTTTGTTTTGTATTGACTAAGAATGCTGTTATCTAGATAGAAACTCAGATTTTAAAGTTCGTATATTTTAGTCCCATATTTCTTGATATCTGAGTGATAACAATTGAAAACTTTCTATTTGTGAATGAGGATGACACATTTTCAGAAGGGTTTCCATAGTAGACACAGATGCCATTCAGGATAGAATCTAGGACACTTGAAGTCTAGTACTGTGCATTAGCAGGAGTTTCTTTGATGAGTAGCATGTGATCCAAAACTTGAGGACACATCATCTGGGGCCTCTTAGCAGTCCCTGGAGCTGTGTTCCCTCATTAAGCTTGCATCTGAAGCTGTCCTTAAGACTAAAGTCACCCTGATACCCAACTCTGGTCCTGCTGCTAAAGGGTAAAACGATAGCTAACAATGGACTTTATTTTGAGAGTGCTTGCCTTCTTTTCTCTAAGTCTCATTGCCATAATTTAAAAAGTGTAAATGCAGAGATCTTACAAATTTCAGGTTATAATATCAGCTATTTATTCCTGCTTTGCCACAGGTCATCATAACAAAACATTTCACAAAAATCCTTTAAGCCTGACAGAGAAAATTATAATTCACAGAAAGAAAGAGGAACATACATATTTTCAATATTGATTTTTGTACAGCATTCTAGGAAATATTTTCTATTTAACACCTGCTAAATGAGAAGCTTAGAAAGTAGCTGAAAAAAGAATCCTGGACATTCACTGGATATTTTGACATTTTACTAGGCTCTGTTTTACTGACCATCCTGGTTACATGTAGTATTTAAAAGAAAGATAGAAAGAAAGAAAGAAAGAAAAAGAAAGAAAGAAAGAAAGAAAGAAAGAAAGAGAGAGAGAAAGAAAGAGAGAAAGAAAGAGAGAGAAAGAAAGAGAGAGAAAGAGAGAAAGTATCCTAGCATAATATTCACAAATTCATTTTTAATTTAAAATGGGTATTTATTGTACTTTTTTAATTTTGGAATTTTGGAATTTTTCTTCATAGAAGGAATCATTTGAAGGAGAATTTTTTTTATCTCTCTCTATACTACACACAAGCCTGTTAATTCTTTTTTGAGATGCTGTTCATGCAAAACCTAGTGTGTGAAAGGATAAGGGAATCATGATAAGAGAAAATGTCAGCAGAAAATGATCTCTTTCTACACTTACTGACTGCCAATATGGATCTGCATTATACCTTTCTATTGTCTGAGTTGTTATACCTAACATTCCAATGCAACAGAAATGGGATAAAGGATGGCCTACCCTGAGGCCATTTACAATTGCAAAGTCCTGAGACTCATTCCTTTCAAAGAGCTATACCTAGACAATACCCAGCTTTCAGTGAAATTGATGCATACAGCCCTGCATGCATAGCTGTACACAGAACTACAAAAGAACTTTGGTATTTCACATTTGAAATGTTCATGTAGCTTCATGCTTTGTGTAAGTTCTGAATTCATTACCAAATATAGCCTTTCAAAATCAACTCAAAGAGTTGCCAAGGGATAATTTAGGGAGGGGAGAAAAAGAAAACACAGTTGTTTAGAGTTAAAACAATACTTCATTTTCAAATAAAATGCCAGTTGAAAATTACAGATGGAAGAGGAAAATGATTATATTTTGTGACTGGGTGTCTTCAGACACAGTGCTTTTGTGATGAGATGGGACTTCTACAGGAAACGTGCATGAAGACAAGCATGAGAGGTGTGTGTGATTTTCTACTTAGGGATATTTTGTGCATGACTGAAGGAATGTGTGTAGATACTTCTGTATGTCCATTTCATAGACATCACTCTAATTGCTTTTACAGCTTTTCTTATTGGCTTGTCTGGACCCAATTTTACTAAATGTTTGCTCACCTTTCAACTTCTTTAATGTTTCTTCCTGCTTTGAAACAACATAAATTTGGCTTCCTCATCAAGAAGATCATTTAGCTGCAGCTTGATTGCAAGTAATTTGTCCTAAGTAGCTCCATCTTTTAATTGTTTCTGCCTTCTTCCAATCTATAAACTGTGACTTCAGGCAGGCCATTTTCCCTTACTATTTCCCACTAGAAAAACATATTTAATAATCCTCAACTCCCGTAGCTTCTGGCATTTTTCATCACATGGATAGAAGAAATAGACTTGCATGTATCTTTAATTGATTTAAAAAATAAATCCATAAAATTTTGTGTCTGGAAAGAAGAAAATTAATACAATAAAAAGTTTACTGATGTGACTTGTTATTTTAAGAGAAAGTGATATCAGAAAAAAGACATTAATACTTGTTAGTATACTGTTGCTTATAGCAAGCCATCATCAATAAAAAAGGTTTTAAAGGAATTATCTATCTGTCTGTCTGTCTGTCTGTCTGTCTATTCTTTTGTTGTAATATGAGGTTAGACATTCCCAGCTTTGTTACTTTGTTCTTGGGCTAATAATTGTTACCCAGACCTCCTTTCTGCATTGAAATTTTATTCTCTACAGAAGATAAAACTGATTATATCATACAGACAATACATTTTTAGAAGTGAATTTGTTGATAACTTTTCAAATTTATTTATTTTTGAATATAATCTCTTCTACTATATTGTGATTTTATGTTCATAACCATGTCAGCTAGATTAGCATTGGATTCATTAATGCATTCCACATGGATAAACTATTTTGTTTTTGTGTTAGTTTTAAATTATTCAAAAGCTATCTGATAAAATATGCAATACCACCCTGCTCACATTATGAAGAAGAATGAACACATTTCTTTCCTTATTAGCTTTTGGTAAGTAACATGCAATTTTGTTATCTATTTTGTTTCTTGAAATGGGCATTTTTCTTCAATCTTGCTTTAGAGGGTATAGATAGGAATATTAATTGTTTCCTGTCAGGACTTTGAAAACAAAATAATAAAAAAATCAGTGTGCACAAGATATTGTAGTGTAAAATTGATTCTGGAGTACTAAATGTCTGATGACTAATATTTTTACATGATAATATACATCTAAATAAATTTAATGAATAATGACTCTGCTACATTCTGTATAGAAACAAAAGTATAAATAGTGAAAAACATCCCTGTCAGGAAGAATAATATTATTTGCATATTTAGACAGTTCAGTTTACCAAATCAGACAAAATTTTTAAAAAGGAGTATTTTTTTATACAGTATTTTGGCCATACCCACACCCTACTTCCTCATTATAGCTACTGGGCCTAACATATTTCTAATCTCCTGTGTTCCTCCAACTTCATGACAGTTTCTTTTGTAACTGCCCTCTTAGTCCAATTGGTACCACCCTTATGTATGTATGTGTAGACCCATGCACTGGGACATAGGCAATCAAGCAATGTGTCCCTTCCCCAAATTTCAAAGAAGAATAACTGTATCTTCTTCAGTAGCCATTAACTGGCATTAGCTTCTTGTTTTTGCTTACTCTTGTGAATAGAGTAAGCGAATTTATGTGTAACACAGTCATGTCAATGTTCAGAGGACAGCATTTTCCAGCACTACTCCTGACTTCAGGCTCTTTAATTCTTTCTGCTCTGCCTTCCATGATGCTTTCTGTGTGTTGGGTGTGGGAGAAGATTAATGAAGATATTTTATTTATAGTGGAACACTGACATGTTCTTAGCACTTTAAACAACTATGAATCTCTATATTAACCATTATTCTCTGCAATAAGGATTTTCTCTGACCAAGGTTGTGGACACCACTGATTTATAGATATAAACATAAATATTTAGAAGAGATTTTAAATACATGGTCTGTAAAAGTAAAATTAGTTGGGATCCATAATAGGACAACATTAAATTATAAAAGGAAGTGGAAAGAAGGTGCATAGAATTACTTTAGACCTTGTTAGATGGTTCATACACCATCGTTTAATTTTGCATTGATAGTTTTAGATTTCAAGATGCCAATGTCCAGTCCCATCATAGTTACAGCTTAAACTTTCCCATTCTTGTTTTTTCACATTATTTACCCCCTTATTTATTTATTTATTTATTTATTTATTTATTTATTTATTCATTTATTTATTCACTTATACCACATTCCCTTCTCTCCTCCCAGTACCACATTTAAAAAGCCATAATACACCCATTATGCTGCTCCTTCTCCCCAGAAAAGGGGAAGGCTCCCTTGGAACCCAACCTGGGACAAACAGTTCCCCTCATTGGCCTAAGCACATACTCTCCCACTCATACCCTACTTATTAGTCCAGTTAGGAGAAGGGGATCCAATGGTAGTCAACTGAATCAGAGACAGTTCCTGCTCTCATTTTTAGGAAACTCACATGAAGACTGAGCTGCACATCTGTTACATATGTGACCTAGAGCCAGACCCTCCATTCTCTTTGGTAAGTGGTTCAGTCTCTGAGTCCCCTTGGGTCCAGGTTATTTGACTCTGTTGGTCTTCTTATGGTGTCCTTTACATTTCCAGCTTACTCAATTCTATCCCCCTACTCTTTGACAAGACACCCAGAGCACCACCTGATGTTTGCCCATGGGTCTCTGCATCTATTTCCATATGCTGTTGGATGAAGCCTCCTAGAAGATGGTTATGCTAGATTCTTGTCTACAAGCATAGAAGAGTATTATTAATAGTGTCAGGGGTGTGCTCTCTCACATGGAGGTGTTTTTAGTTGAGTTAGTCTCTACTTTCCCGCATAAAATAAAATGATAGTGGATATTGAATATGATTGCATTTGCTGCTTCATGTGTATAATTTACTATACAATTAGAACTATTTGATCTTTGAAGCCCATTGCTCTCAGATAGCAAATATCAGCTTGATGAGAGTAGAGACAAAATCTATGTTTTTCCTTTTGTTATCATACTATCTGAAAGAACTCATATTTTTAGTTTTAAACCACAAAACACTTATCTTCAGTGAACAAATGTGTAAATCAACAGCTCAAAACATTTAATAGACTCTTTAGTCCAGAAAACATGCATCTAAGTAACTCATTACAAGCAATTTTGCATATAGAAAAACTGTTACTAAAAAATACAAACTGACAGGGCATCAAATGAGGGAGGGGGTACCATCCTGCAGTCATCCATAATTCTGCATCCTGCAGTCTGATCCATAATTGTTCCTGTCTGAAAGATTTATAGAGATGGAAATGGAGAGGAGCCTGAGGAAAAGAAGGTCCAACGACAGGCCCAAAGTGGGATTCAGCTCAAGGGGAGGTTCCAAGGCCTGATACTGTTATTGAGGCAATGGAGCACTCACAAAAAGGGACCCAGCATGACCGTACTTCAGAAGACCCAACCAGAAGCTGAAAGAGTAAGATGCAGATATTTTCACCCAATCAATGGACAAAAGCACCTGGCCCCTGCTGTTGAATTAGGGAAGACTGAAAGAAGCTGAAGGCCACCTTGTGGGAGGACCAGCAGTCTCAATTAATATGGACCTAAGAGGTCCCTCAAACACTGGCCCACCAATCAGGCAGCATACACAAGCAGACATGAGGCCCCTAACACATACAGCAGAGGACTGCCAGGTCTGTGTTCATTCAGAGATGATGCACCTACCCCTCAAGGTGCTGGAGGCCCCAGGGAGTTTAGAGGTCAGGTTGGGTGGTGGGTGGGGATATCCATGTGGAGACAGGGTGGGTGGGGAGGAGATATGGGATGTAGAACAGTCAGAGGATGAACAGGGTAGGGGGATAAATATGGAGTATAAAAAATAAATTAATTAAAAAATACAAACTTCTAAATGGAAAAATGTTATATTTAGAATATAAATCAGCCTGGGAGCTCACATTTTCTCTTTTACCCATATAGATGCTCTTTTAAATCCACAGGGCAGCTTAAAATGCTTTTGAAATCAGTCCTAGGGAGAGCTGAAGCATTTTCCCATTTGGCATCACCCAAACAATTATCTTTGGACAGATGTCAAATGTTTGAAGATATTGTCTGTCTGTTCAAACAACCTAGACGACAGGTGGTGGGCATGGCAGATCTTGTTTCTTATCAATTCTGACCCAAATCATAATATCAGGAATGCAATAATATTTTCCTCTAAGTCATACATTTTCCTAACAGTGTCCTGTTCATATTATTATTATTACTACTACTACTACTACTACTACTACTACTACTACTACTACTACTTTAGCTCAAGGTATGCAATAACAAAAAAAAAAATCTGTACTCTATTTTTAGTCTCATTCTGCACAACAACAAGGATTCTGTTTTCTTGGAAATATTTGATCTGGTCTCATGGTGAGATATAAAGTTATTAATGTTGCTTGATATTTGCTTTGACAGCTGCTCTGAACCCTCTTCAATCATCTCTACCACCATCTCAGCTTCCTTATTCCTACATTTCACTTTTGCCTCTTCAGTTTAGATGGAGCAGTGTCTGAGGAATTTCTGTTCCTTGACATTTCTCTGCTTTTTTGTTTTACAAGTTTAACTTCATTTAGACATTTATTCAGTTTCAGTCAAAACCTTTTATGTTCAAGCCCTTGATTCAAAGAATCAAGTATTAGATATCAGTATACATATATATATATATATATATATATATATATATATATATATATATATGTAGATAAGTTACAACAAATTCACTAAGAGATGCACAGTACAATATAGACCTGTGGTAATATCTTAACACAAAGGAGAATCTAATCATATAGATTTTAGAGTCAAGGGAATGAATTTGGCAACTGCAGTGATACTATACCCACTACTAAGTATTTTGATACCTATTCTAACTGTCCTGAAATGTCTATTTTTCATTCATAAAATAAGAATAGAAATATAACATATCTTTCAAGATTAACTGTAAAGACTAGATCATAATGAAAATTTCATAAATGATAGAGGTTGAGTATAGCAAACAAATTATAAGTAATAATTGCTATAATAAAAATATTAATAAAAAGGTGAAGTGTGTACTTGATATTTAGAATTTGGAAACAACTTAGTGTATTCATAGAAACTGATCATGAGAAATTTGGCTATCGTGTTCAGGGACAGATAATTTGCATAGAGATATACCAACAGAGTTATTTAAGTATCTACAGAGGTGTAGCAAGATATTTCCTATCCATTCACATTGAAAAAGTGAGTCCAGTGATTGGAGGGGACAGAGAAGGAGGAGGAACTAAAAGAAGTGAGGGGAGGAGAGAGAGGGAGGCTTGGAGGACCAGATGAGAGGTGCAGGGAGGAAGGTGCGGATATTCAGATGGCTTCAGACATATTTCTGGTGTTTGGAGAGGTTAGATATATTGGGATAAGACTTTATCATTGTAAATTGGCATTATGTAATTGGGAGTTTTATATCCATAAGTATATCTGTTTAACTCTTTAAGTTTAAGAGTCATGCTTTATCGAATACTTGGAAGGAGTGGTGCTGAACCCACTGGGACTTGGTGCAGAGGCTTGGTGGTGCGGTACTCTTTATTAACTAATTATTACCCACTACACAGAGGGAGTTCTAGTTTTGCCCAAAGAAATGTGTATGACTGTTCTGAGAGAATCATGAAGTAGAAAAATCATACAAAAGTTTCTGGTATGTAGCCAATTAGACAAACCAGGGAAGAAATTGAATGGCTTTCAGTAATCTCATATAAATGCTCAAGACAAACACTATAATGCATATTTGTTGTGTTCCATACATGTGTTGTGTATATACATAATGCCTCACTTTATTCTCACATTCAACCTATAAGAAAAGTAACCCCCACAACTTCATCATTATTCTATTGATAAGACAATTGAGACAGAAAGACTGGGTCCCTTGTTCATTTACTGAAGTGGAGGTGAGAGGAACTGGAAGACAGAGAGTTTCCATTTGTCTGAGCTTTAGAGCAAGTTATCCTTCCACCTGCTTACACTCTACCATGTGTTGTTGTCTCTCACATGTCCTAGGTCATGGAAAACATCTCTCCATGCTCAAACTTGTCCTACAATCTGTGCTGATTTCATGCTTCATTTCAAGAGTTTAAACTGGATGCCAGGTTAAAGACAGTACTTATTTTTAAGTAGTAAAAAATTAGTGCATAGAGCTAGGAACTTAATTGTTGTTCAGAACATACTTGTGATGAGAGAAAGTGATTGAGAAAATCAATATTGAAATTTTCTTCATGCACGTTAAAATATCCAACAAATTAAAGCTTTAGATAGGAGAGAGATACTAAGGGAGATAGCCAGATTTGACTAGGTGGAAGTTAGTGATGCTAATATTTTTCTTCATAGAGAGAAGTTGTATGGTTAAAATAATTCTCACTCTTTCAGAACTGAAATAGCTGGGTCTTTGTTCCGTGATTAACATCATGCTTACTGTTAATGATGACCTGTATTCAAGTCATTAAACTGTAGAAGAATACTAATAACTATCATCAAAAGAACATGAACACAATATAGGTGTGAGAGAAGAAAGTGTTATTGTGGGGGGAAAGAACTGGTAATTTGAACCACCTGACTTTTGAAAAGCCAGAAAATACCCAAATATTCAGGATGTATTTTATTTACTTTTAATTGCATATTTTATTCATTTACATTTCAAATGTTATTCCAATTCCTGGTTTCCCCTCTGCAAACCCTGTATCCCATGCCCCCTACTCTGATTCTATGAGGGTGTCCCCCACCCACCTACTCACTTCTGACTGCCTCACCCCTCGGGGTAGCCACCAGGATGTGTTTTATAAACATCCATTGAAGCTCAGAAAGAGGTTAAGTTGAAAACAGGAATTTGAGTACTTATAGTACAGCAGTGATATCTGTCTCAGACACAATAGTTGGCATTTCTAGAGGAGCTTTATGATTGTTATTTTTCTGTAAAATTGATTATTACTTTTTTAGAATATACCACGTCTCCAAAGAGGTAGAATGCCTTGCCAGCACTTGATTGTTTTTGTGAAAAACAAAATGTAATCTACAAATATCCACACAAATTTCAAAACCATTTTATTTACTCAGAAGTACCTAAATTGAAGTCTTATTCCTTTGTTTAAGCAAATAATGAACCCTGGAAGCAATGCAAAAAAAATGAATCCTGGAAGCAATGCATTAATTAAGCTCACCAATGAAACTTAGTTACCCTTCCCATTTGGTAGCTTTGGTATTTCTTTAGTTTCCGAGTTGATACATAAGCAAGGATAGGACAATGGAATGCACTCTTAAATTTGTGGTTATGTAAAAAAAAGGAACAAGCCCTGATGCATCATAATCCACAGTACAAGGGTTCACACATTTACCTCTTGCTGATAATTTTCACCTTTCCATAAGAGATACACAGCTTTAAAGGAACATGATTCTTAGTCACCTCTAGACTGTGTTGTTGCACAATGTTGCTGCTACAAGAAATAAATATCTCAGCTGAGAACAGCATTTGCCTCTTAGGGAACAGATGTGTTGCTTTCTGCATAGCTTCCAGGGGTTCTGCAGGCTAGTGGGGCTTATTATGTAGAATAACGCTAGAATCTCTTTAAAACTTTGCTTCCTGGGGTCAGGCTTAGAGTCAGAACACCACTTGTAACAGGATTTTACTGCGTGGAGTTATATTTTCGGAACAATAATTATCTCCAGAAACTTAATAGAATCTGTTAAAGTGAGCTGTGTTCAAACAGAATTAAGGGAGAGCTTTAGATCTAATTGAGATTTTGAGAGATAATTTTCAGGTATTGAAATGAATAATTACAAGCCAAATATATCACTACACTCTTCATTATCATGATGGCAGATGCATAAAGAAAAAATTATGATATTATGTGCTTCAGAAATAGTTATGGAAAAATAATATTATTGCTTCATAAAAAACTAACATGCAAGGAGAACATGTTGAGTAACTTAAACTCTCATTCCCATGTTTTCATTGTTACTAGATACTTGTTTTGGTTAAAATTATGGGATTTTAGTATTTTTCTTGTTTTTACTAAGTTTACTAAAGTTATACATACTCAGGGATGCTTGTGCATGTACACACACATGGGAGACAGAGAAAGAGAGAGAGAGAGAGAGAGAGAGAGAGAGAGAGAGAGAGAGAGAGAGAGAGAGAGAGAGAGAGAGAGACAGAGAGACAGAGAGAGAGAGAGAGAGAGAGAGAGAGAGAGAGAGAGAGAGAGAGACAGAGAGACAGAGAGACAGAGAGAGAAGAGACAGAGAGACAGAGAGACAGAGAGACAGAGACAAGCTGAGCAAGAGAAATTCCTGTGGACTGCTTGCAAGGGATAACTAGTATTTACAGGAAGTAAATATCAGGGGTAGAATCTTCAGATCATTGGTTCTAAACATCCCCAATGCTGTGATACTTTAAAAGAGTTCCTCATATTGTGGTGACACCCAACATAAAATTATTTTTGATGTTACTTCATAACTGGAATTTTGCTACTGTTATGAATCTTTGTGCAAATATCTGTGCTTTTCAATGGTCTTGAGTGAGCCATGTGAAAGGGTCACTTGACCCCAAGTGTCACAACCCAGAGATTAAGAGCCATTGCTCTAGCATAATGGTTTAAGCAAAGAGCTCCACACACAGACACAGGTGTAACCTGCAATGGTTCTGCATTCCTCTTCCAACACATATGAGATGCTGCAGGTCTTTTTGGTATCATGCTTTATCTTACCTTCTACTTTTCCTAACTAATGCTCATTACTCAGCTCAGTACATAAGGAGATGATTAATCTGAAGAGAAGCTGAGTGGCCCAGCCTTTGTTTAACTTTGAAAATCTGATAGAACTGGGCCCACTACTTGGCTGTTTCATTTTGTTGAGGAGCTAAAATAGCCCTGTGCTCTCTGTACATTGTTCATCCCCCATCATTCTCTTTCAGAAATTTCTCATCCTATATGGCAAATTATATAATGTATGACCCCAATGGCTCATTTGTTTTTCAGCTTCTTGGAAACTGATGTTCTTCCTCTCCATTAGGGATGCACATCTAAGAGCTGTTCAGTGATTAATAGCAGTGTGGCTCTGGAGAGTACACAAGAATATAGACACACATTTTCTCACTGTTTTCTGTTTTCAATACATTCACCAAATTAACTAAGTTTTATGCTCTGGATTTATTTCCTGATAAAAATGCATGGGAAGCACTTTACACATTCCTAATCAATATACAATTTGTTAGCACTATTAGAAAAAAACACCTTCAGTGTAGACCAAGAATATAAAGCTTGCTTTTATACTCTCCCTGGTAGTCACTTGGGGCAAGACAGTACATTTCGACAGAATTAGAGCCCCGTTCTTCTTGTCAGTGTTGTTTCCCCCACTATTGTCCCACAAATGACTGAACTGGAGACTGAGCTTTTTTTTTTTTTTTTTTTTTCTGGTTCAGTCACTTTTTTCCTACCACCATGACATTGAACACTAACAAAAACGTGTCCCTCAAATCCTCAATAAAGATGCACAGAACAAATTCTGGTCATAATTAAGACTGCTGGGCACCATTGGGGTAAGGTAAGACTAGAAGTGACAAGGACATAAAATCCTTTTAAAATGACTGAAAGTATTTTCTAAAGAAGAAAGAAGGAAAGGAATGATTCTCCCTTTTTTGTATTAATATTGTGCTTAATTATTAGAGGAGAAAAACTTTTGTTTTGTCCCACAGTTCAGAGGTTTAAGTCTCTCATCCCAGGGAAGGTATAGAATTTAAGCAGGAAATCTAACATAAAGCAAATGGGAAAAAGGAAGAGATTGTGTTGCTATATTAGTCTTTAATTTGCTCTAAATAAATGTTGATTTCTATCATTTTATTTTGAGATCTCTAGGATTCATAGTTAACATGAGACATTACACCAAAAGAAGTAAATGAGTAATGCCTTTGTATGACATAAACTTTTCATATAACTTCATGTGGGACCAGAAACAACGTCCAAATTACATAGTTGGTATTAAACACAGTGTTAAAGATGGATTAGTATGTACATTCTCACTATTAGAAACTAAGAAATATGATATATTATGCAAATGCATTTCTCAAGATTATTGCTTTTGAACCAATATTTTCATTATGTTATAAATATATATAAATTTTTCCAGCAAAGGGCAGATTACAAACTGTTCATGTTACAAATATTTATTAAAAATACTCATTATAAAATCTCACGAATTGGCGTACTTATCAGCAGTCACATCCAAAATGGAATTTGTATAAAATGTCTTAGTGGGTTCAAGTTACTACTCCCATTCATGTAATTATATCTCCTTACTTCACTCAAAAACCTAAATTAATAGCAGGTCAAAAACCATGGTAATGTACCTGCCTATTTCTAAAACCTGCAAAATTATTAATAAATACAAATGTATATTCTTAGTCCTCTCAAGAAACAATTAGTAACCTGACACAAAAGCATCAGTGATCTTTGTTGTCTTATTATGTACAATTTTTAAAAAGATATTATAATTTCTATCCTGCTCACAAACATTGATATTTGATAAAATTTAAGATGTCTAGTTTTGTTGAGTATAGACTTTTGTAATAGGATTGGATGATTTTTTTGAATTTCCTAAGTTTCTGTTGTTATGTCTCCCTTTTCACTTCCGATTTTGTTGTTTGGATACTGTCTCTGGGACATTTACTTAGTTTGGCTAAGGGGTTATTTATCTTGTTGTTTTTCTCCAAAAAAAATAAATAAATAAATAAAATAAATGCCTGCTTTTGGTATTGTTGATTCTTTGTATAGTTCTTTTTGTTCTATTCAGTTGATTTCAGCTCTGAGTTTGACTATTTCCTACATTTACTGTTTTGTGTGTGTTTGCTTCTTTTTGTTCTAGAGCTCTCAGGTATGCTGTTAAGTTGCTAGTGTGGGATCTCTCCAATTTCTTTAGCAAGGCACTTAGTGCTATGAATTTTCCTCTTAGTATTGCTTTCATTGTGTCCTGTAAGTTGACTTTGCTGTGTCCGTACTTTCATTGAATTACAGTAAGTTTTTAATTTCTTCCTTTATTTCTTCATTGACCAAGTTATCCTTGAGTAGAGAGTTGTTCAGTTTGCATGGGTATGTCGGCTTCCTGTTGTTTTTGTTGTTACTGAAGACCTGCCTTAGGCCATGGCTATCTGATAGGATGTACAAAATAATTTTAATATTCTTATATCAGTTGAGGGTTGATTTTTGATCAATTACATGGTTGATTTTGGAGAAGGTACCATGAGGTGCTAAGAAAAAGATGCATTTTTTTGTTTTGTGAAATGTTCTGTAGTTGTCTGTTAAATCCATTTGGTTCATAACCTCTATTAGTTTCACTGTGTCTCTATCTAGTTTTTGTTTCAATGACCTGTCCAATAGTGAGAGTGAGGTGTTGAAATCTCCCAATATTATTGTGTATAGTTCAATGTGTGCTTTGAGCTTTAATAAAGTTTCTTTTATGAATGTGGATTTCTGCATTTGGAACATAGATGTTCAGAACTGAGACTTTCTCCCTGACACAAATACAGCAGAGGAGTGCCTGGTCTGGCCTCCATGAGAAAAGATACACCAAACTCTTGAGAGATTTGAGACCCTAGGGAGTGGTGAGACCTGGTGGGGTGGAGTATGGGGACAGTGAAGACATCTTCTTGGAGATAGAATGGACATCCTCTTGGGAGGTATAGTATGGGGAGTGGTTGGTGGGCAGACCAGGAGTGGATGAAGTCTGGACTGTAAAAAGGAAATAAAGAATAAAAATAATTTTTTTAAAAAAATCAAACAAATATACAAATACTGGTACCAAAAAGATGTCAAAAGTCTAAAAATTACAGCTATTATTTTTAATTAATATTTTAACCAAAGTGTGGATACTTCGGTCCTTCTTAGGGAACCAAAGGGGGATCAAAATACCCATGGGAGGAGATTCAGAGACAAAGTGTGGAACAGAGATTGAAGGAAAGGCCATTTAGAGATTGTCTCATATACAGTTACCAAACTCAGTTACCAACAAATGCTAGCTGACAGGAGCCTGGTATAGCTGTCCCCTGAGCAGATTTACCAGTGACAAATATAGATGTGGATGCTCACAGCGAATCAATAGACTGAGCATAGGGTCCCCAATGGAGGAGCTAGAGAAAGGACCCAAGGAGCAGAAGGGGTTTGCAGCCCCATAAAAGGAACAACAATGTTAACCAACTAGTACCCCTAGAATTCCCAGGGACTAAACCACAAACCAAAGAATACACATGGAGGGACCCATGTCTCCAGCTGCATATGTAGCAGAGAATTGCCTTGTTGGACACCAATGAGAGGAGAGGCCCTTGGTCCTGTAAAGGCTCAATGCCCCAGTGTAGGGGAATGCCAGATCAGGAAAGTGGGAGAGTGGGCAGGTAGTGAGCAGGAGGAGGGGGATGGGATAGGGAGATTTCAGAGGGGAAATGAAGAAAGGGGATAATATTTGAAATGTAAATAAGCAAATATTTAATAAAAATTAAAAAAAATCAAACAAATAAACAAATACTAGTACCAAAATAGGTGCCCAACTGTCTAAACATTACAGCTATTATTTTTAACAAAAATTCTTAAACATCAGATCAAGTCTGTTCGAATTAAACAAACATATAATAGATATTTGCTCTGTGTATGTAAGACAGAACATTTGTAAATAATGAACACATTCAATCTTACTTTTATTTGAATTAAAAGAACAAATCCAAGTCTTTCAGATGAAGAACATATTAATGTAAAAATTAAAAACACAAAATTTGATCTCTATTTATATACACTTACAAAATTAGAAAAACTCATATAGGCATAGTTGATTATTTTCAAAACCATTTTAATGATATTGGAAAATTCTCTTTCTTTTTAAAATAGCTTAGAAAACAAAAAGGCCAGTTAACACAGGTTGTATACAGGCATTCTTCAAATTTTGCTTGATTTTCACAAATGAATAATTTTTATTTCTAAAATGAATCCTTAACTTATGAAGCAATAACACTGTCCCATTGAAAAGCTAAAAAAAGAAAATCTCAATACTATTTATTTTCCGGATACTACTAGTGAGTGTACATGTCAGGTTGCCTAATCAAATATCTTCACCCAAAAATTGATTCTGAAGCCCATGAAGACCCTTTTAAGCTGTGGGAAAAGCAACACTAATCCTCACAGCAACTTCACAAAGACAGTGACATTGTCAGGTTTCTGTGCCAATGGAAATGATTTTTGCAAGAGTGTTTCCCAAGTGTACTGACCCTAACATAACGCTAACCCTAACCCTAACCCTAACCCTAACCCTAACACTAACCCGAACCAAACCCTAACCAAAACCTAACGTAACCTAACTTAAACGTAACCCTAACCTTTTTTTTTACAGATAACATTTTATTTATTCTTTATTCTTCTTCCCTTACACTTAAGTTTCTTTTTTTTTATTTTCTTAGTTTTTTTATTTACATTCAAAATCATTTCCCCTTTGCCATTGCCTCCCTCCCTGAAACTCCCATAAGCCCCCACCCTCCCTCTTTTCCCCATTCAACCTCCTCGTTTCTCTCAACCCTAACCCTAACCTAATCCTAACCCTAACCCTAACCCTAACCCTAACCCTAACCCTAACACTAACCCTAACCCTAATGAAGTTTCCCGGGAGTTGCACACGAACGGATTTTCTGTGAACGAAGAAGAGCTGGGAAGTGAAATGATGACAGGGGTGGAGAGAAAGAAAACACACAGAGACATTAGTGCGTGGCTGTACAAAATCTCTCTTTACTTGGGGAATAAAAGCGGCAATATATGCTCTGTGAGTGTGACCCTCCCTCCCAGGGTTGAGAAGTCTTCTCAGAGCTTCTCAGCAGGGCCTCAGCTCCACTGTTCCTCAAGGATGTTGACCCCATAGGGTCTGTTGCTCTGCAGGAGGCTGAGGTGTGACAAAAGGCTTGCTCCCGGAGCTCTGTCAGCTCTGCCAGGTCGCGGGGAGTGTAGCTCACTGGGGTCTGGAGCTGAATGATAGCTGCCTTGTGATAAAGCGCTTCAATATGACTCTCTACACCCTAACCCTAACCCTAACCCTAACCCTAACTCAGAAAGGTGTTCAAAGAACAAATCTGCATGGATAACTCCTGGATAAGGGCCTCTAAGAGGAGTTTTCTAGTCTTGAGATAGTAAGTGGTTTCCTTACTACATTTTTAGTAAAGACAAAAAAAAGTGATTGGTTTGTTTGCAACATGAAGCCTAAAAAGTGAAATATAAATGGTTAATACATTAATATGCCAGGTAACTTTGGGACAAAGAATGGGTAAATAACAAAAGCAAAAACATTTGGTGGGGCATAAAGGCTCACACCTGTGATACCATCGCCAGCAAGCAGACAGATAGTTGTGAGTTTAAGTCACTCTCCCTGTTCTACAGAGGTGTTCAGGCCTGGCCAGGCCACATGGTAAGACTGACTCAAATCAAAATAAGCAGTATACTACAACATATACAATCTTGTTAGAGTTCAGAGGCATAAGGAAAACAATATTTCCTCTGGAGTACTCTAAAGCACACAAGAAAAAAAAAAGCAAAAAACAAACAAACAAATAAAAAAAATCATTTTTCCATACTTACAGCTCAAAATTCAACAATGCTATAGTTTTTAGAAGTATGACCAAATTCTCCCCAATACAATAATAAACTAAAGTTAGAAAGGAAGTAGGTAGGGACCACACTGAAAAAGGTCAAAATATTTAACAGTGAATAGATTCAGATTTTAAATACGGTAACTATAGGAGATACTTCTAGGTCTTTGATTCTATTTCATTGATTAATCTCTTTGTTTTTCTACCATTATGATGTGGATTTTAAGATTATCACTTCGTCACTTCATAAAAGAAATTAGATAGTGTTTCTTCTGTTTTTATTTTGTGGAATAGTTTGAAGAGTATTGGTATTATGACATCTTTAAAGGTCACTGGATCCATCTGGTCCTGGGCTTCCTTTTTTTAATTTTTTTGTTGTTGTTGTTTTGGTGTGGTTTCCTCAATAAAAGGGTTATGGGACTGTTTATATGGTTTATCTGATCCTGATTTAACTTTGGTACCTGGTATCTGTCTAGAAAATTGTCCATTTCGTCCAGATTTTCCAATTTTGTTGAATATATGCTCACTCCAGTTTCTTTTTGGAGGCAGAGCTATGAGTTTTCTTCTTAGCACTGCTTTCATTGTATACCATAAGTTTGGGTATGTTGTGTCTTCATTTTCATTAAATTCTAAAAAGTTTTTAATTTCTTTCTTTATTTCTTCCTTGACCAAGTTATCACTGAATAGAGCATTGTTCAGCTTCCATGTGTATTTGGGCTTTCTGTTGTTTTTGTTGTTACTGAAGACCAGCCTAAGTCTGTGGTGATCTAACAGGCTGTATAGGATTATTTCAATCTTCATGAAGAATGTGAGGACTGTTTTGTGACCTATTATATGTTCAATTTTGGAGAAGGTACCATGATCTGCTGAGAAGAAGGTATATTCTTTTATTTTTGATAAAATGTTCTATAGATATGTTAAATCCATGTGGTCCATAACTTCTGTTAGTTTCACTGTGTCTCTGTTTAGTTTCTGTTTCCCTGATCTGTGAATTGGTAAGAGTGGAGTGTTGAAATCTCCCACTATTAATATGTGAGGTACAATGTGCATTTTGAGCTTTAGTAAAATTTCTTTTATGAATGTGGGTGCCATTGTATTTGGAGCATAGATGTTCAGAATTGAGAATTCAATTTTTCCTTTGATGAGTATGAAGTGTCCTTCGGTAGCTTTTTTTCTTTTTTTTGATAACTTTTGGTTGAAGGTAGATTTTATTCCATATTACAATAGCTACTCTAGCTTGTTTCTTAGGACCATTTGCATGGATTTTTTTTCCAGCCTTTTACTCTGAGGTAGCATCTCTCTTTGTCACTGTTTTGTGTTTCCTGTATGCTGCAATATGTTGAGTCCTGTTTACATATTCAGTCTGTTAGTATATGTCTTTTTCTTGGAATTGAGTCCATTGATGTTAAGAGATATTAAGAAAAGTGATTGTTGCTTCCTGTCATTTTTGTTGTTAGAGGTGATATTATGTTTTTGGGTGTATCTTCTTTTGTTTTTGCTGAAAGAAGATTATTTTCCTCCTTGTGTTGAAGTTTTAAAGTAGTTTTCCTCCTTGTGTTGAAGTTTTCCATCTATTAACCTTTGTAGGGCTGAATTTCTGTTAAGATATTGTGTAAATTTGATTTTGTCATGGAATATCTTGGTTTCTCCATCTATGTTAATTAGAATTTTGATTCGTATAGTAGAATGGGCTGGCATATGTGTTCTCTTAGGGTTTAAATAGCATCTGCCCACAATCTTCTGACTTTTAGATTCTCTGGTGAGTAGTCTGGTGTAATTCTGATAGGTTTGCCTTTGTATCTTACTTGACCTTTTTCTCTTACTGCTTTTAGTATTCTTTGTTTAGCTCTGCAGTTCATTTTTAATAGGGTTATTTGGCTCTCTGGAGTCTACCTTCTTGACTTCTTTGTATATCTCGGATATTAGCCCTCTGTTGGATATAGGGTTGGTAAAGATCTTTTCACAGTTTGTTGGCTGCCTCTTTGTCCTTTTGACAGTGTCCTTTGCCTTACAGAAACTTCGTAATTTTATGAGGTCCCGTTTGTCAATTCTCGATATTAGAGCATAAGCTATCAGTGTTCTGTTCAGGAAATTTTCCTCTGTGCCCATGTACTCAAAGTTGTCCCCCAGTTCCTTTTCTATTAGTTTCAGTATGTCTGGTTTTATGTGGAGGTCCTTGATCCACTTGGACTTGGGCATTACAAGGAGATAAGAATAGATCAGTTTGCATTCTTCTACATGCTAGAAGCCAGTTGAACCAGGACTATTTGTTGAAAAAGCTATCTTTTTTAACTGGATGGTTTTAGCTCTTTTGTCAAAGATCAAGTGAACATAGGTGTGTGGATTCATTTCTGGGTGTTCAATTCTATTCCACTGATTTACCTACTTGTCACTGTACCAATACCATGCAATTTTTAACACTATTGCTCTGTAGTATTACTTGAGGTTCAGGATACTGAATTCCACAGAAGTTCTATTAATATTTAATTGGTTTTTGTTTGTTTGTTTGTTTTTTTGGTTTTTCGAGACAGGGTTTCTCTGTGTAGCCCTGGCTGTCCTGGAACTCACTTTGTAGACCAAGCTGGCCTCGAACTCAGAAATCCTCCTGCCTCTGCCTCCCAAGTCCAGGGATTAAAGGTGTGCGCCACAACCTCCCTCTATTAATGTTGAGAATAGTTTTAGCTATCCTGTTTTTGTTGTTGCTGTTGTTGTTGGTGTTGGTGGTGGTGGTGGTGGTGTTATTCCAGGTGAATTTGAGAACTGCTCTTTCTAACTCTATGAAGAATTGAGTTGGGATTTTGATGGGGATTGCATTGAATCTGTATATTGCTCTGGGCAAGATGTCCATTTTTACTATATTAATCCTGTCAATCCACAAGCATGGAAGAATTTACCATTATGAGGTCTTAGATTTCTTTCTTCAGAGACTTGAAGTTGTTGTCTTACAGAACTTTTACTTGTTTGGTTAGAGTCATACCAAGATACTTTATATTGTTTGTGGCTATTGTGAAGGGTGTCATTTCCCTAATTTCTATTTGAGCCTATTTATCCTTTGAGTATAGAAAGGCTATTGATTTGAGTTAATTTTATATCTGGCCACTTTGCTAATGTTGTGGGTCACTTAAGTATACTATCATATTTTCTGCAGACAGTGATAATTTGATTTTTTCTTTCCAATTTATATACCTTTGACTTCATTTTGTTGTCTAATTGCTCTAGCTAGAACTTCAAGTATTATACTGAATAAATATGGAGAGAGAGGGCAGCCTTGTCTAGTCCCTGATTTTAGTGGATTGCTTCAAGTTTCTCTCCATTTAGTTTGAGGTTGGCTACTGGTTTGCTGTATATTGCTTTTACTGTCTTTAGGTATTGTTTTTGAATTCCAGTTCTTAACAAGACTTTTAACATGAAAGGACTCTGAATTTTGTCAAATGCTATTTCAGCATCTAATGAAATGACCATGTGTTTTTTTTTTCCTTTGAGTTTGTTTATGTAGTGGATTACATTGATGGATTTACATATATTGTACCATCCCTGCATCCCTGCGATGAAGTCTACTTGATCATGATGAATCCTAGTTTTGATGTGTTATTTGATTTGGTAGGCAAGAATTTTATTGAGTATTTTTACATCGATATTCATAAGGGAATTTGGTCTGAAATTCTCTTTCTTTGTTGGATCTTGTGTGGTTTTCATATCAGCGAAATTGTGGCTTCATCGAATGAGTTGGGTAGTGTTCCTTTTGTTTCTATTTTGTGGAATAGTTTGAAGAGTACTGGTGTTAGGTCTTCTTTGAAGATCTGATAGAATTCTTCACTAAAACAATCTGGTCCTGTACTTTTTATGGTTGGGAGACTGTCAATGACCACTTCTATTTCTTTAGGGGTTATGGGTCTGTTTAAATGGTCTATATGATCCTGATTTAACTTTGGTATTTGATTCTGTCTAGGAAATTGTCCATTTCATCCAGATTTTTCCAGTTGTGTTAAATAAAGGCTTTTGTAGTAAGATCTGATGATATTTTTGAATTTCCTCAGTTTCTGTTGTTGTATCTCCCTTTTCATTTCTGATTTTGTTAATTTGAATGCTGTCTCTGTGGCCTGTGGTTAGTCTGGCTAAAGGTTTATCTGTCTTGCCAATTTTCTCAAAGAACCAGCTCCTGGTTTTGTTGATTCTTTGTATAGTTCTTTTTGTTTCTACTTGGTTGATTTCAGCCCTGAGTTTGATGATTTCCTGACTTCTATTCCTCCTGGGTGTACTAGCTTCTTTTTGTTCTAAAGCTTTCAGGTGTGCTGTTAAGCTGCTAGTGTATGCTCTCTCTAGCTTCTTTTTGGAGGCACTCAGAGCTATGAGTTTTGCTCTTAGCACTGCTTTCATTGGGTCCCTTAAGTGTGGGTGTGTTGTATCTTCATTTTCATTAAACTCTAAAATGTTTTTAATTTCTTTCCTTATTTCTTTCTTGACCAAGGTATTGTTCAGTAGAACATTGTTCATCTTCCATGTGTATGTGGGTTGTCTGTTGCTTTTGTTGCTATTGACGACCACCCTTACTCCATAGCGATCTAATAGGAGGCATGCGATAAGTTCAATCTTCTTATATCTGTTGAGATCAATTTTGTGACCAAATATATGTTCAATTTTGGAGAAGGTACCTGGAGGTGCTGAGAAGAAGGCATATTCTTTTGATTTAGGATGAAATATTTTATAGATAGCTACTAAATCCATTTGGTCCAAAACTTCAATTAGTTGCAATGTGTCTCTGTTTAGTTTGTGTTTCCCTGATCTATCCACTGAGGAGAGTGGGCTATTGAAGTCACCCACAATTATTGTGTTAGGTGCAATGTGTGCTTTAAGCTTTAGTAAATTTTCTTTTATATATGAGGGTGCCCTTGTATTTGGAGCCTAGATGTTCAGAATTGAGAGTTTTTCATGGTAGAAATTTTCTTTGATTAGTATAAAGTGTCCTTCTGTGTCTTTTTTTGATGCCTTTGGTTGAAAGTCTATTTTATTGGATATTAGAATGTCTACTCCAGCTTGTTTTCTGGTACCATTTGTTTGGAAACTGTTTTCCAGCCTTTTACTCTGAGGTAGTGTTTGTCTTTGACAATGAGATGCTTTTCCTGTATGCAGTAAAATGTTGAGTGCTGTTTATGTATCCAGTCTGTTAGTCTATGTCTTTTGATTAGGGAATTGAGTCCATTGATGTTAAGTGATATTAAAGAATAGTGATTATTGCTTCCTGTTATTTTTAATACAATTTTTATGTTTGTTTGATTATCTTCTTTTGTGTTTTTGAAAGAAGATTAATTTCTTGCTTTTTCTAGTGTGTAGTTTCTCTCCTTTTGTTGGTGTTTTCCATTCATTATCCTTTGAGGGGCTGGATTTGTGGAAAGATACTGTATAAATTTATTTTTGTCATAGAATACCTTGGTTCCTCCATCTATGATAATTGAGAGATTTGCTGGATATAGCAGTCTGGGTTGGCATTTGTGTTCCCTTAAGGTCTGTACGACATCTGCTCAGACTCTTCTCACTTTCATATGCTCTGGTAAGAAGTCTGGTGTGAGGAGGGTGGTGGTGGCACACGCCTTTAATCCCAGCACTTGGGAGGCAGAGGCAGGTGGATTTCTGAGTTCCAGGACAGCCAGGGCTACGCAGAGAAACCCTGTCTTGAAAAACCAAAAAAAAAAAAAAAAAAAAAAAAAAGTCTGGTGTGATTCTGATAGGTCTGCCTTTATATGTTATTTGACCTTTTTCCCTTACTGCTTTTAATATTCTTTCTTTGTTTAGTACATTTGGTGTTTTAATTATTATGTGATGGGAGGAATTTCTGGTCCAATCTATTTGGAGTTCTGTAGGCTTCTTGTATGTCCATGGGCATCTCTTTTTCTAGGTTAGGGAAGTTTTCTTCTATAATTTTGTTGAAGATATTTACTGACCCTTTAAGTTGGAAATCTTCACTCTTTTCTATACCTATAATCCTTAGGTTTGGTCATCTCGTTGTGTCCTGAATTTCCTGGATGTTTTGGGTCAGGAATTTTTGCATTTTGCATTTTCTTCAACGGTTGTGTCAATGCTTTCTATGGTATCTTCTGCATCTGTGATTCTCTCTTCTATCTCTTGTATTCTGTTGTTGATGCTTGGATCCATTACTCCTGATCTCTTTCCTAGGTTTTCTATGTCTAGAGTTGTTTCCCTTTGTGATTTCTTTATTGTTTCTTGCTCCATTTTTATATCCTGGATGGTTTTGTTCAATTCCTTCACCTGTTTTGTTGTGTTTTCCTGTAGCTCTTTGAGGGCTTCTACTGTTTACTTGTGTTCTGTGTTTCTTTAAGGGAGTTATTTATGTCTTTCTTGAAGCCTTCTATCAGCCTCATGAGCTATGATTTTAAATCCAAATCTTGCTTTTCTGATGTGTTGGAGTATCCAGGACTTGCTATTGTAGGAGAATTGGATTCGGATGGTACCATATTGCCTTGATTTCTGTTAATAATGTTCCTATGTTTGCCTTTTGCAACATGATAACATCTGGTTATCTCTGGTGTTAGTAGGTCCTGCTGTCACTTGCTGGTGCTTGTCCCTCCTGTGTGCCTGCAAACCTATCTCAGCACCCCTGGGTAACCGGCTTTCCCCTGGCACACAGTTCAGTTCTGTGGAACTGCCCAGCCCCTGGGTACAGGTGGGGCCCTGGTGGGCCATGTCCAATGTGATCTTACATTAGGGTGTTTCCTGAGTACTTGGCTGCACCAGTCTGCTCAGTCACAGGAGCAAAGATCGGGTATAAATTTCTTTAGTTTAGGGAAGTTTTCTTCTATAATTTTGTTGAAGATATTCACTTTCAAATTGGGAATCTTCACTCTCTTCTATACCTATTATCCTTTGGTTTGGTCTTCTCATTAAGTCTTGGATTTCCTGGATGTCTTGTGTTAGGAGATTTTAACAATTTAACATTTTGCATTTTATTTGATTGTTGTGTCAATGTTTTCTATGGTATCTTCTGTGTCTGAACTTTTTTTTTTATCTCTTGTATTATGTTGGTGATGCTTGCATCTGTGACTCATGATATCTTTTTTCAGTTTTCTATATCCAGGGTTGTCTCCCTTTGTGGTTTCTTTATTGTTTTTATTTCTGGTTTTATATCCTGGATGGTTTTGTTTAATTTCTTCACCTGTTCGTGATTTTCTATATTTCTTTAAGGGATTTTTGTGTTTCCTTTTTAAGGGTTTCTACCTGTTTACCTATGTTCTCCTGTCTTTCTTTAAGGGAGCTATGCATGTCCTTCTTAAAGTCCTCTATCATCATCATGAGATGTGTTTTTAAACCAGAATATTGTTTGTCTGGTACATTGGGAGTATCAGTACTTGATTTAGTAGGAGAACTGGGTTCTGATGTTGTCAAGTAGCCTTGGTTTCTGTTGCTTTAGGTGCTTGTGCTTGCCTTTCACTATCTGATTACCTCTGGTATTAGTAGGTCTTACTGTCTCTGATTGGTGCATGTCTCTTCTGTGAGTCTATGAACTTGTGATCTTAGGTCTGTCAGCATTCCTGGGAGACCAGCTCTCTCTGGACAGGATTTGGTTAAAGAGAGCTGTGCCACAGGGTTAACTCCAGGGTGCAGATTAAGACCAGAAGAATCCTGTCCCCAGTTGCTATGTGATTCCAGTCACCTGTGGTCTCCTATCGGGTTCCTCTTTGGCCAGTTATTGAAGCAAAAATGTTGGTCTCACCTGTGAACTTAAGAGTGACAGCATTCCTTGGAGACCAGCTCTCTCAGGGGATGGGAGGATTTGGGTCCAGAGAGCTGTGCCACAGGGTTAACTCTGGGGCACAGATGAAGACTGGAAGTTTCCTGTCCGCAGTTGATCTGCAGTTCCTGAGTTCTTTGGTCTCCTGGCAGGTCCCTATCTGGTCAGTTATTGGAACAAAAGTGTTCATCTCACATGCAAAATTAGGAGTATAGCACTCTCGGACATCAATGGGAAAAGATACACTTGGTCTTGGGTAGGCTTGATGTGTAGCTGAATGCGAGGGCAGGGAGGCTGGATTGGGGATGTTTGGGCTGGGAAACATCCTCATAGTATCAGGGAGAGGGACGATGTGATAGGGGTTTTCTAGAGTGGAAACCGGGAAAGGGGATAACATTTGAAATGTAAATAAATAAAATATCCAATAAAAAAAAAAGATTATTGCTTTGTAGTACTGCTCAAGGTCAGGAATAGTGATTCCCTGGAAGTTCTTTTATTGTTAATAACTGTTTTAGATAGCCCCTTTTTTTCTCCTCTTTTTTTTTTCTTAATTTCATATGAAATTGAGTATTGTTCTTTCTATGTTTGTAAAGAATTATGTTGGGATTTTTATGGGGATTTGTAGAATGAATTAGGCCCTGTTACTTATGTTTTTATTTCATGGAATAGTTTGAGTATTGTTATTAGCTCTTCTTTGAAGGTCTGGTAGAATTCTTCAGTAAAATCATCTGGACAAAAAAGCCAAAAACATACACTTGAACAAAGAAAAGGTCTTCAATAAATGATGGTGGTATAACTGGTGGCCTGTATGCACAAGAATGAAAATCAATCAATATTTATCATGCTGCACAAAGCTCAAGTACAAGTGGATCAGGGACCTCAACTTAATACCAGGCACACTGAGTCTAATAGAAGAGAAAGTGGGAAAGAGCTTCGAGCTCATTGGCAGAGAGGGAAATTTCCTGAACAGAACACCAATGGCTCAGGCTCTAAGATCAACAAACAATTTAATGGGACCTCATGAAGCTGAAAAGCTTCTGTAAGGCCAATGAAATAATCAATAGGGCAAATCAGTTAGCTAAAAATTGGGGAAAAAAATCTTAACTAAACCTACATTTAACAGAGAGCTAATTTACAAAATATATAAGGAATGTAAGAAGCTAACCTCCAAAAATACCAAATAACCCAATTAAAAATGGGGTACAGAGATAAACAGAGAATCTAGAATGGCCAAGAAGCTCCTAAAAATGTTCAACATCCTTAGTCATCGGTGAAATGCAAATGAAAATGACCCTGAGATTCCACCTTACACCAATCAGTGATAGCACGTGTTGGCAAGGATTTGGAGAAAGAGGAACACTTCTCCATTGCTGGTAGGATGGCAAACAGGTACAATCACTCTGGAAATCAATCTGGTGGTTCCTAAGAAAATTAGAAATAACTGAAGACCCAGCTATACCACTCTTGGGCATATACCCAAAAGATGCCCCACCATGCCAGAAAGGCACATGCTCCACTGTGTTCATGGCCTTATTTGTAATAATTAGAAGCTAGAAACAACCCAGATGTCCCTCAACTGAAGAATGGATACAGAAAATGTTGTTCATTTACCCAGTGGAATACTATTCCACTATTAAAAACAAGCACATCAAGAATTTTGCAGGCAAATGGATGGAACTAGAAAATATCATCCTGAGTGAGGTAACTCAAACCCAGAAGACATAGGTGGTTTGTAGTCATTGATAAGTGGATGTCAATAAAAAAAATTACAGAATACTCAAGATACACTTTAGAGACCTTAAGAAGTCTAACAAGTATAAAGGTCCAAGTGAGGATGTTTCAATTCCACTTAGAAGGGGGAGGAAATAATTATGGGAGGCAGAGGTAGGGAAGGACCTGGCTGAGAGAGGATAAGGACAGGGTAATAGGGGAACAGGATCAAGGATTTTGGGGGGAAGATGAGAGAAGCCCAGAGAGCCAAGAGAATAAATTAGCAGCATCGGTGGATGAGTGTAGGGGAACTCTCTAGAAAGAACCAGAGACCCAAGAAATGAGAGACTCCAATGACTCAATGGGGATAACCTTAGCCAAAATGACCAACATAGGGGAGAAGGAACTCTAAAGAGCCTAACTCCATTAGCTAGTCAGGACCTCAAGTATAAGGACAGGATTACTAACTCACAATCAAAATTTCTGACTCAGAATTGTTCCTATCTAAAAGAACTGTAGTGACAAAAATGGAGAAAAAGAAAAGGTAGTTCAATGACTGGCCCAACTTGGGATTTATCTCATGGGAAGTCACCAAGGTCTGACACTATTACTGATGTGCTTTCAGATGTGACCCTGGCATGGCTGTCTCCTGTGAGTCCCCATCAGCAGCTTACTGAGACAGATGCAGATATTTATACCCAACCATTGAACTGAAGTCTGGGACCTCTGCGGTTGAATTAGGTTAAGGAACTGAAGAAGCTGAAGGGCAGAGTGACCTCATAGGAAGACCAGCAATCCCAACTTACCCAGACCCCAGGGAGCTCCCAAAGACTGAGCCACCAACCATGAGCATATACAAGCCAGTGAGAAGCTCCTGACAGAGGTCTGCCTGGTCAAGCACTAGTGTGAAAAGATGTGCTTAAGGGAGATTTGATGGGGTAGTTGAGCATCCTCTGGGAGGCAATAGGGAGGATGAATGGGATGAGGTACTGTGGGAGGGGGTGACTGAGAGAGAGACTATGGTGGCAATATAAATATACAAAACAAACAACCAAAAAACAGCAACAAAACACTCTTAAACTCTTTTCATAAACCAAAACAAACAAATATCAAACAAAAAACAAAAACAAACAAAAACCATGGGAACTAAACAGAAAGTCAAGAGACTGCTTAACCAGTCATAAAATAAACATTTCAGATTCAGGTATATACATCTGGAGACAGAGACACTCATTCATGAACCTGACATCTAGCAATGAACTTCTCTTATATATGAACAGAAATAATTATGTAGACTTTTGTAGATATAGTTCTATACTTCTTTAGAACATGAAGAATAATTTTTCACAAGAAGGAGACATGTCTAAGTGTTTAGGGTATATCTCTTGCCACCATGAGAACCTACACATATGTAAACCCTTCTACACAGACACCTATGTTTGCACATAAATAGACATTAAAATTAATTTAAAAAATACTGGAATCTTGGTAGCCAGCAAAGTTCTTAATTTCAGAAAAATATTTTCTCTTTTACAGGGACTCAAAAATTAAGAGAACCCAAATGGTAGCAATTTGTACCTTTTTGTACCCCTAGTTCCAGGAGATCCAATGCCCTCTTCTGGCTTCTATAGGAACCAGATATTAATGCTGTGTACACACACGTGCATCAAACTACTTATACTTATAAAATAAAAATAAAACCATTTAAAGATGAATATTTTTCAATAATCATTAGTATCTTAGTAAGGTTTTTAATGTTTACATAATATAGTCATTTCCTGAGAACAATATTGCAGTCAGAGATAGTATTCTCTTACACAAAATCTTATCACAAATAACAATGTAACCTCCTTGTTTATTGTGTTGTATTATGATGAATCCACAATTATAAATTTTCCTGGTGACACTTTTTCAAAAATTAGGCTAGTCAACAGTTGTAATTACTAAAACAAACAGACAAACAAAAAAACAGGAGATTTCTATTGGCAAAACAAAATTAGAAAGCAAATATAATATTACTTGAAATCAGCCAATAAGAAGATAAAATTAACATGCATAATATCAATAAGTTGTAGGCTTTATGCAGTCATACAAGTATATTATAAGATATCTATAGGACTATATATGTAGTTAAAAAAAGATAAAGTTAAGAATAAGATACTATATACTATATTTTGCATACATTAACATTAATGCACACATGGTATTTTCAAAGAGATAACAGCAGTATGAAGTATTTGAAGATAATGATAGTATACATTAGAAAGGTAAAATACAGAATTGAAAACATAAATATTGTAATTTGCTAGTTTGTTAATGAAAAGTTTAATATCACCAATGTAACAATGGTAAGCTAAGTTAAACATTGTCACATTTATAAATAATTACTGAGAATGCAATAGAGTAGAGAAGTTATAGATGACTACTATAGAATAAGAGTTTGTAAATAAATACTCAAGCTTTTCTTTCTTATTTATTTATTTATTTATTTATTTTAATTTACATTCCAAATCATTTCCCCTTTCCCGTTTCCTCCCTCCCCGAAAGTCCCATAAGCCCCCTTCCCTCCCTCTTTTCTCCATTCAACCCCCTCTCGTTTCTCTGTCCTGACATTCCCCTACATCCAGTCTTTCCAGGACCAGGGGTCTCTCCTTCCATCTTCTTAGAAATCTATTGATATGCGAATTGTGTCTAGGGTATTCCGAGATTCTGGGTTAATATCCCATTATCAGTGACTGCATACCATGTGTGTTCTTTTGTGATTGGGTTACCTCACTAAGGATGATATTTTCAAGATCTGACCATTTGCCTAGGAATTTCGTGAATTCATTGTTTTTAAATGCAGAGTAGTATTCCATTGTGTAGATATACCACATCTTCTGAATCCATTCCTCCGTTGAGGGACATCTGGGTTCTTTCCAGCTTCTGGCTATTATAAATAAGGCTGCTATGAACATAGTGGAGCATGTGTCCTTATTGCATGCAGGTAAAGCCTCTGGGTATATGCCCAGGAGTGGTATAGCCAGATCCTCCGGGAGTGTCATGCCCAGTTTTCTGAGGAACAGCCAGACTGCTTTCCAGAGTGGTTGTACCAGCTTGCAATTCCACCAGCAGTGGAGGAGTGTTCCTCTTTCTCCACAACCTCGCCAACAACTGCTATTTCCTGTGTTTTTGATCTTAGCCATCCTGACTGGTGTGAGATGGAATCTCAGGGTTGTTTTGATTTGCATTTCCCTAATGACTAAGGATGATGAACATCTCTTTAGGTGCTTCTCAGCCATTAGATATTCTTCACGTGAGAACTCTTTGTTTAGCTCTGTACCCCATTTTTTAATAGGGTTACTTGCCTCTCTGGAGTTTAACTTCTTGAGTTCTTTGTATATATTAAATATTAGCCCTCTGTCGGATGTAAGGTTGGTAAAGATCATTTCCCAGTTAGTTGGTTGCCGCTTTGTCTTTTTGACAGTGTCTTTTGCCTTGCAAAAACTTTGTAATTTAATGAGGTCCCATTTGTCTATTCTTGATTGCAGAGCATAAGCTATTGGAGTTCTGTTCAGGAAATTCTCCCCTGTGCCCATATGTTCAAGGTTCTTCCCTAGTTTCCCTTCTATTAGTTTCAGTGTGTCTGGTTTTATGTGGAGGTCCTTGATCCACTTGGAATTGAGCTTAGTGCAAGGAGATAAGAATGGGTCAATTTGCATTCTTCTGCATGTTGACCTCCAGCTGAGCCAGCACCATTTGTTGAAAAGGCTATCTTTATTCCACTGGATGGTTTTAGCTCCTTTATCAAAGATCAAGTGACCATAGGAGTGTGGATTCATTTCTGGGTCTTCAATTCTGTTCCATTGATCTACATGCCTGTCACTGTACCAATACCATGCGGTTTTTAACACTATTGCTCTGTAGTACAACTTGAGGTCCAGGATACTGATTCCCCCAGAGGTTCTTTTACTCTTGAGAATAGTTTTAGCTATTCTGGGTTTTCTGTTATTCCAGATGAATTTTTGGATTGCTCTTTCTAACTCTATGAAGAATTGAGTTGGGATTTTGATGGGGATTGCATTGAATCTGTGTATTACTTTTGGTAAGATGCTCATTTTTACTATATTAATCCTGCCAATCCATGAGCATGGCAGATTTTTCCATCTTCTGAGGTCTTTTTCAATTTCTTTCTTCAGAGGCTTGAAATTCTTGTCATACAGATCTTTCACTTGTTTGGTTAGAGTCACACCAAGATACTTAATATGGTTTGTGGCTATCATGAAGGGTATCATTTCTCTTACTTCTTTTTCAGCCTGCTTATCCTTTGAGTATAGGAAGGCTTATGACTTGCTTGAGTTGATTTTATATCCGGCCACTTTGCTGAAGTCGTTTATCAGCTGTAGGAGTTCTCTGGTGGAGTTCTTTGGGTCGCTTAAATAAACTATCATATCGTCTGCACATAGTGATAGTTTGACTTCTTCCTTTCCAATTTGTATCCCTTTGACCTCTTTTTGTTGTCTAATTGCTCTAGCTAGAACTTCAAGTACTACATTGAAAAGATATGGAGAGAGAGGGCAGCCTTGTCTAGTCCCTGATTTTAGTGGGATTGCTTCAAGTTTCTCTCCATTTAGATTGATGCTGGCTACCGGTTTGCTGTAAATTGCTTTTACTATGTTTAGATATGGGCCTCGAATTCCTGATCTTTCCAAGACCTTTAGCATGAAAGGATGCTGAATTTTGTCAAATGCTTTCTCAGCATCTAATGAGATGACCATGTGGTTTTTTTCTTTGAGATTTTTTTATATAGTGGATTACATTGATGGATTTCCTTATATTGAACAATCCCTGCATCCCTGGGATGAAGCATACTTGATCATGGTGAATGATCGTTTTGATGTGTTCTTGGATTCTGTTGGCAAGAATTTTATTGAGTATTTTTGCATCGATATTCATAAGAGAGATTGGCCTGAGATTCTCTTTCTTTGTCGGATATTTGTGTGCTTTTGGTATTAGTGTAATTGTGGCTTCATAGAACGAGTTGGGTAGTGTTCCTTCTGTTTCTATTTTGTGGAACAGTTTGAAGAGTATTGGTGTTAGTTCTTCTTTGAAGGTCTGATAGAATTCTGCACTAAAACCATTTGGACCCGTGCTTTTTTTGGTTGGAAGACTTCCAATGACGACTTCTATTTATTCAGAGGTTATAGGATGGTTTATATGGTCTATTTGATCCTGATTTAATTTTGGTATTTGGTATCTGTCAAGGAAATTATCCATTTCCTCAAGATTTTCTAGTTGTGTTGAATACAGGTTTTTGTAGTAGGATCTGATTATTTTTTGAAATTCCTCAGTTTCTGTTTTTATCTCTCCCTTTTCGTTTCTGATTTTGTTAATTTGGACACTATCTCTGTGCCCTCTGATTAGTCTGGCTAAGGGCTTATCTATCTTGTTGATTTTCTCAAAGAACCAACTCCTCGTTTTGTTGATTCTTTCCATGGTTTTATTTGCTTCTACTTGATTGATTTCAGCCCTGAGTTTGATGATTTCCTGCCTTCTACTCCTCTTTGGTGTATTTGCTTCTTTTTGTTCCAGGGCTTTCAGGTGTGCCATTAAGCTGTTAGTGTATGCTGTCTCCCGTTTCTTTTTGGCGGCACTCAGGGCTATGCATTTTCCTCTTAGCACTACTTTCATTGTGTCCCATAAATTAGGGTATGTTGTGCCTTCATTTTCATTAACTTTCAAAAAGTCTTTGATTTCTTTCTTCATTTCCACCTTGACCAAGTTATCATTGAGTAGAGCATTGTTCAGCCTCCATGTGTACGTGGGTTTTCTTTTGTTTTTGTTGCCATTGAAGACCACCCTTATTCCATAGTGATCTGATAGGAGGCATGGGATTATTTCTATCTTCTTATAACTGTTGAGGTCTGATTTGTGACCAATTATATGGTCAATTTTGGAGAAGGTGCCATGAGGAACTGAGAAGAAGGTGTATTCTTTAGCTCTAGGATGAAATGTTCTGTATATATCTGTTAGTTCCATTTGGTCCAAGGCTTCAATTAGATTCACTGTGTCCCTGTTTAGTTTCTGCTTTCCTGAACGATCCATTTCAGAGAGCGGGGTGTTGAAGTCACCCACTATTATTGTGTGCGGTGCGATGTGTGCTTTGAGTTTTAGTAAAGTTTCTTTTACGAATGAGGGTGCCCTTGCATTTGGAGCATAGATATTCAGAATTAAGAGTTCTTGATGTTGGATTTTTCCCTTGATCAGTATGTAGTGTCCTTCTGTGTCTTTTTTGATGACTTTAGGTTGAAAATCAATTTTATCCGATATTAGGATGGCTACTCCACCTCGTTTCTTGGGGCCATTTGCTTGTAAAATTGTTTTCCAGCCTTTTACTCTGAGGTAGTGTTTGTCTTTGACACTGAGATGTGTTTCCTGCATGCAGCAAAATGCTGGGTCCTGTTTACGTATCCAGTCTGCTAGTCTATGTCTTTTAATTGGGGAAATGAGACCATTGATATTAAGAGAGGTTAAGGCATAGTGATTATTGCCATCTGCCATTCTTGACGCTATCTTTATGTTTGAGTGGTTATCTACTTTTGGGTTTGATTCAAGAAGGTTATTATCTCATTTTTTCCAGGGTGTTGTTTCTCTCCCTGTATTGGAGGTTTCCACCTCTTATCCGTTGTAGGGCTGTATTTGTGGAAAGATATTGTGAAAATTTGTTTTTATCATGGAATATCTTGGTCTCTCCATCTATGGTGATTGAGAGTTTTGCTGGGTATAATAGTCTAGGCTGGCATTTGTGCTCTCTTAGTTTCTGCATGAGATCTGCCCAGGATCTTCTGGCTTTCATATTCTCTGGTGAGAAGTCTGGTGTGATTCGGATAGGTCTTCCTTTGTATGTTACTTGGCCCTTTTCTCTTACTGCTTTTAATATTCTTTCTTTGTTTAGAACATTTGGTCTTTTGATTATTATGTGATGGGAGGTATTTCTGTTCTGGTCCAGTCTGTTTGGAGTTCTGTAGGCTTCTTGTACGTTCATTGGCATCTCTCTCTTTAGGTTAGGGACGTTTTCCTTCATAATTTTGTTGAAGATGTTTACTGGCCCTTTAAGTTGCAAATCTTCACTCTCATCTATACCTATAATCCTTAGGTTTGGTCTTCTCATTGTGTCCTGGATTTCCTGGATGTTTTGGGTTACACGTTTTTTGCATTTTGCATTTTCTTTGGATGTTGAGTTGATGCTTTCTATGGAATCTTCAGCACCTGAAATTCTTTCTTCCATCTCTTATATTCTATTGTTGATGTTTGCATCTATGACTCCTGATTTCTTCCCCAGGTTTTCTCTCTCCAAAGTTGTCTCCCTTTTTGATTTCTTAGTTGTTTCTACTTCCTTTTTTAGTTCCTGGATGGATTTGCTGAGATCCTTCACTTGTTTGTTTGTATTTTCCTGTATTTCTTTAAGGTATTTTTGCATAACTTCTTTCAGGATTTCTGCCTGATGACCCACGTTCTCCTGCATTTCTCTGAGCGATTTTTGTGTTTCCTCCTCATGGGAATCCATCTGTTGATCCATCATCTCGTGCATTTCTTTAAGCAGTTCTCGTGTTTCCTTTTTAAGGGCATCTAACCGTTGATTCATGGTCTCCTGTAATTCTTTATTAGATTTATTTGTGTCCTTCTTGTGATCCTCTAATAGCATCATGAGAAGTGATTTTAAATCCAGATCTTGTCTTTCGGGTGTGGTGGGGTATCCAGGACTTGGTGCTGTTGGAGAGTTGGGTTCGGATGGTCCCATATTACTTTGATTTCTGTTAGTATCATTCTTACGTTTGCCTTTTGCCATCTGGATACCTCTGATGTTAGTTGGTCCTGCTGTCACTGGCTGTTGGTTGGACCTCCTGTGAGCCTGCAAAGCTATTTCTGCCCCCCCTGGTTTACCAGGTTTCCCCTGGCACAGATTTCTGGGGCCTGCCCTGCTCCTGAGTGACTTTGGAGCCCAGATTTGCCTTGCCCCAAGTGATGTTATATTGGGGAGTCCTTGCACATCCAAAGGCTCAGCCTAGTGAATTCCTGGAGCAGAAGTCGCCAAAGGGAGACTGGTAGGCTCCTGCCCTGTGCAGGGGTGTGTGATCTCTCCTAGAGGGGGGGAGGGGGCGTCCCTCTGCCAGGCAGAAGTCCCACAGCAGAGCTAGCATGCTGGTTACTGCAGATCTGTCCAGCTCTTGGGAGCCACATACACACAATCCGCCCAAGACCCAAGCGATATTATGCCGGTCAGTCTCAGAGCCTGGCAGTCCCAACTTCCTGGCCACTGGAGCAAAGATTGTGGAGTGCACTCTGCACTCTCTCTGTGGCGCTGCTCACCCTGCAGAGGAGATGGCCTGCAGATCTGGCACCTAGACGACCACAGCGCTGACCCGTTCTTGGGTGTAGGCAGAAGCCCCAACAGGCCGTGTCCCAAGTGATGTTATATTGGGGAGAGCCTGGGTACCTGTCTCTTCAGTGTAGTCTACTGGAACAGAGGTTGTGGAAGGGAAGCTGGTAGGCTCCTGCCCAGTGCGGGGTCCCTCTGCCAGGCAGAAGTCCCACAGCAGAGCTGGCGCGCTGGTTATTGCAGATCAGCCCAGCACTTGGGAGCCACATACACACAAGCCGCCTGAGACCCAAGTGATATTATGCCTGTCTGTCTCAGAGCATGGCTGTCCTGACTTCCCGGCCACTGGAGCAAAGATGGTGGAGTGCCTAAGCTTTTCTTTCTTAAGGAGATGGAAATAAGTGGAATAAAATATATCCAAGTCATTTCAGAAATTGTGTATATCAAGTCAAGGAGGGATCATATATAAGAAAAATAAGATTTATAATAAGCTTGATTCATTTGCCAGAAAAACAATTGTATCTACACTATTCAATTGCATAGCTATTTTACTCTGAAAACAAAACAAAAAGGAATGAACAAACAAACACAAACACTGGCTATATAAATGCATAGAAAACAAGCTAGATTGAATTAAATGGTAAAGTTAGAAGATGAGATGCATAAAACTGTACTGAAAGAGCAATTAAAACACATGAGAATAGTACTCTCAGAACAGTGAAAGTAATACTTATAAACTAATAACTAAACTCAGCAAATGCTTAGGCATACTTAAAGGAAATTATTTTTCTTATTAGCAGAGAAATAGTTACATAATTGGAAATACACATAGTAGTCCCCTTAATAGGAGACTTAATAGGTACATTTTTCACATGTACCATGTATTCATTCTCCATTATATTCTTACCTATGATAAATATTAGCTTGAACAGTTAACCACAATACTGCAAGACAATCAGCAACAAATTATAATTTCGAGATATTAAAATACCACACTATAGTAAAAATATTGGGTATTTTGGACCATGTTGCCCACTATAACCATGGAGATTAAATCTTATATAAAACAGGGTTACAGAATCAGATTCATCACTTCTTTCATGTGAAAATAGTACTATTACATAACAGTGCAAAATCGGATACAGCATATACATGTAAATTATTATAAATATAATTATGATTTTGTAGAGCAGGATTTCATAATATCATGAAGAAAGATAAAGTGCAGGCCAATAGCAAACATATGTGAAGCAAGCAATGATAAATGGTCAGTGCCTCTTCCAGCTAACAAAACATAGATCAAAGACCAGTGGACTGTAGAACTCACTGTAAAAGCCAGAAACTGATCTCATAGATTTTATCATACAAGGAATTTCGTGTTTCCATTCAGTGGTAAAGGATAGCTTATATAGAAATGAAGCAATACAGGCTATCCATTTGAATTATTATAAAATTGAAGTACCATTTAAACTGTTTGCAAAATCAGTTCCAGAAACTTTACAACTAAAAGCAAAAACCAGTGATGCATACTTTGTGGCCGGAATGCTAAAATACATAAACTTGAAAAACAAATTGTATTTGATCATGTAAGCTGTAATAGATTTGTAGCAATCCATATGCATATAAAGTCAATAAAATTATACATTTTAATATATGCATGAAAATATTAAGAAATGAAGATACAGTATGTTGGGATGGAGATATGACTCTGTACTTAAGAGCACTTGCTACTATTCCAGGGACATGGGTTTGATTTCCTCCAGTTACATGTATGCTCTCAACCATCCGTACGCTAAACTAAGGAAACCGAAGCCCTCTCCTAGCCCCTACACCACAAGACACATAATGTGTACAGACATATATGCAGGCAAAACATTTGTAAAAATTACAAACAATTGTAAATATAAAATAATAACTTATAGTTTACAGACATAAAGTTAAATCTAAATTAAAAGTTTATGAAGATTGAATCACAGAAATAAATGATCAAAGTATAAAATAGTTCACTAGTTAGATTAAGAGCACACAACTGAATTAATAAGTGATAATTAATTGATCCTTATTCTATGAAAAATATTGAAATATCCAAAGGTAAGGGAAAAGTGTAGTATCATACATGCTGAGAGAAAAAATTCCATCTTTTGTGAAAGGTACTTTTGTTACATTCTTATTAAATATAATACTGATCTCAGTAATACATGTATCAATACTGGATTCGATATTTGAGTACCACATAACTAACCTTTAAGAAACAATATTTCAGATTTTCATACCTTTAAGATATTGACCTGTAATGGCAGTAATTTAGAATAGGCATAAGCAGAAAAACTAAATAAAATAGTTAATTTAGGCATAAACAGAAAAATTAAAATAAAATGCATACTGTTTAGTGAATTTTTAGTAAAATTAGACAGCTGTTGTTTACTCCCAACATATGAGTACCATTTAATGAATGTTTAAGGTGTCTTACCATGGTGGCCATTGATGTGACATATCAGTGTTTGCCTCTGGGCAAGACTATTAATTGCTTCCCATCCTAAGGAACTGACTTAATGTTTTCTGGTAGTATAAATAGAGCTCACACCACCTGAGTACTCTATACTGTACATACATACTGTAATGTATGGGCTCTTCAGCAATAAGGCTATTCCTTGATCCCTAAGAGCTGAACAAAGGCTACATCAATGATTTCTATTGCATGAGGAATGACTTGGACTATTCTGACCAATCATTCAAATGGAAATTTCTCATTCCTGGTTCTTGGGTTTTGTTAATATATGGTTCTTTGGGGGGGCATTTTCTTCCCAAGAAAATGTATTCTTTAACACATAGATGTGATCATTATTGTAATCGATTCCTTATATATGTATGAAGTATACAGGAAACAAAAGCTCAGAGTAGTTGTAGCACTAAGCACTTTTCACATTCAGTGAAGCCAAAGAGGAAATAAATTGCCAGCAAGGCTTGGTGGTGGTAATGAAAAGCAATATAGTTATAAGTAAAGCATAATAAAGCAATATGAGTAATGTCCACATGCTATAGATGAAAGTACTGTTATTTCAATAACTACATTTTATATTCTATATGTAGTGTGCATCAAGAAAGAAACGCCATACTTGTGTATAAAAGTATGTTTGTACATACTCTCAAGTATGGCCTTCTTCTCTGACATTAGTAGGTTGAAAAAAAGTGTACTAATTTTCAAGATAACAGAAAGTACAGGAATGGGGATAACAGTATAGAATTTGTAGAGAATAGTGAAGAATTGAGCCAGAAAACTATAATGGGAGGTCTACTTCTATTTGGGAAACCTCTACCACCCAATAAATCCAAATGATGTTAAAATCAACATGAATTTAGAAGCTGGCAATGAAGAACATATATTGCATTTTCTGTTGACAGTCAGCAATGTGTTCTATGCTGTCAAAAAATGTTTTACATTTTTTAGGAATAAATATTTATTCACTTTATATCCATAAGTGTTTTGCCTTCATGCATGTATGGGCACTACATGAATTTCTAATACCTGCAAAGGTAAGAAGAGGGCATGAAATTCTTTAATGTTGGAGACATGAATGGTTGTGAGCTACCATGGAAGAACTGCGATTCAAAAGTGGGTTCTGTGCAAGGAAACAAGTATTTTAAACCACAGAATCTGGACTACTTCTCCAGTCTTGGTTTTAATTTACTGAAGGAAATAAATTGCAGAATTTAGTATAATGTCTATGCCATGGGTTTTGCCATATGTTTTCTGAAAAAGTCATATGTATGTTGAAGATTCTCTAAACTGTTGGGCCTGTTTAGTACTTCAAAGACTATGGAGTATTGGAAAGTCACACCCTGAGAGCCAAAATTATCGTTGGCTATATTTGTTGCCTCTAGTACCTATTTATCACACCTCTAAAATTGATCTAACATTTTATTCATGTTTATGTAAAATTGTTGGAATGTGTTAATTTAGCCCGACGCTGAGATCAACTAGGTATGACAGTGATGTGGAACCGGGAATTTTGTTAGGCAAGTTGTCCGCGGTCTAGAACTGTAGGCGAGAGAAAATTAGGGCATAAAATAAAATAAAATAAAAAGAGTAAAAAACAAAAACCAAAAAAAAAAAAAAAAGAGAGAGAGAGAAAAGCAGATTTTAGAAACATAAGAGAGAAAGACAAAAGGAAAATGGATTTTAAAAGTCTCCTAGGCACAAGAAGAAATAAAAAGCGTGCTTCCCTTGCTTTATATGTCTTTGGTATATGTCCTTGGTGTATGTCCTTTGTTTGTCTATGGTGCACCAATATGTCCACGTGTCAATTTGTTTTTCATTGTTTGAATGGCTGTTCTATGTTTCATGTTGAAAAGAAAAAATGGTAAAAAATTCATCTGCTGGTGGTCCATCTCTTAATGCAGTCTCAGTTTATGGTTATTTATCCTAGAAAAAGCTATATAATTGTGGTTATTGGGTCCAAAGTGCTTTTTCTCTTAAAATTACAGCTGGATAAAAGAAAAAAATGTGTTTGATTTAAATTTATAAGATTTCTGTAGTTGCTTTATTCTTGTTTCTAATTGATATTAAAGATATAAGTCTGTTTAAATGTTTTGACTATAGAATATTGGCTCATAAGTTTTTTAAAAGATGTAATGTTGGTAACAAAAAATTAGTTTAAACCTGGTAATTCAGGGTTGGAGCCATCTTAAGCAACATGTGGCGTGACCCAACCCAGGAAATACAGGCCTCTGATTCTAAGAGATTAGTCTTATAAGAGATAAGATTTAAAATAATGTTTTCAAAGTTAAAAATTACGTTTAAAAACTGCAGTTTTCAGTCTAATTAAAGGCTCATGATTCTCAAAGACAATTTCTAGAGTGATAAAGGTTAAAAACAGCTGTGGCCAGTATAGGCCTGTTGCTACTTTTTCACAAGTTTATTAGATACAGCTGTAAAGGTAAAATTTTTCCAAGATTATAAAGGAAATTTCAGTGAGATTTTAGTAAAATCTTTACGCAAGCCCTCAAATTACCATATTGGTTGGCTGCAGGCTACTGTCCTACACAGGCAGGTGTAGGTCTGGCTTTAGACAATAGGCTCAGATTAGAAGGTATTCACATTGGAGATTTATCCAGGTATGGTATAAAATACGGTTCAAATTTAAGATCTATGAAAGATCAATGAGGCTATGTAGAATTTATGAAGGCATTAAAACTTGGCCTGCAAAATTGTTAAAGATTGAAAAGGTTATTTTTGCTTTGCGAATCCAGATAATTGTAAAAGCATTTATTTCTAAAGAGTTAAGAAACGGTGACAGCCTTATCTTATGTGAAAAAAAATGTTTTGTCTCTGCTTTAAAACAAAAAGCTAAGACTTTGAATCTTTCAGTGTATATTATTCATAAAATTTTATTACAGGCCCTTGTTCTTAACAATGTTTTTTTTAAAAAAAATTTTTTAAGTTTTTGTTGCTTCAAAAGATTCAAACATCATCAAAATGATAATGGCTTGAGAATAATTTTGTCCTTTTAACAGGAAAAGCAACTAAAGATGCCACATTTATTTTCTATGCTTACATAGTCATTGCCTATATTATTGTCTATTCTTAGTGTTCCATTTAAGATTAAAAAAATAATGGAACTAGATATTTATTACAGTCATCAAATATTTGAGATGTTCTTAACAATTTAATGTGATATAATTCTCAAGGACTAGATATTGTAAAACCTTTAAATAATATCTTCTAAATAAAAAACAAAAAAGAGGGAAATTGTATCCCTGTGCATATTATTTAAATTATACTTTATATTTTTAAGAAAATTTTAAAATTTTGGGTGCTAAGGAACTCCTTGCTGAGTGTACAGCATCTAACAACTAGGCATACTCATGCCTAGGTAAGATGAAAGAATTCACTTATTGTTATATGGCATGATCCTGATCAGTTATTTAATATGGGGAAAAAGACATGTTTGTGTTTTTTCCACAGAATGCTGCAGAATCATTCTAGCTGCTAGAGTGATGAATGTGACATGCTGAAAATAGTGCCGACCTGTGAACTTGCTGAGTGCCCTGACAATGGTGACTTTGCTTGCCTATGTCCCAGATTAAATACACTGCCTTGCTGTAAGCTTTAGATCTTGTGGGACAGAGAACAGTGGAGACTGTTAAAACTGACTTAAGAAAATGAATCTAAAAGAGGAGTCATAATGACTCTTCTCCTTCCTTTAATGTGATCAGTTTACTCACTCATGGAGTGGTCTAGAAACAAGTCCAATATTGGGGATTCCAATTATGAAGATGGTTATTAATCTTTATCAGCCAACTGAGTTTATTTCAAATATAGTCTCCATTCTTTCTGAGAAGTAACAGGTCTCTGTTGATTCTCAAAGCCACTTCCCCCCATCACTGGAAAGCTAAGCTTTGTGTTTTAAGAGCTGCTAATTTACAGTTGAATACCTTGGACCTTGCAGAGACAAGCTAATTTGCAACTGAACATTGTTTCTTTCTTAAATCTTTATCTTATATTAAACCAGATTGTCTCCATCCAGGCTCACCTGAATTGGAAACAGGTGTGTCTGTTAAAAGACTAGCATGGTATTTGGCAACCACTTGACTCTCTGGCATCAAAACCTATACAAGTGGATCTCCTTCATGGAGACACATAGAACTCAGATCTATGTGTGTCTGCTTACGAGCTTACATCAGCATCAGGAGAGTTGCAGAGCAAAGCATTGCATGAGGAGGATGCCTGATTTGCATAGGAGTCGGTGTCGGTCTTCGGACCACCTTACACTCTGTGGGGATGTCCCACTAATTTAAGGCTCTGCCCTTCCCCTCCAAAAGACACCAAAAGCCATCTAAAATGTGGAAACAATTATTTGTTCTCCACAAGGGGAATTAGGCCTCTGTTCCCACTCCCTGGGTAAAGGCCCACCGACATGGACGGATTACTATCCACTTGTTTAATCTAATACAGAAGGGGGAGATGTAGAGAGTCATATTGAAGTGCTTTATCACATCGCAGCTATCATTCAGCTCCAGACACCAGTGAGCTACACCTCCCCCCACTACCTGGCAGAGCTGGCAGAGCTCTGGGAACAAGCCTTTTGTCACACCTCAGCCTCCTGCAGAGCAACAGACCCTATGGGGTCAACTTCCTCGAGGAACAGTGGAGCCGAGACCCTGCTGAGAAGCTCTGAGAAGACTCTGCAACCCTGGGAGGGAGGGTCACACCCACAGCGCATATATTGCTGTGCTTATCCCCCAAGTAAAGAGAGATTTTGTACAGCCATGTACTAAAGTCTTTGTGTGTTCTCTTTCTCTCGATATCCCCCCCCATCATTTTACTTCCCAGCTCTTTGTCCACAGAAAACCTGCTCGTGTGCTTCACACAAATTACAGTCCACAGAATTTAAAAAAGTTAACAAGCTGAAGGGCCTAAGTGAGGATGCATTTGTATCACTTGAGAGGGAGAAGAAAGAAACCACAAGGGGTGGGGCGATAGGGACCTAGGAGGGAAAAGGAATGGAGGTGGCAAAGGGGAACATGATCTGGTATTGGGTGGGGGGGGGAAGGACTGAAATCCCTGAGGGCCAGCAGAAAGAATGGGAACATGCAACCTCTGGAGGTAGGAGGTTGAGGGAACCCTCCAGAATGTACCCGAGACCTGGCAGGTGAGAGACTCTCTGGACTCAAAGAAAAGAACCTTAAATTAAATGCCCTATGTTGGGGAGAGGGAACTTGTAGAGACCCCCTCTAGCAGAAAGACAGGGCATCAAGTGAGGGAGGAGGTTGCCATCCCACAGTCAAAACTCTGACCCATAATTGTTCCTGTCTGAAAGAACGGCAGGGATGGGAATGGAGAAGAGCCTGAGGAAAAGAAGGACCAGCAACAGGCCCAAAGTTGGATCCAGCTCAAGGGGAGTCCCCAAGACGTGACACTGATTGCTGAGGTTATGGAGCACTCACAAAAAGGCCCTAACATGATTGCCCACCTAAAGACCAAACAAGAAGCTGAGTCAGATGCAGATATTTGCACCCAATCAATGGACATAAGCTGCTGACCCCTGTAGTTGAATTAGGGGAATGCTGGAAGAAGCTGAGGAGGATGGTGACCCTGTAGAAGCACTAGCAGTCTCAATTAACCTGGACCCTGGCGAACTCTCAGATACCGGACCACTGACCAGGCAGCATACACCAGCTGATATGAGGACACCAACACATATACAGCAGAGGACTGCTGGGTCTGGGTTTAATCAGAGAAGATGCACCTAACCCTTAAGAGACTGGAGGCCCCAGGGAGTTTAGAGGTCTGATGGGGTGGGGTAGGGGTGGGGGGTGGAGACATCCTTGTATAGACAGTGGGGAAGGGAGGAGGTATGGGAGTTGGAACTGTCGGAGGGTGGAACAGGAGGGAAATGAAATCTGGAGTTTTAAATAAATAAATTAAAAGAAAATAAAAAAAATATTTTTGTTAATTTCTCAAATTTGTTTGATATGTATATTATATAATTAGGTTGTGTTATGCACTGTGTTTTGGGAAAGTTGATATTTTGCATGACAACAGAAATGCATTTACATTTTATAGGATAAAATGTAAAATTTCTAATAAACTTTCTATTCAGGGGAAAAAAACTAAGAATGTAAACTCATTGCTTAAGACAAGTCCTCAAAAAATAAAAAGGCACTCTCATTAGACATACCTTTTGATATACAGATGCTGACTTTAGATATATATATATATATATACATATATATATATATATATATATATATATATCCATCTGAATTGAGAAGATAGAAAACATTGGCAGCTTCATGGCCTGACATATTCAAGTTTCCCTGTGAATATGAACCTTGCTATTCCTGTACCACTAAGGCATTTCTTAATGCCCAAAACAATGGAGGCAAATTCCAAGATGGTAAAAACCTTAATTTCTTGCAACCATTCACAAAGCAAAAACGTGTTCATGATGTTCTATCTAAAGTGATACACTTGGACTTGCCAAAGCCTTTAATGCACAGATAAAGTCTTAAGTTATCGAAAGCCATCATTGTTTGCTGATCATTATGAATATGGACCAAAACATGTATAAAGTAATGGTTCATTATTACCAAACAAATAGTTTTAATATTTCATGTGAATATTTTAAAAGTTAAAATATTTTGTATTTGATAATTAATATAGAAAGGGGTATGCACACATTCATTTTATTTATTTTATGTACAGTTACTGCATTTCTCATATAGTAAGAATTGCAAAATAAGTTATACATAATTAGTTAACAGACACTTATTTAATGAACACTATGGGGTATTTGCTGTTCTTGATTTTGTGTAAACACACACAAACACACACACACACACATATATAATATTTAATATTTAACATTTAATATAAATATATTGGCAAACAAAATCTGTTGTAAACTAAAATATTAATTTGAAATTCAGTTAAGAGGGCCCAAAATGTCTATAATTCTAACAAGTAAATAGAGTTTGTATTTTTTTACCCTTTAGCTTGCTTAACAGGATGACATAAATGTGAAAAATGTTAGTGAAAATGACTTTATATATCAACATCTATTCTTTTCATTTACTGAGAGCACTAATTTTAGCTATTGTCATCATATAAAATCATTTTGACATACGATTATTGTTTTGAATCCCTGTTCTTAAAATCAATCTAGAAACATTTAAAAATATACACAAATACACTTGTGTGGGTTGATCGACATACAAACATATATGCCTGCATATATATATATATATATGAATGATAAATAATAGAATAATAGGGAGAGATGATAATATTTTACCTTTGGGTCTATGGTATTCACTCAAGTGAAGCTTGAGAAAAGGAAGTCAGTTAAGTATTCTAGAGGCATTTTTTTAAGCCAAGTGATGCTTGTTGTAGCATACTTTCCAATAACAATCTCTAGGAGTTCATGTATATGCAATGGTGAACTAGATCACTATGATGTAGTGATTATACTTCTAATAGTATAATGAGGCCAATCATAAATGTCAGAATTCTTGTAGTCACTAAGTTACAAGCATGCTATTTTATCTAATATCACTTACATCATGGAATAAGAGTTTAAATTCAAACACTGATAAAAGTACAGACAAAAAACATAAGATAAAAATTGGAACCAATCCAGTTTGAGAAAACATGACTCATAGGTAAAGCATTCCTCAAAAGGAAAGAGGATGGGAAACAGTAAGAGGTAGCTATGGGTGTTGCTGGAAGAGTAACTTTACTCTTTTCTATGTACAATTATCTCCTAATCTCACAGAATGCAACTTAACACAGCATCAGAGACAGCAATCAGCTTTTCAGAATTGCACTGACTTGAAAATGAAGCAGCAAACTATTATTACATCTACTAAGTGGCATAGAAATTTTAAGCATATTATACCCTTGAAACAAACATGGTCCAACTGCAGGTGAAAGCATTTTATGTGTGTCATATTTTAAAACCATGTCCTAATAACTGAGTGCCAGAGACATCTAATATATCAAGCAGTGTAAGAAATTAAATATTATGTTGTTGGAAATAGATGTGTGAGAAGTGACTGAAATATCCAAAACTAATGTTATCTTGAAACATCTTTGAGCTTACAATTTTACACATGCTAGGTAGACTTTATAGGCATAGCATCTGACATTAGTAGAAGACAAAGTCTCACAGTAAACTCCCTGATATTCTGGGTATTACATGAGCTGAAAGAAAATACAGATGAATATGACAAAGTGGACCAGAAAAAGCCTATGAGGCTTTGACAATACAAAACAAGCAACAAACAAAATCAAAACAAAATAATAAATCTGAAGCAATAGCCACAAAAACTAAAACGAAACACAAAACTACAGGCAACTAATAAATACTGAGCAAAGAAATCGTCTTCCACAGGGAAATGGGCAGTGATTATTTGTCTAATAGCAAAAGTTCTGACTTGAAAACACATACTTAAATAAAATTATATTGCCTACAGAGTTTATATTTAAAAATACATTTTTATGCACATATGTATGTATATATGCATGCAATATCAATTACCAGAAAAAAGAAATAGAAGAGGATAAAGAAGAGGAAGAGGAGGAGAAGGAGGAGGTGGTGGAGGAGGAGGTAGAAGAAGAAGAAGAAGAAGAAGAAGAAGAAGAAGAAGAAGAAGAAGAAGAAGAAGAAGAAGAAGAAGAAGAAGAAGAAGAAGAAGCCATGAAACTGAAAAAAAGCAAGGAGGGGAAGGAGGGGTACATGGGTGGATTTGTAAGGAGAAAGGTAAGGGGAAAAACATGATAGGTTTTACAAATGGAACTCTGAAGTAAAGATTCAACTATGTATGAGTATTTTATTAGACTAAAACAGAAATTAATTTTTAATGGAATAAAAACAATTTTCAGTAAAAATTTGAAAGCCTTGTGATATTCCTAAAATCATATTTTTGTTTTTATGTTATTTAAATTCATGAACAGAGTCAATATTGAAATTGATGAGCTTCAATGAATTATGTACCAATTTTAATATGAACAATCTTAATATTTACATTTGGGATCACTTGGGTTTCTGAAAGCAGATATTGATAATATCTGTTTTATGACAGGGGTCCCTTCAGTAGAACTCCCATAACTATCTTCTACTTGAGAGGAAAAGGAATGCAAAATGGATCCAATAATGAAAATGATTTTCTAAAGTCTCTCTGTGTGAAATTCTTCAGTCCTTTCCCCTCTAAAGGGCCCTCCATATCCAACTCAAGGACAGTTAGCTTTAATTATATACATATCTAATAGGCTTGTTTATTGGGGTTACCCTCCCAAAAGAGATATAAGTATTGCAAGGAAACTGGAAATAGCAAACCCATCTTGAGGCACATAACAGTTTGAATCTATTTAGGTGAATAACACTTATCTGCTATATTCACAAGCACCTTTGGTTTGTAACTCTATAGGATGGAACTACTTTACACAAAACATAATGAGTTTAATTATTTCCATCCGCTGTGCAGACATGAAAAGAAATTTAATAAAACAATTGGGATGAAACAGCAGTGTGATAGAGTCATGAACTTGACATTTATATTTCAATAACCTAAAACAATATGCCTGTTTTTAAGAGATGAAAATAGCATTAACTCCAAAATATTATATGATATATGCAAAACCACATATTTTCTTATATATTCTTTCTTCTTGCAAGTGTCTTTCAAAAAGAATTCATTGAAGTTTAAATGCTCTACACATTAAGATTCCACTATCATCAAACTAGGTTGCTTTTATTGTTGTTCAGGTTCTTCCTTTTGGTAATTTAATTTAATTTAATTTTCAATTTGTTAATTCTTCAATCATATATATGCATATATATACATATAAATATATATCTTTAGAATTATGGCTGCAAGATTATAATTTCAGTTTGGGGAAATGCTTAACAAATAACATGGAAATAGCTTTGCCTTTGTGATTTCTAGTTACTAGTGCTTAAGACAGATGAGGTATCCAGAAATTACAGAGTGGGAGGTGGGAGTAGAGGATTCTTTGGTGCTTCTCACTTTCATCTCATGCTAAGCTACATAGAAAGATATTGGGCTGTGAATCAGGGTCAGTCAAAACAAAACCTAAAAATTGTAAAAAGTAGCAGCAAAAATGGATCTGTCTTTAGGAAAATACTGTCATGACTTGTTGATGAGTTGGAATTGAAGTGAGGGACTGAAGAAATATCTAGTGAGGCTTCTATGTCTGACATTCAGACATGCTAGTTGTCATCATTCACTGTACATAGTCCTCCAATGTAGAATCAAAAAGATATCCATAAGACAGATTTGATGTCTTGAGTCTGGGGGGTTAGAGGTTCAGCATCATAACCTGAATACCTAGCTCTGTGGGCTGGTTTAAGACATAGATCTCAGGGATGATTATATTGCTTTCTGTAGTGACTTAGTTCAAAACAGCCATGAAAGGCAAGGGCTGAGTGTAAAGGCTTTTCATGCTGAGGCTGAATGAAGCCTGCAGTTTCAGAGTTGAGACTTAGTGGAAGGAGACAACTCTAATATATTATCCCTCGCCTTTCATATGCATACCAGGATGTGTTCCACACTCCCTAAAATAAAGTAAACCAGTCATCAAACAGGAAAATAAACACATAATTTAACACAATTAAAAATAGAAGAAATGTAAATTTAAAGTACTGAAGTTTATTTTCAAAGCATTGGTTAATTTTAAATGCTTTAACTCAGGTACCAATGTAAAACCAGCCTGTGTTCAGTAATATATAAACAAAATTTCTTTCCGGATGGTGATTTTTTAAGAGAAGCAATTATCTATAACCTTTGAAGATAATTTGTTTTGAAAAATCCTAAAAATCAATACGTTTATATTGTGTTTCTTATATAAGAAACACAATATAAATGTATTGTGCTCTTATATAAGGAACACAATCAAGAGCTCTTATATAAGGAACACAAGATTTTTTTTTCATATAGGAGCTCTTATATAAGGAACACAATCAAGATATTTTTTTCATATAGGAAATAAATAAATGTTAAAATAACCAGCATTTAGTAAATTTAATTGTTTTTTTGTATAGCATTAGTAGTCATTCACGATTAACCATTTTATTGTGACTGAGAATTGCAACATATTTTTTACATGCTTACTTTTCCTGTCTGCTACATGAATAATTTTCCAGTAGCCCAAACTCTTCCTTTTGCTAATGAAAATCAGTAAAGCTGAAGCACCCTGCGTGCTCAGCAGTGACAGTTTCAGTAAGCAATTAATCTCCAACAGTTCACCTACCACGTATGAACTTCAGAGCTCAATTCAGCACCTCATATGACTCTATGTCCTAATTCTCACTGGAGGAGAAAGTCTATAAGCCAAAAACAGAACATCAGAACAGTATGAAATAAGTGATGCATATAAGTAAACAGGATTGTTATTTTTGATATAGTTTTATAAAGAAAAATGGTTTTGATATTGAAACTTCTTGATTGGTTAGTTTTATCATAACCTTACTCTCACCCACTGCTGAATAGGGTTAATATTATTTATGTTTTGAAAGAGGACATTGTAGAACTTAATTAAAGTTTATAAAACACAAAAGAAGCCTTTTTCATAATTGCTTTGCCATTCACCTTTGTCATTTAACATTCCTCAGGAGCCCAAGCTCTTATCAGTGGTAGCATAAATTAAAACTCCTTAACAGCATGTATCACAATCGTGGACAGGATTTTATGAATCCTTAAATAAGGATAAACATGGGTGTGTTTATTCACCAATAATATATAAGCATATGTGCTGAATCACGGGTAGCTTTTTAGGGTCCAATCTCTGAGTAAAATGTCTCCCCCTCAGCAGTTCTCAGTTGCCACATAGGTTCTTGACTAGGGAAGAAACTTCAAGATTCCCTTCTCCATCCATGGTGGAATTTTATTCATGTTGTGTAGGAATTTTGTATGCAGTCATAGCGACTGAATCCATGTGTGCAGGTATGCTGTTCTGTTCTGAAAACAGTTTCATTGTTCTCAACCTGTATCCTTAGCCCATACAAATGTTCCATTGCATCTCCCACCCCCTTTTTTTTATGCTCCAGATTTTATTCACCTCCCGGTCTACCCTCTGACTGTTCCACATCCCATACCTCCTCCTTGCCCCCCTGTCTCCATGAGATGTTACCACACCCCGACCCCACCAGACCACTAAACTCCCTGGGGCTTCCAGTCCCTTGAGGGTTAGGTCCATCTTCTCTGACTGAACCCAGACCCAGTAGTCCACTGATGTGTATAAGTTGGGAGCCTCATATCAGCTGGTATATGTTGCCTTGTTTCTAAGATTATCCTTGAGTCTTAGAGGAGAGGGTTTAAAACTGAGCACTCCACAGGCACTTACACACTGCACATTGACCAGTTTCGGGTCTCTGTCATGATCCCCATCTACTGCAAAAAGAAGCTCCTCTGATTATGAATGAGAAAAACATCAATATATGATTATAATCATTTAACCAGCTTATTAGTAATGGGATCTCTCCTAGGAACTATGACCTATCCTGACACATGTTCGAGGCCCACTAACAGAATCTAGCATCTAAAGTAAGAGCTCTATAGTCCTCAGTAGGATTTATATCCAGTGAGAATGTTTGCTTTCTTCCATGGCATTTGTGTTACTCTTGCACCAGTGGACATATTGTGAAAGACTACTTGATAGTGTAACCCTTGGGGTTTACAACTCTGTAAGACTACTGGCCATGTTTCTTCCCTGGCAGTACACATAGCACTTTCCAGAGCTATAATTGCTGACCAGTAGTGATAAAGCTTCCAGACCTTTGCTAACTTATCTCCATGCATTTTTATTAAAATATCCTATCTTCAGCAATAGAATCACACTATCAAATTAGGAGGATAAGCAAAAGCAACATAACGCTGTGGGAGTTATAGGACCTCTCTATCCCACAACTAAGGAAGAGATAATTCAAATCTGGCACTGAATTTGTATTTAACAACCTATGGTGTCTTGAAATGTATCAATATCCCACCCCATTATATGGTAACTCTATTTAAATTCATTGTATATATTTATAAGAATGGATTTTGGAAAGTATTACAACGGTTTTCTATTTAGTTTTTTCAAAGATCTTAGAATTAGTCATCTTCTGCATATACTCTACTCTATTTTCTCTCCCCACATACCAACTACAATTAATCCCTTTACTCTTCTATTCATTACTCCCATTCATACCATCTGGATTCTGTATTCCCTCTCTTGAAATATCCTCATGGCCTCTTATTACATTCTAGGCCTTTCTGTTTACTTCAATTTAAAAACATATATATAAAAATTCAAAATCAGCATCCTCTTATGACTGAGGTAACATAGGTCTCATCTTTCTGAGTTTGGATTATCTCACTCAGAATTAATTTTAGCTCCATATATTAGGAATAGTTTTAATAATTCTATCTTTCAATTTTTAAGAGCTGGATGATGCTGCATTTGGCTTATGTACCATATCTTCATTATTGATATATTAATTGATGGGCTTCTAAACTTTTTACTTTCCCTTCCTATTTTAAAAGAAACAATTGACATATGTGAACTTGCATTACTTCTGTAGTAGGTTACACAGTCCTTTGAAAACAATCCCATTAGTTACATATTATGCATCCATTTTTAGCTTATTGAGGAACCCTCACACTGATATCCGTAGAGACCAAAGCACTTTAAATTCCCATCATCAGGGAATAAAGCATTTGCCTTACCCTATTTACATGCCAGCAATTTTTGTTTTTGTCTTTTGCTTTTGGGTCATTTTGTTTTGTTTGGTTTGGTTTGGTTTGGTTTGGTTGAGGGTTTATCTCGACCATTTGACTGGTGGCTAAGATAAAATATGAAACTAGTTTTAACGAATTCCTATGGTTGCTAGTAATGCTGAACATTTTTACTTTTTTTTCTTGGTAACTTTTTGTCTGTATTTCTTTTAATTAATTAATTAATCAATCAATGTTTTACATTCCATATTTTATTTCCCCCCACCCCCATCCATCCTCCAACTGTTCCACATCCCATACCTCCTCCCCACCCCTGTCTATACTTGGATGTCCCCACTCCCCCCACCCCATCTGACATCTAAATTCCCTGGGTCCTCCAGTCTCTTGAGAGTTAGATGCATCATCTCTGAATGAACACATATCTGTCAGTCCTCTATTCTATGTGTGTTGGTGGCCCCATGTTAACTGGTGCATGCTGCCTCTTTGGCAGTTCAGTGTTTGAAAGATCTCGGCGATCCAGTTTAAGTGAGACTGCTGGTCCTCCTACAGGGTTGCCCTTCTCATCAACTTCTTTCAGCCTTCCATAATTTAACAACATAGGTCAGCTGCTTTTGTCCATTGTTTGGGTGCAAATATCTACATATGACTTTTTCAGCTACTTGATAGGTCTTCTGGAGTGTAGTCATGCTAGGTTGCTTTTTGTGAGCACTCCATAACCTCAGTAATATTGTCAGGTCTTGGGACCTCCCATTGAGCTAGATTCCACTTGGGCCTGTTTCTCTGAACCTTCTTTTCCTCAGGCTTCTCTACATTTCCCTGCCTGTAATACTTTCAGACAGAAACATTTATGGGTCAGAGTTGTGACTATGGAATGCCCCCCCATCCCTCATTTGATGCCCTGTCTTCCTGTTGGAGGTAGGCTCAAAAGATTATTTCTCCCTACTGTTGGGTTTCATCTAAGGTCCCTCCCTTTGAGTACTGAGAGTCTTTTACTTCCCAGGTCTCTGGTACATTCTGCAGGGTCCCTCCAAACTCTTATCTCTCCAGGTTGCCTGTTTACATACTTTCTGGCTGTCAGGGCTTCAGTCCTTTTCCCTAACCCAATACCAGATCAGGTACCCCTCTCCCTGCCACTCCCTCCCTTACCCATCCACTTTACCTCCCAGGTCCCTCCCTCCCTCCCCATTTGTGATTGCTTTGTTCACCCTCCCATGGGACTGAGGCATCCATACATGGGTACTTCAGTTTGCTGAAATTTTTGAGTTCTATGGACTGTACCTTGGGTACTCTATACTTTTATTTTTGGCTAACACCCACTTATTAGTGTGTTCATATTGTGCATTTCCTGTTGGGTCTGAGTTACCTCACTGAGGATGAAATTTTCTAGTTCCATCCATTTGCCTACAAAACTCAGGATGTCCTAGTTCTTAATAACTGAGTAGTATTCCATTGGTTAAATATACCACATTTTCTGTATCCATTCTTCTGTTTTGGGACATCTGATGGAGAGATTTCCCATGCTCATGGATTGGAAGAATTAGCATAGTAAAAATGGCCATCCTACCAAAGGTAATATATAGATTCAAAGCAATCCCCATAAAAATCCCAACACAATTCTTCAAAGACATGGAAAGAACAATTCTCAAATTTATCTGGAAATGCAAAAATCTCAGAATAGCAAAAACAATAAAAGAACTTCAGGGGGAATCACCATCCCTGACCTCAAGAACAATAGTGATACTATTTACTACAGAACAATAGTGATAAAAAACTGCATGGCACTGGTACAGAGACAGACAGATGGATCAATGGAATAGAACTAAAACCCAGAAATAAAACCAAACATTTATGGACACTTGATCTTTGACAAAGAAGTCAAAAATATACAATGGTAAAAAGAAAACATATTCAGTAAATGGTTCTGGTCTAACTGGCTGTACTATGTAGAAAAATGAAAATAGACCCATATTTGTCATCTTGCACAAAGCTCAAGTACAAGTGGGTCAAGGACCTTAACATAAAACCTGATACACTGAATCTAATAGAAGAGAAAGAGGTAAAGAGCCTTGAACTCATTGGCACAGGGGGAAATTTCCTAAACAGAACTCCAATGTCTCATGCTCTTAGTAATTTTTTATTTTCCCTTTAAAACCATCAGTTTAGTCCCAAGCCCCAGTTTTATTTGAGTTGTTTGTATTCTTGGTGTTTAGTATTTTCACTTTTTTTGTATATTGTAGATACCCTCTCACTGGTAAATATTTTTCTCATTTTGTAGATTGTTTCATAACTGGATAGATGGTTTATTTTGCTGCAGAAAAGCTTTTAAGTTTTATGAGATCCCATTTGTCCATTGTTGGTCTTAGTCATATACAAAATGGAGGGACTACATGGATTTGAAAGAGTTATAAGAAATATACCCACATAATATTGGGAATCAGATGTTCATCCTGGGGAGAGAATTAGGAAGTAAGCAGCAGGTGATACATCAAAATACCTACTATACATGTATAGAATTCTCAAGCAATAAATATTTGCATCAAAAATCATTAATTTACTAACAAGAAGATGTATTTCTTAGAGAAACTAGACATATAGGCAGTAATTGATAAGATGCTTAGTGTCCAAGAATAGAGATTTTGCAGGAAGTTAACAAAATGTGTAGTCATCATGTTACCTTATATTCTAACCTCAGTAGTATATCTTCAGTAGAATATTAACTAGATGATTTTCTAAAAAATTATGAATTCAATCTTATTATTCTCAAACTCATCACAGTTTTCCACCTTGGTGAGAGACAAAGTCAAACAGTTTTCAGTAAATTACCTATAGGAATTTGCACTCTTTGTTTCTTTGACTTCTCTGTCCACACACTTACCAAATTGTCCTATATTATTATGCTGGCTCTCAGGTGAAGAAAGAATCCATATATCATGCTCCGCAATGTATCTTTTTTGAAGTTCAAACATCCAGGGCTGGATCATTTTACACCTTATCCCTTTACCTCTCTTCGGGGTGTTACATGAATGGCACCTTGACATTGCAAAGGTCTTGACCATAAACTGTGTACTGTTTACTAACATTACTGATTAATGTTTCCCACCATTTTTATCATACAGCAGAGTATGGACATCAATGGTTTATTGCCAATTTCTTTCTACCAAACTATAGTTTCCTTGAGAATAGAAAAATTGAATTGTTTGATTCACAGATTTTTTTTTCTCCTGTCCATAGAAAATACTTTCACAACATTCTGAAGAGGTAAATATTTATTCAAGAAAAAATTTCAAATATCAAAGGAGAATTCATTATAAACACTCAACTAGAGATTTCAACAGGGAAGAGAATGTTTAGTTGTGTTTACAGAGAAAAAAATTTATCTTATGCATATCTCACATATTGCTATACTGAAATTGATTAAAAAGACTATTGACTTATTCAAAATTTATTTAATGTGTTTGATTCTATTACATCTTTTAAAAATTATAAGTAATAAAACAAGGAGAAGTGAAGCTGTGTCTTATAAAGTAGGGGGAAAAGCAAGAAAGAGGAAAGGGGAACAGTGGGAGATGATTGAGGTACTACTAAATATCCCTATTTCCTGATATGTTATCCATTAATCAAAAAAGTAAGAAAATTTGAAGGATAAACAAAGAGAAAGATAATACTAAATAAAAATTTAAATTGAAAAATGAATTGTAATCATTGACCTATTAATAGAAAATAATAAATTTGAAAATTATATTTGTATAATATAATAATTATTCATGTAAATAAATAAATAAGAAATGTTTGTTTGTATCATTATAAAAAATAACTCTATATAGCTTAATTTCACTTATCATTGCCCAAAGGCATATGAACATTATTTATATAACTAAGTATTACAAAAATTTTCAATGTAGAAGTAAAAAATGGCTAGGCATTGGTAGTATTTAAAAAAAAAAATGCCCACAGGAGGGTAAACAATGAAAAAAAAATAAAAAGATGTCACTAAATCAAGAAATGTATTTATCTATGATTTTAAAAAGTCCCCTTTTCCCAAAACAACAGAAAAGGACTAGGAGCAGGGATACTCAGTCTAAAAAGAATGTGGCAAGAGTATGCCTCTATATAAAATGAAATGCCAAAGAGAAAATATGCTTTATGCTATAACACATGCTATTATAAATACTGCTAATTAACAGGCAGAGCGTATTGGAATAAAAACTCAAGTATAAAATTGAAAATAATCTTATAGCTTAGTGTTACTTTCAATATTGTTTATCTACATAAAATTATCAACACAGAGAAACAGTAAAACATAAACATAGCTTTGTCCTAATTTGTAAAAAATTATTTATTATTGAATTTATTTATAATGTAATTTTAATATTTATAATATTGTTTATAATATTTCTATAATATTTATAATATAATTTCATAATAAAATATAAGTTTATTATTAAAAGAAATTTGTAATTCTAATGGTAGTTTATTTTAAGGAGTACAGGGTTTAGAAATATTTCTTAACTTACATAAACACACTCAGCCTCCAATTTTATTTCTGGAAATCCATTCAAAATGATCATTAACATTTACGGTAACTTAGTCCAAAATAATGAAGATTTGTAAACACAAACATTCTAAAAATAACAAGGGTTCATAGTAGTAATTATTCGTGTAAATATTTGAATAATATGAGTATTATAGCAATAGAGAAGAAAATTTAATGCTATATAAAGATATGAAAGTTAGATATAAATGTGTATAAAATGTATAATATATAGTTAAATTACTTGTAAATCCAGCTCATTTATTATTTCAATGATTATTAACATTTAATTATTATTCACAATATTTATAATATTACTAATAACGTAAATTCATCTCATTATGAACATATGATTTCCACCAGTAATAACATCAATGAGCACCATCACAAACTTATTTTAATTTGTTCAATTTCTTTTCTTGAGAAATAACAATTTATGAATCTATCTTAAAGGCATAACTCTAATCAGATATTTTAGAATATGACTGGAAGTTTACAAACACAAATTATGAATACTGTATTAAAAGAAATAATAATCTTAATATTAAGTTCACCTTACAAATATATTTTTAACTTTCAGCCTGATATTTACAAAATTTTTGATTTGTTTTCTTTCTTCACCAATAGTTTAGAACTTAGAATTACCTTAATTTGTTGGATACAGTGAGTATATTTTATGAGAGATTGTTTAAGCACATAAAGAATTAACATGGAAGCAATGTCTGCACACAAACATCAGACTGTCCTTCAAAACTTCACTATCATTAACCTAATGAAGTTATCATCATTGTTGAAATTTTATAGTGAGTATATTAATGTTTTAACTTGATTGTCCATGAAAACTTTTATTCTTTTTTTCACACTGATTCCAAAATGCAAGATATATATGTGAAATAGTTTACCTCTTGAATAAAATATGTCTTTTTAATATATAAGAATTTATCTTACAAGTCAAATCATGTTATTAATTTAATGATAAAAATGACAATTTATTCCTATCACTTTTATAATGAACTACTTTTGTAGGTTTATTTTTATTCCAGTCAAAAATTAAGCTAAATATGTCTTTTGAATTGGTCAAAAACCCACTTACATATGTGTGAAAGGTTAGGTAACTTTTGTGCTTTGTAAATTTCTATATGGATGGTTTAGTTATTGGATAAATGTTCTATCATATATCCACAGCTTGCAGAACCATATGGAAACAAATAGTATAGGCATGTCACATATACACATACAGACATATATGCAGACCAACACAAATAATGATAACACCATATAAATGAACAGGCATACAGAAGCCAGATATTCCTTTGATCTACAGTTTTCCACAAAGCCTTTGGTTCGGCTGTCTCCAGTTATTGATTTTTTACCTATTTCACTTAGACCAGAAAGAAATAGGAAGTGATTCAATTTCCTAGTATATCATTCAGAAGCAAGGAATTACTGTCAGAATGAAGTAAAAGGAAATCATACTCTGTGTGCATACAAAATATGGTGTGTTTTGTGAAAGGAGATGAAGAATAGGTATCTTTCAGAGGAATGGTAAGGATCAGAAAAAAGTTAAAAAAATCTTGATGAGGCAAGATAATGGAATAGCTAGGAAATATGACAAGTCAGACAGGTGCCAAGAGATGAGCCTTATCAAAGGAAATAAAGTCTGTGAGCACATTCTTCACTCTTCCTGCGACAGGTATATTCTTTCCCAACATAAGGGAGAGTATTTGCAAAAGGAATAAAGATACATTGATTCACCTCTAGAATTTTTAAAGCCTGACTCTTCTTCCCTGTTAAATTCTTAAACGCAATGGCCAGAAAAAGGCTGACAAATCTGAAGAGCATTTAAAATGCAAGCTAAACTATTTGACATACTTTTTGTTCAACAGATTCCTCTTTTGCTTTCATTTTTTTTAGCCAATCTCTAGAAGCAGAAGATTTCACTGCTTTAAATTCTTTACATGGAGAAGATTTTAAAAATTGCACCTTTTGTGGTATTCTTTTTTTCTTGATACAGGTAATAAAAAGACACTCACTACTTATTGACAAATAAAACTATTTCGTCAAAATTTTCTTTAGCTAGCAAGAAACTTGATAGCTTTATAGCAATCAGTTCTGTTTTGCTCTCCATTGTTTTTATTGGATACATATGGTCAGAGAACAGAGGATAAAGATACTTCATTACCTCTTTTATTTGTGTTTCAATTTACAACCATCTGGTACAAACCTGAAACGTGTGTCAGAAGTGCCACTGAGAGAAAGAATATAAAAACGTGCATGAAGGTTATTTTTGTAAATGAAGCTAGAGTCGATATTCCCATATTTATAAAAGATTGGTTGGAAGTATTGGTATACGTGTATATTTCACATATCTCAAAATGGGGTTCTCTATAGTTAAACAAAAGAAGCAAAAATTATAGAGAAAGGGTCCTTAGTAGTGAGTAAGTAATGCCACTCATCTTGAATGAAATAACATGAATCCTTTGTCTACCACACAATCTTTAAGCATGTTTTTACAATTCATGATGTCCTTGTAAACATAAGGATTGTAACATATCTTCTTCAAAAATTTAGTATATTAAATAAAATAAATTCATTTAAAATTAACAATTTACAGATCTCAGCGATGCTCACAAATACACACTGTACAAATGTTACTTGATTAAAAAAACCACAAAAACAAAACAAAAAACAACCAGAATATTAATCCAGCAACATGGATGCTCTGGTAAGGGATCACATCCATAGAATTTCTAGATTGGTGTGATTATCCTGGAATGTTACACCTTTAATCTGGGTGGAATACAGACACATCCTTAGTACATACCTTTAATCCCCCCAAAAATGAAAGTAAATTTGGTTTGGAGAGGAAATCAACAATGTTTGAAAGTGGCTTCTAATTGAGGGGCAGACAAAATGATGAAGCAGAGAAAGATTCAATGGGGAAAGTCAGAGATAGGATACACCTACCTCTCATAAGAAAACTGGAAATAGAGGCAAAGTGATAAAGCAACAGCAGTAGTGAAACAGAGAGAGAAAGAGGGAGAGAGAGAGAGAGAGAGAGAGAGAGAGAGAGAGAGAGAGAGAGAGAGAGAGAGAGAGAGAGAGAGAGAGAGAGAATGGCTACTGGGATGGGTTTGCTGAATCAGGTTGCAGTTAATGACAGAACTAGCCAGAATATGAGGACCAAGAAGATTAGAAGAGTTTTTGAGTTAGACGGAGCCCAAGCAGAGCAATTTATTAGGATCCCAAGACAAGCTAATTTGAATCACTATGACACTCCCGGAGGATCCAGCTATACCACTCCTGGGCATATACCCAGAGGCTTTACCTGCATGCAATAAGGACCCATGCTCCACTATGTTCATAGCAGCCTTATTTATAATAGCCAGAAGCTGGAAAGAACCCAGATGTCCTTCAACGGAGGAATGGATTCAGAAGATGTGGTATATTTACACAATGGAATACTACTCTGCAATTAAAAACAATGAATTCATGAAATTCCTAGGCAAATGATCAGAACTTGAAAATATCATCCTTAGTAAGGTAACCCAATCACAAAAGAACACACATAGTATGCAGTCACTGATAAGGGGATATTAACCCAGAATCTCGGAATACCCTAGACACAATTCGCATATCAATAGATTTCCAAGAAGATGGAAGGAGAGACCCCTGGTCCTGGAAAGACTGGATGTAGGGGAATTCCAAGACAGAGAAGTGAGAGGGGGTTGAATGGGGAAGAAGGAGGGAAGGGGGCTTATGGGACTTTCGGGGAGGGAGGAAACAGGAAATGGGAAATGATTTTGAATGTAAATAAAAAAAACTTAGAAAATAAAAATAAAAAAAGGGGAAAAAAAAGATTAGAAGCTTGCAGGCCTAGTTCTATGGATATTTAAAACAGAGAAGAAAAAATGCTCTGGGCTCAACCCAAACCTTGCATTTATATATCTGGGGCCTTTGTCTCATTCATACCTGCATCTGATGAAATAAAATTTACTTATAAACAGTGAGTATGCAGAAATTTCCTAGATTCCCTTATCTGGTTTTATTATTCCAATACACTTTAAAGTATGATTTATGTCATCATTCTTTCATATATATATATATATATATATATATATATATATATATATATATATACACACACACACACACGCACACACACACACACACACACACACACACACACACACACACACACTCACACACACAATCGAGCACTGAAAGAAACCCTAAGGAAAAAAACTTCACATGAAGTCAAATTTTGAAAATCTATTAGAAAAAATCTACTGCAAAATTATATTTTTGCAGATGAGATATAGTGTGGTAATGGTTCCTGATTAAGTAAGCTCCAGATAGGACAAACTACCCATTAAAAAAGATGGAGGAAGTTTTAATTTTCAGTTTTGTTTAGGACTTTTGGTAATAAAATGTGAATCATAAGACAGTAAGATAAGTTTTAGACTGAAATGTTAACAATATTCTAAAACCCGATTGTGAACACAATTTAAATCTCATAGGAGATACAGAGAAAAATGGAATCACTGATCTATCTACAGTAAATCACTTTTACATAGGCTCTTGTCTATGTGCATTAGGAACTCAGTATATCTGTATCCTTCAGGTTCAGTTAGAGTGGTCACTAGTCTTATATCAGTGGTTGAGGTTTGGGATAATATCTGAAAATCACATCATGTAGTTGGTACACTGGAGTTTGCTTAAGTTCAAGATAATGAATGGTTGGCATAAGAGGTGATAACATTACTTATGAATGTATCTGTGCTGATACATTTTTTGAAAATATCTCTTGATCACAAATAGACTGAACTTTCCCCCAGACACTGAAGCTGAGCTAATAATTAACATGAGATCATTTAAAAGTATATATGATTAGTTATGATTAATTTGCTATTTTGATGTCTTATCATATACTCAGAATGTATAAATGTAATCTCCTTTTGAGGGAACATTGTAACCAACCTTAGTATTCCTTGATTTCCAGTGTAATTAGGTTTTACAACTTAAGGTAAATGCTTTGCTTTAATCTTAAAATAGGCACTCCTCCATTCCCTTGACCCAGAATAGTGTATGTCTGTATGGGTGTGCTGTGGCAATCACTTACTGAAAGTACACAAGAGGTTAAAGGTAACCTTAAACAAAGTAGATATCCCATAAATGTTGGAAACCACACACGTTGATAGTATCTGCTTGTAGCTTTGAGTGCTCTTCTGGGTCAAGTGGAGTCATTAATGTAACTTCCTCCTTTGTAATACTCTGGTACATATTTCTATAAAGAATACTTCATTCCTTCACCATGCCATAATTTTATGTTCTGTCTAATAAACAGTGAGCAAAGCCCTTTGTTAGGGTCATATGAGAGATATAAAGAGAGTAATGGAGGATTCAAATGTTCGTAGGAAGGTCAATGCATCTTTTTTTAAGTGGGGGATAGAATGCCCTTCATCTCTGCTCAAATTACTGATGAGCTACCATCTAGGAAGCAGTTGTAATTCAATCCCTGCCCATGTCTTTTCTTCCATTGACAGTGAAAAAAAATGATCTGCATCTTTGTGCTGACAGGAAAACTACATTAATACTAAGTATTCTACAGCAATAAATATCAGAATTATGTTGGTACTATTGAGAGGCAAGACACTGACTGAAATCCAGTCTCCTCTAAATAACAAGTGTGGGGAGCCAAACAAGGTCATTCAGCCATGGCTGTCTTATGACCATGAGATGTTGAACAAAGACCTGCCCAGGAACTGCCAGTACAAAACATTCCGAGAGTAACTACGGATCGCTCCACCCTTAACCGCGGAATGTCCCTACGTGCGCAGATACCAGATGTCTTCACCAGATGCCCTTTGTGCTTCCTGCTGCCAAGAACACCTTGACCCCTCCCTCTTTTGCATTTTGCAAAGGTCACTTCCGGCTAGCTCCCCCTCCCAACTTCCTCATTCAGGGTTTGGCCCATAGTTCACTTCCCCCTAGCTCCCCCTCCCAGCTTTCTCATTCCTACTGCTTAAAACTTGCTGCCTGTGTGACAATAAAAGAGACCTTGACAACAGAACCTTGCTTGGTCTCCTTCTTTTCTCCCCCCCTTAACCCTCAAGTAGCGCCTCTTCGGGACCCTGAATAACTAGACTGAATGACCTTGTTTGGCTCCCCACAAACAAGAAGACTTATATGACAGTGAGAGGGTACAAAAGCATTCCAGCTTACCATCCACTGATCACAGGGGCAAGAGTCTTGGCTAAGTCTGAGACTGGAGCTGAATTGACCAATATCTTCCTGACTCCCACTTTGAATCTATGAATGAGATGAAAGGCCTATAACATTAGGGTTTGGCAAAGAGCTTAGCAAAATGAGTTCTATAGTTTTGAAATGTGTACAGTCTAAAAATCTGTCCACCAATTTGGGTTATATAAACTATGAACTTGAGAGACTGTCAGTAATGTAATACTGGAAAAGTTTCCAGACTTAGACAACACTTAAGCTAACAACAGCAGAAACAAAATTACTTCTACTAGAATGTATTAACAATGCCCCAAAGACCTCACCTCAAAAGAGAAAGTTTCATCTATAAACATAAATATTATTTACCTAGGCTTCTTTATTTCTTCTCAAACAGTGTTTATTAATGTAATTTTTACTGAATACTTGTGGGAAAAGACAGAAAAATTATCTATTGCCAAAAGCAAAAGTATTTGTGCCAGATTTAGAGATATGCTAGATTATAATTTATCTATAAGAAGTTTTCAAAATGTCTATAGTTAATATGGTAAAAACAATCTAAGAGAAAGCTAACAATATGAACAAATAATAAAAGGAAACCAAATTATCTCTCTGTTAAGTGAAACATTTGATAAGAGAAATATAATAGGATTATTTCTATAACATATTCTCAGGGAAATGTTATCTTGTATAGGGACCACTCATAGAAATAACTCAAAGCAAGACAAAATATAAAAGGAAAAACATCCATATGACAGCCAATATACCTATCATTTTTATTCTTTTAAAATTGATTTAGATTTAAAAATATTATCATGTTTATGTGCTCTTCCTTTATATATGTCATTCTACCATGTTCACACCTGCTGCTATGTAGTACAGAACATGTCTTGGTCTCCTACAACTGGGATTCCTGTCAGCAATGAACCACCATGTGGATACAGGGAATTGAACCCCAATTCCCTGGAAAAGTAACCAGTACTTATCACTGATGAGGGATCCAAACTCTCTAACTAATATCTTTGAATTAGAAATTATAGGAAGCATTTCTTAAATACTTAGTTGCCCAATTTTAATTGAAGACTGCAAATTAAGAACTCATTTTTAAAAATTTCTGAGTCAGGAAGTAATAAATATACAAAAAAATAATCTAACAACACTTTAAAAATCAAAGCGCCATTGCTCTGTAAATGTGGAAAACAAATATAACTTAAAAAGGAAGAAAAACCATCAAATTAGAGATAAATATTACATAGAATAGAATGAAATTTTTAGCAAAGGGTTTAAATCTGTTACCAATGGAAACACCAAGATCAGAAATTCAGAAACAAAAATATATTATAAAAATACACTATAAATATCTTTCTCATTATAATTAAAGTAAATATTATACCTTCTAATTTTTGCAATAAATCAAATATCTATGAAAATTCTACAAATAGAAATAGAGTTGGTAATGTAATATGAGTTTTTAGAACAAATAAAGATCAAGAAAACTAATATTTGAATATGAATTTGAATTTTTTTATTTCTAACTTTTTAAAAGAAATAGATTGCCAAAATATGAATAGTTAGATATATATTTTAGATAGAATACAAAATATGTAGCAATAAATACAATGTATGAGAAAGTCAAAAGCATTATACATTATTATAACATTATAACTAACTTGTCAGTAGGATGATTATACTGAAGTTGTACTGTATAAGCAACAGATGATCTGCCTCAGTATAACAAAACTCTAGATGAAATATGGTGTGCATCTAGTTAATGGTTAATGCAGATAGTTCACAAAATATATTTGTTTATCTTGAATTTGAAATAGAAGGAAAAACATGTAAATGATGGATTTCAAACTTAGTTGTGTCGATAATCACATTCAAAATAATCATTTATAATTCTAATTAAAAGGAGAATTTGTAAGATTTGATTCACAGTAATATCATGCTCAGAATTCTGCTGTCTATAATAAATCTTCTTCAAGTGAGAGAAAACGAAAAATACCACCAAACATTAAGGAAGTTCCTATTTATAGCAAATGTGACTATCACAGAAAAACAAATCTGGACACAATGCAGAAATCAATGGAATTTAGGAAGCTTGACCGCACTGAATATATAGACCTCTGGAATCTGTGACTCACTGAATACCAAGGATGATGAAGCAGAAACTCTCCAAGAGCCAGTAGATCAAAATGTCCTCTGTGAAGAAACTGCCTTTTAAACAAGACTGCATAATAAAGACCACGAAAATGACAATCTCAATAGACATGCTAACACTAAAAATGAAAGAAAACCAAAACCCAAACAACACAGGAGGTCCCACCCATAGACAACTAACTATAGCGGTATAATTACTGCTGGGGAAGGACAATTAGCCTCTCCCTCATTGGCTATACAATACAAAGTAGTCAGTTCTGAAACCAAACAACTAAAATGGACTCAAGAGCTTATATTTAAATGTTTGTATATATGTAATAATTATAACCAAAGGTAAAGAGACTATTGGTTTTAGAGTATGAGGGAAGATATAGGGGAGGGTACTCAGGAAGAACTTGGGGAGGAAAGGGAAGGGAGAAAGTGATATGGAATTTCTTTATAATGAAAAATGCATACTTTTATTTTTGAAAAAAAGGTTTAGTAGAAATTGCCAATAATGGGCCTCTACCATTGGTTAGAGATAGCTAAAATAAGTTAAGGATACTGAAAACAACCTACAGTCTTTCATTATGTTTGGAGGTAATTTGGGTGATTATTATATTTGATGAACTTTAGTGAAATAATAGACAAAGAGGTGTGGATTCTGATAACTAATAAACTGCTAATTTGTTCTAATTATTCTTGAGTTTTAATGATGAATTACCTTTCTTATGATAAAGTGGGATTGACTGATATAAACCTCAGAATGCGACCTAGAAGGCCAGAGAATATATGTACTATGAACAAATTATTTATGGAATTCTCAAGTTAAGTTGATGTATAAGATAAAAAGTAAACAAGCAAATAAGGAAACAAAAACCAAAAGTGCAGAGGTATTCATAGAAGAATGTTTTGAGAAAAATTTAGAAGGTCTCTCTCTCTCTCTCTCTCTCTCTCTCTCTCTCTCTCTCTCTCTCTCTCTCTCTCTCTCTCTCTCTTCCTCTCCCTCTCCCTCTCTTTTTCTCTATCCATCTAGGTGTAGGGGTAGGGGTAGGTGTAGCTATAGATATACAGTGATTAGAGCACGGATAAAACCAAAGTGGTATAATTTCTTTGAAATTATAATTGACTGTATCAAATGTTGCTTTAAATTCATCAAAAATGAGACAAAAATAACAGTAATATTATAGAACTGAGTGCAAATAGTTTACTATACAAATTTTATCTTATATTCTGAGAACTATCAATTATGAACCCTCAGCTGGTAGAATTTTTCATGTATAGCTGATACGATCATATATTCTTTCTATGGTAAGCCTAAGCTCAGAGGCTGGGCAGTGTTGTTTACTCTACTTTTCTGATAAAACGAGGCATTCCAATTTCAGAAAGCTTTGTTTTTACTTTATCCACGGTACATTTTCCTTCACTTCAAACCTAATTATTTTCCTTCACTGGCAAGTATTCCTGAGTATATTTTCAACAAGACAGTGTTATCCAAATGTCTGTTTTCCAGGTAACCAATGTGTAGCCATTGGTAATGTTAATGACAGGGAAAGTAGACATGATGCTGATATTTTGACGTTAAATCATAAGTTGTCCAGATGGTGAGAGCACTTCCTGGTGATTGCTGAACACAGATATCCCAGTATGATATTGTGATTGTTATATTTTCTACCCATGGAGAACTTGGAAGAAAAAAAACTGTAGAAGGAAAAAAAGAGGCAAGTGTGGCATTTTCATTCTAAAAGCTTAATATTAATAGATTGATGATTTCTGAGTTGGATGGCTTTTCCTTCGAGCACTTTCATGAACTTTGTGGGAAAGTACAATGAAAGGTTAAGGGTAATTAATAAATAATTAAAGACTAGTTGTTAAAGCTAGAAAACCTTCCTTCTTTCAAATGCATAAAAATCTTGTCTCCTGAAGCTAGAGGGCAGAGAAAGATGATGATCAGGTTCAGATTTAAGCTTCTGGATGGTGGAACTTCAAAGAATATTTCAATCCCAGTGGGGGTAGTTTCTCCTGGTCAAGGTCAGAACTCTTACTGGGAAGGAATGTAACCAAAGTCTCTGAGAGGAACCATCTGTGTTCTTCTCTAAAACTCGATTAAACTCTTACATTCCTTTGAATTTGCAAGTTTGTGATAGAAGCAGTGTGCTGACCTGACCTCGGATCTTAGGGATAACAAAGAAATTCTTTCTCTACAAGATGAAGTATAATCCACTGCCTTGTTCTGGGGCAGGGGTGTGATACTTTATGAGAACAAGAGAATATTTCAACTTCTTTACTCTTAAATAAAATCCAGTGTTAAATGTCTACAACAGAAAATACTGCGGATTACCATGCCATCTAAGAGAAGGTAGGCATAATAAGTTATGGATTGATCAATAAGTTACAGGAGAAATTGAGAAAGTGAATAAGGAATAGAAGATACTAACCTAAAGAGAAAAGAAATTATACTAATGTGGAGACACTACATTCCTGCTACAGATCTGAAAAATATTGGTGATCCAAGAAAAAAAAAAAAAAAGCTGTCCAAGTCGTTTCCCAGCAGCTCCTGGACTTTGCTAACACGTTATACCACATGACTTCAGATGGATAGTATGTGACCATTGTCTAACGAATTCATTATTTTCTATTAATAGCAGTTCTGTTGCCTGGGTATTAAATGACCCCTCAAAGACCTATGTCTGAATGATGTGGCCCCCAAAGTGGCACTATTGGAAATTATAAGAGGTGGACAAAGGGAGAAGATTTTTCATCCCTGTGAGGAAGGCTTTGATGTCATTGTGAATTACTCATCCATTCCTGGCTCTTTTTAATTCTCTTCTTTCATGATGAACAGTTTGTGGCCATTATGTACTGCTGCAATGGTGTGTTGTTTCACTACATACTCAAAAGCACTATCTTCAGCTAATCATAAAACAGACATTTTAAAATCATTTGTCAAAATTATATTTACATATTTTAACCTTAGATACCTTCTATTGTTAAATGTTGATGACAAACACAATAAGGAAAGATAAGAATTAAAACCATCTGAATCAAAAAGAAAAAAAAAGACCCTTTTCTATTCACACATAAAACATAATTTATGTAGAAAACACTAGTCTCAGAACTGAACAAATGGCACAATGATGAAGAAAGATTGTTCTTGCAGAGGTTTTTAACAAAAAAAATGTCAAATTCAGGAAAATTTCAGGACACAAAATGGATAAACAAATGTTTACATCATGTGATTTCCACAGAGTCCATATTTCCATCTCATACCAGACCCAGGAGAATCAGCCTGTTTCTCCCTCACATCTAGCACATCGTAATTCAAGGCCAAGCAAATACTGATGGCTTTGAAATCTAGAAACAATCATGGTGATCTGCTCATAACAACAAGGCTGTCGTGGCTACTGATGCTGCTGAAGGGTAAACTTTCGAAAGGGAACCAATGGCTTTGATCTCTGAGGGATAGAGAAACTATGGTCATAGCTTGTGATCTCACACACGCCAGGTTGTTTTGGCAAATAAACTACTTTATGAACAAAGCCACTCCCATACTATTGTGCATCTATATAACTGCTTTTATGTAGTAATAAATTTGTAGAGCTAGAAAGATGTCTCAGTGGTTAAGGGAACTTCTTTCTGTACAGGACCAGCATTTGATTGCTAATACCCACATGGATCAGAATCATTTATTATGCCAGTTTCATGGCATCTGATGCAATTTCCTGAACTCTGTAGGCATGATTGGTATTTATGGTCCACAAACCTCCATGGAATCAAAGCACTCTCACATGTACAATATAATAAATATACCTAAAATTATAAATAATAAAATTGAGTATTGGTAGACTAGTCATCATATAAAACCAAACATATTTAGACTTTTACAGGATGATTTGCCATCCCCTAACTTTTGAAGAATATCTACCCACTTTAGACACAGTCTCATAAAATATTTTATTTTAAATTGTAATAGCAATTGTTCTGACAACAGTCACCTATGTTTTGGTAATGTGTATACCTTGTTCCAAAAAGCATAATCTTGGATGCTTGTGTTCTTCAAACATGAAACTTTTCACATTGTTTTGGGCAAAGGGAAAAAAATTAACCCAGAAGGAAAGATAGCAGAGGCCAAAATGCATTATTTTAATATCACAAGATTCTACTGAATTTATTAATTTTAGTGACACTTCTTAAGAGTGTGGGGATTTTTAATATATGGATAGTCTCTCATAACTGATCACAATTGCCAATCTTCCTTTTGATTCATACTTTTATTCTTATGTGGTCTGGCTCCTCTTCCTAGAACACCTACAATTTTATTGCATAAAAATAGCAACATTTGTCATGGCATTTTTGTTAATGCTCATGAGTGTGGCATTATCTATAGAATTTTTATTCATGTCCTTTATTGTTTGGATGAGTGTCCCTTTATATGTTGTAATCTGGAGATCCAAGAAACAAGTTACACTAGGTTAAACTCCAGAAACTTGATTAGCTGATCTGAAATTTCTGATTGTGGAAGCAAGAATGTTTCAGATCCAGTGAAGACTATCTTTGACTATCTTTAGTATCCATCATAGATTTTCATTGATAATTTTTTATATTCAACACAGCTCCATTCTTCTAGGAAGACTAGCTTCCAACAAGCCCAAGGCTAAGAGTACCATTACAATGTTTCTACAAGCTACAGTGGAATAAACATGTATTGTAGTACCTCAACAACTTCATGATAAATGCAGTTCTTATGGCTTTGTTTTGTTGAATAATTATAAAAATGCCTTGAAGTGACTTGGCGTCTGTGTTGAGACAAACTAAATCCATAATTTTAGGCTAGGGCTACTAATGTTTGTCTATGAATGAACACTATTATTTCCTTCAGAGTGGCAGTATATTTAATTCTGCCTTTTCAAGAGTCCTTTTAAACATAGGAATATTAAATGTGGATAAATAATTTGACTCAGCCCATTTTCAATGAATCAAATAATTGCATCCTTTGGTGTATATATAATATACAATACTGTGTTTGAGAAAGGACAAATCTCATTCAAACTATATAACAACAATTTATACAATCAATGTAAATTTATAATGAGTAGAGTAATATAAAATAATAGAGAAATAAAATAATAATTCTGTTTGCAAACATCAATAGTCATCGTCTCTAAAATTAATATTAATTCACATATAAAGTATTAGCATTCCACAAACTTATCTTCTTAATCCACTTTATGAACCATATTGTAGCTTGGGTGAAGTGAACTTTAGTATGACTTAGTTGATTATTCTGTGACACTAGAATGAAAACCCTGAATAAGAGTGATTTTTTTTTTAAACTGGCACTCTTCCCTGACACTGTCTTTTCTACCAAGCTCACTGAAATTGTTAGCTCCATTTGTTTTCTTCCATCTATGAAACAGTAGGTCTATGGCTTATGGCTACTGGCAACTATAGGCAATCACAATTTCAAGAAACAATCTATATTTTCTTAGTATCTTAATCTCTCCATGATTCCATTCACAATATTGTGTTTTTTTTTTTAATGTCACAAGGAAAGTCAGGCTTCTAAACCCAATCCTGAATTATCACAACCCAATCAGGACTCACCCACCCCTCCTCAGAAAAGAACTGGGTTGATAAGAAGTTCACTGTGGTTGCTCATAATAAAGGACTGGATATTAAACTGTGACTACCAGGAGGTAACTATTACAGAGGACTTAATAAAATGTCTGACCATGACAACCACAATGTTGACAAACCTGAGTGCCAAACGAAAGCTGCACTCATCCATGGCATCTGCATCAGTTCCTGCCTCTAGTTGTCTGCCTTGAGTTTCTGTACTTATTCTCTTCCATGGTCAACACTGATGTAGAACTGTAAGTGGGAAATGCTTTCCTGCTCAAGGTATCTTTGCTTTGGGTCGTGGTGATTTATCAGAACAAATGTAATCCTACCTAATACATATAGAGAATCAATGTTAACTTATATGTTTGTACACTGAACATTTATTTGTACTTGAGAATGATTATTTAATTTTTTGCTTTCTTTTATTAGAATAATTTGAAGTAGTAATGTTTGATACCACTGTTTTATAGATTGAAATCTAAAATTTAAGGAAGGTATTCAGCCTGCTCAAGGCAGAAAATTGGAGGATATCAAAGAAACAGTATGAATGTTCAGTCATTTCATATCTTCAGATATAATCTCAAACATTTTAGAGTAATATTCTTCATTCTGCCATTGACTATAGATTCAAAGCCAATTATTAGGATTCTCTTGATTTTATAACTTATAATTCTTATAATTTTGATTTACATGATCACGATACATATTTTAAATATTTCAGTATTTTTAGACTGTTTACAATGAGACTTCTTTAGAAGGCTTACTGTAGTATTCAAAGTGGTGGAGAATATATTTATGATGTGACAACTTTAGGATACTAGCACTTATTATAACAGGATGCTTATTTGAAAGAATACTCAACCCTTCATGATCAAAAATAGGCATGAAGGAAAAAAGACTGTGGCATATGCTTTGTGGGCTGTACATGAGAGTTAGGAGAGTTTCCAGTCTTTATGAGATCTGTGGCATCTGGCAACAGCCATGAAGAGAACCTGGATTTTAAGGAAGCATACATGAGAGGAGAATTTTTCACACAATATCTTGAACTATATAGAATATGACAATTTAGTGCTCAATAGAATTTCCAGTTAAGGAAAGAACATCTTCTATTGTGTACATACACAACATTAATAGTGGATCAAGGATGCCCTGTGGAGCCACCAAGATGATTATGACCCCTTTGTTTTAATCTTTTCAAGATAATTTCATTTCCAAACTTTTTCTTTCTATACATCCAACAGTTGTTTGCCAAGAGGGCACAAGTTTGCTAACTTTGAAAGCTTGTTAAATGGTGAGGAATCTCATTATATCAGGTCTGTATATATCAAACTGAGAAGCTTTATTTTGTCCATTTAAGATAGGACCTCAAAAATATTCTGTTGCTTCTAATGTTCTTTAATCTCTTTATTTATAGTTTATATTCTCAAGCTTTGTGTTGGTGTGTGTGCATGTGTGTGTGTATGTGTGTGAGTATGCACATGTATGTGTGTGCGCATTTGTGTTTGACTATAATAGTAGGATACAGTTTTGATTCTTCAGTATTTTATTTGTTTATATTTAAAATGTTGCTCATAAAGATATAAAGTTAGTGAGAAAGCTTTTACCTTTACTTTTGTAAGGTTAAGGTTCCACACCTTTAGCTCTATCAATGATTTCAACTATTCCTTGATACAGGTAGATAGCTTTCATGAATTTGAGGATGGTTAGTTGTCCTTTATCCTATATTTACTAGAAGGTGTACTCCTTTTTCAACTTTTAATTTTGGCAACAAAACATTTCTCCACACATTGTACAACTCTGCTATTCTCAGAGGTTATTCTAATCAGCATATATTTTGACTTTCATAAAAATATCTGTAAGAAAGAGCAAAGTATCTACTTCTGACTTGCAAGATTAGTCCTAAGATGCATAAAATATCAATAATATTAAAGTCAAGAAAACATATTACTGAATCTATGTAGTTTGCTATTTTAAGCTGGAACATGGATTATCTTCTCTAGAATGATATCTTTTGGGAAATTTCAATCCATATGTCCATGTGACACACAAAATCAAGTCCTGCATTTCAGTCTTTACTGCTTTTTAGAACTTATTATTTAAAATTTTCCTTCTATACAATATATTCGACAGCTTTTTTTCTCACCCCAACTACTTTCATGTTTTTGGATGTCTTGCCAATATGTATGTATGCCGGTGTCCCAGGGACTAGAGTTATAGGAATTTGTGAATCATCGTGTGAATCCACGTCCTCTGAAAGAGCAGTGTTCCTAATCATTGAGACATCTTACCAACTCCGGACTTTGAAGCTAATTCTTGTCTTCCAGGCTTCTGTATATGTCACTCTGTCAAGCATTTATTTTTTTGTTATACTTTGTAATATTAGACCTTAAATATTTGCTATTTATTTATTTTGTGTGTAGAGGAACATGAAAAGTACGAGGGTAGGCTGTGCATACATGGTATATTTTAAAAAGTCAGAGGTACATTTTCCAAATCAGGTTCCCTTCTCTACATCGCTGAGTCAGGATCAATCTTGTTTCTTTAGTTCGGCATACCCTAGGCTATATGAAGTTCATGACATGCTCCTGTCACTAGTGTTCTGTTAATGATACACCACTCCCATTTTATGTGTGTTCCAGGATTGAACACAGCTGGTCATTCATGCATGGCAAACTGCCTTGCCTCGTTATTTATCTGTCCAGCCACACTGGACATTCAGTAGTGAAGAGGACAGTTACTCTCAGATTGTACTGTTTCAGGTGAAACACATCCTTTCTATCCTCATGGAAAATCCTGAACAGAAAACACCAGCTTTTCATAACATGACACAGCCAAGCAGAAGTGTGTAGAATCATTACTCAGCCTCAGCTTATCAAGGATGTTTAAACTATACTTAGTAGAAAGACATTTCTTGGTAGGAGATATTTAATTACTCTTTAATAAATTACATCAGGAAATTAAATTCTTGAAATTTTGTGAGATTGGAGAGTTATTTTCTTTTCCCAAACAAACAAATAACAACAGCAACAAAAAACAAGACAGAAAAGATATTATAATGAGAAAATTATTGAGTTGCATAAAATCATTCTTCCTCCAAACAAAGGCAGTGACTCTGCATAGACTGGAAGAAGCCATGGTATTCTGTGGCCATTCAGGCTCTGCAGCAGTTCTTCACACTCACCTTCAGGACCTTTCAGCTTCAGTGGCCCCCGGTTCAGATTCAATGATAAACCTCTCTCTAGTATTCACTATCTGAACTGTACCTGAACTTCTCTAAGGCTGATCCCAGGCAGTTTTTCATTTGTGAGCATACGTCTTCCTTTTCTGCCCACACAGCAGGCAATGGATCTTAGAAATGGGCTGAAATCTCTCCTCTATCACCTTCCAAAAGAGTGTCCATCACTCCAGTGACACCCGCCTACTGGCCTAGTGCTCATACCAAGATCTGCTCTAGTCTCTGCTTTCAAGGATTTATGAGCCATGAAGTCATCTCATGCTCTTTAGCTAGCTCACCACCTGTCGCTTTGCATCAAATAGTCTTTGTAATCCTACCAATTGATGGGACTGCATCTTCTCCCCTGGGGATCCACAACTTTCTTACTCTTGATTGACAAAATATAATTTTCTTCCTCTGGTGAGAAAGCCCTCAACAATTCCTATTAGATTTTTATCTCCAGCAGTGTTTATAATGTTTTCTTTGCCACCCACCCTCTCTTAAGGAATCTTGTCTATCTTAATATTATATTGTGATTCAACTATCTCAATGAGGTCCAACCTTATTTATGTGCTTTGAAAAAGGGATATATAAGCCAATGAACAAGAGGTTTTGAAAATATAGTCTGCATTGAGAAAATCCATCACCATTTCTTATGTCCTTTATATTTTTCTAATTACCTTCCTTGGCCACACAATTGCCCTATGTCTATAACTCATGGTTTTCCATCATATCATATAGGTTTTATGTGTGTTATTTGTATGAGCAAACTGTATATGGGAATGATTACAGATTTAGGTTTCCAGTTTTAATTTTTTTCTCTGTAATATAATTGGCCATTTTAGGGGTTTTTTATGTATGTCTGCTCATCTGTGTTTCTTGCATGATATCAAAATAAAACTGCTCTAAATTCCAGCCCATCTGAAGCTCAGTCTGAAGGGTCTGCTTTTTCTCTTTACCTCAGAGAATAAGAGGAAGTGACAGGAGAAGAGTCAGAAAATCTTTCCAAGCCTTTTGCAACAATTTTTCACTTTTTCTCTAATAAGAGAAAACTTCAAATCATAAAGGCATGGCAGTTTATTTAATTCAAACGATATGGTAGAAGTTGCAATTGCAGTAATAATTTTGACATTTTAAACAAGTATTTAAATACCTGATAACACACCTTTTTCTTTACATAAAACATTTTAAATGTCAAGGGGTCCATTGAGAGTGATGAGCATCCACATATACTTTGACAATGTTAAATCTCAGTGCTGGTTCTCAAGAATATCAGGCACCAGTCATATACATTCTACAGGTCCTCTGCTTTATGTATTATGTAGTCCAGATATTTTACTTTATCTTTCTAAAGTCACCAATTACTAAATTCAGCAGTGACAATTGCCAGGATTCAATCATTACAAAAAGTAGATAAATAAAGTAAGCTGAATTTTATTGTAGTGCACCATTATGCTCTAATGTAAGTATAGAAACCCTAAGAACAAATCTGGAAAATAAATGTCAAAGAGGAGCATGCTGAAAGTGGACCACAGACTTCAGCATGCAGAAATACAAATGTATATAAAATAAGATTGTATACTAAATACCAAAAGTATGTGGATAGAGACTTGTTCCTAGCTACTCAGGTAAGGGTCATTAACTTGAAAAGTAGCATTATCCCAGTACAATAAGTTATCAAACAGTGAAAACTAAAATCAAGGAAATAAGTCAGGGCAAACATATTGAATAAGAATAGAGAAATATAATTTGAGAGGCCTTTCTACATTTTCAAGCTGAAATGTAATGCCTATTGTAGTAGTATCAGCAGATTCATTGTTTTGGCAAATGTGTCTTAGTAGGTGAAATAATGCCATATAGTAACTCTTAATGAGAATTATTTAGATTTATTTATTTGTTTGTTTGTTTGTTTTAAACTACAGATTTGATTCCCCTTCCGGTCCTCCCTCAGTTCCACAACCCATACCTCCTCCCTGCCCCACTGTCTCCAAGAGGATGTCCCCACACCCCACCTCTACCTTATCAGATCTCTAAACTCCCTGGGAACTCCAGTTTCTTGAGCTTTATGTGCATCTTCTCTGACTAAACCCAGACCCAGCAGTCCTCTGTTGTATTTGTGTTGGGGGCCTTATATCAGTTGGTGTATGCTGCTTGGTTGGTGGTCCAGTATCTGACAGATCTCAGGGGTCCAGGTTAATTGAGACTGCTGATCCTACTACAGGGTCACCCTCATTCTCAGCTTCTTCCAGTTTTCCCCTAATTCAACCACAGGGGTCAGCAGCTTCTGTCCACTGGTTAAGTGCAAATATCTGCATCTGACTGTTTCAGCTGCTTGTTGGGTCTTTCAGAGGGCAGTCACGATAGGACCCTTTTGTGAACGCTCCATAGCTTTAGTAATAGTGTCAGGTCTTGGGGCCTCCCCTTGAGCTGGATCCCACTTTGGGCCTGTTGCTGGACCTTCTTTTCCCCAGGTTCCAAACTATTTCCATCACTGCAGTTCTTTCAGACAGGAACAATTATGGGTCAGAGTTTTGATAGTGGGATGGCAATTCCATCCCTCACTTGATGTCCTGTCTTTCTGTTAGAGGTGGGCTCTACAAGTTCCTTCTCTTCAATGCAGGAAATTTCATCTAAGGTCCCTCTCTTTGAGTCCTGAGAGTCTGTCACCTCCCAGCTCTCTGGTACATTCTGGAGGGTACCCCAACTTCCCATCTCCCCAGGTTGCATGTTTCCATTCTGTCTGCTGGCCCTCAGGTATTCAGTCCTTTTCCCCCACGCAATACCAGAATTATTTAGATTCCTAACCCACTTCTTGTCCTCTATCATGCCAGGATAAGGCAAGGAGGGACGATCTAGAAACACACATAGACTCTTAAGGGGCACACCAGGGTATTCATCCTTGTTGTTCCCAGTTCATATAACATCAACAAGTTTTATTTGTTTTTTAAATAATTAGTATTTTCCAATACTTTTTACGATAACAGAGAATAAAATAAGGAATGAATCAGGGTGCTTGCATCTGTTGCATTTGCTTCATTTTTAAAGATGTACTATTGTCAATCTTCCATTTGATAAATCATTATTAAACCCTGATAATTGCTATAATGTATCTCAGTACATCAAGATAATTGATATTTCAGCCAGGCATTATGGCCCTGAACTGTAATATAATGACACACTGAATTGTCTAATAGATGGCTAGCCTTTGAAAAAGAAGAGGTATCATCATTCTTGAAAACAAAAGTCACTGAAATTAAGATATAATTTAAGCTTACCAACATCTTATGATTTGAATATGTAAGTTAATTTAAGTTTAAACATTATAGTATTATTGTTTTGGTTCATATGTATCTTGAATGAGGAGGACTACTGATAACTTCCCTTCCTTAGTCTGCACAATACTGTCTGGTGTTATGAAAGCTAGGCCAATGAAAGAGGACTTAGATTATATGAGCTCTGTGTACTAAATTCCTGGTGTCTTCACCAAAAGGAGCTTATCTTCAAATTCTGAGGGGCAACATAGATGAACAGCAATAGCCTAGGTTATATTGAAAGTCACTTAGCCTGCTGTGGCCAAACCCTGGGAAGGAGTTTTAATAACTCACAGGACTTATAGGGAATATTGCCGACCATGTGTGTGAGTGTGTGTGTGTGTTGTATACAATATTAGGTAAATATGAAATATAAAATAGTATTATTCCTTGAGAGTTTTTAATAATAAATTGATAAAGAAAACCTTGTGTTATGTATTCTTCCTTCCACCAATTTTGGTAGTGACCTTTCTCTATTCTCTCCAGAGCGTAATAGTCAGGAATGCAGACTTTTGTTTTTTGTTTCTTTTTTTCTATTTTTGCAACAAATCAAGAACATTATAGATAGCTATAATGGTCAACATGCAAAGAACAAGTGCTAATGGTTTTGAAACACTAATTATACCAACTATAGCATCACCTCTATATCTAAGCTTCAGAGAAAATGAAGGAACAGGGTGTAGAAATAACGCAAAGACCAGAGGACCAGCATTACTGCATTACTACTGAATAATGGTGCATTTATTATATGACAGGAAGTTGTGCTCACGAAACCCAACAATTTGGTAACCTAAATAAGCCGTGAACAATGACATTGGATGGTCTGCCAATATGGATGATTGATGTCATCATTTGGAAGGGGTGATGTAGGAAGTACTCCATGTTGATTGTTAAGTTCTTTTGCTCAATGAGTTCCTTTTCTCCTCTGGTAATTTATTTTCCAAGTTATCTCATAAATATTCTAATGAATAATATTATCATTCTGTAGGCTGCTGTAGGTGAAATTCCTTCAGCACTAAGATCTTATTGCCTCTCTACAATGAAAACTATCCTCTAGTAGTTGTACAACATTGATGATAAGCTTCTGAAATGACTTCATATTTTAGAAAATCCAGACTTGATAAAATATGATAGTCATTCCATCATTTCTACACCTTTCAATACTAAGAAAAAAAAGAAAACAACAACAAAATTAAGCCAAAACCTAAACAGAAACAAACAACAACAAACCTTAAGCATTAGTGCTCTTACATAGGCAAAATTTGCTTTTCAGAAATCCAAATTGAGTGCTGGCAGAGACCATACCACAAGCCCTGTGGTATCTGAGGGCAGTGAGAGAACATCTGGGTTTTAGCATTGCCAGTGCACTAATCATCTATGGAAGTGTCCAAGGTCCATAATTTATGAATCCAGTCTGGACTGAAACAATGAATGTAGGTTAATTATGGAAGTATGTTTCAGATAGCTGGGGTGGAAGTTGATTTATGCTAATGTTGCCTGATACAGAACATCATTTCACATTTGTTGTCTTCTTTAAAAGTTTAGAAATTTGTAACAGTGATACCCTCATTCATTGCGTCTTATTTAAGGGCTCTTAAAAAGAGTGTCCAGCATATTCAAACTCTTATTTTCCAATTGCCCTCAGAACTTTATTACTGGAAAGCCAATACTTCATGGAGGTTGTATCAGCTGATAACAAGGCTTTGCTATCTCCTGTGAACAGACCTCCAGATCTTTTGCCACAATGTCAGCTTAAGCCTTCTTCCAAGGCAAGCCTCTTCCAACCTCATGTTCATTTCAATTTAAAATTCATCCTTGGGGTATTCTGAACAAAGCTCTTCATACATAGTTACCTGCGTTTTAATCATTTTCTTTTCTCTTTTGGAAGATGGAGAAATTTGGAAACATTCCTGTATCCTATATATCTTTCCAGAGTAGGGGTTTTGTTTTCCAATAATGAGACAATTTTTTTCTGATATTGATAGTTCCCTGTTTAAAGATTAACTGTAATTACACTACTTATAAAAGGAGTCATTCAACTCTTATCATTTTTATGCAGTGGAATTTTTTATCAAAACCGGGTATCATTTTTGTGTGTTTGGATATTTTTTAAATATTTCCAACATAATTCACCCCTAACACACTCACTTCCCAGTCCTTGCATGTCTGTTCCCCTCCTTTTGTGATGTACTGGTCCACAAGTTAAAAATACATATATTAATTACAATTAAAATAGCCCAAACTTGTGTTATCTGTTACTTGTGTTACTGGAGCATGGTCAAACTATCAGTGGCCTGCCTTTTAAATAGACCTGAGTAGTTCTCTTCTACCCTACTGACAAAAGGCATTTATTGTAGGCACTTCTGCATCTTTATCACACCAAGAGTTCTCTTTGTTTAGGATCTTCCATTTTTATGAGACTGGAGGTTGGGGTGGGACTAGGCATTGCCACAGAAGCCCTCCATATCCCTCTTTCACAACTCTGTCTTATAGTCATCTTTATTACTGTAAAATAGCTTCCTTGCTCCTTAAAGTCAACAGGAACATGGCTCATGGATGACTACATAGGTTTTGGTGGGAGCACAGAAAACAAACAGAGCCCTCTGCTTCAATAGGGTCTTGGGACCAGGTAAGGCCCTTGGAGGCATCCAGGACCACAAAATTTAGCACAGCCTCAGATGGTAGCACCAGCCACTCATATCAATACAGACACCTGCATCAGCTTGCCCTATGGACATTAACATAGATTCAGATAGCAGCCTAATCCATGAACCTCCACATTCCCTTCCTGCCAACACATGCCATGGACATCAACACAGATCATATGTGCAATAGGACCTCATATACAGACATGGCCCTTGATGGCAGCATGTACCCAGATATGTCCATTTCTTTAGATGGTAGTGCGTATTACTCAGATCAGTATGGCCCCATCAGCAGGAAGGACCCTGGACATCAACATGACCTCAAGCAGTAGCTCAGGCCAGAAACATTCATGTGTCCTTGAGTGGGAAAATGAGCCGTAGAAATCAACACAAAACTCAGGATGATTTAGGATCATGAAAATTAGATATAGTTTTGAACTCCCATCTCTATGTCTTAGATAATTTTCTATAATATTCATTATGTTAAAGTTTGAAAGCCTAGTGATATTTTTGTAATTAGTAACTTTGTATATGCATAATAAATATTATGCTACTAAAATTTCATGTATCTATTTACTGAAAATAGATTTTTGATTATATACGTAATAATAAAATGTTATATTCTCTCAACAAGAAAACTCTAGATCATCTCTTGTTATCTAAACCATGTATTGCTAATGACTCTGTCACAAAATATCTTGTATTTTGTTTTTCAATAAAGCTGTCTGTATTCATGTAACATTATGTAGTACTTAGGAAATCATGAGAGTTACATTTAAAAATTCTTTTATGTTTGAGAATTATTAGGTTAGTTCAAAAAATTTGAGAATATATACATGTTCAAACCACAAAAGTTATTATATTTTAAAACAGTAACAATGAACAATCCAAAAATAAAGTATTTTAAAGGATAAACTTTAATTTTTCATAATATCACAATAATGTAATTAGAGAATTCATCTGTGATAAAGAATTATTCATTTGAAATTGCTTTTCTGGGACAGTATTTGCTCTGTAGCACAGACTGGCATAAAACGCATGATCATCTAGTCTTTCTTTCCATGTTCAGTGCCAAGTACAGGAATGTATTAGCATTCTTGGCTTATTCTGGAAACACCACTGAAAGATATCACAAGGATACTACTGATGATAAATTCCTCACATTGCTGGATAAAAGACTCAGTACTACAAAGATACCTGCAGAAAATTGTCTCTGTAAATAATAATGTATGGGTAGTTTCAGGGAGAAGGTTATTGAGATCTTTTTTTTCCTATTTGTTTTTTTTTTCTTTTTTTTCTTTTCTATTTTTTTTTTTATTTACATTCCCAATGATTTCCCCTTTCCCGGTTCCTCCCTCCCCGAAAGTCCCATAAGCCCTCTTCCCTCACCCTGTTCCCCATTCAACCCCCTCTCACTTCTCTGTCCTGGTATTCTCTTATATCCAGTCTTTCAAGGACCAGGGGTCTCTCCTTCCATCTTCTTGTAAATCTATTGATATGTGAATTGTGTCTTGGGTATTCTGAGTTTCTGGGTTAATATCTCCTTATCAGTGAATGTATACCATGTGTGTTCTTTTGTGATTGGGTTACCTCACTAAGGATGATATTTTCAAGTTCTGACATTTGCCTCGGAATTTAGTGAATTCATTGTTTTTAATTGCAGAGTAATATTCCATTGTGTAAATATACCACATCTTCTGAATCTATTCTTCCATTGAGGGACATCTGGATTCTTTCCAGCTTCTGGCTATTATAAATAAGGCTGCTATGAACATACTGGAGCATGTGTCCCTATTGCATGCAGGGGAAGCCTCTGGGTATATGCCCAGGAGTGGTATAACAGGATCCTCTGGGAGAGTCATGCCCAGTTTTCTGAGGAATCGCCAGACTTTTTCCAGAGTGGTTGTACTAGAATGCAATCCCACCAGCAGTGGAGGAGTATTCCTCTTTCTCCATATCCTCACCAACAACTACTGTCTCCTGTGTTTTTGATCTTAGCCATTCTGACTGGTGGGAGGTGGAATCTCAGGGTTGTTTTGATTTGCATTTCCTTAATGACTAAGGATGTTAAACATCTCTTTAGGTGCTTCTCAGCTATTAGATATTATTCAGGTGAGAACTCTTTGTTTAACTCTGTACCCCATTTTTTTTTAAAAAAGATCTTTTTTTTTATTTTATTTTTTAATTTACATTCCAAATCACTTCCCCTTTCCCGTTTCCTCCCTCCCCGAAAGTCCCATAAGCCCCCTTCCCTCTCTCTTTTCTCCATTCAACCCCCTCTCGTTACTCTGTCCTGGTGTTCCCCTACATCCAGTCTTTCCAGGACCAGGGGTCTCTCCTACCATCTTTTTAGAAATCTATTGATATGCGGATTGTGTCTAGGGTATTCCGAGATTCTGGGTCAATATCCCCTTATCAGTGACTGCATACCATGTGCGTAGAATATCTAATGGCTGAGAAGCACCTAAAGAGATGTTCATCATCCTTAGTCATTAGGGAAATGCAAATCAAAACAACCCTGAGATTCCATCTCACACCAGTCAGGATGGCTAAGATCAAAAACACAGGAGACAGCAGTTGTTGGCGAGGATGTGGAGAAAGAGGAACACTCCTCCACTTCTGGTGGAATTGCAAGCTGGTACAACCACTCTGGAAAGCAGTCTGGCGGTTCCTCAGAAAACTGGGCATGACACTCCCGGAGGATCCGGCTATACCACTCCTGGGCATATACCCAGAGACTTTACCTGCATGCAATAAGGACACATGCTCCACTATGTTCATAGCAGCCTTATTTATAATAGCCAGAAGCTGGAAAGAACCCAGATGTCCCTCAACGGAGGAATGGATTCAGAAGATGTGGTATATCTACACAGTGGAATACTACTCTGCAATTAAAAACAATGAATTCACGAAATTCCTAGGCAAATGGTCAGATCTTGAAAATATCATCCTTCGTGAGGTAACCCAATCACAAAAGAACACACATGGTATGTACCCCATTTTTTAATAGGGTTATTTGGCTCTCTGGAGTCTAACTTCTTGAATTCTTTGTATTATAGGATATTAGTCCTCTGTCGGATGTAGGGTTGATAAAGATCTTTTCTCAGTTTGTTGGCTGTTGCTTTGTCCTTTTGACAGTGTCCTTTGCCTTACAGAAACTTTGCAATTTTATGATCATTTGTAAATTCATGATCATAGGGCATAAGCTATTGGTGTTCTGTTCAGGAAATTTTCCCCTGTGCCAATATATTCAAGAATCTTCCTTAGTCTTTTCCATTAGCTTCAGTGTGTTTGGTTTTATGTGGAGGTCCTTGTCACTGTACCAATACCATGCAGTTTTTAACACTGTTGCTCTGTAGTACAGCTTGAGTTCTGGGTTACTGATTCCCCCAGAAGTTCTTTTACCATTGAGAATAGTTTTAGCTATCCTGGGTTTTCTGTTATTCCGGATGAATTTTTGAATTGCTCTTTCTAACTCTATGAAGAATTGAGTTGGGATTTTGATGGGGATTGCAAGAAATCTCTATATTGCTTTTGGCAAGATGGTCATTTTTACTATATTAATCCTGCCAACTCATGAGCATGGAAGATTTTTCCATCTTATGAGGTCTTCTTCAATTTCCTTCTTCAGAGACTTGAAGTTCTTGTCATACAGATCTTTCCCTTGTTTGGTTAGCGTTACACCAAGGTACTTTATATTGTTTGTGGCTATCGTGAAGGGTATCATTTCTCTTATTTCTTTATCAGCATGCTTATCCTTTGAGTATAGGAAGTCTACTGATTTGTTTGAGTTGATTTTATATCCGGCCACTTGGCTGAAGTTGTTTATCAGCTGTAGGAGTTCTCTGGTGGAGTTCTTTGGGTCACTTAAGTATACTATCATATTGTCTGCAAATAGTTATAGTTTGACTTCTTCCTTTCCAATTTGTATCTCCTTTGACTTCCTTTTGTTGTCTAATTGCTCCAGCTAGAACTTCAAGTACTATTTTGAAAAGATATGGAGAGAGCGGGCAGCCTTGTCTAGTCCCTTATTTTAATGAGATTGCTTCAGGTTTCTCTCCAGTTAGATTGATGTTGGCTATCGGTTTGCTGTAAATTGCTTTTACTATGTTTAGATATGGGCCTCGAATTCCTGATCTTTCCAAGATCTTTAACATGAAAGGATGCTGAATTTTGTCAAATGCTTTCTCAGCATCTACTGAAATGACCATGTGGTTTTTTTCTTTGAGATTGTTTCTGTAGTGGATTGCATTGAAGGACTTCCTTATAGTGAACCATCCCTGCATCCCTGGGATGAAGCCTACTTAATCGTGGTGAATGATCGTTATGATGATTCTTGGATTCGGTTGGCAAGAATTTTATTGAGTGTTTTTACATTGATATTCATAAGATAAATTGGTCTGAGATTTTCTTTGTCGGACCTTTGTGTGTCTTTGATATCAGCGTAATTGTAGCTTCATAGAACGAGTTGGGTAGTGTTCCTTCTGTTTCTATTTTGTGGAATAGTTTGAAGGGTATTGGTGTTAGGTCTCTTTGAAGGTCTGATAGAATTCTGCACTAAAACCATCTGGACCTGTGCTCTTCTTGGTTGGAAGACTGCCAATGGCCACTTCTATTTCTTCAGGGGTTATAGGATGGTTTAGATGGTCTATTTGATCCTGACTTAATTTTGGTATTTAGTATCTGTCTAGGAAATTGTCCATTTTCTAGTTGTGTTGAATACAGGCTTTTGTAGTAGGTTTTGATCATTTTTTGAATTTCCTCAGTTTCTGTTGTTATATCTCCCTTTTCGTTTCTGATTTTGTTAATTTGGATATTGTCTCTGTGCCCTCTGGCTAGTCTGACTAAGGGCTTATCTATCTTGTTGATTTTCTCAAAGAACCAACTCCTAATTTTGTTGATTCTTTGTATGGTTTTATTTGTTTCTACTTGATTGATTTCAGCCCTGAGTTTGATGATTTTCTGCCTTCTACTCCTCTTGGGTGTATTTGCTTCTTTTTGTTCCAGGGCTTTCAGGTGTGCCATTAAGCCGCTATGTGTGCTCTCTCCCATTTCTTTTTGGAGGCACTCAGGGCTATGAATTTTCCTCTTCACACTTCTTTCATTGTGTCCCATAAATTAGGGTATGTTGGCCTACATTTTTATTAAATTTTAAAAAGTCTATGATTTCTTTATTGAGATCTTGTTGAGCTATTTACTAACTGAAATGTTCTAAAACTAGGGGGCGTCAATGTCTTTAGCTGTATACCCATTGATGAACCCATGGTCAAACAGGTAGACTCTGTTTAATTTTTGTGATTCAGAAAGCAAAAATAAAATTACAAATGTTGATACATGCCCGTATATACATGTGGCAAACTTCTTACAGAGCTACAGAGTTGAAATCATGAAGTACACTGGTACATAAATAAAAATATAGAGAAATGGAAAGCAATTTATCTCTAGAAATAAATCAGTGTGCTTATAGTCTAACAAATTATTCACTGGTATGTGCACTAAATATGCTTATGTAGGTGAAATAGTCTTTTCAACAAATATTTCTTTAAAAATTAGATATTTTCACACAAAAGATTTAAATTGATAACCCATATCATATACAATTTAAAATTAAGATTAACATAAAAGATAAAATTTATATGTATATATATATGTGTGTGTGTGTATTTGTAGTTTTGCATATGTGTGCGTGACAACACTATAAAATGTCTCAAATAAATACAGTCATAAACCATCCTAAATTTCTTTTTTTTTTTTTTTTTGGTTTTTTGAGACAGGGTTTCTCTGTGTAGCCCTGGCTGTCCTGGAACTCACTTTGTAGACCAGGCTGGCCTCAAACTCAGAAATCCTCCTGCCTCTGCCTCCCAAGTGCTGGGATTAAAGGCGTGCGCTACCACTGCCTGCTAAATTTGTATTCAAATATATTTCTTATATTTAACACTAAGTGTTCAGTAGTAGAGAAATATTCAATGACCCTTTTCCTCTTTTCTTTATTCTTTTGAGGAATATTATATAGAAGCTGGGCATAACTGTATATTCCTATTTTCCAATGAGTCATTTCTTGACTATTAAGACAAGAAGTACATGAATAAGTTGAGAGCCTGAACTACTTAGTCTTAAGACATTGTCTTAATGAATAAATAAATAATACCATTAAACACGAATAGCAACCCAGAGAATGAGATAAAATTTTGTAGAACATATGTCTGGTAGACATATCTACACTATGTAAATTCTATTATCCAAGGAATTGGGGAATGAACTTCAATCTAAATAGATAGTTGTCCAACCTTTCTAAAGTCATCCAAGCAGCAATTGAGCACATGAAACGTAACTGAATCCTGTGAGTCATCAGGAAAATGCAAGTCAGAACAACAACACAAGACCAAGTCTCACACTCAGTGGTTGATTGCATTATTAGCATGCATAGATCACAGGAATTGATCTTGAGTAATACATGTGCACACTCTAAGATTATAAAACAAAACTAGCATTGGCAAAGTTTTGGAAACAATGTGCCTTATGCATCTGGTTAGAATCAAAATGTCGCAGGTTCTTTGAAAATTAGTTTCATGTATTGTCTAGTGATTCAATTTGGAATTGCTATATTATACAGCAATTCCGCTCTGAAAAAATAAATGGTATGCTTATGCAAAACTTTGTTCATAGTAGGAAAAATGACAAGATAATTCTTGTGCCAATCTACTATTTAATAGATAAATGAGACATATATGGAATATCACCAGGGATAATATGGGGAGAGCAACAGACAAGACAATTTACAGATATCTCAGTGGGTTAATAGTTGACTGGGTGATTGTGCGTATTTGTGATAAGGACTCTAGGACTCTTATCAAGGCCTGGTCATGATATTTTTAATGCCAGTCCTAAGGACACTGAGAGAAGTGGGTCCCTGTGGCTTGTTAGTCAATCAAGCCAAAATCACATTCAGTGAAGGAAAGTCCTGTAAAGTGAGATTGAAAAGGATACTGGCGTCTTTAGGAAATTTGATGTAAACATTTACTAGACATTGAAACACTTTATGTTTTCCTTTTACTTAAAGATAAGCAACTTCTAACATTCAAAGGTGGAATTAATTAAGAAAACTTGTACAAATTAAAAAATTACTGACTCAATCTTATAAGACTTCAGCTTACTCTTCATGTTGGTGTCTATTTTTATTTTATTTTATTTTATTTTTTTATCTTTTTTATTTTTTATTTTCTATATTCTTTATTTATATTCCAAATGATTTCCCCTTTCCTGGTTCCCCCCTCCCCAAAAGTCCCATAAGCCCACTTCCCTTACCCTGTTTCCCATTTGCCTAAGAATTTCATGAATTCATTGTTTTAAATTGCTGAGTAGTATTCCATTGTATAAATATACATGGAAAATATCTCTGATAAAATTGAAGAAATATGTAGAAAAACACGTTAAGATTGACTATTTCATGGAAAAATTATACAGATAAAATGGTAGGCATAAAAATATTCCTAAGTTGATTGATAGTGTAATTATAAACATTTTCTGATAAAATTGATGATCTACAAGGAAAATATTTCTGATAAAACTAAAGAAATATATAGAAAAACATATTAAAACTTTTTCATGAAAAATTATACAGATAAGATGGTAGGCATAAAAATATTCCTAAATTGAGTGAAAGTAGAATTAAAAACATTTTCAGATAAAATTGAAGATTTACATGAAAGCTATCTCTGATAAAATTGAAGAAATGTATGCAGATAAATTGGTAAGCATAAAAATGTTCCTAAGTTGATTGAAAGTAGAATTATAACCATTTTCTGATTAAATTGAAGATTTACATGGAAAATATTTCTGATAAAATTGAAAAAAATATATGGAAAAACATTAAAATTGAAGATCTTTTTCAAACAAACCCAAAAGAAAGTAACCACACAAACGTAAAGAAAACATCAAAAATAACAGGTAGCAACAATCACTATTCCTTAATATCTTATAACATGAATGGACTCAATTTCCCAACCAAAAACATAGTCTAACAGAAATATTTTTCATGGGAATCTTCAATTTTATCAGAAAATCTTTCTGATTCCTCTTTCAATTTAGTAATGTTTTTTATGTCTACCATTTTAATTGTAGTATTTTCCATGATATTGTTTAATTTTAACATTTTTCTATATATTTCTTCAATTTTATCAAAAAATATTTTCCATGTAAATCTTCAATTTTGTCAGAAAATTTTTATAATTCCACTTTCAATCAATTTAGGAATATTTTTATGCCTACCATTTTATCGCTATAATTGTTCATGATAATCTTCAATTTTAATATTTTTCTATAATTTTCTTCAATTTAATAAGAAATATTTTCCATATAAATCTTCAATTTTATCAGACAATGCCTATAATTTTACTTTCAATCAACTTAGGAACATTTTTATACCTTGCATTTTATCTGTATAATTTTCCATGAAATAGTCAGTTTTAACATGTTTTTCTATATATTTTTTGAATTTTATCAGAAGTATTTTCCTTGTAGATCTTCAATTTTATCAGAAAATGTTTATAAATCCACATTCAAAAAACTTAGGAATATTTTTATGCCTGCCATTTTATCTGTATAATTTTTCCATGAAATACTCAATCTTAATGTGTTTTTAATATGTTTCTTCAATTTTATCAGAGATATTTTCCATGTAAATCTTCAATTTTATCAGAAAATGATTATTATTTCACTTTCAACCAACTTAGAAATATTTTTATGCCTACCATTTTATCTGTACAATTTTCCATGTTGGTGTCTATTGTCATGACGTTTAATATAAATATTGTACTTTTTTTTGTTTTTTTTTTCATATCTGGCCATAGAAATGGCTTGTTTATTCTATAAAGACTTGATATTATCAGACTATTTATAGAAGTTAAGGAATGCTTAGGGAGTTCATTCCTTAGTGGAAACTACTGACATTTCTTTTTTTTTTTTTTATTTTATTTTTTTAATTTACATTCCAAATCACTTCCCCTTTCCCGTTTCCTCCCTCCCCGAAAGTCCCATAAGCCCCCTTTCCTCCCTCTTTTCTCCATTCAACCCCCTCTCATTACTCTGTCCTGGCGTTCCCCTACATCCAGTCTTTCCAGGACCAGGGGTCTTAAGTGTTTCCTGTTAAACCCACTGTCCATATTTATAACTATGATTCGGGTTTACCTCTTTTGTCCCTAAAATACTACTTTAATGAAGTTCACTAACATTAAAACTCAGTGCACTTATTTCCTACACAGGACCTCTAATTACTTCAACATCCAAAACCAATTAGAGAAAGAAAAACCATCAATTTGAGAAGAGGTCGTAAAAGTGGTTGGAGGAAGGAAAGAGTAAGGAGTGATGTAGTTAAATGACATATGTATACGTGTGTATGTGTATATGATGTATATTTATATGTGTAAAAGAAGTGGGCCAAGTGAAGACATTTTACTTAAGCATTCAAGAAAGTTGATGCCAAGTTTTGGATGCCAGTCTAGGCAATGCAGTGAGACCATGTCTCAATAAATAAATAAATAAATAAATAAATAAATAAATAAATAAAATTAAAAAAAATAAAAAAGCAGATATATATCTATGTACCTCTATAAATTATTCGGTTCTTTAAATATTATGCATGATGGATTTTGACAATTTTATGTACATCCTCAAAATATTATAAGAAAAAGACATGTGTGTCTATGTGGTGTGTGTGTGTGTGTGTGTGTGTGTGTGTGTGTGTGTGTGTATGTATGTGTGAAAAGAATATACAGTGTAATTACTACAGTGCTGCCCCATGTCTAGCTAGTGATATTACTCTCCTGGAAAGTAGAAACGGGCACCTTATAGAAAACCTTTACAGCTCTTCCTCAGAGGAAAAAAGTGTAACTATCACATTGTTTTGTTGGCTGATCATGTAAATAGAAATGAAAGCTCAGCAGAAGATTTTAATGGTCAAAATATGATTGAAAGAAATCTTGGTGATCAGGGAGTCATGACTGGGTATTATTTTAACTCTAATTTGTTCATTGTGCCGGAAGAATGTTGACAGGGCTGGCACTATCCAAGATGTGACTAATGAATTTTCAAGAGACTGTTTACTTAGCAGATTTTCTTTCTCATTAGAGAAATTTTATGAGCTTAATGGCTAGATAATTCATAGGAATAGTTGCTAATAAATGATTATACAACTTCAAATATATACAAGCTTCATCCTCACACATTGAAATGTGAGAGTCAGTGAATGAGGCTCTCACATTAATAATGATGGCATAAGTCAGCTGGATTGAGTAATTTTACACAGATATAATTTTATTTTTAAAATAATACATGATCTTTTATGTTAGCCATTACAATCTAAATACGTCATATTTCCTAATAATTCTGGAAGCAAATGAATAAATCTTCTCTGAATTAGTCATACAATAGATAGTAAAGAAAAAATAAAAGAATCCACATTATCTTACTTCATGAATTAAACTAAAACATATAGGCATGTCTTTTGTTTGCTACATTTGGTTTTAAAGCACAAAAATGTCAGGGATCATCCATGAATCACAAGAACTAAAAAGGGACACAGAGTTGGAGGAAGGTCAGAGACCGGTGATCTTTGTAATTCTCTCTTACTCTTCTGGGAGTCAGAAGCCGATGGCCTCTGGAAACCTAACTCTTTGTTGCTGTTTTGTGCCTATAGATGCTGTTCTCTTATTCTGTAATTCATACTATTTGTGCTTCAATGAACACTGATTTCTTACTCTGCTCTTACTGTTTGTGCTCTAATAAGCACTGATTTCTTTTTCTATCTCTGTTGCTTAAGGACCTCTTGGTTTCCAGGAAAGAGGCTTTGACTACTTAACTCTTCATGAACCAGGAAGAAGAGAAAGAAAATCATTTACATAAGTGATGCACACATACACACATGCACTCATATACACACACATTCTGGTCAGGCCTGTCCACTGGTTTCTTCAGCTCCACAAGTGTTCATTCATACTTACATACATACATATATAACTATATATATATGTACAGAATGATATTAATAATTAAGTTCAAAGCAGTGTTTGAATCATTATAATTTCAGAGCAACAGTTTCAGACAACTTCACTTTATCAAGGTGCATACCTGTGACTTCATCCTTAGATAAGACTTAAAGTGAATGTTTTCCTTTGATCAAAAATTTGTCCCAAGCCTCTTTCTCATTTTAGTTTAATTGTGAAATCTCATTGTATTCCTTATTATGCAGCCTTTCCTTACTATTCAGTGAGAAATGGGCACATTGTAACTTTTTAACTTTATTATATCTTTCTGGTAATACAGCTAAAGTCATCTTTTAAACTTTTCTTTTCCTAAAATTGTTTTAATCAAATAAAGGATTCCATAAAATAATTAATTGATCTAAAGTGCATTAATTTGTGAAAGTTCATCCTTATGTTGATCTGCCCAATAGGGTGAACTAATGCCACTACTATGTAATAGTGGTAGGAGAAGGAATATCATCTGCAAAAAGAAATCCTGATGTTTCTTGGAATTGTAAGTCTCAGAGCTTACCCACCACAGGTCATGCAAAAATGGTGGAACACCTCCAGCAAAGTCACCTCCTAACCTTAGTTTTGCCTAAATGACTCCTAACACAAAAGTTTGTGGATTTGCAGATAACATTCAATGGAATTTAAAATAAGGGATGGATAGATGGCTCAAATAAGCTTGTAGGCCAAGCATTCATATATATATGAATTCATATATATAATCTGCTATATTTAATTAAATATATCTTTAATTCATAAAATTAAATTTATATATATATATATTTATATATATTTATATATATATTTATATATATATTTATATATATATAAATATATATTTATATATATATATTTATATTTATATATATAAATTGCAAAGAATCAGGAAACAGGCTATTCAGGAGGATATTGAGTAAGTTATGTGGGAGAACTTGATGTATATAAAATTACTCCCATTTAATGTGGTTGTTGTCCTTTTCTGATGGACTTAATAGGAAATGTAGATGGAAGGAGATAGTCTTAGTGACTTGCCCACAAGTGAAATAATCATTTATGAGTTACAAAATACTTTCTGCAAAGGGAAGTGATTGGTTACTACACATACATTTGGACTTTTTAAAAGAATTGAGTCAACACGAGCAGACATTATTAAAAATGAAACAAGGTTCTGCAACCCATTTTTAAAAAGACATTTATTAAAATGTAGTCAGTAGTAGGCTCTTTTTGAAAATCCGAAGTCATAACTTTGGAGTGTATAATGGTTCTCTTATGTACACATGTAATCTAAAAAGCTCTCAGTCTGGAGGAAGAATAAAACAATCCCTCATTCATTTTGCTTAGTAACAATAAGAGGAGATAACATATTCAGTTAGCTTATTATCACTGACTGGAACTCTGTCTCTCCTTGCCTATTTATAACAGCAAACTCTATTATAAAAAGAGGAATGCGATTATGTAGTACCGATTTGCTGTGGGAAATGATTTCAGAGCTCTAGGAAATAAACTCTTCTAAGTAACAGTGTTTCATAAAGAGAAAGCTTAAATATGCATCACACTAGAAATGCTTATAAAAATTATAAATGTGTAGATGTTTGCTCATTTACACGATAAAAAAGTGGTACAGATTATTTTTTGATGGATAACAAATAAATTCAACCAGGGTACTGCTGACTGTGCACGTCAGTAACCCCTATAACTGTGAATTTATTCAAATAAAAAGCACACAATTTTCCTTGGAAGACTCAATATTGTATATGCATTTATAAGCATGCCAGTTCCAGCATTAAAGAGAAATTCTCTTTCCAAAATTAACTAACACCTCCCTTTCATTTCTCAAAGATAATCTTTCTTGGTCTTCTTTTTGCTAACTCTTAAACTAAATGTCTTTCAGGCTACTTCCTATGCATTAGAATGTAAGGAAACAACACTATGTTTCTTTCCTTAGGATGTTTCCATGGATGATTTTCTTAGATCCTAGAGAATTATGCTGGCCATTGTTTATGTTAATGAAAATATTCAGTATGCTCTGCTAATCTATTAAATGATAAGCATTGCCACTCCATTAGTTCATTGCCAAATCTAATGATTGATATATTGGTCAGCCTTGCCAGGACCTTCGCAATCTTTGAGGCTTTATGGTACCACACTCTCTTCTTTATCACCTACTCCAGAAGTTTATAGCTTCTTGTGCTTTCCCAGTGTATCTTGCCTTTGGACCTGTAGTTATCAAAAGCCACATTTGCTGCAGTCTAGAGTTCTTTGCTAAATCTTTTCTTCTCTATATACCATTTAGACTATATTTTAACTGAGAAATTTTCTCAACAAGTACAGGTATCACTCACATAGCTTTAATGAAATGCTAAACGGATGTTTTTCTACAGCATGAAAATGTAGCTCTGTCAGCATCCCTTGATTATTTTTTTCTAGATTAAACTCAGAGTCTCAAGCATGTCAGGCAAGTGCCCATCCTCAATACTAAATCTCTGTTTTGATCGTCAGTTTCTTGTAAATATATTCTTTGTTTGTTCTCATATTCTTAATAATTAGAACATTGGCTAGATCAACCAATAACTTGAGACCCATCCCATGGGCAAGTACCTATCCATAACATTATTAATGATACTTTGTTATGCTTGCAAATAGGAAGCTAGCAGAACTATTCTCTGAGAGGCTCTATGCAGGAGCTGATTGAAACAGATGCAGACACCTATAGTCAAATAATTGGATGGAGGTAGAGGACTCTTATGGAAGAGTTGGGGGATGGAATGAAGAACCTTGATAGGATAGGAACCCTCAGGAAGACCATAAGAGTCAACTAACCTGGGCCCCTGGGAATTTTTATAACCTGAGCTACCAACCAAAGAGCATACATCAGCTTGATTGAAGCCCATAGCACATAAGAAGCAGACTACCTGCTCAGTCTCCATGTGGATACCCCAACAACTGCAGCGGGGGATGGTGGGCTGTCCCCAAAGTTGTAGCCTGACTTTGGAATTCATTCCTCAAGAGATGGATGCCTTGTATGACTTCAGTGGGGGAAATGTGCCTAACCCTGCAGGAGAAGGGAAGGGTTATGGAGATGGGAAACTCTGAGGTAGGAACAGAGAAGGAATGGCATGTGGGATGTAAATAAATAACTAAAAGAGTTGGAACACTGGCTATAGAACAGAGTACATTCAGTAAAAATTTGTGGAGTCACAGTTTATAAAGTATAAGTGTAATAAAATTAACAGTGTTGATTCTTGATGACTTCTGAAAATCTAATCTTTGTGTGTTCTTTCTACTGCCATATATCTAAGAAAAACTAACATATTGCCATTCAAACTTCTAAGTGATTACTAAAATATATCCAATGGAAGATTTAGAAAAAAATATCAAAGAAGAAAGAGCAAAACTAAAATCATCACTTCACTTTCCATTTGCCAGCTTAAGACTTTTGTTTTTATTCCTTATTTACATTCCAAATGATTTCCCTTTCCTGGTCCCCCCCCTCGCTGAAAGTCCCATAAGACATCTTCCATCCCCCTGTTCCCCAATCAACTACTTTCTGCTTCCCTATCCTGGTATTCTCTTTCATTGCTGCATCGAGCCTTTCCAGAACTAGAGGCCTCTCCTTCCTTCTTCTTGAACATCACTTGATATGTGAATTGTGTTTTGGGTATTCCGAACATCTGGGCTAATATCCACTTATCAGTGATTGCATGCCATGTGTGTTCTTTTGTGATTGGGTTACCTCACTTAGGATGATATTTTCCAGTTCCAACCATTTGCCTAAGAATTTCATGAATTTGTTGTTTTTAATTGCTGAGCAAATTGTATAAATATACCACATTTTCTGTATCCATTCCTCCATTGAGGGAAATCTGGGTTCATTCCAGCTTCTGGCTATTTTAAATAAGGCTGCTATAAACATAGTGGAGCATGTGTCCTTATTGCATACTGGGGAATTCTCTGGGTATATGCCCAGGAGTGGTATAACAGGGTCCTCTGGAAGTGTCATGCCTAGTTTTCTGAGGAATCCCCAGAGTGATTTCCAGAGTGGTTGTCCCAGCTTGCAATCCCACCAGCAGTGGATAAGTGTAATTATTTCTCCACATCTTTGACAACACCTGTTGTTTACTGAGTTTTAGACCTTTGCCATTCTGACTGGTGTGAGGTGGAATCTCAGTGTTGTTTTGATTTGCATTTCCCTAATGACTAAGGATGTTGAACATTTCTTTAGGTGCTTCTCAGCCATTTGATATTCTTCAGGTGAAAATTCTTTGTTTAGCTCTGTACCCCATTTTTAATAGGGTTATTTAGCCCTCTGGAGTCTAACTTCTTGAGTTCTTTGTATTATTGGATATTAGCCCTCTGTCGGATATAGGGTTGGTAAAGGTCTTTTCTCAATTTGTTGGTTGCTGTTTTGTCCTATTGACAGTGTCCTTTGCCTTACAGAAGCCTTGTAATTTTATGAGGTCCCATTTGTCAATCTTGAACTTAGAGCATAAGCTATTGGTGTTCTGTTCAGGAAATTTTCCCCTGTGCCCATGTGCTCAAGGCTCTTCCCCAGCTTCTTTTCTATTAGTGTCAGTGTGTCTGGTTTTATGTGGAGGTTCTTGATCCATTTGGAGTTGAGCTTAGTACAAGGAGATAAGAATGGATCTATTTGTATTCTTCTGCTGATGATCTCCAGTTGAACCAACACCATTTGTTGAAAAGGCTATCTTTTTTCCACAGGATCGTTTTAGCTCCTTTGTCAAAGATCAAGTGACCATAGGAGTGTGGATTCATTTCTGTGTCTTCAATTCTGTTCCATTGATCTACCTACCTGTCACTGTACCAATACCATGCATTTTTTTATACCATGCTCTGTAGTACATCTTGAGGTCCGGGATACTGATTCCCCCAGAAGTTCTTTTACTCTTGAGAACAGTTTTAGCTATCCTGGGGTTTTTGTTATTCCAGATGAATTTGAGAATTGCTCTTTCTTACTCTATGAAGAATTGAGTTGCATTGAATTTGTATATTGCTTTTGGCAAGATGGTCATTTTTACTATATTAATTCTGCCAATCCATGAGCATGGCAGATTTTTCCATCTTCTGAGGTCTTCTTCGATTTCTTTCTTCAGAGACTTGAAGTTCTTGAAATACAGATCTTTCATGTTTGACAATGAGTCACACCAAGATACTTTATATTGTTTGTGGCTATTGTGAAGGGTGTCATTTCCCTAATTTCTTTCTCAGCATGTTTATCCTTTGAGTATAGGAAGGCTACAGATTTGCTTGAGTTAATTTTATATCCAGCCACTTTGCTGAAGTTGTTTATCAGCTGTAGAAGTTCTCTGATGGAGTTTTTTTGGGTCACTTAAGTTTATTATCATATCATCTGCAAACAGTGATAGTTTGACTTCTTTCCTTTCCAATTTGTATCCCTTTGACCTCCTTTTGTTGTTTAATTGCTCTAGCTAGAAATTATAGTACTATATTTAAAAGATATGGAGAAAGAGGGCAGCCTTGTCTAGTCCCTGATTTTAGTGGGATTGCTTCATGTTTCTCTCCATTTAGACTGATGTTGACTCCCCGTTTGCTCTATATTGCTTTCACTATATTTAGATATGAACCTTGAATTCCTGATCTTTCCAAGACTTTTAGCATGAAAGGATGGTGAATTTTGTCAAATGCTTTTTCAGCATCCAATGAAATGACCATGTGTTTTTTTAATTTGAGGTTTTTTATGTAGTGGATTACATTGATGGATTTTCATACATTGAACCATCCCTGTATTCCTGGGATTAAGCCTACTTGATCGTGGTGAATTATCCAGCTTAAGCTTCTTATGAAAATGAAAATTTGAGAAAATATCTGGAAAAATTAATTGTTTTGAAAGAATTTTGCTATTGAGATTTTAAAATCTAGAATGTGGAAGAGCTAAATACATTTTTTCATGATCTAATTTAAAAAGCACGCATGCATGGTACTTTAATGTGAAACTTAGTGACTTAATTGGCATTTTACCCTTAGTTTGAAAAACTGATGAAAATATATGAAAACGGAAGGAGGAGAGTAAAATTATCTCAAAAGCAGTTCTTTTGAATAAGTATTCCTTAGAAATAAGGTTGCTCCTTAAGAATATTTCTCAAATAATATTTTATGTCTACCATGAGAATTTGTTTCAAGGCCCTATGTTACTAAAAGCAGAAATATACAGTATAGAATTTTATATAGTGAAACCCACAAGTACTTATATGCAGATTCATGCTCCTGTCTGCGAACCAGACCAGTGGATCATGGCGACTTGAATTAAATAACATGATTTTACATAATAATTATTATAAACTGTGTCTTTATGTGAGCTGGTTAAATAATATCCAAGATATCAGACACACTTAATACTGATGGGAATAAGTTCCATTGAGGAGTTTTATATTTTCATTCTAATGGCTTTGTTGAATTGGTATATGCAGAAATAACTTGAGTAAGATGCACACATAATGATTATAACTAAAGTTGGTTCAGTTGTCTCAGTTATGTAAAACCTAGTACCTATATTCATCTCTTTTAGCTAGCATTTATTTTTTCATGTGCTGGCTTTTTTTGTTTTTGTTTTTTTCACTTTGTGGCCTGGTCCTGCAAAAGTTTAGTCCAATGAAGTTGACCAGGTAGAAGGTGTTTTATCTGGCTTGTACTTATGATCAACATCATCAATAAAGACACATTGATAAGAATAACTGTGCAAACAAATAGCAATAATTGTCTTAACTACATAGGAATAACACTAGTTAAGCCAACAATTTAACACATCTCAAAAGGATCATATACTATTAAAAAAGACATCCATTTAGATCTTTTTGTGTCACACTATGGATACACATGGAACAGTTAATATTGAGTCACTGTACTCGAGACAAAGGATCTCCTTTAAATGTTTTTGATCTCGTAAATAAAATAATTTAAAAACAGACTCAGAAGTAGACTCAAGGACAGTGTATTTGAGTCAAAGAGAGGAAATGACAACTCAAGCTTGCTACAGATATTAGGGTCTTCCAAACAGAGAGATAGAATTAAATAAATACAATTTTAATTGGAAAAAATATTCACTGAAAAGAATTATACCGTTAATAAACTGAGCACCTCTGGATCCAGCTTCTTAGAGACTGTTTCTTATAAACAATGACTCCAGAATGGATAATCTGTTTTCCTCGTAGGATGAAATGAGTCCTGAGCTGGTAAACAACATTCTGTTTCCATGCCAACTAAAGAGAATTTAGTTAGCACTAAAATTATTTTGCTCAGCTTCATGCTTAGCTAAGAGCTTCTCTGGGTGACCTAGAACTCAGGATTCATCTAAAAGAGGCAAGTGTAGCTAACAACACAAATTGATGCCAATTTTACTTCTCACTTTGATACAGTTTAAAGGCCCTGCTCCTGGCTCATATTCAACATTCAAACTTGTTACAAGAATCCCATGGGTCATTATCATTTGTTGATAGACCAGTGGTATTTCAATTCTAAAATAATAATGGAAAGTCAGTCTTTGAAATGAGGTTTTTTTTAAAAAAAAAAATGGAGATTTTTCCATTATTACTTTTGTGAATTGTCTCCTTTTCAATTTTTAAAATATTCTATCTACTGGGAAATTACTGACCCCAACCACTTCATTCATCAAAGAAGCAGCTGAAACATTGATAGCCAGGTTATTGAAAACATGGATGAGAAGTAGATATTTCCAGAGGAATTATCTCCCTTATCTTGACTAGTACCTTCTATCAACAACAAAACTCTAAAGAATCATCAAAGGTAATAAGATTTTTATGAAAACATGCATATTGAATAGCAAGTACTAAATACAAGCTGCATATTTGAGAAATAATGCTATCACCATGCCTGATAAATTATGTAACAGAAACATCTGGGGCCTGATGGAGCACTACATATTAAAAGTTGACCAAATAATAGGGTTTGTATGTTGGCCATTTAACAAATTACAATATAGAATACTAGTGCAAAGGCCTTTCCTAGTGCTCTGAGTATCTTCAAGACATAAGTCAAGATGTAAATAGGGATGACTGGTCCCATATTACAACAGAATCTGTGGACTGAATTGCGGGCCCAGAGACTCCTCACATATTGCTTTCATAGAGTTACCATTTTTAAAATAGAAAATGTCAATGAAGAGTCTGTATACAAATTCTGAGAATGTAGGTTTTAGATAAATGCTAGATGGCTTTGAGTGAAAAGCCAGGTCTTTGAGTGAAATCCAGTTTCATAAGTTCTCATAAAAGGAAGTTATATTACCATGTGGATATTTAATTCTTCTTACTCTACTTTGTGTTTCTATCCAGGTTGACACATGTTTTTGCCTAATACTACCTGTGTCTCTTGATCTTACAAATCTGTCCACCAAACCTGCTGCTGTTCAATTGTCATATATCAAATAAAAAAAGTATCATAATAAATCTATATGCTTATATCTGATATTAGATGGCATGTCCTATAGAACCTTGCCCTGTACCACCAACATGACAATGCTATCTATTCATCATATTTATCAAAAGATTTTAGTAATATTTTGGTTGGTTGTTATGAAAAAAAACATCTGGGTAAGGGCAAAACTACTCCAAAACACAGCAAAACATATTTATAATTTAACTTCATAACAAAATGACAGTAAAATCAATTTGTCAGTATTTAACAAGCTGAATACCTCTGTGTAATCATCCTGTGTGGGTTAAATGATGAGGCTGAGACATTGTGATGAATGTACCACCATGTCATTGTACTTTAAGTCTTATCTTGTATTCTTAGCTATGTTCTATCATAATGAGCTCTTCTAATGTGTAGTGTTTCAAATGTACCAATAAAACCATGTCTGCTGCCAAGGTTCTGACTACAGCCTACAGTTTAATCCCATATTTTCTGATACTTTTATTAATTTGTTCTCTTATATATTATACCATGACCTAACCACAGCCTCATCCTCCTCACTCCCTTAAGTACTTTCCCCCTTTACCCTCCCATCCACTTCTCTTTTCCCCAGACAAAGTCAGGCACCCAAGGAAAATTAACCAAGCATTGCATACCAAGTTGCAATAAGATTAGGCACCTCCCCTTATATCAGGGCTTAGCTAGAAAATCAAGTAGGTGGGCAAAGTTCCCAAAAGCAGACAAAAGAATTAGAAGCAGCCCCTGCTCTCTCTGTTGGAAATCAAACAAAAATATTATGCTACCCAACCTTAAGACATCTGCAGTGGGTCTAGGTTAGATACATACAGACATCCTCATTGTCAGTTCAATATCAGTAAAGCCCTACAAATTCAAGTTTGTTTGTTCTGTTGAGTTTCTTGTAGTGTCCTTGACCTTCTGACTCCTTCATCCCCCTCTGTTACATGATGTGGAATCTAATCTCAGGGTCATTTTCACTTTCCAGATGACTAAGGATGTTGACCATTTCTTTACGTGCTTCTCAGCCATTCTATATTATTCTGTTGAGAATTCCTATGAGATGATTACTTTCTTGTATTTTCTTGGGTGCTGTATACACTCCTTACATTAGTTTTCCTTCTAGTATACTGGGGATGTCAGGACTAAAAGAAACCAGTACCTCCAGAGTTCCCAGGGACTTAACCACATGGTTACACATGGAGGGACCCACGGCTCCAGCCAAATGGTAGCAGAGGATGGCCTTGTAGGACATCAATGAGAGGAGAGACAGGCCCTTAGATTTGTGAAGGCTCCTTGCCCAGTGTAGGGGAATCCCAGGTCATTGAAGCCTGAGTGGTTGGCTTTGTGAAGAGGGGGAGAGGGGATGGGATAGGGGGTTTTAGGAGGGGAAACATGGAAAGGGGATAACATTTGAAATGTAAACAAAGAAAATATCTAATAAAAATAACCAGTGGAATTATACAATTTAAAAAGAAAGTTGTTACCCAATTACTAGCAGAATATCTATGATTGTCTGAGCTTCCCACAGATGTATTGACAGAGCCTCCTTCAGTATACCTGCTACTACGTGTGTTCTTCAGCCCACAGCCTCTCAGGATCTTATGCTCATGGGGGCATTATTGTATATAACTGGGAAGGAAAATGCTCAGGAAGTAGTTTGAATCTCAGATGAACATCTTATGACCCTCCTCCTGTGCTCCTTCTGTGAGGGAACATCAACAGGCCTCCTCATGATGATACCAGCTGCTCTGACTAATGAAGAGATGGCTGAATCAGAGTGAGAAATTTGCTTTTGTTGCAGAGTGGTATGATCCAAATAGTTCACTGCTCTGACATTATAAGCTTCTGTTTTACCATGTAGATGGATCTGTTGAAATGTATGATGTAAAGAACTGTCATACCTTCTTAAAGTGGACCAAGTATGAGGACCTGCATCTGGAAGATTTATTTATAGGTAACCAAGTCAATGTCTTTTCTCGACAGCTAGTGTTGATTGACTATGGGAACCAATACACAGCCCGCCAGCTGGACAGCAGGAAAGAGAAAACTTTAGCCCTGATCAAACCAGATGCAGTGTCAAAGGCCAGAGAAATCACTGAAATGATAAACAAAAGTGGATTTACTACAACGGAACTCCGAATGATGATGCTGTCAAGGAAAGAACAACAGATTTTCATGTAGACCATCAATCACGCAAGGCCTTTTTATAAGGAACTGATCCAATTTATCACAAGTGGGCCTGTTATTACCATGGAGATCTTAAGAGATAACGCGATAAGTGAGTGGAAAAGATTGCTTGGAATGGCAAACTCTGACCTATAGTGGACAGATGCCCTGAAGCATCTGAGCCCTCTTTGGGACAGATGGCATAAGAAATGCATCTCATGGTGCTGATACTTTTCTGTCTGCTGCCAGAGAAATGGAATTATTTTTCCATTCAAGTGGAGGCTGTGGACCAGCAAACACTGCTAAATTTACCAGTTGTACCTGTTGCATTATTAAGTCCCATGCTATCAGTGAAGGAATGTTGGGAAAGATTTAATAGCTATTCAAGATGCATGCTTTGAAATGTCAGCAATACAGATGTTCAATATGTACCGGGCTAACGTTGAAGAATTCTATGAAGTCTTTAAAGGCATAGTGTCTGAGTATAGTGCTATGGTGACAGAGATATGTTCCAGTCCTTGTGTAGCAACAGAGATTCAACAGAGCAACCCTACAAAGTCATTGAAAGAATTCTATGAACCTGCTGATCCTGAAATTGACTGGCATTTATGACCTGAGAACCTCAAGGCGATTTTCGGTAAAAACCTAGGTTCAAAATGCTGTTCATTGTATAGATCTGCCAGAAGATGGGCTCCTGGATGACCAGTATTTCTTCATGACCTTGGATAATTAACTGTTCAGAGTAACGACTACACAAACTGAGATGCTCAGACAAGTGAGTCACACATATGAGGAATGTGTTCATTCTTTTATTGTCCATTGTGTTAACCTGACTAAAACAAGAGCAACAAGATCACTGTATTCCTGGAAATTATTACATATGCTAGGAGATGGATTTCTATTGTAGACAACATTTAACACCAGTCTATGGGGCACTGAATTGCTTTTTATAACATTCAAAATAAAGATTTTATTTTCAAAAGAAATAAAGATAGTTTTTAAACTTGGTTTGTCTTGTGAAATCTTGGTTTCTCCACCTATGATGATAGAGAGTTTTGCTGGGTATAGCAGTCAAGACTGACATCTTTTGTCTCTTAGGGTGTGCAAGACATGTGTCCAGGATCTTTTGGCTTTTAGAATCTCTGTTGAAAAGTCAGGACTAATTCAGATAGGTCTGCATTTATATGTTACTTGGCCTTTTTGTCTTGCAGTCTTTATTATTTTGCTCTTTACTCTGTACAATTTTGATTATTATGTGACAGGAAGATTTTCTTTTCTGGTCTAATCTTTTTTTGTTTCTGTAGGCTTCTTGTATATTAAGATCATCTCCTCTTTTAGCTCAGGGAAGTTTTCTTCTATGATTTTGTTAAAGATGTTTTCTGGCCCTTTGAACTGGAAATCTCCACACTGTTCTATTTCTATTGTTCTTACATTTGGTCTTTTCATTGTGTACTAAATTTCCTGGATGTTTTAGGTTAGGAACTTTTTACACTTCGTATTTTCTATGAGTGATGTATCAGTATCTTCTATGGTATTTTCTATGCCTGAAATTCTTTCTTCCATCAGTAATGCTTACATCTGAACTTCCTCTTCTATTTCCTAGGTTTTGCATGTCCAGGATTGCCTTCATCTATGATATCTTTATTGCTTCTATTTCCATATTGAAGTCTTGGAATGTTTTGTTCAATTTCTTTGCTGTTTGATTATATTTTCCTATATTTCTTTAGGTCATTTATTTGTTTCCTCTTTAAAAGCTTCTACCTGTTTGGCTGTGTTTTCTTGTAATTCTTTAAAGGAATTATTTATACCCTCTTTGACAGCCTCTATCATCTTGTTGAGATGAGATTTTAGGTCAAAATCTTGCTCTTCAGGCTTGCTGTGGTAGAAGAACTGGGTTCTGATTGTGTCAGATAGCATTGTCTTCTATTGATTATATACTTGTGCTTTCTGTTAGTCATCTGGTGATCTGTGGTGTTAACTGGCCTAGGTATCTCTGATTGGAGCAGGAATCCTTGGAGGATGGAGGAACTGTGTGACCTGGGTTAGATGAAGCCACCTGAGAGGCAGGCAATGTTTTCTCTGGTTAGAGAAGACCCCCTATGTCTGTGGTTAGATCAGCCCTCCTGTGTAACTGGTTAGGCAGACTTCCTGGGAGACAGACAGTGCTGTGGATTGGTTTCATTTACACAAGAAAAATGACATCACAAAGAAAGGAATCTATGAAATAAAATACATTACAGGAAATATAGCAGTGGTAGGGTGTAGGTAGAGTTGCGAACCATAAGAATGATATTTTTTAACAGTGGAATAATGTTCCATTTTGTAAATGCACCTTATTTTTTTATTCATTTTTCAATTATGGGACATTTCAGTTATTTCCCATGTCGGCCTACTATGAATAAACCTGCTAAGAACATAGTAAACCAAGTCCTTGTGTTATGATGGAGTGTCCTTTGGGTATATGCCAAAGAATGGTTATCTGGGTATTGAGGTAGACTTATTTCCAATTTTCTGAGAAAGAATCATATGGGTTTCCGACATGACTGCACCAAACTGTACTCCCACCAGCAATGGAGGAGTGTTCCATTAGCTCTGTATCCTAGCCTACATGAGCTGGTACAAGCTCATGTCTTGGATCCTAGCCATATGTTAGGGGTAAGATGGAATCTCAGAGTCATTTTGATTTGCATTTTCCTGGTGACTAAGTATGTTGAACAATTCTTCAAATGCTTCTTCAGCCATTTGAGATTTCTCTGTTAGAATTCTGTTTAGATCTGTACTCCATTTTTAATTGGACTATTTTGTTTATTAGTATCTAGTTTTTGAATTCTTTAAATATTTTGGAAATTGGCCCTCTGTCAGATGTAAAGTTGATAAAAGCTTTTCCAATTGTTTGTTTTTTTTGTTTTTTGTTTTTTGTTTTTTTTGGTTTTTCGAGACAGGGTTTCTCTGTGTAGCCTTGCCTGTCCTGGAACTCACTTTGTAGACCAGGCTAGCCTCGAACTCAGAAATCCTCCTGCCTCTGCCTCCCAAGTGCTGGGATTAAAGGCGTGCGCCACCACCGCCCGGCTTTTCCAATTGTTTAAGCTTCTGTTTTGTACTATTGATGATGCCTCTTGCCTTCCAGAAGCTTTTCAGTTTAATGAGATCCCATTTATTAATTCTTAATCTTATTGATTAGGCTTTTGATGTTCTCTTCAGGAACCTGTCTCCTGTGCCAATATGTTCAAGTCTATTCCCACTTTGTCTTCTACCAGATTCAGAGTATCTGTTTGAGTTTGAGGGGTTCCATCTTTTGGACTTGAGTTTGGTTTGGTGTAATAAGTATGGATATATTTGCATTCTTGTACATGCCTAGCACCACTTATTTTAGAATTTTTCTGTTTTTCATTGTATTCATTGTATGTGCTTTGTTTGTTTGTTGTTAATCTTATATCTAGGTATAGGAGGTTGTTAATCAGCTATAGGAGGTCTCTGGTATAATTTTTAGGGTTTCTTATGTATATACACAATCATATCATTTACAAATGATACTTTGACTTCTTCCTTTCCAATTTTTGTCTCCTTTAGTTGTCATATTGCTGCAGCTCTAACTATATATTGAGTAGATGTGGAAAGAGTTGGCATTCTTGTCTTGTTTGTGATTTTTATGATATTGCTTTAACTTTCTCTCCATTTAATTTGATGTTTTTATTATGTTGCTGCAAATTGTTTTTATTTTAATTACATTTGTACACTTGATCTGTCCAAGACTTTTATTAGGAAAGAGTATTGGATTTTTTCAAAGAATTTTTCAGTATCTAATGTGTCTTATTTTTCTTCTAGTTTGTTTACATGGTGTAATACATTTACAGATTTTCATATGTTGACCCATCCTTGCACCTCTGGTATGAGGCCTACTTGATCATGGTAAAAACTCTTTTAGATGTGTCTTGAATTTGGTTTGGCAGTATTTTATTGAGAATTTTTGCATCACTGTTCAGGAGGGAAAATTGGTATGTAAATTTTCTTTGAGGTCTATGTGATTTTGCTGTAATATATACAGATACTTAGTACACAACTTTAATCCCTCTGACTGGAACACATACACTTATTTGTTATAGTTTTTGAATCACTACATAACCTTCTAATTGAGGGGCAGACAAAGTGACAAATCAGAGAAAATTTTCACAGAATGAGTCAGAGATAAGACATGGCCAAGTCCTACAACAACAGTACAGCAAAGAGAAGCTACTTAATGAAAGGAAAGAGAGGTCACTTAAGAGAGCAGCAGCAGCAGCAGAGAGGAGGGGCAGTTTTACTTGGACAGTTTGACAGACAGGTTACAGGTGAAGATAAACTGAGTCAGAGAATGAGAATGAAACAGACATTCATGACAGATTGCCCAAGACTGAGCAGAGCAACTCAGTGAGAAGTGGAGTGAATCCAGTTTGTATTAGTTAGGTTGAAGACGACTTTGCATCAGAGATGCTGAGTTGAACCAGGCAGTCAATATTCAGAAAGAGCTAGAAAGAGTGAGTTTATTTAGCAGTAATACTCTCAGATGATAATTACAACTGGTGAATAAAAGTTACTTTTACAAATTTTTGTGTAGTTTAGGTATTAGGGTAACTTGGTCCCATAAAATGATTTGATAATGTTTCTTCCATTTCTCTTTTATAGAATACTTTGAGGAGTGTTGGTATTAGCTCTTCCTTAGAAGTCTGGTAGACTTTCTTTCTAAAAACCATCTGGCCCGGTTTTGTTTTGCTTTGCTTTGCTTGTTGTTGCTGTTGCTGAGAGAATTTTAATGTTTGCTGCTATTTTCTTAGTTGTTATAGGACTATTTATATTGTTTATCTGATCTTGATTTAATTTTGCCATGTGTTGTCTATCAGAATATTGTTCATTTCTTCTAGTTTGTCCAATGTTGTTGAGTATAGATTTTGAAGAATGACTTAATGATACTTTGGAATTCCTTGTCATCTGCTGTCATGTTCCCCCTTTGTTTAACTATTTTGGGTATTATCTCTGTGATTTTTAGTTAGTTTTAAAATGAGTTTGTTTATCTTGTGGATTTTCTCAAAGAATAACTCACTGTTTCTTTGATTCCTTGTATTCTCTCTCTCTCTCTCTCTCTCTCTCTCTCTCTCTCTCTCTCTCTCTCTCTCTCTCTCTCTCTCTCTCTCTCTCTCTCTCTGAAACTATCTGCAGTTTCATTTGAACCGGTCATCTGGAAGAGAAGCTGGGGATATATGGGGAGGCAGTGAAGAAAGACCAAGACTAAGACAACATGGCTGTTCAAAATCTCGTGATTTAATGGGGGACTGAGGTTTTAAGGTTTCAGGCAAGACCCTCCCCTCAATTTCCAGGGTGTGTTCCAGAGAACTGGTCTGGCTGTTCACTAGGCATTGAAGCCACTGCTCTGAGCAGCTGGGAAGGTCACCTGCTTAATTCAGGAATTTGTAGAACTGGAGGAACAAAGAACTTCATCTTCACTCTTGTGAAGTTCCTGCCAGGTGATATGACACCCCAATGCAGGGGTCTCTCTCTCTCTCTCTCTCTCTCTCTCTCTCTCTCTCTCTCTCTCCCTCTCTCTCTCCCTATTTTGTAGATTTTAGCCCTGAGTATGATTATTTTCTTACATCTAGTCCTCTTGCATTCTCTTGTTTTTGTTTGTTTGTTTGTTCTAGAATTTTCAAATGTGCTACTAAATTCATTAAATTGCTAACATTAGATCTCTCTAATTTCTTTATAATGGCAATTAGTGCTATGGATTTTTTTCTTAGAACCTTTTTCATTATGTCTCCTCATAAATTTCAGTATTGTGTGTCTTCATTTTCACTGAATTTTAGGATGTTTCTAAATGCTTTCTTAGTTTCTGCCTTAACCCAATAGTCATTCAGTAGAGAGCTGATCAGTTTTCATGAGTTTTAGTTGTTTCTGTTGTGGAAATCCAGCTATCATCTGTAGTTTGCTAGGATACAGAGGGTTATTTGAATTTTCATGTATCTGTGGAGACTTACTTTTTTTGACCAGACATATAGATCATTATAAGAAAGTTCCACAAGGCTCTGAAACAAAGATATATTGTTTTGTGTTTGGGAAAAATGTTTTGTAGACATGTTAGATCCATGTGAGTAATAATGTCTGTCAGTACCACTGTTACTCTGCTTAATTTTTGTTTGATGATCTCTCTGTTGGTGTGAGAGGGATGGGGTGTTATATTCTCCTGCTACTATTGATAGAGTATTATGTGTGATTTATGACTTAGAAATATTTCTTTTACGTATGAGGATCCCCTTGCATTTGGCTCATAGATTTTCAGAATTGAAGCATTATCTTGATGAATTTTTCCTTTGAGGATTTTGAAGTGTCACTCTCCATCTCTTGATTGATTTTGGTTAGAATTCTCTTTTCTTAGATATTTGAATGACTACATGAGTTTCTTTCCTTGGTCCATTTTTAGAAATTATTTTTCCAGTCTGTAACTCTAAGCTAATACCTAACTTTAACATTGAAATATATTTCTAGATTCACCCTGTTTATATATCCATTCTTTTAGTGTGTATCTTTTTACTAGGGAACTGAATCCATTAATATTAAGTGACATCATTGACCAATGATTTTTAATTCCAATTATTTTATTATTGTTGTTGCTGTTGGTGGTGTTGGTTTTGTGTTCGTGTGTGTGTGAGTGTGTGTGTGTGTGTGTGCACGCATGCATGTGGGTGCATTTGTGTGCATCTGTGTGTGTCTGTGTATGAGAGAAAGAGATTTTTCTCTTATTTCTGCTATGAGACTATTTATTGTCTCTATTTCTGTAGATATAGTTCATCTATTTGGTTTGCAGTCTTCCTTCTGCTAAATTATGTACTACTGGATTTGTGGATGGATTTTTTATTTTTTAAATTTGACTTTGTTATGGAATATATTGTTTTTTCATTCTATAGTGACTGAAAGTTTTGCTGTGTACAGTATTCTGAGCTGTATTTTGTGTTTCTTAGAGTCTGCTAACCTCTGTCCAGGCACTTCTATCTTTTAGATTCCACTGAAACTTCACGTGTAATTCTAATAAATATGACATTTTATGTTACTTACTCATTTCCTTGGCAGCATTTAGTGTTCTTTCTTTTCTATAAATATTTATTGTTTGGATTAAGATATGGCAAGTGGATTTCCTTTCTTAGTTCTATCTATTGTGTATTCTGTAAGCTTCTTAGACTTTTATAAGTATATCATTCTATAGGTTAGGATATTTTTATTCTATTATATGGTTGAAAATATTTTCTGGATTTCTAAGCTAGGAACTGTCTTCTTCTAATCCTATTATTCTTAGGTTTTGTATTTTCATATGGTACCACATTTCCTAGATGTTTAGAGGAAGGAACTGCTTAGATTTATGTGGACTTATCCTGGTCTGCTTGGTCTGGAAGAATAGAGAGTCCAAGCCCTAGTTGGAGCCTGGAGCAGTACTACTAGGAGTGCTCAGACAGCTGGATATTGTTTGGTGACACAGGAATAGTGAGATAGTTGAAGAATTTGGTGGGTGGGAAGCCTACCTGGACTTCTCCTAATCTTTGTTAGAGTTGGGAGTCCCTGCCCTGCTTAAACCTGTGCTTTTCACTGGAAATTCTACTCTTTCACAGAGCAGGGAGTCTCTGTCCCAGGTGGGGGTTGGATATGGCAATAGGAAGGTGAATGTATACAGATATGATGGACAGCAGCTGAGAGACTGGTTTAGTATGGCAAGGTGTCGCTTACCTAGATTTCTTCCATTTTTCATCTCTGGTAGAAGAGAGATTCTTTGCCTTCTTTAGAGTCTGGAGCAGCAAGTAGGATGGTTTGAGACTGGGGAGAATGTGAGAGGTGGGGGAGTTTACTGGGGCAAGAAACCTACTAGAACTTCTCCAAATCTGCAAGACTCTATAGTAGAGCTAGTATTCTCTGTCCTAGTTTGGTCTCCAGAAGATCAGCGAGTCTCCACTAGGGTCCTTGGGTTGTTGACTAGTAGGTTGGGGGACTATATGGTGGACAGTGTCTAAAAACATGAGAACTTGAGTAGTTTGGATGGTTGACAGCCTACCTGAACTTCTTTAAGTCTTGTTCTCTGGTAGAACTGGAGTCTCTTTGCCTGTTGGTGACTATGGCATTGCAAGGAGGACACTGGACTGGAAATACTGTTAAGAAATAGTGAGGGAATGTGTAAGTTTTGGGAGGAGGGAAGAAGACTACTGGGACTATGAGGTTTATAGTAGAACAGGTAATCTCTGTCCCAGGCTGATCTCTGGTACAGCTTGGAGATTCTGCCCAGTTTAGGGCTGGGGTAATGCAATTAGGAAGATGGGAATCTGAGGACAGTGTGGCCAGTAGCTGAGAATGGGCAAGTATGGCAGGTAGACACTATACCAGGTTTGACAAGTCTGCTTTTCTCCATAGAAGACAGACTCTCTGCCTCCTGTCAGAGGCACAGTAAATAGGAGAGACAGAGACTGAAGATACTGTGGGGGCAATGTTGCAATAGTGAGAGAGTAAGGAAAGTTGTGGGGAGGGCAGCCTTTGGGATTTCTAGTCAAAACTACATTGTTTTACTATAATAAGTTTCCCCAGAACAGCTTTTCAGAACAGACCATATTATCGTGTCTTTCATATGAAATATATGTCTTTCCTCTTTCACATGAACTCAGTGCATTACCCGATTATCACCACAAATAGTCTACAGCTAGAGCCCAGAATTTTCCCACTACACAATATCCTTTTTCTGTCAAAAACTCTGATTTCTATTTCAAACTTATGTGGAAGTGCAGAGAGTTGTATTTCCTTTGCTAGACTCATCTGTATTCAGAACATTTTCAAACAAGGTGGTCCTATTTCTTGAACTTTAAGATCATAGATACTTGGGTGCCTGCACAAGAAATAAGTAGTAGTTACATGATGAGCAACATGTGTGTTATAAGATATTTCCTGTCCTTTCACATTGAGGCAATGAGAGGCCAGTGATTGGAGGAGAGAGTAAGAGGAGGAGCTAAGAGAAGTGAGGGGTGGAGAGAGGGTCAGTAGAACAGAGGAGCAAAGTGGAGAAGGAGGCACAGAGATCCAGATGGCTTCAAACCTATTTCTGGGGTTTTGAAGAGGTTAAATAATTGGAATAAGACGTTATCATTGTAAATTGGCATTATATAATTTGGAGTTTTATATACATGAAGATATTTGGTTAACTATTTAAGTTTAAGTGTCATGCTTTACCGTATACTTGGAAGGAGTGGTGCAGAGGCCTGGCCGTACATGTGATTCAATAAATAACTGTAGGAGACATTGCAGTGTTTTAAGATATTCACGCCACTTATTTAGCAGTCAGTATAACAGCAGATGGATGCTGCTCAGTCAAATGTCCACCCCATCCTTAGTTTAGAGTCTAATTTATACTAACAGACAATATATTTGTCAATGACTGGAATTCTTGTAGTCCCTTTATACTGCCAAAATAACTTTCTTGAAGAGGTGTATGTAGTTCCAAATCCCATTCAGAAGTTAAGTCAGAACTTTTAGATAATTTTGTTCATTTTAGAGAACATAACTCTTATGCTGATGATATGAGCATCTGTTGAGACAAGTGTACGAATCATGCTCATATTCTGTGCCTAGATTATTAATAACTTTTCATTTTCAAATGTTTCCTGCTGAGAATTTCCCAGAGTCCTATGTCTCCATTTTAAAATATCTTATATCATGGGTGTGGCAATGAACAAGATAATGAATAAATTTCACAAATAACTTAGTAGCTCCCAAAAATTTTACAGTCGTTTCTAAATGATAGACATGGGTGTATTTTATCTTACCCAATCTTGGAACCAAATGGATTTTATCCAACTAGATTAGCCTTTGCACATTCATAGCCCTGAATCTTCTTCTTCTTTTTTTAATTGGGTGCAATTATAATAGGTTCACCATTTTATGTTACTTGCTTTTTTCACTTTGCAGATTTTAATATTCTTTTTTTGTTCTATACATTTAGTGTTTATATGATTTTGTGTTACAAATAGATTGGCCCTGGTTTCTTAAAGAGCCATTCCCTTATTCATTGCATGCACAGATTCTCTACTGTGTCTTGTAAGAAAATATATTTTCATTATTTAGTATAAGGTCATCAACATAAAAACTTGACAATATTAGTATGGAAGCAAGATAGACTGAGGTCCTGACTCACTGCTCTGGGAAAGATGGGGTGACCACTATATCATAATTCTGATGGAGTATGTGCAAGGCCCATGTGTATTATTTCTCTCCCAACATAAGTGAAAAAGCTCTGTGAGTCAAGGCTGAGAAAAAGCATTAATAAGCCATAGAAAAGATGGCCAGAGTAAAGGGAGGTTCAATGTTTTTCTAGTTCCTGAGTAGTATTATTCACCATAGTAAGAATAGAATGCATTGCTTTATATAGCCCCTATTGTCAACACTAACTCTCCAGGTTCCATTCAGCTTTTGTCACCAGAAAAATTAACCTATTGTAGCCACAATGAGGAAATTATAAAACTTTTATGTGCTCTAATGATTTCTCCTGTGTTTATATGTCTGTCCTGAGGCATATACTTTTGTATTTGAGACATTACAAGAGTGAGGAAGATAAAAATATTTTTAGGTTCTGTTTTCACTACCTAAACTTTGAGTGAATAGTCTCTCACAGAGGTTATGTATTATGTTCTTTAATAGAATATTCATCCCCAATGTATCCTTAAACTAGTGATATTAGTGAGAAAAATGTAATATGGAAGATTCTCCCAGTTTCTAGGAACAATAATATTTGCTTTATGTACTGGTTTTACACATTCATCAAAAACTTCTTTGAGACTAGAACGTATTCAGAATTTCCACAGGTTATTTTGCTATTTTTGTCTGCACCTAACAAATTGATGGTCTCCCCTTTGCTCTTAGGGGAACAATAAATGCTAAGTTTCATTGACTCTGTGGTTTCTTTCTGGGAAAAGCTTAACTTTGTCCTTAATCATAGGATCTACTCAGTATACTGGGTAATGTCAGAACTTGGAAATGTTTTACCTCATCATGAATAGGAGTATAAAGGAAGGTTAGAGTTGTTATTGCCTTCAGTTCCTTCCATAAACTGAATGAAATTATGGTAGGCAGCTTATCTCTTTTTCCCTGAGGATGAAACAATGACACATTCATTATGTAGTTATATTAATAATCATCAAATTTCTATTTCTTTTCCTTTTTATGTTCAATTTCTTCACAAACTACATATGTAGCAAAACACAAAACTAACCCAATAATATTCACTTCTTCAGATACCTAACCATATCCCAGATTATTATAATCTATCTATCTATCTATCTATCTATCTATCTATCTATCTATCTATCTATCTATCTATCTAGATATTTATATTATATATTATATAATATTATATATAATATTATATATTATTTATATTATATAATATTATATTATATTACATATTATATTATATATTATAATATATTCATATTATTTATATGTATAGAATATATAAATATATTCTAATATATAAATATATTCTAATATATAAATATATTCTAATATATAAATATATTAGGATATATATATATATATATATATATATATATATTAGGATATATATATGTATATACACACACACACATACACACACACACACACACACACACACACACACACATATATATATATCCTATTTCAGTATGAAGAAATGTGTAAATTCTCTCAATGACTGGTCCACCAGATCCAAGGTAGCACAAGAAGAAGCTCTTTAGGGAGTTAATATACCAAAATGTTTGTGGTCAGGAGGGTCAGCAATTCAGAGTCTTAACTTGATTAGGTTTGAATGCTTAGCAAAAAGTGACTTCACCTGGGCCAGAATGAACTAAAAGCCATACACACTCTCTAATTTTCTCCGTACTTGTTTCATAGATGGAAATTAAATATTTGCAAATGTATCATGACTGTTCTTGATGCTCTCTACTGTATAGCTTCAAACAAAAAACAATATATCTACCAAGAATATTTTCTGTTACAAATATTAATTTACATATTTGTTTACAACTCTGGACCTTTTAAAGAAAATAGATCATTAGCAAAAGAAAATTTTCAGATGCCCTAGTATTTTGAGATTCGGGAATAGTTTAGTAGGTAGAATATAATAAAGTAACTGCAATTTACCTTTTCATCTAATAAAATACTTGAAATTGGAGCTCATTATGTTGAATACTGTTGATTGAACTATAGAATTACAAAAACATTAAAAACTCTGCTAAATAATGTAAATTATGCGTGAAGAAGAAGAATATTGAAATAAAGGTTTTAAAATTTTTACACTGCTAATTCTCAAGTAGTGTTCTGTATTTTATAAATGAGATAAAATTTATGAAAAAGATATTTTAACTCTAAAACTAAAATATTCATAAATATAAGTGAATAAAATATTTGATTTTAAAATAATAATATACTTCAAATGAACGTATCAAATATCATATTATATGATGAATGAGTTCTTTTAAATAATATTTAAATTCTTTAATTCTTTAATGTGAGTAAACTTATATGTAATAAAATTAAATATTAGATTTTTTTTCAGTAAAAGGCAATTATGATCATTGGCACTAATTGTCATTTTGAAATGCTATAGATTTCCCTGGATATATGTGAGAAATAGCCTTGATGAAGTTAATTAACATGGGGAGAGATGTCTTAATTTTAGGTACTCCATGATGATGGATTTAGGACTGGGCAATATGAACAAAGTGAGCTGAGAAAACTATGCTCACCCCTCTCTGGTTCATAAGTGCTGATGCAATGTGACAAGCTACTGCTTCTTTCATTATCCTCTGTCATTAACTGAATCTTGAAGTCAAAAATATCATTCTTCTCTTGAGTGACTTTTGTCGCAATAATTTTTATAGCAATAGGATAAAGTGCATAAGAAAGAAATGTATTATCTTTGATTTTGTTATAAACTCATCTATATTTTCAGTGTACTAGAACACTAGTTTTAATTAAAAAATTTCAGCCAACACTTTTCACTCATCAATGTTAAATAAATAATTCCATTGTATGGAGCATTTAATTTTATTATTCTGACAGACATCTACAAATCATTTTATGGGTGGGGTCATATTACTAGAATAATATGATGTGTAGCCTTTTACACTACCATTTTGTTCACTCCTTTTGGGGTTGTCTCAATAGATAATTTGCCATGTTGATTTTCAGTCTTGGACTAGATAAGATCAAATCAAAGAAGGTTATGGCAAAATAGAGCTTTCCATTCCCTGAGAGTGAACAGAAGGAAGGAAGACATGAAGCCTACTCCCTTCTGTTACTCTGCAGAGCATGTATTCCAGGGCTAGCTCACTGCCCACTGGATGCTGGCTCCTAAATCTCCAGATCACAGCACATAGTTTAACAAATAAATAAATAATGATTTAGCACTCTAGTACATTGCTTAAGAAACTAATAAATTGATTGTATTTCAACAAAAGAAAGTCTCTATCTCACAGCAGTAGTAAGAGTAATAGAAACATACAAAATCTTGTATCATGAAAAGATTTTGAAGAGGTATGCTTTTTACATAGAAAATACAGCCAATCAACTCTTCATTATTCAAATGGAGGAGAGAGGATTGAAGAAACATATCAATTCCAACCTTGGGTCTTCTCAAAATATTTCTATAAGCCAAGCACCTCTATAGACAGATGTCATTAATATAATCCAAGCTGGCTACATATTGGTACAAGAGTATGAAATAGTAGAGGTTATCAAGGGGTTAAATTAGAGACATACCACATCACACAGCATCATATAACATTTGTTAAAGAGAATGGAGGGAATTATGCTACAGTCTAACTTCACTTCAGAAAGAGATTCATCTAGTCAACTTTGATGAGTCCATACAACAAGTTCTAGCACACCAGAAATTAAATTGAGACTTGATGATTTCAAGGTAGCAGTTGATTCCAGGTTTTTTCTTTAAAAGAAATACACTATTTAGTACATATCTTTCAAAATTATTTGATACTCAAATTGTGTTTTTTGAAGAATATTTTTGTAAAATAAAAAATAAATATAAAAACATGTCATTTTTAAATTTAGTAGTAGATATCAGAGTGATATTTTATTGCTGTTGCCTGAGAGCAACTGTTTTATAGCTGGTGGTGTTTTGCCAGTAATTTTATTTTAGAAAATGTCTGGATTTTTCTGTGATCACATTTAGTTTTCTTTAATAATGTTATGTTTCATTAATATTTTAAGTAAAAAAAATTAAAAACAAAATGCAGACACATGCACACACACACCCACACCCACCCACCCCACCCACACACACATATACACATGCCTCTTTTTTATTGAGAAATAGGTATCTGATTATTTCCCTTTTTATTTACAATCTAGCAGTTGCTCTTCTCCCATGATTCCTTATCCCATTTCTCTTCCCCTCTGTTTTTGAGAGGAAACAGAGTCTTCCCCATCAGTATTCCCTCTTCCTGTGGCCTCAAGTCTCTAGAGGATTAGGCACATCTTCTACCACTGGGGCCAGAAGGGTATTCCTCTGGTATGTATATGTTGGGTGCCTGGGACCAGCTCCTGTATGCTGTTTGGTTAGTGGTTCAGTGTCTGGGAACTCCCAGGGGTCCAGGCTTATTGAGATTTCTGATCTTCCTATGGGTTGTCCTACTCTTCTGCTTTTTCCATCCTTCCTCTAATTCAGCCATAGGGGTTCCCATCTTCATTCCTGTGGTTGGTTGTAACTATCTGGATTTTTATCAGTCAGCTGCTGGTAGGACCTCCTCAGAACAGCCATGCTAGGCTCCTATCTGTAAACATATCATAGCATCAGTAATATTGTCAGGCCTCAGCATCTTCCTATGAGGTAGATCTCAAGTTGGCCATGTCACGGGACCTCCTTTCCCTCAGTCTCTTCTTCATTTTTCCCCTGCAGTTCTTTTAGGCAGGAATACTTCTAAATCTGAAATTTTGACTGTGTGTTAGTAATGCCATCCATACTCTTGAAGCTCTATCTACTGGAGGTGTATTTTACAAGTTTCCTCTCTCCACTGTTCTACATTTCATCTAAGGTCCCTCCAATTGAGTCTTGAGAGTATCTCACCTTTTAGGTCTTTGGTACTTTCTAGAGGGTCTCCCCACATCCCACCTTCTGAGACTACATATAAACAAACTATGATATTCTTAAAGGAGAATTATTTTTTATTTTACTCAATTTCTCTGAACTGATTAAAATTTCAAATTAATTTAAACAAAATTTACAAAATATGGATTAATAATAGGGACATAGTCTTTAAATTGATTAATAATATGTACAACAATTTTTGAAATGCTAGTAAAAATCAAGTAAAATACATGGATATTTATTCTCAGAATAAAAATACCACAGGTATTTAATAAACTGTACTACTTAAGAGTTGTATTAAAAACTAGCTATATTGTATACACTCAATTTTTAATTCCACAAAATTACCAAAAATAATAGTCCTTACATAAAATATGATCATAATAACAAACTAAGGTCACATATATTTATAAACATGTACATTTCAAGCAATAAGTAAGAAAAATATTAACCATTATTATATGAGGAATAACCTTAGCTCAGGAAATGTAAAGTTGTAGAATTGAGATTTTTTTATGTTAATTCATAGATAAAATGACATATTGTAAGGAGGTATCAATTCTTAATGATTAAGAGGCTTATAGCATTGCTTCCCAACACTTATAATTATCATTCAACAAGTAACCTTTTTCAAGTAGCAAATAATACCATTTTTTAAGTTATTGGTATGAAATAAATCTGGCTGATGATTAGAGGACATTAATGAAATTATGTCTATAAATCTTTTGATCATGCTTGCCTCTCAGGGCCTGATGCCAAGCTATTAATTGTATGCTTCATTCACATGTTCTTATTAATCAACATACTCCCTTCATCTCCTGACAAGACTCCTATATGTTATATCCAGATCAGTGTATTAACAATCTTACACTGACATCATTGTATGATTGTTAAAAAATACTTGTTGAGAAATTAATTTAATATCAGCAATGACAACATAATTATCCTTCTCTTCCCATTTAATCAATGTATTGCCCAATCTAGAATTTATTAAATACTCTTAATTCCACTTAATTTTCTTACATTTCTAATATTGTATTATTTTGAATCAAGTCATCTATTATTTCATAGTCACCACCAAAAAAGTCATCTATTCCATATGATCTCATCTGAAAATTACTCCATCTACAGTTTAATAATGACAAAATATATATCATTCTGTAATTCCATAATCCAGTTTGTTCTTGCTCAGTGATATTTTTCATACTTAGAACCTTATCATCAATAACGGAAACATTTCAACAGGTAAGAGATAATTATCTTGAATTAGATTTGTAACAGATTATTTGATTTTACTATATATACTTATTTTAGTCACTCAACACAAATTGCATAAAGAGTTTACTGTAGTAAATATATTGGAACATTTCTGTAAAATATAGAAAACAGAAACAAACAAGGTTTTAAAAGTTGTATCTCAGCGTTTATTAGGCAACTATATACATTTAAGATTTCTAATACACTTGTTGATGTGTATTTTAAAACCTCTAGTCTATGTTTCTTCTTCCTATAACTTTAGATAAATTTAATATTAAGGACAACTAAAGATAAAATTTATTTAGTTTAATGAATGAATTTTTTTCTACTTTTCTGTTGTGATAAAATTCTATAACCATCAAAAACAGCTTAGAAGAGAAAGACTTCATTTTGGATTATAATTGTAGAGGGGTGTAATCCACCATAGTAGGGAGATATGACTAGAGACAGTCATGACAGCAGAAGGAAGAAGCTGGAAGATTATGCTTCATTCACAGACAGGTAGTAGAGAGAGAACATAATGTTGCTATGTTATATAACCTCATACAAACATAGGTTATATGACCTCACAGTGAATTGTTTCCACAAACAAGCCTTCACTTCCTAAAAATTCAAAACCCTGCCCAAACAGTACCACCAATTAAGGACCAAGTGTTTGGATAAGTTAACCTTTAGGGGCCAATTCTCATTCAAAATATTACAATGAATTTTAATTTCTACAACTCAACAAAGAGATTCAATATCATACTGTATGTACAATATAGGAAAATTCCATGTACCAAGGTGACCTCATTAGATACCACTGAATACTGAGTCTTCCATGATGATAAATAAACATAATTAAATATATTTCTTGTATGCATAACATGAAATATAAGAATGCTAGTATACATGAAAATGTATGTCTAACATCATAAGATATTAGTTCCTTAGACTCATTTCCTTTCAAATTACTTTTCTTAAGTAAAAATATATGCAGTCATATTTGTATTTTTACTTCCAAATTGTATGAATTTTGAAAAGGAACATGGATGTGTGAATATTGACATAAGAAACATACTGAATAGTTCTGTAACGGTTAAAAACAAAAGATAGACTCCATCAGGTCCCTTTGTAGACAACTCTGTATTGATTCTTTATTGAATAGAGGAAAGTTTATTTCACTTCTGAGAGTCACATGCTCAAAAATGTATTGGAAGAAGTTTTAAGAATTCCCAAAAGATTATAAAATACATCTATGAAATTGATTATGAAGAAATATGAGAACACTTGCTAAATGATATCAGAGCTAAGACAGATAAGGAACTGTTAAGAAAGTGTTACTGGCAGAGCATAGACCTCAGAGGAAGGATGAATGATTTATTTTGCACAGGGGAATATGGTGAAGCAATATAATGGAGAGGAGAAGTTTGCATTTCAAAGGAGATAGTGGATAATTGATGTATACACTCATTTAAAATGAATCTTCAGTGCTAAGAATTTTTAGCAGGTAAAATAATACTATGTATATTATTCTTCATTAATGTCAGCTTGGCTGTTTAGAAAGAAAATTTCATTTAAAATGGTGAAAGAACGGAGAAATATTTTCAATATATATATCTGATATATTTAATGAAAATGATAGTGATAAGTTACTTAGTGAAGATTTGTGGAAGTAAGGACCCAGAAGATCGTTGAATCCCCTATATCTGAATGGGTCTGGAACATTAGCCAATGAAGTTTTGAACTGGCTAATAGACTAAGAGTCTGAGATACATTTCAAGTATTTGACAGCTTCATTTTCTTAAAAACATCAAGAATTACAAAATTATGTGCAATGAATTACAGATCAATATTTCCTAAGCCTTCCTTTCTCCATTCAAGTATATTAAGAGTATAGAGTAGGGGTAAATATGACATTGACTATACAATTGACAATCTAAAATAGCAATTTAGCTATGGATTTATTCATTATCCTTCAACATTCAAATAAGTGCTTTTACTTCATTATTTATTCTTTTATATTACATTCTACTTCAAAGTTAAAGAAACAGTACAATACTTATGGCATAGCAGGGGTAATGATCAGGATATGAACATTCTTTTATTATATTACTCATCATCGGAGGCTTAATGGACAAGGCTTAATCTGAATATTATGCAAGCAATATATTTCCTTTACAATAGTAAAAGAACTCTTACTTTGAAGAATCTACTTTTAAACATTAAATCTAATTATATTTCCTAGAAGGAGACCTCAAAACACTTTCAAATGGCTGACTTTTCCAAATATACCTTTCAGAAATGACATTAAGTTCCCTCTCAGGATGTACATGAGGCAGAGTGAGACTCTGCTCTTACTTCCTATAAAGTCCTCAGCTCCTTCTCCAGCACATCAAAAGCAGCAGCAACAATGAAGTATCACTGTGCATTTTGCACGTGCTTACTCATGATGGGTTATAATGTATTTCCTTTTATTAATATTAATGGAAGTAAAATTAGATCAAAGGGTCAGGCTTATTAAACTGTCAGTCCAAACAATCCGGCAACAATTCCAACTACTAACCATCCTATATGAATTCTCTAAAATATGAATACTCTTAATGAAGAGATTTTCGAACAAAAATAATTTGAAGAATGCAATACGCCACTACTTTAAGGAGAAGAGATATCAGAATAAGACAAAATATGGAAAGTTTTGGAGTCTTAACATCAAATGCACAGTTACTGGGTGGTTCATACTGTTGTTCCTCCTATGGCGCTGCAATCCCCTTCAGCTGCTTCGGTCCTTTCTCTAACGCCTCCATTGGGGACCCTATGCTCAGTTCAATGGTTGACTGAGACTGCCCCACTCTGTATTTGTCGTGCACTGGCAGGGCCTCCCAGGTGACAGCTTTATCAGGCTCCTGTCAGCAAGCACATGTTGGCATTCACAATAGCGCCTGGGTTTGGTGACGTTATATGGGATGGATCCCTAGGTGAGGCAGTCTCTGGTTGGAGTCTCTGCTCCACACTCTGTCTCTGTATTTCCTCCTGTGGGTATTTTTTTCCGCCTTCTAAGAAGGATCAGAGTATCCATACTTTATTCTTTCTTTTTCTTGAGGTTCATGTGGTCTGTGAATTGTATCTTGTGTGTGCCAAGCTTCTGGGCTAATATTCACTTATCAGAGAGTGCATACCATGTTTGTTCTTTTGTGATTGTGTTACCTCACTCAAGACGATATTTTCTAGCTCCATCCATTTGCCTAAAAATTTCATGAATTCATTGCTTTTAATAGCTGAGTAGAATTCCATTGTGTAAATGTACCATATTTTCTGCATACATTCCTCTGTTGAGGGACATCTGGGTTCTTTCCAGTTTCTGGCTATTATAAATAGGGCTGCTATGAACATAGTGGAGCACATGACCATTCAGTAGCCCCAGCAATCCCAGGGACTAAACGATGAACCAGAGTATACATGGAGAGACCCATGGCTCCAGATGTATATGCAGCAGAGGATGGCCTTGTTGGACATCAAAGGGAGGAGAGACCCTTGGTCCTGAGAAGGCTCCATGCCCCATTATAGGGGAATGCCAGGAACGAGAAGCTGGAGTAGGTGGATTGGTGAGCAGGGGGATGGGGGGTGGGTTAGGGGAATTTGGGGGGATAACCAGGGAAGGGAACAACATTTGAAATGCAAATAAAGAATATATCTAAAAAATAAAAATATATTAAAAAGCACAGTTACTCTGTAATTGACACTGATCATTTAGAGATATATAAACTGCTAGGCACAGGATTCAAATAAGTGTTATACTGAGAGTGTTTTTTAGATGAAGTCAAATGGACTTAATATATAGACTATGTTGAAATTGACATTCTGCTTGCTTCCACTTACTACTCCTGGAATTTACAAGCATGTACTTTCAATGTTCCATCATTTTTAAAACCAAATAATGAATTTTTAAATTAAAGCAAAGTACCATAGCATACAGAGACAACTCAATGAAATAAATTAATAGGGTACTAACCCAGACTAAAACATGTGATAAGTTGTAGTGAGTAAATTGATAATATAGAAAATTAACATCAGATTTTAGCCAACTCATGACAAAACCCACTTGTCTTAGTCAGAGTTTCTATTCCTGCACAAAACTTCATGACCAAGAAGCAAGTTGTGGAGGAAAGGGTTTATTTAGCTTACACTTCCACATGGCTGTTGATCACCAAAGGAAGTTAGAACTGGAACTCAAGCAGGTCAGGAAGCAGGAGCTGATGCAGAGGACAAGGAGAGATGTTCCTTACTGGCTTGCTTCCCTTGGCTTGCTCAGCCTGCTCTCTTATAGAACCCAAGACTACCAGCCCAGGGCTGGTATCACTCCCTTGATCACCAACTGAGAAAATGCCTTACAGCTGGATTTCATGAAGGTATTTCCTCAACCTAATCTCGTTTCTCTGTGATAACTCCAGCCTGTGTCAAGTTGACACACAAAACCAGCGAGTACACCACTGTTTTTATCTGTACATTTTGATGGCACTTTACTAATAAAATCTACTTAACATCATACAGTAGTAATTTGAGAAATACTTATTCACTCTACTACATATCAGTATACTAACTTTAATTTCAAAATATCTAAGGACATTAAATATGTTACTATCACTCATGCTTTACTGGAAAATATCTTTTAGAGTCTGGAAGCTCTAAGCTTATGGTGAAGTATATACATTTTCTTTTTTTTAATATACATTATTTTGTGTATACATTTTCTAAACTTCACATTCCTTTTTAAATACTTGGAGATCATTGCTAGGTATAAACATTACCATTCTTTTGCTTAAAGTACAATATTCACATTTTTGTTTTGAAGAAAAATGATTGTTTACTAATGCTAACCTAAAGAAACATTATTTGTTTCATTCTTTGCTGACACAGTAAACCTATTTTGCTCATTTACTAGATGTGTATAGGCTTTTTTCTGTGTACCATGTGCACTCTTAATGCCCATAGGAGTCAAGATGGAATCAAGTCCTATAAAACTGGAATAGCAGATGGTTGTTACATGGGTGCTGGTTATTGAATCAGGGTTCTTTGGAAGTACAGTTAGTTTTTTTTTTTCAGCTGAGATTTCTCTGCTGGCCCATGAACAGATTTTTAACATCTGTGTTCTTATATGTAAATATATTTCTATTTAATCAAATGAATAAGATGTCCTCACTTTTTCTGTTTGTGAAGGTGACATTTTATTTTCCTGAAAGCCACTGCAATTACAGTACAGTGACATTGCTGTGATTTGTGCCAACACTTTATGCTTGCTTCAGGATGATCACTGCAAGTGTCATAAACAGAAAAAGAGTTAAAATAATATGCTACTATGGAAAATAATTTATGTCCAAGACTCTCCAAACTCTATAGGCATATGTTTTGTGACGTATGCCCTGTATACCAAGGCTAAAAAAACCTGTTATATATATTTATTTGGTTACTTATTATGATTATAATTTTTCATTTTTAAAATATTCTGCATTTATGATGACTCAGTCTTAAACGTGCATATTCTTTATGTAAATGGGACTTTATTTGTAAAAATTAGAGTTAAGAAATCTTAACATTATTATTAAATATGTTAAATATTTTGATGAACAAGAAGTGAAAGATAAAGGAAAACTATCTTGATGATGAAAACTTATGCTCCTGTTATTATGAAAACCATGGCTGCCAATTATTAACCCTTTTACTGATAGTAACTTTGTTGATTATCCGTATATAGTGCTTCGTGTGCTTGTGTTACCTGTGTCGTGTAGAGTTCCATAGGAAATAAAGAAAGAGGCAACGTGGCTAGAATGAGATCCAGAAGTGAATGTAGAATCATTACTTTTAATAGAAGTTGAGCTCCTACTCAGATTGGAAACAGGCTTGTTTTGTTAAAGTCGTACTAGTGATTCCTTTAAAAATTCAACTCTTGAAAATGTGAAAAAAATATTTAAAAAAAAAAACCTAAAATTGGACAGTTCACAAGACAATATCTATTTTCAGAGTTCACTTTAACTCAAAAGGTATAATGGAAGGAATGAGGCAGACATATCACTGCCTTGTCCTTGTGAGAGGACCCCAAGGAGAGTTGCTCTGAAAAACTCAGTAGTGCAGCTTTGAGTGTCTGAAGACGAGTCTCAGGAAATATGTTCAAATAGGTAAAACATTATCGGTAGTCCACATGAAGAAAGAAATGAGTAATGTTAAAATTCTAATTCAATAATTTGTATTCAAACTCTAGAAAAAGAATTAAAATATCTTGTTTGGAGTTTATGACTATTTTTTATAAAAGAAAAACATGTTAATTTATAAATAGACCTTTGTTGAATTAACTATATAAACTGATCTTATCTTCTGTTATTAAACATATTATTGTTTATTCTTTGAGAATTTCACAAATTCATTTTGATCAAATTAACCACATGCCCAACAGTCACTATTAAAACTTAATCCTTTCGAAATCACTACACCTGCATTTTTCCCCAACTTGCTCATTTTTTTTTTAAAATACCCTACCAATTCCAAATTGTGCATCACTGGCTGTACACCTTATTTAACCTACCAGGGCCCACATCTTTAAAGAAGACTAATCTCTTTATAGATTCCCAGTATTTTCTATAACTTCTTACCTCTAATGCATTATTTTCAACATTCACTCTATGGATTATACTAAAATTTACTAAAGAAATGTAGGAAAAATGTTTATATAATTTTAGATGAAAAGTTTTACTCTACGCCATTACAATATTGGAGATATGTATTGAGAAAAATCCACTTGAATAATTATCTTTTTCTTCTATAGTCATATGTGAAGATCTGAAATTCAATTTATTAGGATACTTTTAATTACAGATTATACTTATACTTTAAAGACTATTCTAATTAACAATAAATTAATTATTGTTGTCCAAAACAGTTAGGCACAGTTAGCGTTTATGCATCCATGAAAATAAAGAATAATTTAACAAAACTATTTTGCATGGCTATGTAAACTCTCAATATAAAATTGTGTTTCATTATTTTCTAATTATGCAAAATACATCCATCAGGAGCATTCCACATTTATGCGTGTTGTCTTTAGTTTTGAAGTTGAAAAATTGTGTTGTTGTTACTTTTCTCATTTTCTTTTGATTTCTGTTTAATGTAAAAAAGGTGAATCTATTATCTGAGTAGGGTGCTCTCTACCTTGAATGACTACTACTATATCCTTCAAAGTTCTGTAGCCTGTATTTCAAAATAGCAGTGTACAGATTTATTACTCATGAAGAGGACAGAATTTGTCATCCCCAAATATATCCTTCGTTGCTACTGCTCTTTTGTTTCTTTGTAGAGAAAATGTAGCCCAGGTGGACTAAATTGAGTCATGTAGCTTCTTCCTCCACAGAGTAGAGAGCTGGAATTAGAGGAGTACATATTCAGTTCCTGCACAAGACCCTGTATGTTACATACAACTATGTCTAAAATACTGAAAAAAAAACCCTGATAAATATGAGAAAACATTCTGACTTCCACCATGAAAACACTACCATCCATTCCTGAAAACGATGCACAGGAATTCATGGTGAATTGCAAGTAAAATTTTCTATGAGGGACTGGACAGATTGCTCACTGGTTAAGAGCACTCGCTGCTTTTCAGAGGACCCAAGTTCAATTCCCAGCACCCACTAGACAGCTTACAACTGTCTGTAACTACAGCCTGGGGAGTACTAAAACTCTCAGAAACATACTCATATAAGCAAAACACCAGTGCACCTAAAAAAATAGGTCAATAAAAATCTCTATGAAATAGCTTCGCTAAAAACAAATATTCCTTTAACATCTCCGTATACATTTCAAATATTAGATTTCTAGGTATCTTTGTGCAATCATCCCCACTTAACACCCAATTTGATAATAGAAGGGATTCAGAAAATGATATCACATAGCTATACTGGAACTGAATGCTTAATATTTTCTAGTGACCTCATAGCCATCTTACTGCATAGCCCAGTGTATTACTGAATGTTTTTGATATTGCTGCTGATAAATAATGACAATTGCATACACATATATCATACATATGGACACAGACTTTATAATACTTGATTACTAGAATAAAGGGATGGGTTACTGACTTGTGCATTTCTTAGTTTTGTGGTTAGCATTGTTGTTTTTGAGTATATTTCTTTTTTATAAAAAGCTTGCTATAAAACAATGCAGTGAGGCAGCATGTTAATACATCATTTACATTTCTTGAAAATACAGAGGCAACCTCCAAAGACAAATCTTCATCATCCAGATTCTAAAAATCTACTTTGTGATACTTGGACTAAGTAGATGGTACCTAGCACTGTATTCTTATAAAGTGTGATGTCACCAAATAGTCCCTGGCTTTAAAATATTGAGGTTAACTAGATAATTCTATTGTACTTCATTTGCTAAACATCTTTGCTACTGCTTGAAGATATAATTCCCTAGTCATTTAATGTAACATATACACATGTTCTGGAAATCATGACATGAAACTGAGAGCATTATCCTGTCTCATCTGGAGATTCCAAATCAGGTTAACTAGTACATCTATTTGTTTATACTTCTGTTCTCTGTAAACATTTTTGGGTCTTTGCTTAAGGTCTTTTCAGAGAAAAAGTAGTGACCTCGATTTCTATGATTTCTCTAATTGCACTATAACATCTGTATAACATCAAACCTTATCATTCCTACAAGGTCTAATCCTACTATTAATCTTCTGCCAAAATTTACATATTTTTATAAATTTTGAAAATAATGAACTTTGCATTGTCTATTCTATATTTACATTTTTACTTCTTGTGTTTCTTCTTTCTCCTGCTCTTCTTCTTATTATTATTCTTATTGTTATTATTATTATCATTATCATTATTATTATATTTTGTCTCAATTCCCTATGCATTATGAAGTAGAAAATATCACACGATCATTTATGACTCTTGTTTTGTAAATTGTTGTTTACATACTTTTATTTACTCATTTTTTCTGGTCTAAAGTGGGTTTATTTGGGAGAAGGGAGGGAATTGAAGATATGTAGAAGGGATAGAGGCAAATAAGTAGACAGGGAGAGAGGGAGGTACACTGGAACAGACTGATGAGGGCAAGGAGGGAGAGAAAGGGGATGAGACAGAGAGACAGGTAGAATGACAGTAGTCCATTTATTAGTACCATATACATAAAGCACCTGGTGGTCACAAGTGATGGTTCCTAGGAAGAACCTAATGAAATTGCCTATAAGCTGACATTCCTCCTGTCTTAGTTAGGGTGCCCATTGTTGTAAGAAACACCATGACTGAGGCAACTATTTTATTAATTTTTTATTAGATATTTGCTTTATTTACATTTCAAGTGTTATCCCCTTTCCTTTTTACCCCTCCAAAAATACCCTAAACCATTCCCCCTTCCCCTGCCTACCAACACTCCCTCCCACTTTTCTAACCTGGCATTCCCCTACACTGGAGAATCAAGCCTTCAGTGGACCAATGCACCCTCCTCTCATTGATGTCTGAAAAGGCCATTTTCTGGTACAGATGTAGCTGGAGCCATGGGTCCCTCCATGTGTTCTCATTGGTTGGCGGTTTAGTCCCTGGGAGCACTGGGTGTACTTGTTGGTATATATTATTGTTCCTCCTATGGTGCTGCAAAACTCTTCAGCTCCTTGGATCCTTTCTCTAGATCCTCCATTGGGAACCCTATGATTAGTCTATTGGTTGGCTGTGAGCCATGGGTATTTTGACCCGTTTCTAAGAAGGACCAGAGTATCCACACTTAGGTCTTCCTTCTTCTTGAGCTTCATGTGGTCTGTGAATTGTATCTTGGGTACTCTGAGCTCTTGGGCTAATATCCACTTATCTGCAAATGCATACCATGTGTGTTCTTTTGTGATTGAGTTACCTCACTCAGGATGATATTTGCTATTTCCATCTATTTGCCTAAGAATTTAATGAATTCATTGTTTTAAATAGCTGAGTAATACTCTCCATTGTGTAAATATACATTTTCTTTATCTGTTCCTGTTGAGGGATATGTGGGTTTTTTCCAGCTTTTGGCTATTATAAATAAGGCTGCTATGAACATAGTGGAACATTTGTCCTTATTACATGTAGGAACATCTGTGTATATGTAGAACCATCTGGGTAGCTGGTCCTCAGGTAGTGTGATGTCCAATTTTCTGAGGAACTGCCAAACTGATTTCCAGAGTGGTTTTACCAGCTTGCAATCCCACCAGTAAAGGAGGAGTGTTTCTCTTTCTTCACATCCTCTTCAGCAACTGCTGTCCCCTGAGTTTTTGATTTTAGCCATTCTGACTGCTATGAGGTGGAATCTCAGGGCTGTATTGATTTGAATTTCTCTAATGACTAAGGATATTGAACATTTCTTTAGGTGTTTATCAGTCATCCAGTATTCCTCATTTGAGAATTGTTTGTTTAGGGCTTATCCATTTTATAATAGGGTTATTTGTTTCTCTGGAGTCTAACTTCTTGACTTCTTTTTTTTTTCTCTATTTTTTTTTTATTTACATTCCCAATAATTTCCCCTTTCCCGGTTTCCCCCTCCCTGAAAGTCCCATAAGCCCTCTTCCATCCCCCTGTTCCCCATCCAACCCCCTCTTGCTTCCTTGTCCTTGTATTCCCCTAGATCCACTCTTTCCAGGATCAGGGATCTCTCCTTCCAATTTCTTGGAAATCAATTGATAAGTGAATTGTGTCTTGGGTATTCTGAGCTTCTGGGTTAATATCCCCTTATCAGTGACTGCATACCATGTGTCTTCTTTTGTGATTGGGTTACCTCACTAAGGATGATATTTTCCAGTTCTGACCATTTGCCTAAGAATTTCGTGAATTCATTGTTTTTAATTGCAGAGTAGTATTCCATTGTGTAAATATACCACATCTTCTGTATCCATTCCTCCGTTGAGAGACATCTGCATTCTTTCCAGCTTCTGGCTATTATAAATAAGGCTGCTATGAACATGTGTCCTTATTGCATGCCGGGGAAGTCTCTGGGTATATGCCCAGGAGTGGTATAACCGGAACCTCTGGGAGTGTCATCCCCAGTTTTCTGAGGAACTGCCAACGTTTTTGTATATATTAGATATTAGTCCTTTATCGGGTGTAGGATTGGTAAAGAACTTTTCTTAATATGTTGGTTGCCTTATTGCCCTATTGACAATGTTCTTTGTCTAACAAAAGCTTTATGATTTTATGAGGTCCCATTAGTCAATTCTAGTTCTTAGAGCATAAGCTACTGGTGTTTTGTTCAGGAAATTTCCCCCTGTGCCCATGTGATCAAGGCTCTTTGTCCACTTTGTCCACTTCTATTAGATTCAGTGTATCTGGTTTTATGTGGAGGTCCTTAATCCACTTGTACTTGAGTTTAGTACAGGGAGATAAGAATGAATCAATTTGCATTCTTCTGCGTGTTGATTACCAGTTGAACCAGCACCATTTGTTGAAAATGCTATCTTTTTTCCATTAGATGATTTTAGCTCCTTTGTCAAAGATCAATTGACCATAGGCTTGTGGGTTTGTTTCTGGGTCTTCAATTGTATTCCATTGGTCTACCTGCCTGTCATTGTACAAATACCATGCACTTTTTATCACTGTTGCTCTGTAGTATAGCTTGAGGTCAGGGATAGTGATTTTCCAGAGGTTCTTTTATTGTTGAGAATAATTTTGGCTATCCTGGGTGTTTTGTTAGTCCAGATAAATTTGAATATTGCTCTTTTGAACTCTATGAGGAAATGAGTTGGAATTTTAATGGGGATTGCATTGAATCTGTTGATTGCTTTAGGCAAGATGGCCATTTTACCTATATTATCCCTGCCAATCCATGAGCATGGGAGATCTTTCCATCTTCTGAGATCTTCTCCAATTTCTTTCTTCAGTGACTTGAAGTTCTTTTCATATAGATCTTTCATTTGCTTGGTTAGAGTCACACCAAGGTATTTTGTACTATTTGTGACTATTTTGAACGTTGTAGTTTCCCTATTTTCTTTCTCAGCCTCTTTATCCTTTCAATATAAGAAGGCTACTGATTTGCTTGATTTAATTTATATCCACTCACTTTACTGAAGTTGTTTATCAGGTTTAGAAGTTCTCTGGCAGAATTTTTGGGGTCACTTAAGTATATTATCATATCACCTGCAAATAGTGGGACTTTGTCCTTTCCGTTTTGTATCCCTCTGACTTCCTTTTGTTGTCTAATTTCTCTGGCTACGATTTTGAGTACTATACTGAACAGGTAGGGATAGAGTGGGTAGCTTCGTTTAGACTTTGATGTCAGTGTAATTGCTTCAAATTTCTCTATTTAGTTTGATGTTGGCTACTGATTTGTTGTATATTGCTTTTATTATATTTAGGTATGGGCCTTGAATTCCTGATCTTTCCAAGACTTTACTCATGAAGTGGTGTTGGATTTTGTCAAATGCTTTCTCAGCATATAATGAAATGATCATGTGGTTTTTTTCTTTGAATTTATTTATGTAGTGGATTACATTGATAGATTTTCATATAGTGAAACATCCCTGCATCCCTGGGATGAAGCTTACTTGGTCATGGTGGATGATCATTTTGATGTGCTCTTGGATTTGGTTGGCAAGAATTTTATTGAGTATTTTTGCATCAATATTCATAAGGGAAATTGACCTAAAGTTCTCTTTCTGTGTTGGGTCTTTGTGTGGTTTAGGTATTAGTGTAATTGTGGCTTCATAAAACAAATTGGGTAGTATCCCTTCTGTTTCACTTTTGTAGAATAATTTGAAGAATATTGGTATTAGGTTTTCTTTGAAGGTCTGATAGAACTCTGCATTAAACCCATCTTGTCCTGGAATTTTTTTGTTTGGGATACTACTAATGACTGCTTCCATTTATTTAGGGGTTATGGAAATGTTTAGTTAATTTATCTGATCCTGATTTAACTTTGGTACCTGGTATCTGTCTAGAAAATTGTCCATTTCATCTAGGTTTTAACTGTTTTGCTGAATATAGACATTTGTAGTAGGATCTGATAATTTTTTGAATTTCCTCAGTCTGTTGTTGTACCTTCTGTTTCATTTCAGATTTTGTTGATTTAGATGCTGTCTCTGTTCCCTCTGGTTAGTTTGGCTAAGGGTTTATCTATCTTGTTGGTTTTTTCAAGGAACCTGCTCCTGGTTTGCTTGATTCTTTGTATAGTTCCTTTTGTTTCTTTCAACCCTGAGTTTGGATATTTCCTGATGTCTACTCCTCTTGGATGTATTTTCTTCTTTTTGTTCTAGAGCTTTCACATGTGATCTCAAGCTGCTATTGTAAGCTCTCTCCATTTTCTTTTTGGAGGCACTCAGAGCTATGAGTTTTCCTCTTAGGACTGCTTTCAATATGTCCCATAAGTTTGGGTTTGTTTTATTTTCATTTTCATTAAATTCTAAAATGTCTTTTATTTCTTTCTTTATTTCTTCCTTATCCAAGTTATTGGAGAGTAGAATGTTGTTCAGTTTCCATGTATATGTGGGCTTTCTGTTGTTTTTTTTTTTTTTGCTATTGAAGACCAACCTTAGTCCGTGGTGACCTGATAGGATGCATGGGATTATTTCACTCTTCTTATATCTGTTGAGGTATGTTTTTTGACAGATTATATGGTCAGTTTTTGAGAAGGTACTCTGAGGGGCTGAGAAATTATATATATATATATATATATATATTTTTGTTTTAGGATAAAATATTCTATAGGTATCTGTTAAAACCATTTGGTTCATAACTTCTACTAGTTTCATTGTGTCTCTGTTTAGTTTATGTTTCCATAATCTGTCCATTGATGAGAGAGGGGTGTTAAAATCTCCCACTATTATTGTGTGAGATGCAATGTGTACTTTTAGCTTTAATAAAGTTTCTTTTATGAATGAGGGTGCCCTTGCATTTGGAGCATAGATGTTCAGAATTGAGAGTTCATCTTGGTAGACTTTTCCTTTGATGAACATGAAGTGTCCTTCCTTATCTTTTTTGATAACTTTATGTTGAAAGTACATTTTATTCAATATTATAATGACTACTCCAGCTTTTTTCTTGGGACCATTTGCTTGGAAATTTGTCTTCCAGCCCTTTACTTTGAGGTAATATCTGTGTTCATGCCTGAGTCGAGTTTCCAGTATGTAGCAAAGTGTTGTGTCCTGTTTACTTATCCAGTCTGTTAGTCTATGTCTTTTTATTGGGGCATTGAGTCCATTGATATTAAGAGATATTAAGGAAAAGTGATTGTTGCTTCTTGTTATTTTTGTTATTAGATGTGGAGTTATATTTATTTGTCTCTCTTCTTTTTGGTTTTTTAAAGATTATTTTCTTGCTTTTTCTTATTGGTTTTGGCTCACAGTTTCTGAGGTTCAGTCAATTATCATCGTGGAATGAAGCATGTCAGCATACAGGCAGGCATAATATTGAACAAGCTGAGAGTTCTACTTCATGCTCCACCAGTACAAGACTGTGTCTCATGTGGTTAGGAGGAGGGTCTCAAAGCCCACTCCCACAGTGACATACTTCCTCCAACAAGGCAATGCCTGCTCCTGTGAGGGCCCACTTCCTAATAGTGTCACTCCCTGGGTCAAGCATATTCAAACCACCATACCTCCCTTTGTTTAATTAAAAATGAAGCACTAGGAAGGAGCGATGGTAGGACAGGTGTGAGGAAATTGTGCTCCTTTAACAACTTCCTACTCACCTAACTCAACTTTTTCTTTGGGGACTCAAAAAGAAAAAATGAAATGCTGGCCAAGTCCTGGGAGCTCTGGCTGTTTCACTGCTGCTTCACATCTGTAGGACTATCTCCACCAGCTGAAGCAGTCTGTGATAATAGACAGGAGCGCCTCTGGATAATTACTTTGAATTTGTCCTGAATACAGGACTGATAGTTTTATGTTTGATTCTTAATTTTAGTAATGGGAATAGTATCCAATTTTGGGATTATTGAAATAGAAACTTGAACATAATATTAGGTAGATCTGTAATAGTTTGGATATTATATTCTCTCATTATATTCTCTCTCTCTCTCTCTCTCTGTGTGTGTGTGTGTGTGTGTGTGTGTGTGTATGTGTGTGTCTTTCAATCTCTCTCAACACACATTGAACACTAAATTTATTGTTAAGAGGGTGGGTAAAATGAAGATAAAAGAAAGATTATGAATTATATCTCCAATTATGACCTACAAAAAAATCGGTGTGATATATTAAAAATGATTATTTTCTTTCTGGATATGTGTCAAAGGAATGCTTGCATTAGAGATAAATCACCATGTTTATTATATTAGTCATATTAAAATGTAGCCTCAAAGTTTAAAAGAAAAATGAGTGAAGGCAGCGGAGCACATACCAAGAGTAAATAGTTGCTTAGTTTTATGATGTCTTTTGAGACAATTATCAAGTTGGCGGACAATTTTTAATCCATCTAGAGTCTGAAGGCATCTTCAGAAAGACAAGCAGCTCATTTTTGTGTGTAATTTTCTTTCTTGCATGTACAGGACAAAGCTTTTGAGTAGTGGCTAATGACTAAATCTGATAAGATACAACTTGCAACACAAATTATAGAGAAGGATATGAGATATGAATACTCTTGGGAAATCATCAATTTAAGTATTCAGAGTGTATTCCAATACAGAATTTTATATTCTTCAAAGGTGTGGAGTTGATATTGAAGGTTCTAAGTATAGAATTTAAGTTTGTGTGGTAAAAACAAATCAATGTGTCCCAACAAACAATGTATGAGAGTGCTAGCCCTCAACAAAACCAGTACAGATACAGTTTCTAGATCATGCTTCCAAAGAGGAATGAATAATTATGGTCTTTGAGCAAAATGAGTGATTCAGAAGGATTATGGTGTCTTGACTCCTAATTTCCCCATATAAAGCTCCTCACTCTCTTTCAAATTTATGTTTTCTATTATTTCATAAATTGTTATTACACTTAAACATGTATTATTACATTCACACACACAAAAGCATACACATATATGTGTGTATATATGCATATATATATTTATGTATATTTATGTATATATATATATGTACAGATAAATGTTTATGCAAGTATATATGTATATATGCAAGTATTCTTACATATATTCTGATGTGTTACTTTTATGTATATTTCCAGGGAGTTTACTCTGGATTAGGCTGGTTGCAATTTTCTCATGTTCCAGAATATATTAAAATTTTGTTTTTTGTTTTTACTCATTTATTGAATATTCAGAAATCATTCTTTTACTTGAATTGCAAATCTACCATTTTTTTTCTTTCCTCTTAGGATAATACTTGCATTAATATTGAAGAATTTATATCAAGAGACAGTAAGTTCTAAAAATTGCATTTTATAAGTAGTTGTATCTTTTGTTACAAAGAAAAATGTTCTTGATGAAGGTTGGAAAATATACTTATCTGTGGATATGAAAAACACATTCAGAGTGTATTGAGAAATGTGACGGGTTTTGTGATGGTTGTAGTCTATCTTTCATGATTAATGACTTCACTATCCATAGGCCATTCCTAGGTTTCCAACTAAGCAATTCATACTGAAAACAGGAGAAATAGTCTTCTAAAGAGAAACAAGCAATTTGTTTATCCAATATCAAATGGTTAGCCTTAAAATTTTAGACATTTAAATAACATTATCCATATTTATGTTCTTCTACTTTTGATGTATATGACTTATTTGTGAGTGAGTGTGTGTGTGTGTGTGTGTGTGTATACACACATAGGACTATTATTTGCACACAAACATATATGCATATGCACATTACACACATATACATACATATATATGCATAAATGATTTCCTTCTGAGTCTATTCAGTGTTGCTTACCTGTGTACATATTTAGAGCTGGCCACTTTTTCTTTTTTTGGTTTTTCGAGACAGGGTTTCTCTGTGTAGCCCTGGCTGTCCTGGAACTCACTTTGTAGACCAGGCTGGCCTCGAACTCAGAAATCCTCCTGCCTCTGCCTCCCAAGTGCTGGGATTAAAGGTGTGCGCCACCACCGCCCAGCAAGCTGGCCACTTTTGATTAGCAAATCTACCTGAGGTCTCATTTCTGACAAAGACTAAATCCCCTCACTCACTAATTAATTGTCTATTACATTTTATTTTCTTGTATGTGAGACCCTAGAAGGGTTTTGTTTATTATTGAGGTTTGCATAGCAGCTACTGTTGTCATTGTGCCAGGTTTTTTTATTATAGTGGTAAGATAAATGGGCCTACTTTCTCTATCATATATAGAAGTATCATTTTAACATCAGGTATCTTGTTTGCTGGGTCTTCCAATTCTTCCAATTCCTCTTTTATGATATTCTCTGTCTTAGATATAGAGTTTTAGTGTAGATGTAGGTTTTATTGCATATGTATCAATTAGGGTGTGACATCCAACAGTTTGTCCACCGACATTCTAAGAGCTGTGAACTTCTGTATTATTCTCCATCTGTTGTAAAAATAAATTTGCTCAAGGGGCATAGGAATTTTAAGGAAGGCATTTACAATCCAATTAGAAATTATGCTAATTCAGGAATGTTGTTATTGTTATTTTCTTGTATTCCTGACCTTAGCAGCTAAAGGTAATCTTCTAGGTGTATAGTACTCGGTATGAATTCTATCCTATTGAGTTAACCTTATATACAATGAGAAAAATGTTTGTTCCATCCAAGATATAAATGCCAATATTACACAAATGGAGGTATCTTGTCTCTCTTGTTGTGATTAACAAGTCTTACATATTTATCTGCACTATTATTACATAAATATTGCACATATGCATATGTAACATGTATGTAAAAATTATACTATTTATTGTTTGCCTATTTTGCACTCTTGGGTAGCACCTTCATAAACTATGACATATAGTCTTTATGAAAGAACTTCTGGAACTTATAGTAGAAGACTCAAATTTACCCCCAACCCCTTGTATTGAACAATATGGTACCAAAGTTAGTCTCTATACTATAACTACTACAAGATAATAATACTCAAATTTTTTTTAAGAAACAAAGATTTAGAATTAAGAAGGAAATTATGTATTCTATTGTACAGAGACTTAAAGTCCCATCTACAGAAACATTCAAATCAGAAAAACTTTGTTTTTGCATTATACAGACATGATAAGAAGCTCATGTCAAACACGACAGGTTTTATTAGCATCGCAAAATGTGGACACATATCAAATGTTGACTTAACTTCTAAACACAAAATAATATCAAAAGAGTCATGCCTGTTGATGTAACACAAAATCTTGTACAATTCTAAAACAAAACAAAAGCAAAAAAACAAAACAAAAACAAAACCAGAGAGACAAAAAGTCAAGAACATTTGAAACTACAAATTAAAGTATACTTTTTTCCCTTTCTTTATATTTTAATTTTCATTCAAAATGCATTCTTCTCTCATATAATACATCCTGGTCACAGATCTCCCTTGCTTCTCCTCTCCCCAGTATCTACCCCATCTATTTCTTCATAAAAGTTCAGGCCTCTAAGAGATGATACCCAAAGAAGACAAATTATGATCCAATAGCAAAAGGCAAAGGCCCCAACAAGGCAGCACTGTAAGAGGAAAGGAGTCAATACAGTAGGCAAAGAGAGCACTGACTACTCTTCCAGAGGTCCTGAGTTCAATTTCTACCAACCACATGGTAGCTCACAACCATCTGTAAGAGGACCTGATCCACTCTTCTGGTGTGTGTCTGAAGACAGCTACAGTGTACTCATATAAATAAGTAGAAATTCCACAAGACCACCAAGCTAACAACATAACCTGCATAGACAGGAGCTAGTGTAGATCTATCCAGGCCCTGAGGTTGCTAATTCAGTCTCTGTAAGCCTTTGTGAACCCTGCTTAGTTGATTCAGTGAACCATGTTCCCAGAATGTTACCCCATCCTCTATGACTCCTAACAATTTTTCTCCTATTCCTCTACAGGATTCCCAGATATTTAAGAGGAGGTACCCAGAAAACATTCTAATAAATTATAGTACTTTATGTTAAGATCAATACAGAAAGCTACAAATGGAAGGTTGTAATCTGTGTAGCAGATTACAATCACTGAAAACTTATGGAACAACAACAAAAAAATCAGGATAGTGAAAACAATTCTCAACAATAAAATAACTTCTCTAGGAATTACCATCCCTAACCTCAAACTATACTACAGAGTAATAGTAAAAAAACTTCATTGTATAGGTACAGAGACAAACTGGTCAATCAATTGGATATAATTGAAGACCCAGAAATAAACCCACACACGTATGGACACTTGATCTTTGACAAAGAAGTCAAAACCATACAGTAGAAAAAAGAAAGCATCTTCAATAAATGGTTCTGGTGTAATTGAAGGTCTGCATGTAGAAGAATGAAAATATATCCATATACATCACATTGGATAAAGCTCAAGTCCACGTGGATCAAAGAATTCATCATAAAACCAGATACACTGAATCTAATAGAAGAAAAAGTGGGAAAGAGCCTAGTATACATTGACATCTTGGAAATTTTCCTAAACAGATCACCAGTGGCTCAGGCTCTAACATCAACAATTGGCAAATGAGACCTCATGACACTGAAAAGCTTCTGTAAGGCAAGGGGCACTGCCAATAAGAAAACAACCTGCAACCTACAGATTGGGAAAAGATATTCACTATAACTACATCCAATAGAGAGCTAATATCCAAATATACAAAGAACTCAAGTTTGATTCCAGAAAAACAAATAATCCAACTAAAACAATAGGGTGCAAACCTAAACAGCATTTTCAACTATGAAATCTCAAATGAACTAGAAGCACTTAAACAAATATTAAACATCCTTTTCCATCTGGGAAATGCAAATCAAAATAAACTTGAGAGTTCATGCCTACTCAATCAGAATGGCTAAGATCAAAAACTCAAGCCACAGCATATTCTGGCTAGGAAGTGGAAAAAGAACAACACTCCTCCCTTGATGGTGAGATTACAAACTGGTACAGCCACTCCAGAAATCAATCTGGTGCTTACTCTGAAAATTGGAGATAGTTTTACCTGAAGACATAGCTACAAAACTCCAGAGCATATACCCAAAAGATGCTCCACCATACCACAAGGACACATGCTTAACTATGTTCATAGCAGTCTTGCTTGTAGTAGTCAGAACTTGGAAACAATCCAAATGTCTCTGACCCATCGAGTGGATTCAGAAAACATAGTTCATTTAGACAATGGGATACTACTCAACTATTAAACAGGAGGACATCACAAATTTTGCATGCCAATGAATGGAACTAGAAAATAACGTCCTGAGTGAGGTAACCCAGACCTAAAAAGACACACAAAGTATGTACTCACTGATATGTGGATATTAGCCAAAAAAGGTCAGAATACCAATGATACAATTCACAGATCATATGAAGCTTAACAAAAAAGGAAGTTCCAAGTGTGGCTACTTCAATCCCACTTTGAAGGGGGAAAATCATATTCACTTGAAGCAGAGAGAGGGAGTTACCTTGGTGGTAGAAGGGAGGGGGAAGGTAAAAGGGAGGCAGAATGAGATATAGTGGGAGACAGTACAAAAACCCAGAGGGCCATGAGAATGAAGAGAAAATGCAGCAATGCAGGTCAGGGGAAACTTCTAGAAAGTCCCAGATGCCAGGGACTTGAGAGGCTCCCAAGACCCAGTAGGCATAACCTTAGCCTAAGTACCCAACAGTGGGAAAGTGGAACCTAGAGAGTACCTCTAGTAGATAGACATGACTCCCATTTGAGACATGGGGCCAATCAACCATCTTCAAAATTCTTGACCCAGAGTTGTTCTTGCCTAAAGGAAATAAAAAGACAAAAAGGAAGAAGAATCTGAAGGAAAGGTCATCCAGAAACTGACCCAACGTGGGATCCATCCCATGTGCCAGCACCAAACCCTGACACTGTTACAAATGCCATGTTGTGTTTGCAGACAGGAGCTTATGATGGCTGTCCTCTGAGGCGCTCTGTGTATGAGACAGATGTGCATACTTATAATGAACTATTGGACTGAGGCCAAGGACCCCTAAGGAAGAGTTAGGGGAAGGAACAAAGGAGCTGTAGGGGATTGAAGCCCCATAGGAAGAACAACAGTATCAACTAACCTGAACCACTCAGAACTCCAACAGGCCAAGCCTCCAGTCAAAGAGCATACATGGGCTGGTCCTTGGCCCCCACTACATATTTAGCAGAAGACTGCCTTGTCTGACCTCAGAGGGAAAGGGTGTTCTTAATCCTGTAGAATCTTAATGCTCCAGGAAATGGGGATGCTACAGCGGTGAGGTGGGAGTTGATGGGTGGGTCAGGGAATCATCCTTTTAGAAAGAAAGCAGAGGGGTGATGGGGTGACAACCCCATGGAGGGGACAGGACTGGGAATGGGGACAAAGTTTGTAATGTAAACAAATAAAATAATTAATACAAATAAAGGGAATTCATACCAGTGCCTTTGTGAGTTGTGCCATCAATGCTATCTTGCTCTGCACAACTGTAGAACTTTTCAGATCAGAAACCAGACTACATGATGAGACAAGAACAGACCAGAAATGAAGGAATGATGTTTCCATGTGACTCTCTACCACCTCTACATGTTTTCTATTTCTATGTGATTCTGAAATATGAGAAGTATATCCCAGAGAGCCAGAGGCAGTCAAGATTAAAAAAACAAAACAAAACAGAAATGTGATGAAAATGAGGAGGAAATCAGTGTGAGGCCTTACATACCTGAGGTGGGTTTTCCAGTAGGAATGTATGGTAAATGTGTTTCAGGCATCCTAGCCTGATGTCTGAGTGGTGTTTTTAACAGGCAAGATTATACAGCATACATTAATGACTCAGTGACTATCAGATTCAATTGTTCTTGCTGATAAACAAATTTCTGATCCCAACACAAACAAAGAGATACACAAGCACCTGAAATTGCAGCTTTGGGTGTTCCCTCATTCTCTTCTGATATCCATGGGTTTATTAACACACACTGTACACACAAACCTATATAGGAATATATAAATTATATTAAATTATATAATTATATTAAATAGATAATAAATATGTATAGATGATAGATAAACTAATTTATAAATATAAATATATGCAATAGTTGAGAAAAATCTAACAACTAAAGATAATTTATACATTATTGAAAAGGTATTTACAATTGAATTTTGAGTCATCATCAATCATAGAAGTTGAAGTGAATCCTTCTATCCCTGTGAATATACAAAGACATACAGACACACAGACATGCAGTTATAGACAGACACAGACACATAAGCACACACACATACAAACGCATCACACTACATGTGTGTGTATTTGTATGAGTGTATGTGTAAGAGAGAGAGAGAGAGAGAGAGAGAGAGAGAGAGAGAGAGAGAGAGAGAGAGAAAGAGAGAGAGAGAAAGAGAGAGAGAGATTCTGTGTAGTATTTAAAATTAATTATATGAACTATCAGGTTGGCCTAATGTTAATATTAATTTAATTGTTTTATAAAACAAACAGAAACTATGATGAATATCATTTAATCCAAGTTTCATCATGAGTTTCCTGTGACATCTATCTATAATAAAAGGAAGTATTTTTTTCAAAAGACAAGAAAAAAATTAAACTATACAACACATGGAAAAGAAGGATTTATGCTAGTTAAGAGAGGCTTTACATGATGCACTGCTGGGATTATCTAGCAAGGTCTTATATCTTTAAAGAAGAAAAATGCATTTAAGAATCCATGTCAAGGAATATAGACAATAAATATGTGGATTATTAAGGATATCCAAAACGAACAGTAACATTCAAATGAAAGATTTAAATACAAATTTCAAGGAATAAATAGGATACCAGAATGAAATTTAGAGTACAAATGTAATAGAAAACTGTACAAAGTTAAAGAGAGCATCAGAGAAGAAAAGTCAACAGAAACTATGAAAAGCAAATATAGAAAGACAAATATGAACAAAAATCAGAGGACCTGAGTGCTATGAGGCACATAAAAATATGAATTCTAATCTAACTGTAATTCCAACAGGAAAATCAAAATAATCCACCACAGTAAAATATCCCAAAAGGTTGTAAGATATCAAGATAAGAATTTTCTGAGTTCAGAATATATATGGAAAACCAGGAAAAAAGAATAATTGTGAAAAAATGTACAGCAATTCACGAGCTCCAGGAAAATGTTAAATGAGATCACAACAAAACGTTTTAAGTTAGGTGAAGGGAGAGGGGAACCAGGGTGGGAGAGAGTAGGGGTAGAGAGGAGGGGGAGGAAATAAACAGGAACTGGAGGAGATGTGAGAGAGGTAGAGAGGATCAGGAAATCAAAATAAATAAATAAATAAATAAATAAATAAGTAGCAGGAGGGGATGAGGAACTGGGGATAGCCACTGGAGAGTCCCAGACACCAGGGAAACATAAGGCTCCTAGGACCCAACAGGAATGACTTTAGCCAAAATGCACAGATAAGGGGGAGATAGAACCTACTGAGACTACCTCTAGTAGATAGGCATGGCCCCTGGTCGAGGAATTGGTGGGGCCACCCACCCATCTCAAAATTTTTAACCTAGAAATGTTCTGGTCTAAAGAAAAAACAGGGACAAAAAATGGAATAGAGACTAAAGGAGGAGCCAACAGGGGACTACCCCACCTGGGGATCCATCATGTATGCAGACATCAAACCTAACACTGTTGCCATGGTCAAGAAGCACTTACTGATAGGAACCTGGTGTGAAGGTTCCTTGGAAGGTCCAGACAGCAACTGACCAAAACAGTTGTGGATGCTTGGAGCCAACCATCAGACTGAGCTCGGGGAACTTGGTGGGGAACCTGGTAGGGAAGCTGGCAGAATGACTGGCAGAGCAGAGGAGGATTGCAACCCATTGGAAAAACAATGGCCAGACCACTCAGTTCTTCCAGAGTCTGGACACCAACCAAGGAGTGTACATGGAGAGATCCATGGCTCCAGATACATATGTGGCAGAGGATCTCTTTGCTTGAAAGCAACTGGAGGGGAGGCCCTTGGTCCCGGAGAGGTCTGATGCCCCAGTGTAGGGGGACAGTAGAGTATGGGTGGATGGGCACCCTCATACAGGCAAAGGGGAGTGGGGAGGACAGATGTGGGATGTGTGATTGGTGGAGGGGTTACCTGAAAGTGGGATATCATGGGATGGTGGGTTGTTAGACAGGGTAAGCTGGAAGTGGGGTATCATTTGAGATGTAAATGAATGGAGTGGTTAATAAAAAAAAAGACGAAAGAATATGGAAAACCTATAGGCATCTATTGATGAAATGCCTTACATTGAATGGGAAACCCACAGGTGGAAGCCAGATTTGTAGGAAGGAAGGGTCAATGAAATCTATAAAATCTATAAAATGTCAATAAATAAATTCTTAACTGCTTAAAACAAGTTAAAATCATGTAGATCATTAGGAGTTCATAAACACAGGAGAGAGCAGTTGCTGGCGAGGATGTGGAAAAGAGGAACACTCCTCCACTGCTGGTGGGATTGCAAGCTGATACAACCACTCTGGAAAGCAGTCTGGCGGTTCCTCAGAAAACTGGGCATGACACTCCCGGAGGATCCTGCTATACCACTCCTGGGCATATACCCAGAGGCTTTACCTGAATGCAATAAGGGCACATGCTCCACTATGTTCATAGCAGCCTTATTTATAATAGCCAGAAGCTGGAAAGAACCCAGATGTCCCTCAACGGAGGAATGGATTCAGAAGATGTGGTATATTTACACAATGGAATACTACTCTGCAATTAAAAACAATGAATTCACGAAATTCCTAGGCAAATGGTCAGAACTTGAAAATATCATCCTTAGTGAGGTAACCCAATCACAAAAGAACACACATTGTATGCAGTCACTGATAAGGGGATATTAACCCAGAATCTCGGAATACCCTAGACACAATTCGCATATCAATAGATTTCCAAGAAAATGGTCCTAGAAAGACTGGATGTAGGGGAATGCCAGGACAGAGAAGTGAGAGGGGGTTGAATGGGGAAAAGAGGGAGGGAAGGGGGCTTATGGGACTTTTGGGGAGGGAGGAAACAGGAAAGGGGAAATGATTTGGAATGTAAATAAAAAACTTAGAAAATAAAAAAAAATAAAATGGGCTTGTAAATCAAAAAAAAAAAAAAAAAAGGAGTTCATTATAACACAATACAGTCACATTTGTATATATGTGTACCATGCTGTAAGTGATTATTATAAATAAGTCGATGTAAACAATTTTAAATGATTACATATTTTAAAATAATAGGTTTTTTGATTATGAATGTGGTCAGGAGTCATCTCTAAAATAACTGCTACCAAATTTATTCAGAAGTAGAGGCGAAAGAAATGACAGGACAAAGAATCTAAGCTATCCATTTACATACATAAAGTAAGGAGAGGAGAGGGAGAAGACAGCCACTGGTACAAACCAAAAAAGTATGTATAGATCCGCTCCTATTCCCATTAAATTTGTTTAGCACAAACGAAGTATTACTCTTTTATATTCTTACAGTTATGTTTCTAAAAGAATTTTGTCTACTATGTTTTAAAATATAATCCTCTTTTGTCAATTGATTGAGCATCTGAGAATCTAGGTCTTGTATGTTAGTCAGCATTTGTGTAGTAGTTAGACACTCCAGGCATTCCATCTTTCAGGAGAAATGCATAAACTTCTTAAAAATTATATCTTACTGTTAAAATGAGCACTTGCATTTTTTAAGGCTCTTGAAGAGAGGCAAAATCATTCTAAATTAGATGAACTTCTGGTTAAGTCAACTTTCATGTTTGCTTTTTCATTCTTAGAGTTATTTTATGATTCACATGTGCATGATTATGTAATAAAGTGATTTCAAACTTAAAGCACACAAAGATGGCAGGCTACTAGACTTAGTGAATACAGAAAATGTAAAACCTGAAGGCATTGTGGTGCATTTTTCTGGTACTAAACTCAATTTTCTCCTGAGATGTATGAGGGCTCATGGTGGAGACATATAAAATGCTTCCAAACTTATGTATTGAATTTTATTCTTTTCAGCACAGAAGAGAGGCTTTCTAGTGAGAGAAAATGTGAAAGTTAATAATCTCAGTTTCAATACATCCTGTGGGTTTGCAGTTCTCTGTTCCTTTAGCTAACTTTATTTCTAAACAAGAAGAAAATTGACTCTACATTGGTTCTATGGGGAGAAAAGCAAATGCAAACGAGATGTGATGTAAGTATGGCTGAACTCCCTGGGCTATTTGTATTATTTTCTTAGAAATAAGTAATTGAGAGTTTCTCAAAGTACATTCAGGGATTCATGGACTTTACTTTTTGTTGTTCTTAATTAGTATTCTGCTTCTTACATATAGTCAATGTGTATTTCTGAAATTTTGTTAGGGGCTTTTAGGTATAGATCTTTGCTTATGTTAAGTAACTAGTTGAATATAAAATGTTTGTATGCTTACAAAATTTTACTTGGCATTGATCTGTTTTTCAAAGTGAAGGCATAGTACACACTTCTTTGATTACATTTTTCCAAGTAAATTATTTCTAACCCCTCCCCAACAAATGTTTGTACAAATGCTGTCATTACTACCTCTAGACCTGCATAAAAGTTTGCTCAGCTATAGAATATAGCAGACAAGAGGCACATTTTTATAGAATCCCTGAGTTCTGTGGCAAGTCCTACCTGCCAAGCTTTATTTTACTATTTCCTACCTCCTGATATAATGGCAGACCCATATGTATCTAGGGGTGATTATCTGTAAAATCACCAACTCTGCAATTTGCTAAGTGTCCAGAATGATTACCTATGAAGCAGCTACAAAGAAAACAAAGCACCATTCTTCATCTTTAATATACTAAGGGTGGTTAAAAGTATGAATTAATACAAAATATAGTCTAAAACACATAAGATAGAGTAGTAAAGTTAAAAATCCACAGAGAATAGCAGCAATAAGGGTATATATGGTAACATTGTGAAATGATACATTGTCTGGTGACCTTGTTAATTACATTTGTATTGTTTTGGATTGTTGATCAAGAGAAGTATTACCTGAAATACCATCCACACTTCACAAACTTGCATAAGTCTTAAAACACCCTGTATTTACTGATGATATATTTGCATTTTAATATAAAGTAGTGAAAGAAAAAATGGATAAACTCACTCACTTTATGCATTCAAGAGGAATTTTATGTATTAGGATAAAATAAAATGAAGCTTTGATTAAATAAAAGAGAACTAGTTATACTTTTTATTTTACAGAAATTTAAAAATGACAAATTTCATTTGTTAGTGTAAAATAAAATGAATTTTTAATGAAATACACGGAATCTAGCTATACTTATATTCAAGATACCCCTTGTGAATATGCAGCAGAGGGCTACCTTATTTGGCCTTAGTGGGAGGGAATGTTCCTTACTCTGAAGAGACCTGATGTTCCTGGGAAGGAGAGATATCCAGGTTGAGAGGAGGGGCTTCCATCCTCTCAGAGGTGATGGAGAAGGGGAAAGATACTGCAGGGGTGACGGGGAGAGGGCATCTATCAGATATAAAGTAAATAAATAAATAAATCTGTGGAAAGTAAATACAAATATTAAGAGATATATATTTTAAAAATTAATAAAGGAATGTGAATTCTAGTACTGTCATTATTTAATAATTACTACATCAAACATTTTCTAACCAAGAGGCAAATCTTTGCAATAACATAAAGCATGTCTAATAAATTGTTATAATAAATAGTTGAAAAGCATAGAGTGAAATTCAAAGGGTGAACCCTGGACCTTGGCAGGCACTCTGTCTAAGACACAGGAAACCATCTGGAACATGTGTTCCAGGGCAGCATAATAACTCTGTTGTGAGAATGAACTGTCCATGCCCTGGGGCTGGGTTTGGGGTTGTAAATGGTGTCAGGGCCTTTTAAATGTCCCCTCTGTCTGTTCTACAGAAGTCACTATGGTGGAGTCCAGTGAATGAACAACTCTTTCTTAAGGATGGATCGCCTGAATTTTCCCATGTGATTAGAAATGGTAATATTGAACTGAAAAAACTTGGTGGGGAAAGAAATTAGAAAGTCTGCAATAGTTGGAAGTTTGGCCTTATGAATCTCACAGTGGAAATATGGGATAATTGAAACTCTTCCCAAATAAATATAATTAAAGCCTCAAAAGCATCTGCACATGACACAAACTTTAGAATTTAATGTAGGCCTATTAAAAGACAGTCCTTCCAAATACATTTTAAATAACACATTTCTATGTAAAATCAGAACACTAATACTTTCCATATTCTTTTATATGTTCCAATATTTCTCCAAGAATCACCAATTTTTTTTTATTTTTTGACTTTTGTGAGAATGTATTTCCTTGTAATAGTCATTCTTGTAAAATCCAATGGCACCAATAAATTAGAATAAGACAGCATTATACACATAACAAAAGTAAATTACACAATTCAGATTGAAAATTAAAAAGTAACATCAATTGAAAATAACTTTTAAAAAGATATCTTTAAAAGTAGACTAAGGATGATGATGACACTCAAGGATGAGTTCAATCACTCAGTTCAGCTGCACTAAGTCTACTGCCAGTAGCAGCTGGATACTGTCACTCAAAGTAACCATAAATTGACCTCATTGAAATGGACACATTGAATTAATGTAATATCTTCTTGAAATTTACAAATTACTAAATATTCCATCATTTGGTAGGGTGAATTTTTCGTCTTCTAAGTTTTCCTTCTTAAGAAATTATTTTCTGTGTGGACATTCTAAAATTTCAATATTATCTTGCTGTCTCTGTATATCTGACCCTCTTTTGTTTGTGTGTCTCTCTCTGTGTTTTTCTGTTTCCTGTGTGACTGTCTGTCTGTCTGTCTGCTTATTTTAAACAGATAATAGCTTTTGGATACCTATAAGGAATAGCAGAATCTTGGTAGCAAACAGATAGATGTTGTCCTAATCCTCTATATTAAAATCAACCATTTAAATTTTCCTAAATGTTTGAATTATTTACTGTTGGAAATATTTCCTTGGAGTCCTGAATCTTTTTCTTGGAATATTTTCTATTAGAATGTTTTCCTTAAATGTTTTATTCTGTTTATCAGTTTTTCAAGTTTAGATGGTCTTATTTTTTCCCTTATTGAATAACAGGTTATTTAAATAACCATGTGTATTTTAATCAACTTTTCACTTACCATTAAGCTGTTGCTCCATTTTCCTGTTTATTCAAATATAATGAAAATAGATTTCATTTTCAACTGAGAATATCATTCTTTCAGGGTGAACATTTTTTATTTAATTTAACTACTCTATAAGTACTGATTATCGGTGTAAAATCCATATATGCATCTTTGCCTACAATATGTATATTCTTTTGACTTTTCATATTGAAATCTATTATTGCATCTTGTAAATTTTCAGTTTTTCATACCCTCTTCCTCTACCTCCATGAATGTTTCATTGTTTGTTTGTTTCTTTGAGATCCTTACTGCACAACAGTAAATGTGCCCATTTCGAATGATTCACTCTATTTGGTATCTTTCTTCCACTTTGGTTTAGCTCCGTAATAACTTTGATGTGTTTCTGATATTGACTGACTGCTCCATCAGCTCTTAGTCTGTACTGGCTAACATATTCATCTGTTTCCTAAATTTATTCATGTGCAATATTTGCATTTCTGCTTTCTTATATGTCTATATCTCTTATTATAATTTAATATTTTTCTTTATTTCACTGTATTGCATTGCATTTGCATAAATAGATGAGACCTTTTTGCTTGATAATTTTCATTGCTTTCCAGTGCATTAACTCAATCATGAATTCCTAAATTATGAATTTTATCAAATACTTTGAAAAATATACTGGAGGACAATTTCAACATTGGAGGTGGATCATATCTTTCTTAATGACTAATTTTTTGTGCATGTGTGTGCATGTGTGTGTGTGTGCACATTTGCACGCCTCTGTGTGTGTGTGTGTGTGTGTGTGTATGTAAATATGTCTCTGCCCTGTGCTTTGAATGGTCCTAATTCTCTACATCTCCATGGTTTTACTGTATCACTCCTTACCAAGGACAGTTTACTTATAAGTAATAATATGTAATCTTTGTTTTTAAACTTTAGAACTTTTCTAGACCATGTAGTCTTCACCTGAAATGTGCGTTCTGAAGTGTAGGCTTGCTGGAGGAAGTAAGTAGCTGGGGGAAGACTTTCAGTGTTTTCATTCTTGCCATGAATACTAAAACCTTCTTCTGTGCTTACATGGAATGTGATCAGCTAGGACCCTGTTCCTACTAAGGCATGTTATGCCCTTTTTTGCCAGCACAGACTCTATCTCTCTGGAATTATAAGCCAAAACAAACTCTTTATTCTGTAAATTTATTTGGGTCGTGATATTTTATGAGCCGAGAAATAAACAAGCAGTATCCTAACTTAACTGAGAAGCTTCACAATTCTGGTTTTTATTTGAGTTAGGAAAATAAAAGAATCAAAAAGCGACGTACCTACTGTGTTCAAATCAGGTATGTTCTCCAGGACCTCTAGAAGAAGACATTGAATATAAAGAATGAAAAGAATTACAAAGCAGATTAGAATTGCTCAAATTAGAATTGTCCAGAAGGATAGCAGGACTCTTCTATACTTAGGTTATTTACTGTCAACTGCTGTAAATGCCAGGTGCAGTATATTTGTCCCTGAAAGTTAGTTTCTTATGTCAGAGTTTGTTCTCTCAGATGGGCTATGTGGTCAGTGAAACTGTGTTGAGGAAGAAGTTGAAGTGTGCCTCTAGCTTCACATCCCATCTGTAAACAAGAAAAGTAATATAATAAAGAAAACATTTACCTCTGAAAACCAAATCAGCATTTTCTTACAGATATCTACGTCAAAGCCCAGCAAATGTTATTGTGTGGTTTTCTGACATTTTTCCCAATCACGCACCTGTTAGTAGGATCTCTGGTTAGGTTCCAGGAAATATTCCTGTCATATAGTGGATTATTTCATTTGGCTTTCAACAACTTTGCCAATTCTTGACGCATCATGTTGCCAATTTGTTGAATTTTCAAGCTGTGAAACAGAGAGAGCGGGTTGCACTGATGGGGAAATCTGAGGATGATTAATGTTTAAGGGAGGCTGTGAGGACTAGTGCCAAACCAAGTTTGATGCATTATTAATTTGCTAAATCATAACTTCCTTGATGTTCCTATCAGTGAGGTATTCTTTATCTCTTTATGCAGTTATAACGGATTCAGGCTTCATTTAGAAGAAGAAAATAAGGAATGTCAATAAAAGAACTCATAATACAGCAAAGGGAAATTATTGCTATAGCCTCTCACAATGAACTATTCTTCATGGTTTGGTGCATTTTAATCTTTAGTCATAGATGGGTAGGTGTATGGAACAAACACAGACAGTAGTACAAGAAGCAAGGGAGTGAGGTTACTGGGAGTGATAAAATTTTGGAAAGGAATAGATGAAGTCCTTAGACAAGGTCTGTGGGGCTCTGGATGCTAAGAAGTTAGCCCTTATTTTCTGACATGTTATTTGAAATTTTGATTTCTTTGTTCTACATCCTTAATCTTAGTGTTTTCTTTAAAATCAGCTTTAGTTCATTTTGCTGCTTCTGATGGTTCTGAAAGCATGATAATGCGCATGCATGAAAACACACACACACACGCACGCACACACACACACACACACACACACACACACACACACACAGGAATAGGAGAAAGACAGGTATTTGGAGCAGCTCTTTTTTCTCATACTTGTGATGGATTTTTTCAAGTGAAGTTTTGGTTGTTCCAGTGTTTGTTTTCTTTTTTTCTCTTTTTTAAAATTAGATATATTCTTTATTTACCTTTCAAATGGTGTCCCCATTCCTGGTTCCCCCTAGCTCCCCCTAGCCCATCCTCCCTCCCCCTGCATACCAGTCCACTCACTCCCACTTCCCTGTCCTGGCATTCCACTATACTGGGGCATCTAGCCTTCTCAGGACCAAGGGCCTTTCCTCCCTTTGATATCCAACAAGGCCATCCTTTGCAACATATGCAGCTGGAGCCATGGGTCCCACCGTGTATACTTTGGTTGGTGGTTTAGTCCCTGGGAGCTCTGGGGGTACTGGGTGGTTCATATTGTTGTTCTTCCTTTGGCACTGCAAACCGTATGTTTGTTTTCTTAGGGACTGTGATTGAAGCCTGGCAAGATTAGTCAATTCCAACTGGGAAAAACATCAGAGAACAATGACATACCACTTAACACTTCCAAACACACCCTTTTTGAACCTAGGCTAACTTTTAATTAAATTGTTACACAGTTATGCCAATTGTAAACCAAACTTCATCAGAATGTCGAGTTCTTTTCCTTTCTTTACATCTTTGAACTAATAAATAACATACATGTTTATTGTAAGAAAGAAATTCCCAATCTAACTGACGATGCACCCTTTAATGCAGTTCCTCATGTATTGACCATTCTCCAACCATAAAATTAATTTTCATTGCTTCTTCATAATTGTAATTTGGTACTGTTTGGATGGTAATATTAATATCTGATATGCATGATATCTGATACGTGAGCCCTGTAAAAAAATCTGTTGATCCTCAAAAGGGTTGCAATCCATAGGTTGAGAACCACTTTTCTAAGGACATTCTATTATGGGAAAGACTAAGATAGTCTTATGAATGAGTCTTGCCAAGAACAAATAACAGTGAAGACTATAGATATTCTAGCATTGTAACTAGATCATATTTTACTTTTAGCTTTCTTAAATGATTGTGCAGAAAACAGAGAAACAACAACTGACTTGTAAAGAAATATCTATCTAGCTTACCCACAGTCACTGGAGGAGTACGCAAGTTGTGATGCAGTCATTCACATACTAGCAAGCATAAGAAATACTTATAAAGCAGATGAAAACGAGAATAGTGAGAAATGAAGATTTTATGCTTCAAATAATTATCTTATATAATCACCTAAATTAAAATGCCAATTATATGACTTCATAAATTGTACTTTTTAAGTTATAATCACTAGTTTTCATAAACACAATTCAAAATTAAAGAAGTTATAATAGTGGTGTGATTTTTTTTGCTGTTTTTGCAGTGTATTCTCTTTTTTGACTTATTTATTTTGTACTGTAGCTGCCTTCAGATACACCAGAAGTCATCAGATCCCATTAGAGTTGGTTGTGAGTCACTATATGACTGCTTGAATTGATCTCAGAACCTCTGGATGAAAAATCAGTGCTTTTTACCACTGAGACATCTCTACTGCCCTTCAATGGATTAATTACACTGCAAATTGAGGTTATAAAAGTATTAAGCACAATTGACTTTCTTTATAATAGTAGAAGTTTATACTATAGAAAAGAGATATCATTGTGGTTAAGAGTCATGGAAAGTAGTCATTGCGGTGCCACTCTGAATTGCTAAACATTCCTTGATGTTTTGGTGCTTCTCTGTGAGTACAAGAACTTGTGTGCACACAACAAGTGGAAAGGAGAATCTACAGAAATAACTTGATTCAAAAGAATCTGTGATTCCATCCACACCCAATATATTGTCTCCAATTTTTATTTTCCTTTAATAAAAGAAAAGAAATGCCAGGAGATTTTTTTCATTAACAAATAGAAATTTTAAACATTTTTTAAAATTTTATTTTATTTTCTAATTTTTTTTATTTACATTCAAAATCATTTCCCCTTTCCCCTTTCCTCCCTCCCCGAAAGTCCCATAAGCCCCCTTCCTCCCTCTTTTTCCCATTCAAACCACTCTTGCTTCTCTGTCCTGGCATTCCCCTACATCCAGTTTTTCCAGGACCAGGGGTCTCTGTTTCCGTCTTCTTGGAAATCTATTAATATGCGAATTGTGTCTAGGGTATTCTGAGATTCTGGGTTAATATCCCCTTATCAGTGACCGCATACCATGTGTGTTCTTTTGTGATTGGGTTACCTCACTAAGGATGATATTTTCAAGTTCTGATCATTTGCCTAGGAATTTCGTGAGTTTGCTGTTTTTAATTGCAGAATAGTATTCCATTGTGTAAATTTACCACATCTTCTGAATCCATTCCTCCATTGAGGGACATCTGGGTTCTTTCCAGCTTCTGGCTATTATAAATAAGGCTGCTATGAACATAGTGGAGCATGTGTCCTTATTGCATGCAGGTAAAGCCTCTGGGTATATGCCAAGGAGTGGTGTAGCAGGATCCTCCAGGAGTGTCATGCCCAGTTTTCTGAGGAACCGCCAGACTGCTTTCCAGAGTGATTGTGCCAGCTTGCAATCCCACCAGCAGTGGAGGAGTGTTCCTCTTTCTCCACATCCTCACCAACAACTGTTGTCTCCTGTGTTTTTGATCTTAGCCATCCTGACTGGTGTGAGATGGAATCTCAGGGTTGTTTTGATTTGCATTTCCCTAATGACTAAGGATGATGAACATCTCTTTAGGTGCTTCTCAGCCATTAGATATTCTTCAGGTGAGAACTCTTTGTTTAGCTCTGTACCCCATTTTTTAATAGGGTTACATGCCTTTCTGGAGTTTAACTTCTTGAGTTCTTTGTATATATTGGATATTAGCCCTCTGTCGGATGTAGGGTTGGTAAAGATCATTTCCCAGTTAGTTGGTTGCTGCTTTATCTTTTTGACAGTGTCTTTTGCCTTGCAAAAACTTTGTAATTTAATGAGGTCCCATTTGTCAATTCTTGATCTTACAGCATAAGCTATTGGAGTTCTATTCAGGAAATTCTCCCCTATGCCCATATGTTCAAGGTTCTTCCCTAGTTTCCTTTCTATTTGTTTCAGTGTGTCTGGTTTTATGTGGAGGTCCTTGATCCACTTGGAATTGAGCTTAGTGCAAGGAGATAAAAATGGGTCAATTTGCATTCTATTGCATGTTGACCTCCAGTTGAGCCAGCACCATTTGTTGAAAAGGCTATCTCTTCTCCACTGGATGGCTTTAGCTCCTTTGTCAAAGATCAAGTGACCATAGGAGTGTGGATTCATTTCTCGGTCTTCAATTCTGTTCCATTGATCTACATGCCTGTCACTGTAGCAATACCATGTGGTTTTTAACACTATTGCTTTATAGTACAGCTTGAGGTCTGGGATATTGATTCCCCCAGAGGTTCTTTTACTCTTGAGAATAGTTTGAGCTATCCTGGGTTTTCTGTTATTCCAGATGAATTTTTGAATTGCTCTTTCTAACTCTATGAAGAATTGAGTTGGGATTTTGATGGGGATTGCATTGAATCTGTATATTGCTTTTGGCAAGATGTTCATTTTTACTATATTAATCCTGCCCATCCATGAGCATGGCAGATTTTTCTATCTTCTGAGGTCTTCAATTTCTTTCTTCAGAGACTTGAAGTTCTTATCATACAGATCTTTCACTTGTTTGGTTAGAGTCACACCAAGATACTTTATATGGTTTGTGGCTATTGTGAAGGGTATCATTTCTCTTACTTCTTTCTCAGCCTGCTTATCCTTTGAGTATAGGAAGGCTACTGACTTGCTTGAGTTGACTTTATATCTGGCCACTTTGCTGAAGTTGTTTATCAACTGTAGGAGTTCTCTGGTGGAGTTCTTTGGGTCGCTTAAGTATGCTATCATATTGTCTGCAAATAGTGATAGTTTGACTTCTTCCTTTCCAATTTGTATCCTTTTAACCTACTTTTGTTGTCTAATTGGTCTAGCTAGAACTTTAAGTACTATATTGAAAAGATATATATAGAGAGGGCAGCCTTGTCTAGTCCCTGATTTCAGTGAGATTGCTTCAAATTTCTCTCCATTCAGATTGATGTTGGCTACCAGTTTGCTGTAAATTGCTTTTACTATGTTTAGATATAGGCCTCGAATTCCTGATCTTCCCAAGACCTTTAGCATGAAAGGATGCTGAATTTTGTCAAATGCTTTCACAGCATCTAATGAGATGACCATGTGGTTTTTTTCTTTGAGATTGTTTATGTAGTGGATTATATTGATGGATTTTCTTATATTGAACCATCCCTGCATCCCAGGGATGAAGCCTACTTGATCATGGTGAATGATCGTTTTGATGTGTTCTTGGATTCGGATGGCAAGAAGTTTATTGAGTATTTTTGCATCGATATTCATAAGAGAGATTGGCCTGAGATTCTCTTTCTTTGTCGGATCTTTGTGTGCTTTTGGTATCAGCGTAATTGTGGCTTCATAGAACGAGTTGGGTAGTGTTCCTTCTGTTTCTATTGTGTGGAACAATTTGAAGAGTATTGGTGTTAGGTCTTATTTGAAGGTCTGATAGAATTCTGCACTAAAACCATGTGGACCTGTGTTTTTTTTGGTTGGAAGACTTCCAATGACGATTTCTATTTCTTCAGGGGTTATAGGAAGGTTTAGATGGTCTATTTGATCCTGATTTAATTTTGGTACTTGGTATCTGTCAAGGAAATTGTCCATTGCCTTGAGATTTTCTAGATGTGTTGAATATAGGCTTTTGTATTAGGATCTGATGATTTTTTGAATATCCTCAGTTTCTGTTGTTATCTCTTCCTTTTTGTTTCTGATTTTATTAATTTGTATACTGTCTCTGTGTTCTCTGGTTAGTCTGGCTAAGGGCTTATCTATCTTGTTGATTTTCTCAAAGAACCAACTCCTCGTTTTGTTGATTCTTTGTATGGTTTTATTTGTTTCTACTTGATTGATTTCAGCCATGAGTTTGATGATTTCCTGCCTTCTACTCCTCTTTGTTGTATTTGCTTCTTTTTGTTCCAGGACTTTCAGGTGTGCCATTAAGCTGCTAGTGTATGCTGTCTCCAGTTTCTTTTTGGCGGCTCTCAGGGCTATGAATTTTCCTGTTAGCACTGCTTTCATTGTGTCCCATAAATTAGGTTATGTTGTGCCTTCATTTTCATTAAATTTCAAGAAGTCTTTTATTTCTTTCTTTATTTCCACCTTGACCAAGTTATCATTGAGTAGAGCATTGTTCAGCCTCTGTGTGTATGTGGGTTTTCTGTTGTTTTTGTTGCCATTGAAAACCACCCTTATTCCATAGTGATCTGATAGGAGGCATGGGATTAGTTCGATCTTCTTATATCTGTTGAGGTCTGATTTGTGATCAATTATATGGTCGATTTTGGAGAAGGTACCATGAGGTGCTGAGAAGAAGGTGTATTCCTTTGCTCTAGGATGAAATGTTCTCTCTCTCTCTCTCTCTCTCTCTCTCTCTCTCTCTCTCTCTCTCTCTCTCTGTATATATATATATATAATCTGTTAGTTCCATTTGGTCTAAGGCTTCAGTTAGATTCACTGTGTCCCTGTTTAGTTTCTGCTTTCCTGGACAATCCATTTCAGAGAGCGGGGTGTTGAAGTCACCCACTATTATTGTGTGGGGTGCGATGTGTGATTTGAGCTTAGTAAAGTTTCTTTTACAAATGAGAGTGCCCTTGCATTTGGAGCATAGATATTCAGAATTGAGAGTTCTTCTTGGTGGATTTTTCCCTTGATGACTTTAGGTTGGAGGTCAATTTGATTTGATATTAGGATGGCTACTCTGGCTCGTTTCTTGGGACCATTTGCTTGTAAAATTGTTTTCCAGCCTTTTACTCTGAGGTAGTGTTTGTCTTTGACACTGAGGTGCGTTTCCTGCATGCAGCAAAATGCTGGGTCCTGTTTATGTAGCCAGTCTGTTAGTCTATGTCTTTTTATTAGGGAATTGAGACCATTGATATTAAGAGAGATTAAGGAATAATGATTATTGCCACCTGCCATTCTTGACGCTATCTTTATGTTTGAGTGGTTATCTACTTTTGGGTTTGATGCAAGAAGGTTACTATCTAATTTTTTCCAGGGTGTTGTTTCTCTCCTTGTATTGGTGGTTTCCACCTATTATCCTTTGCAGGGCTGGGTTTGTGGAAAGATATTGTGAAAACTTGGTTTTATCATGGAATATCTTGGTCTGTCCATCTATGGTGATTGAGAGTTTTGCTGGGTATAGTAGTCTAGGCTGGCATTTGTACTCTCTTAGTGTCTGCATGAGGTCTGCCCAGGATCTTCTGGCTTTCATAGTCTCTGGAGAGAAGTCTGATGTGATTCGGATAGGTTTTTCTTTGTATGCTACTTGGCCTTTTTCTCTTACTGCTTTTAATATTCTTTCATTGTTTAATACGTTTGATGTTTTGATTATTATGTGATGGGAGGTATTTCTGTTCTGGTCCAGTCTGTTTGGAGTTCTGTATGCTTCTTGTACGTTCATCAGCATCTCTCTCTTTAAGTTAGGGAAGTTTTCCTCCATAATTTTGTTGAAGATGTTTACTGACCCTTTAAGTTGCAAATCTTCACTCTCATCTATACCTATAATCCTTAGGTTTGCTCTTCTCATTGTGTCCTGAATTTCCTGGATGTTTTGGGTTACACGTTTTTTGCATTTTGCATTTTCTTTGACTGCTGAGTCGATGCTTTCTATGGTATCTTCAGCACCTGAGATTCTTTCTTCCATCTCTTGTATTCTACTGTTGATATTTGCATCTATGACTCCTGATTTCTTTCCAAGGTTTTCTATCTCCAAAGTTGTCTCCCTTTGTGATTTCTTAGTTGTTTCTACTTCCTTTTTTAGATCCTGGATGGATTTGCTGAGATCCTTGACTTGTTTGTTTGTATTTTCCTGTATTTCTTTAAGGTATTTTTGCATTTCCTCTTTCAGGATTTCTGCCTGTTGACCCAAGTTCTCTTGTATTCTCTAAGCGATTTTTGTGTTTCCACCTCATGGGCTTCCATCTTTTGATCCATCGCCTCCTGCATTTCTTTAAGCAGTTCTCGTTTTTCCTTTGTACAGGCATCTATCCATTGATTGATTTCTTTAAGCACTTTTTGTGTTGCCTCCCTATGGGCATCCATCTGTTGACCCATATTCTTCTGCATTTCTTTATGCAATTTTTGTGATTCCTTTGAAAGTGCATCTAACTGTTGATTCATTTCTTTAAGCGATTTTTGTGTTGTCTCAATGTGGGCCTCCATCTGTTGATCCATGTTCTCCTGCATTTCTCTAAGCGATTTTTGTGTTTCCTTTGTTAGGGCTTCTAACCCTTGATTCATGTTCTCCTGTAATTCTTTATTAGATTTATTTGTGTCCTTCTTGTCATCCTCTAATAGCATCATGAGAAGTGATTTTAAATCCAGATCTTGTCTTTCGGGTATGGTGGGATATCCAGGACTTGCTGCTGTTGGAAAGTTGGGTTCGAATGGTGCCATATTACTTTGATTTCTGGTAATAACGTTCCTATGTTGGCCTTTTGCCATCTAGTTACCTCTGGTGTTAGTTGGCCCTGCTGTCACTGGCTGTTGGTTGGACTTCTTGTGAGCCTGCAAAGCTATTTCTGGCCCCCCTGGATTACCAGGATTCCCCTGGCACCGATTCCTGGGGCCTGCCCTGCTCCTGAGTGACTTTGGAGCCCTGATGTGCCTTGCCCCAAGAGACGTTATATTGGGGAGTCCCTGCACATCCAAAGGCTCAGCGTAGTGGTTTCCCGAAGCAGATGTCACCAAAGGGAGGCTGGTAGGCTCCTGCCCTGTGCAGAGGTGTGTGATCTCTCCGAGGGGGGGTGCGAGGGGGCGTCCCTCTGCAGGGCAGAAGTCCCATAGCAAGGCTGGCGTGTCGATTACTGCAGTTCTGCCCACCTCTTGGAGCAGTTTACACACAAGCTGCCTGAGACTGAGGTAATATTCTGCCTGTCTGTCTCCCTGGCTGTCCCAACTATCTGGACACTGGAGCAAAGATGGCAGAGTGCACTCTGCACAGGTCACCCTGTCTCACCAGTGCGGTAGATCCTGGAACAGAGGTCACCAAAGGGAAGCTGGTAGAATTGTAAACTTTAATGTTAGTAAAGGAGAAGTAGCTTTGTATTTTTTCAGTCTTAATAATTATACAAGTAGAATTTCAGCTTAGGATTATTTGATCCCAAAACCTGTGCTATATTATACTATACTGATTAATAAGACAATTGGGACCTTATCCTGAAGGAACTAATATTCTACTGGAGAAGTATAAAAAACCCAGGACATGTGAATGATGACTGTATTGAAGCAACTGAAGATAATAAGGTAGTCGAATAAAGTTACAAATGTAGAAGTAATCATACAGAGTTATTTCATACAGAGATGTTTTGAAAACTGAGGGATAAAGACAAGTATAATATGTGGAATATTTGTAATATCACCAAATAGACAAAAATTTTCAATTATAAAGAGGCATTGGTTTGATCTAGGATGTTGGATATCAATTGATGTAACTTAATTTTTTATAAAAGTAAGATTGTTAGTAGACACATTGTAAGTTCAAGTCAACTGAAATTATGACATTAAATATGGCATTTGAAGAGAGATGTATGATAAAAAGGCAAGATACATTGCTGTGAAAAATTTTAAAACAAGCAAATGCATGTATGTTTTAAAAGATTACAAAAAGTATTTATACTCCATGTAGTATAGTCATGAAATTACCTTTACTTGAACTGTGAAAATGGTGATAGTCAATGTACTTCATAGAGAATTGGGATCTATTTATTTAAAAATTGATTCATTTATTTAGTTTATGGGTATGAAGTCTATCTAAGCATATGGTCAGACTATATTATATCAAACACACAAATAATCAATGAAAATACTATTATTAAATTTTATGTGGTATGTTTCTTTATTTTTTTTAATTTTATTTTCTAAGTTTTTTTTTATTTACATTCAAAATCATTTCCCTTTTCCCGTTTCCTCCCTCCCCGAAAGTCCCATAAGCTCCCTTCCCTCCCTCTTTTCCCCATTCAACCCCCTCTCGCTTCTCTGTCCTGGCATTCCCCTAAATCCAGTCTTTCCAGGACCAGGGGTTTCTCCTTCCGTCTTCTTAGAAATCTATTGATATGCGAATTGTGTCTAGGGTATTCCGAGATTCTGGGTTAATATCCCCTTATCAGTGACTGCATACCATGTGTGTTATTTTGTGATTGGATTGCCTCACTAATCTGTATGACAAGAACTTCAAGTCTCTGAAGAAAGAAATTGAAGAAGACCTCAGAAGATGGAAAAATCTGCCATGCTCATGGATTGGCAGGATTAATATAGTAAAAATGAACATCTTGCCAAAAGCAATATACAGATTCAATGCAATCCCCATCAAAATCCCAACTCAATTCTTCATAGAGTTTGAAAGAGCAATTCAAAAATTCATCTGGAATAACAGAAAACCCAGGATAGCTAAAACTATTCTCAAGAGTAAAAGAACCTCTGGGGGAATCAATTTCCTGGACCTCAAGCTGTACTACAGAGCAATAGTGTTAAAAACCTCATGGTATTGGTACAGTGACAAGCATGTAGATCAATGGAACAGAATTGAAGACACAGAAATGAATCCACACTCCTATGGTCACTTGATCTTTGACAAAGGAGCTAAAACCATCCAGTGGAGAAAAGATAGCCTTTTCAACAAATGGTGCTGGCTCAGCTGGAGGTCGACATGCAGAAGAATGCAAATTGACCCATTCTTATCTCCTTGCACTAAGCTCAATTCCAAGTGGATCAAGGACCTCCACATAAAACCAGACACACTGAAACAAATAGAAAGGAAACTAGGGAAGAACCTTGAACATATGGGCATAGGGGAGAATTTCCTGAATAGAACTCCAATAGCTTATGCTCTAAGATCAAGAATTGACAAATGGGACCTCATTAAATTACAAAGATTTTGCAAGGCAAAAGACACTGTCAAAAAGACAAAGCGGCAACCATCTAACTGGGAAATGATCTTTACCAACCCTACATCCGACAGAGGGCTAATATCTAAGGTATGTTTCTTTATGATTCTCTAAATTCAAATACTTTTTCATAATATAAAGCTTTTTATTATTTTATTTTATTTTATTTTTGTATATTTCAATGTTATCTCCTTTCCTGTTTCCCTGCTCTGGAAACCCCCTATCTCATTTTCTCCCCTGGTTTCTATGGCAGCGTTCCCCCACCCACCTATTCACACCTCCTTGCCCCCTCATTCCCCTATACTGGGGCATGTAGCAGAGGATGGCCTTGCCAGGCATCAATGAGAGAAATTAAAATAATTTTAAATGAAAAATCCTTAGGTTGGTGCTCAGTTTGAGCAATTATTTTTGTCTCGTAGGTCAACTTCAGAAGAGGGAGTCTTGATTGGGGCATACTAATGTTGATAAGACACACTGCAATAAGATAAAATTTCATTTTTATGATTAGGTTAATGATTAATTAAGTAAAGCTATACCGATTAGCCAGGTCCTGTCTAATCAGGAGTACTTAAGCCCTTCTTGAAAAAAATAAGTAGAACACTTAATATATTAAACATATAGTGTTCACATAACAGTGTGTTGGCAACACTATTGTTAGGAGACATGAATACTTGTCTTCTTAACTCTAATAGGGAATGGGCAACAGAACAAAGTAAGGATTTCACAAAAATCCACCTTGGTGAAACAGTATGATAGTGGTTATTTAGAGACTAAGCAGTGACTTACAGAGGCAGAAATGACACACAGTCAACTGTATTACAGAATGACTGCTTAGCATGGTGAAGCTCATGAAATTTTCAAACCTAGTACTAATGCACAACTTGAAATAGCTCAATCGAGAAAGTGTGTTCTATGCAGTTTAGTAATTAAAAGATTCTTGAAGGTCCCTCAGATATTTCTCTGCCTCATCCAGGCAACCTGGCTGCTCTGAATGTATCTCTTGACTGTTGGCTATCTGCCCTTGCTGCTTCTATAGTTTTGGAGGTAGGTGAGGCTGAGAATCCATGCATCTTGTCAATTCAAGGAATACAGGAAGTTTTTGTGTAGTTTATTCCTTGGATTTTTATTTTTTAATTAGTTCTCTGAGATTTTATACAAATGTGTTTCTAATATATATTCACAACTCTGTCTTTTCTCAAATATATTCAGCACCTTCCTATTGCTACTCACAATATTTTGTTCTCTCTCTCTCTCTCTCTCTCTCTCTCTCTCTCTCTCTCTCTCTCTCTCTCTCTCTCTCTCAATTTTTTTCTTCATAACTCTCTCTCCCTCCCTTCTCTTTCAGAAATTGGGTACAATTTGTGTGCCAATGTATTCGTGTGTGTCTGACCTTTCCTAAGAACATGGCTAACTTACTAGAGTCTGTACTGATACAGAAAAGGAGATAACATTTGAAATATACAAAAATAAAATAAGATAATATCAAAAGCAGAATCTCTCTCTACCAGCCGCAATCACTAGCCAATAGTTCATTGACTATGAAGGGAACATTATGTGTACCTCCTTGCTCCACATTTGAATTTGATCTTTCTTGAATTAACACAGGTCTTGATCATGTTATACATCAATCATGAGTTCATATGTACCCATCTTCTGAATGGAAGAACTCCTCTTCTTCCCCAATTAGCTCTATTCTTAGGGAGAAGGGAATATCATACAGATGTCCCATTCAAGGTTTACCAGTTTTATTCTCTGTAAAGTTTTAACATCCCTCTATTTAGATCATTCAGTGTCCTAAGGAATTCCTTTGCAGGAAGAGATGTATCAACTCCAGGGGAATTTCAACTGGCTTCTTAGGAGTCATGAGTATAAAAGAAGGCTATTCTAAGGCATAAAACATAATGGAAAGCAATAGGTACTCACTGTTCTAATCTTGCTGATATAAAAATAAATAATAGATTAGGCTATATATCTTTAACTTAAACATGTTTTTTTACAAAATAATGACCTAATTTAAATAACTATCTAAGCAAAGAATCTGAGTTAAAGATAAAATTGTTAATAGAAATAATAACAGTGAACATGACATAAAAAGAGTTTGAAATATCACATGCAAGTTGAAAATAATTGTATTCCAATCCTACTTGATAAAAATTTATAAAATTCAAGTGGACTATTAGAGTAGATTTATACTCAATGTACTTGAAACCACCTATAATTATTAATGACAAACGGCTCCAAATGTGTATGTTATACTTGTAATATTAGCTAATCACACTATAATGATATCGAAAATCTAAGTAACCTATAAAATTACATGACAAAAAATATTTCTTAATAACCAACTCATTTCAAAAGCCCATCAAAATATAGCAGTAGTTTTCAGGAACTATTATAAAAATAGATTTTTTATGACAGCTTGATTATATTATATTAAAATATATCTCAGTTTATGGTATCTTCCTGAATAAAAAGAAACACAAAATTAATTTTTTCTCTTTATTAAAGGAAAGACGAATAAAAATTAATATGAACTTACAGGAAATATTTTAAATAAAATTAAATTTATGTAAAATATATCTAACTGTAACATATATGTGATTACTTTGATTAAAATAAGAAGATGATTGAGGCATAAATTTACAGAAAATATAACAAATATAATCTATTCTCTCATGGTGAAGAGCATAAAATGCATCAAAATCACTTTATTTAACAACTTAAATTAACTCCGGTGTTCAATTTTCTAGCCTGAAAGTTAGAAAGCAAAGATAGTTTAAATTTTAGATAGCAAAGAGCTATACCAATGAGTAACATTAAATTACTACATTTGCATAAACCAAGACACACTTCCAGTCTCCTATGCAACAGAAGCAGTATCAGTTAAATATGACCTAGTGATCAAGTTCAGACCTAAGGAAAATCAAAATAAAATGTAACTGGTTTTATTTGAAGTGGTTGATGGCAAAGAGCAATGGTGTCTTTGGCAAATTCTGTTGTATTATGCAAAAAAAAAAATTACTCCAACTTTGTCTAATGTCAAAAAAATCAGACCTGAAAACATGTATATGAATAGCATTATATGCCCTTAACATGTTTTACTTAGCAGTAATGATTAGCTTAAAAAGGCCTTTAATTTAAAAAATGAGTTAGGAGGGAAATAAGAGAGGAGTCAGAGCAATGAAATGGAATATGTAAATGTTATAATTAAATTATAATATCAAAAATACTCCAGAGAAAAGAGTCTGAAAGAATGACTTTATCACATTATCAAATCTATAAACTGAAAATGTGCACCAAACATGAGGGTTAGATTAAGTTCCTTTTTATGTATATGTTAAGCAATGCTTGACTATTATATTGTGAGTGCTAAAACTGAGAGCTCTTTATACTGTGACCCCTCCACTCAGTGTCTGCATAATACTGGCTATGACACAAGTACTCAATGGACACTTTGGAATAAAAGTCTAATACTTACTCTCCATGCTAATGGGTCATCTTCATGGCATTGGTAAGAGAGCATCCTAAGAAAAACAGGCCTAACTGGTAAGGTCTTGCAATGTCCCCACATCCTTAATCAAAACATTCCCAATTTAAAGGAAAAAAAAAAAGACTTAGATTTACCTCTTCACTGGAAACAGACCAGCATCACATTACAAGAAGATTTTAGGATGGGAAAATTAAATTACCAGAACTTTGCTGAGAAAGAGTTTGCCATGCTTTTCTGTTTTTTGGTGAATTCTTGTAACAAACTTGTAAATTTTGCCATAACTTACATTATTGCTAATCACACTGCCTTATTAATTGTTCATTAATTCGAGTCATCACTAGGATTTGAGTTTGGGATTTTGTTTTGTTTCTATGGTAATAATTGGCCTAATTGAATTACATAAAATCCAAAGAGAACATTCAAACTTGGTATGCTAAGACATACCCTAATTTCTAGTATTGTGGAGACGGAAGCAGGAAGGTTACTTTGGGATGAATATTTTTAGGTAACAACATTAAGGAAGTGACAGAGTTATGCTTAGCAACACTAGGCAAGTAGAAACATAAAAATGGTGAATCTTCATGCAGGTGATTCCTATAACCTTCCTAAACGTCAAAGCAAATAAAAGATTAGTCTCAGAAAGTAAATTAAGCAGAATAATAGAATTCTTGAATAATGTATACTGAGAAGCCAAACCAATAATAACTCCTCTGTGAGTGAGGAGATCCCATTGGAGGGAAGATGAGGATGAGGTCTGAGTTTTAAGACTGTCACTTCAGCTATGGCCCAAAAAGACTTGAGAAGGAGCAGCAGGGCAGAATCAACCCATTAAATTCACTCTTATAGCCACCCTTGCCTTAATGACTATGGCCAAGAGAGTAGTTTTCAAAGTGGGAGTAATAAGGCAGAGTATCCCTTTGTATTATTTCCTTTGTATTTGCTTTTTATATTATTTTTAATTTCAGTGAAATACACATAAGTGTTCATTTGCATCACTTGCAGAGATATAGCAATATCACTTAGTGATATTTCCTACATTTGCATAGTGGGCTGTTGATATTTGTACCTTTGCATCCTCTAAAAATGAAGCACTGTGCTGAGCAAACAATCAAGGGGATACATTTGAGTGTAGAGATATTATAGTTTTCAAGAGTATAAGAGTGTAGACTTGAAGAAGAAAAAGAGGATTGGGAAATATATAAAGGTTTTGCCTTAAGTAACTGGAGAAATACAGGTGATATAAACTAAGCAAACAATCAGACAAACAAACAAGGTACTGGTTTGTATAGTAAAGACTGTTTAGCAGAGTAAAACTTTCAGTTAGTTTGAACATCTGATTTAGAGAGTTCTATTTACTAATAAGGTAAATATTAATTAGTAATTACGTGTGTATGTGCTTGTTTGTATGTACATGTTTATCATGACAATAGAAAATTTATGTAAATAATGATTTTGAATGTAAATAAAAAAACTTAGAAAATAAAAAAATAAAAAAATAAAATAAATCAAGACTAGAAAAAAAAGAAAATTTATGTAAGTTAAGTTATACATTGAACTGTCATAAGCATGGATATTATTTTAAGGTATGCCTTTGAGTAACCTTATCAAGAGATATATGTATTGAATAACTACCAACAAAGCACAAGAACATAGCACTGAAGGACTTTATTATTCAGATGTATGGAAGAAAAATGTGCAACTGAATGTAGTAGAGATATAGATGTGGTACGAAAGGGATGAAAAACTTGGAAGGAGATCGTAATCAACATGAATTATTTACATGTGTAAAACGATCAAGGAACACTAATAATAATGATATGAATGGGATGCATCAAGGGTTGCTAAAAGTAACTATGGGTATATATTTTGCAAGGTCACTTATCACAGTAAAAGAAAGCAGTCATAATGTGTTGGTAGAATCGAAAATCTAATTAAAATCAGCACCAAAATTTAAAAAAAATGGGAACACTGAATATAAAAATTTAAGAGAGTTATTTTTTCAAAAGAAGGAAAGAAAAATAAATAGGATGGTATTTATACTGGTAGTGCATCAGGTCTTAGATATGCACAAGATTATATAGAAGTACAGAACACTTTACTAAAGAGAACATTGAAATAAGTTATATAACAGAATATTTGGGGTTAAAGAAGGGTCACAATACCAGTGGTGTTTGCATTGTTTCGTGGCAGCTGGTGATTCTGTGTGAAGTTTTTTAAAGAGTTATTTAGTCTGTGATGAATTATGCATTTCTAAATTTGCTGACCTTTTCTTTGATGACAATAACTGTCAGTAATTTGCTACATGGCAGTACTTTAAGAAAATAAACACAATCTGTCCCTTCAGGGTAAGGGTGACATTTTAACAATAAATGAAAAAGTGACTGCTTCCTGAAATGCATTTTTACAGGATAATTTCTCTCCAAGGATGGAGGCTACAGTCATTCTCAAATTGACATGACACACATGGAGAAGAACCATTAATAGTAATATGTAGTCTGTGCAAATATACTAATAAAATGCAGTGCAAGGTAATTACAAGTGCCCAATATGACCTGGACAGGATCCAAGAGTTCAGTCTTTGACATCTTGGTTGCAAGAAGTCCTAAACCACAGATTACCATCCTCCACATATATAGTCTCCAATAAATATATTGGTCATACTAAATCTGGAAGTCCTTTAAGAAAAGGTTATCACATAGTGAAGGGAGAAAAGTCTCCCTCAAGTGGTCTTCAGAAAATCAAACATTATATACTTCAGCAATAGAACAGGATCTGACCTGAATACCTCCCTCTTTAGGACTAACTTTCATGGTACTAGAAGGCACCATGCAAGCTTCCAAAATAGAGAGGTAACCAAAAATCTTACCTCTCTATGATGCCTATTAATCACATCAATACAAAAGATAACAAGATAAACCTAAACACCAATAATGACATGCATGCATAGTTGGTAACCAACAACTTCCTAATTAGATATGAGTCCATCAATAAAAGTGTAAACCATGCCTGGAACTAGATACCTTGCCAACTAGTCAGTGACAGTGAAGTCATAGATATTAGAAGATATTCTACAACTACTACTTTACAAAACCAGCACAATCTCTACACACATTATTTTTTTTTCCTTTTACCTATGAGTATGTGGTCATTACCCCTCATCTAGGAAACTTCACTTTGCAACATGCAATGAGGATTACAGAAAAAAGCAGTTAATCAAAGTTCAAAATGGTGGAACACACAATGATACATTTACAAACTAACTCTAGCACCTGAGGCTCAAGGAATGCTGTGGAAGAAGTGGTAGAACGACTGTAAGAAGTAGAAAATCAGGATGTTAGCTATGTGACTGTGTCTTCTATTGATGTCAGACTTATATCGTGAAACAATCAGCATCATGGTATCCCAAATGGGAACTAAGGAAGACTGACACTGCTGACATTTGAAGGTAGACAGTCCCCAGATGTCAACTCTACACAAATAAGTACAGACAGCAAAGGGACTCTTGGAATAGGAGGAATAGTGTTCCCTAGACAGAATATGCCAATTGGTTATCTAATACCTCATGGTTAGTTCTGAAAACTTGCATACAAATAATATTATATGGACTGATAAGGTCATAGTTGGGAGTGTATATGTTTATACATGTATATGCATGCATGTGTAAACAAAAAAATGAAAAATGGACAAGAGTTTGAAAAAGCACAAAGGAGGTTATATTGGATAGTTGGGAAGGAATAAAGAGAAGAGAGAAAAAAATATATTATAGTCTGTAAAACACAAGAGTAATAAAGAAAATCACTTATAAAGGAAACTGTACCTAAATGAGACTAAAGAAAATTAAAAAAGCAATTATTATTTCATATGTATACAAAAACATTTCTTTCATTACAAAGCAGTGGTATAAACATGGTACATAGGCAGGAAAATTCCTAAAGGATTTATCACTTGTACATTTTTCATCAAAATAGTAGGAAGTAAGCACAAAAGATGTAGGCCTAGTTATTGAGTGTGCTCTATCATAAGAGTTGAATGAATTGTTACTTGAAATGAGCTTATTAAGTATGCTATATCCATGTTAAAGTGTCTAAAATTTGTAGACAGGAATACTGGTGATGGTTGGCGCTCAGTTTCTACATCTGAATTGAACAGTTACTGGTAGAACTTCTCAGGGAACAGCCATACCAGGCTCTCGTCAACAAGTGCTTCTTGGCATCAGCAAGTGTCAGGTTTTGGTATTTATGGATGGGATGGATCCCAAGTTGGGGCAGTCTCTGGATGGCCTTTCCTTCAGTCTGTGCTCCATTTCTTTGTCCCTGTATTTCCTTTAGACAGGAATTCTGGAATACGACTTTTGAGATGTGTGAGTCACCCCTTCCCTCAACCGGGGGTCAATGCTTTAGTTATAATTGCTGTAAGATGGAAACAACACAGATGTCCCTCAACAGAATAATGGATAAAGAAAATGTGGTACATTTACACAATGGAATACTACTTAGCTATTAAAAATTATGACTTCACGATTTTTGCAGGCAAATAAATGGATCTATAAAATATTACCCTGAGTGAGGTAATCAACAACTGCTTTTTAGGCTCAAAGAAGACTCAGGATTCTAAGAATCAGGCAATCACTGTCTGACTCACAGGATTGTTTTGTGTTTATAAATGTCCTCAGCAGGGTTGCTTGACTCAATTATAGTATGAAATGCAGGAGGACTGAGGAGCAGGAGGGACCTCAAATTGATGATTTTATGATTGTGTTTTCTGGCCTTTTTGTATGTCCAAAATGTGTTGCTAACATATCTCAGTAGGATTCAGGAATCAATGTATTGTCTATTTCTACAGTTGTTCCTGGGAAGACTCATACTTGAGATGTAAAACCAGCTTTCTTAGTTCACCTAGAGAAGAATGAAAGCGATTTTAAAAGTCCCAGATACTGGACCAAGATATCCTGAATCTGTAGGGAAAGAAAGTATTAGGCCAGAGGAAAGAATATAGTTCAGAAACTGAGGCATATATTTTATAGTACAGGAAATACAAAATTGCCACAGGGCTCTTTCGCTACACTTCATTTAAAGGTGGCATCTTAAGTTATAGAGTCAATGTGTGCATTGAAATAAATAATATCCTGATTGTTAAATATGAATGCACATGACAAACCAAAAAAGACCCATTGTGAGAGTAATAAGAGAAAGATGTAGTCCTTCCGATCTGAACCTGTTCCATGAGCAGACCTTGGGAGCTAGCTCTGTACCCAATCCTACAACACTCTGAGGAAGCTGGACTCCCGGGAGCTCTAAAACGTTCAGGATCATAGGTGAGGGAGCCACAAAATCTGCGTCAACAGTGGGGGGTTACTGGAACCTGTGGGAATCCAAGGACACAGGAAGCACTGCCTGGCCAGTTGAACTGGTTCCTTCAAGTCTGAGACAGTGTCATGGGCAGATGTTGGGTGCTAGCTCCTTACAATGTCCCACAACACCCAGAAGAAGCCTGATGCCCAGGTATTCTAACATGCCTAGGATTATAGGATTATAGGATCTCAGGAACTTTGTCACACCAGGATACCAGAGACAGTTGACTCCCAAGAGCTCTTACACCTGAGAACTCAAAATCAGAGGATCACAAAGACAGCTGGACACTGAGGAGTTCTGACACAACTAAGAAAACAGGTGGAACAGGTTCCAGTAAGAGACAGTGAGTGCAGGTAACACTAGAGATAACCAGATGGTGAGAAGCAAGCACAAGAACACAAGCAAGAGAAACCAAGGTTACTTGGCATCATCAAAACTCAGATCTCCGACCATAGGATGTCCTGGATACACCATCACACTGGAAAAGCAAGATTCAGATTAAAAATCACTTCTTAAGGTGATAATGGAGGACTTTAAGAAGAGCATAAACAACTCCCTTAAAGAAATATAGGAGAACATAGGTAAACAGGTAGAAGCCCTTAAAAAGGAAACACAAAAACCCCTTAAAGAATTACAGAAAAACACAACCAAACAGGTGAAAGAATTGAATAAAATCATCAAGGATCTAAAAATAGAAATAGAAATAATAAAGATATCACAAAGGGGACTACCCTGAATGTAAAAACCTAGGAAAAAGATCAGGAGTCATAGATGCAAGCATCACTACCAGAATAAAAGAGATAGAAGAGAGAATCTCAGGTGCAGAAGATACCATAGAAAATATTGGCACTAAACTGAAAAAAATGCAAAATACAAAAAGCTCCTAATACAAAATATCCAGGAAATCCAGAACACAATGAGAAGACCAAACCTATGGATAATAGGTATCAAGAGAGCAAAGATTCCCAAATCAAAGGGCCAGTAAATATCTTCAACAAAATTATAGAAGAAAACTTCCCTAACCTAAAGAAAAATATACCCATGGACATATGATAAGCTTACAGAACCCCAAATAGATAAGACCAGCAAAGAAATTCCTCCCATCACATAATAATCAAAACACCAAACACACAAAACAAAGAAAGAGTATTAAGAACAGTAAGGGATAAAGGTCAAATAACATAAAGGCAGACTTATCAGAATTACAACAGACTTCTCAACAGAGACTATAAATGCAAGAAGATCCTGGACAGCTGTTATATAGACCCTAAGAGAACACAAATGCCAACCCAGGTTAGTATACCTAGCAAAACTCTCAGTTACTGTAGATGGAGAAACCAAAGTGTTCCATGACAAAAACAAATTTAGACAATATTTCTCCACAAATCCAGACCTACAAAGGATAATAGATGGAAAACTCTAACACAAGAAAGGAAACTACACCCTAGGAAAAGCAAGAAAGTAATCTTCTTCCAACAAACCCAAAAGAAGATAGCCACAGACACATAATTCCTCTAATAACAAAAATAACAGGAAGCAACAATCACTTTTCCTAATATCTCAACATGAATGGACTCAATTCCCAATAAAAAGACATTGACTAACAGACTTGATACATAAACAGGAACCAGCATTTTTCTGCATACAGGAAATACACCTCAGCAACAAAGACAGACTCTACTTCATAGAAAAGGTTAGAAAAAAATTGTCCATGCAAGTAGTCCAAAGAAACATGCTGGAGTAGCCATTATAATATCGAATAAGATCAGCTTTCAAACAAAAGTTATCAAAAAAGATAAGGAAGGACACTTCATACTTGTCAAAGGAAATATCTACGAAGATGAACTCTCAATTCTGAACATCTATGCTCCAAAGGCAAGGGCACCCACATTCAGAAAAGAAACTTTGCTGAAACTCAAAGCACACATTATACCTCAGACAATACTAGTGAGCAACTTCAACACCCCCCTCTCAGCAATGCACAGATCATGGAAACAGAAACTAAACAGGGACACAGTGAAACTAACAGAAGTTATGAACCAAATGGATTTAACAAATATCTATAGAACATTTCATCCTAAATCAAAAAATATATCTTCTCTCAGCACATCTTGGTCCCTTCTCCAAATATGGCCATAAAATCATTCACAAAATATGCTTCAACTGCTACAAGAAGATTGAAATCATCCCATGCATCCTATCAGATCACCACAGATTAAGGTTGGCCTTCAATAACAACAAAAAAATTGGAAAGTCAACATACGTGTGGAAACTGATCAAAGATATAATCATTGATAGCTTAGTCAAAGAAGAAATAAAAAAAGAAATTAAGACTTTTTAGATTTAATGAAAATGAAGACACAACATATCCAAACTTATGGGACACAATGAAAAGAGTGCTAAGAGAAAAATTCATAGCTTTAAGTGCCTACAAAAAGAAACTGGAGAGATCATACATTAGCAGCTTGACAGCACAGCTGAAAGCTCTAGAACTAAAAGAAGCAAATACATTCATGAGGAGTAGACAGCAGGAAATATCAAACTCAGGATTAAAATCAATCAAGTAGGAACAACAACAACAACAACAAAAACTGTACAAAGAATCAATAACTCAGGAGCTGGTCCTTGTGAAAATAAACAAGGTGGATAAACCCTTAGCCAGACTAACCAGATAGCATAGAGACAGTATCCAAATTAATAAAATCAGAAATTAAAAGGAATACATAAAAAAGGAAACACAGAAAATTAAACAAAATCATCAGATCCTACTACAAAAGCCTAGAGTTAGCAAAACTGGAAAATCTGCATGAAATGAACAATTTTCTAGACAGATACCAAGTACCAAAGTTAAATCAGGATCAGATAAACCATCTAAACAGTTCCATAACCCCTAAAGAAATAGCAGCATTCATTAAAAGTCTCCCAACCCCCCCCCCCCCAAAAAAACCCACCCAGGACTAGATGGTTTTAGTGCAGAATTCAATCAGATCTCCAAAGACAACCTAATGCCAATTCTTTTCAAACTATTTCACAAAATAGAAACAGAAGGAACACTACTCAATTCGTTCTATGAAGCCACAATTACATTTATACCTAAATCAAACAAAGATCCAACAAAGAAAGAGAACTTCAGACTAATTTCATTTATGAATATTGATGCCAAAATACTCAATAAAATTCTTGCAAGCAGAATTCAAGAACACATCAAAACAATCATCCATCATGATCAAATAGACCTTATCCTAGGAATGCAGGGAAATGCATTTATGGAAATCCATCAGCATAATCCACTATATGATTAAAAACTCAAAGGAAAAAACACATGGTCATCTCAGTAGATGCTGAGAAACCATTTGACAAAATTCAACACACCTTCATGGTAAAGGGCTTGGGAAGATCAGGAATTCAAGGCCCATACCTAAACATAGTAAAAGCAATATACAGCAAACCAGATGCTAACATCAAATTAAATATAGAGAAACTTGAAGCAATCTCACTAAAATCAGGGACTAGACAAGGCTGCCTACTCTCTCTCTCCCTATTCAATATAGTACTCCAAGTCCTAGTCAGAGCAATTAGACAACAAAAGGATATCAAAAGGATATAAATTGGAAAGTAAGAAGTCAAAATATCACTATTTGCAGATAATATGATAGTATACTTATGTGACCCAAAAAATTTGACCAGAGAATTCCTACAGCTGATAAACAAATTCAGCAACATGGCTAGATATAAAATTCACTCAAACAAATCAGCAGCCTTCTTCCACTGAAAGGTTAAACAGGCTGAGAAAGAAATTCTGGAAAGGACACCATTCACAGTAATCCCAAATAATGTAAAATACTTTAGTGTGATTGTAACCAAGCAAGTGAATGATCTGTATGACAAGAACTTCAGGTCTCTAAAGAGAGAAATCAAAGAAGATTGTAGAAGATGGAAAGATCTCTCATGATCATGGATTGTCAGGATTAATACAGTAAATATGGCCAACTTGCTGAAAGCAATCTACAGATTCAATGCAATCTCATCAAAATTTCAACTCAATTCTTCATAGAGTTAAATAGAACAGTTTTCAAATTTATTTGGAATAACAAAAAAATCCCAAGATGTGGAAAACTTTTCTCAACAACAAATGAACTTCTGGGGGAATCAACATACCTGACCTCAAGCTGTATTACAAAGCAATCATGATAAAAACTGCAAGGCATTGGTATAGAGCCAAGCATGAAGATCAATGGAATAGATTTGAAGACCAAGAAATAAACCCTTGCACCTATGGCTTCTTGATTATTGACAAATGAGCTAAAACCAATGGAAAAAAGACAGCATTTTCAGCAAATGGTGCTGGTTCAACTGGTGGTCATCATGTAGAAGAATGCAACTGGACCCATTCTTATCTCATTGTACAAATCTCAAGTCCAAGTGGATCAAAGACCTCCACATAAAACCAGATACACTGAAACTAATAGAAGAGAAAGTGGGGAAGAGCCTTGAATACATGGGCACAGGTGAAAATTCCTGAACAGGATACCCATAGCTTATGCTATATGATCCATTAGACTGATCACAGGATACCAAATGATGCAGCAAGAGACAGGACAAAAGGAGCAGAAAGGGTTTGTAGCCCCATAGGAAGAACAACAATATGAACCAACCAGTAACCCCAGAGTTCCCAGAGGTTGAAACACCATCAAAAGAGCACACATGGTCTCCAGCTGCAAATGTATCAGAGGATGGCCTTGTCATACATCAATGAGATGAGAGGCCTTGGTCCTGTGAAGAATCATTGCTCCAGTGTAGGGGAATGCCAGGACATGGAAGCAGGAGTGGTGAGTGGATTAGGAAGCATGGGGAGGGTGGATAGGATATGGGGTTTTGGGAGGGGAAACAATGAAATGGAATAACATAAAAAAAGAATTGACAAATGGGACCTCATAAAATTACAAAGCTTCTGTAAGGCAAAGTATACTCTAAATAGGACAAAATGGCAACCAACAGACTGGGAAAATATCTTCAGCAATCCTACATCCAATAGGGGCCTAATATCCAATATATACAAAGAACTCAAGAAATTTGACTCCAGACAATCAATCACTCCTTTTAAAAAATGGGGTACAGAACTAAACAATGAATTCTCAACTGAGGAAACTAGAATTGTTATGAAGCACCTAAAGAAATGTTCAACATCCTTTCTTATCAGGGAAAGGCAAATCAAAACAACTGTGAGATTCCACCTCACACCAGTCAGAATGACTAAGATCAAAAACTCAAGTGACAGGAAATGCTGGTGAGGGTGTAGAGAAAAAGGAACACTCCTCCATTGCTGTTGGGACTTAAGCTGGTACAACCACTCTGGAAATCACTCTGCAAGTTCCTCAGTAAATTGGATATAGTACTATCTGAGGACCCAGATATACCACTTCTGGGCATATACCCAAAAGATACTCTAACATATAACAAGGATACATGTTCTACTATGTTCATAACAGCCTTATTTATAATAGCCTGAAGCTGGAAAGAACTCAGATGTTCCTTGACAGAGGAATGGAAACTGAAAATGTGGTACATTTACACAAAGATGTACTACTCAGCTATTAAAAACAACGAAATCATGAAATTCTTAGGCAAATGGATGGAACTAGAAAATATCATCCTGAGTCAGGTAACCCAATCACAAAAGAACACACAGGCTTTGCACTTTCTGATAAGTAGCTATTAGCCCTAAAGCTTGGAAAACCCAAGATATAATTCACAGACCTCAGGAAGCTCAAGAATACCAAAGCATGGGTGTTTCAGTCTTTCTTATTAGTGGTAACAAAATTCTCAGGGGAGGAAATATGGAGAGAAAATGTGAAGCAGAGACTGAAGGAAAGACTATACAGAGGTTGCCCCACCTGGGGATCCATCCCATATACAGACACCAAACCTGGACACTATTGTGGATGATAAAAAGTGCTTGCTGACAGGAGCCTGATATAGCTGTCTCCTGAGATGCTGACAGAGTGACAAATGTGGAGGAGGATACTGGCAGCCAATCATTGAACTGACATAGGTCCCCAATGGAGGTGTTAGAGAAAGGACTGAAGGAGCTAGAAGGGGTTCACAACCATAGGAAGAATAACAATATCTGCCAACAAGAGTTTCCAGAGTCTAAATTCCCAACCAAGGAGTACACATGAAGGAACCCATGACTCCAGCCACCTATGTAGCAGAGGATGGCCTTGTCGGGAGTCAGTGGGAGAAGAGGCCCTTGGTCTGGTGAAGGCTTGATGCTGTAGTGTAGGGGAATGCGAGGGCAGGTAGATGGGAGTGGGTGGGTGGGTGAAAGCACACCCTCAAAGAAGCTGGAAGAGGTAGGATAGCATACAGGGTTTCTGGGTAGGAAATCAGAAAAGGGGATAACATTTGAAATATAAATAAATAAAATTCCCAGTAAAAATAAATGACTAAGCATAATAAGATGTAGTCCTTTTGGGAATAACTGCTCTAACTCCCTCCTTCTTATGCATTGTAATAGTAAAGTTAAAAACCGAGTCTCTTACCAGCATCTCAGTCTACAAATTAGCAACATATTTTGGCCCTGATACTCAATGCCCATGTAAGGACTTTTCTACATTAACTCTCAATACAGGCAAGCAAGCATGAGGTATGAAAACATACCAGGCATTTTCAAATGTTTTAGGACATTAGCTGAAAATGTACTGCTATTGATAAATTTTAAAAAGGAAATAAAATGAGGGACCTCTAGTCTACTGGCAGTGAATTATACATGAAGGTAAAAGAGGTACTAAGAGAGTGAGTGATTTTGTTTACAGACATGACAAGTTGACTAGCATGCAATTACAAGAAATGTTTTCAGTTTGTCCTTTATAAAAGTAATCGTGGAATGTCACACAAGGATTGCTCTAATGAATGGATACCTTCACAGTGCAGAAGAACGATAGTGTGGACTGGCTGTATGCTGCAGTGTCGTGAGAGCTAGATGTGGTCACCATTAACTACAGCACTTCTTATGACACACTAGACAGAGAACAACTGTTCCTTGTGGATAAGCAGCACTAAAGGTGAATGGAGTGGCAGCTTGTAGGAGCACAGGTTCCAATGTGCTAATTAATTAGTCTGCAGTGGTTATGTTTTGGCAGAGTCCTGTGGAGCCAGAGAAATAGAAAACAGGTCTTGGAGAAACCACAGTAGATGACATGCAGTACATAACCGACTAAGAGAAGATAATTTGAGCATCCTCAAAAATACAAATAACCTTAGAGGACCCACTCCCCTTCACACTTAACTATTTTGTTTGTCAAATGTCTAAGTTTGTTTTGAAGCAAATTACATCATTTATTTTGAAATCTTCACATTGTGGTAGGTAAATTAATGAAGTCTCAGTGATCTCCAGAGCAAACATAGAGATGCATCGAAACTACCAGGAAAAAAATGGAAACTGCAGATGGCTGGTTCTAAGCATAAGGATTCCGACTTAATTGCTGCAGAATGAAGTCCACCCATGGGAAGTTTTAAGAGCTCCCAAGGTAGTTTCATTGTGCAGCCATGAATGAGAGTAGCTGCTCTGTTTTTTTTTTCTGCCTTCTAACCAAAGAAATAGCATCTAACATCAATTGTGTCTTAAAGTCCCTTGGGAAGCTTCAAAAAGAAATCAGATTTTGATCAAAGTCAGGCCAGAGTAGTAAAAGAATTCAGCATTACAATTAAGGTATTTAAAAGGCACATAATTTGCTGATCTGTATCAAGAATTCCACTTAGCAATAAGAATTGGAAAAGAAGATGACTCCTTGTCATGAAGATATGGAAAAATACTTACAGTTGTCTATGGTTTAAATTACTATCTGCCTCATAGATTGACTATTGCTGCAGACTGAACTCTGCTATGTCCTTGCACTGTTTCCTTATAATTAATGACTTGCATAATGGTGAAAACTATTAGAGAAACAACAGTTTATAATCTATCTCTTCTTTGGCAAATTAAATACCAGATGCAGGATGATAGTGGCCAGCAAACACAAGATAAGATATCTGTGCTTCAGGTATTGGTAAGTTGTCCATATTCCAATAACATGCCACTTGTCCATGCTCATAAAACCACAATTAAATGCATTGACTTATACGCAGAAAAAGAAATAAATACAAATGGCATAAACATTTTAGACAAAGAAAGAATTTCCTGTAGGAATGGGAAAGGCTGAGAAGAGAAGACAATTGAGGAAACTATGTTTAAAAAACATTGTACCTGTGGGTGATATGGTCAAAACAGAAACATTTTAAAAGAAGAGCTCTAACTCTATCTCTAACTAATTCTTCAACTTTGGCACAGTTATTTGACCTCAAGTTAAAGAACTGAGTAATAACACTTTTTTTTAAATTGCCACATATTATTATGATAGCTAATAATTAATTCAAATAATATATAATTATAATGTTGTTTATTCAATTTCTAATGGATTCTTGCTGATATAATCTAACTTTATTCAGGAAATTAAAATTATAATCAACTTAATGTAATTCAAAAATGTGTAATTTTATTTGTTAGGTAAAATTTTTACATGTAAAGTATGATATGCAAATTAATAAAGCACTTTTTATATTCTCCCAAGAATGCAATGTAGTTGTTTGCAATATAATATGCAGAGATATGGACATAAGGGTATGTTACATTAAGTGTTTGTCAATATATGGGGAAAATGTTTCTAAGACATAGCAAGGAGATAAGCAAAAGAAAATATGACAGTGAAAGCGTAGTTCCTCAGATGATTCCTACATCATTGGGATTCATCTGAAAAATGTTCAGTTGAGTTCAGCTAAGCTGCTGCTTCAGAGTGATATAAAGCTTATCCTCTTCCAAAGATGATCAGCCAAATGTATATACCAATTGAATATAGTGTTTGGGTTCTTAAATTATTGTCTTAGATGTTAAAATCTCCAGCGTATTTTGGATGTGAAATGTTGTTGATAACATCTCTCTAGTGTTACTTTAAGCACAGCTTTGCCCCCTAGCAGAACTTATTACAAACTTCAGTTTGGAGCTCCATCTGAGGGCATAAAGTAGTGGCAGAAGGAGATGTGGGCTAATCACTAGACCTTAGAAAATAAAAATAGGAGCATGCTATAGTCAATGGCAGCCTCTGAAATATGCTTTTGGAGGGACATGCATCAACTTATTAGATCCATAAAGAAATAGTTACCACTTTTCTCTGATATGGCTGAATGATTTCATACCTTTTGAACTATTTTTTCAGTCTTTTCCAAGGTATATGAGCACTATGAATAAATTCAAGCATCATTCTATTTCACTTGGAAACACTATTTTGGCTAGAATGGAATTGCTGCCTGAAGAAGAGTCAAGATTGTTTCTTTAAATATCTGTGAGGCTAGATTCCAGACCTTAGGATAGGTATATGAAAAACCAATTTTTTTTTTTTTGCTTTTAAGGCAATGTACTTTTATTTTTCTCAGGTTTTTATATATTTTTTAACTTTTATTTATTTTCTATATTTTTTACTTACATTCCCAATGATTTCCCCTTTCCTGGTACCTCCCTCCCCAAAAGTCCCATAAGCCCTCTTCCCTAGCACAAAGGGAATAAGATCAATGGAGCAGCTGGGTCGGAAGTCCTCCCACCACCATTTGCACCAGGGAGCTGGGCGACTCCACAGCCTTGCATACACAGATCCTGACAGAAGAGATTTGGTCTCCCAGGTGTATGGACACAGATTTCCAGGACCACAGGAGGGACAAGCTCCAGCCAGAGACAGCAAGACCAACTAGCAACAAAGATAACCAGATGGTGAGAGGCAAGCACAAGAACCCTACCAACAGAAACCAAGGCTACTTGGCAACATCAGAACCCAATTCTCCCATGACAGCAAGTCCCGGAAACCCCAACACACCTGAAAAGCAAGAGTTGGATTTAAAATCTCATCTCATGATGCTGATAGAGGGCTTCAAGAAGGACTTAAATAATTCGCTTAAAAAAACAAACAAACATCTTTGCTCCAGTGACTGGGAAGTTGGGACAGCCAGGTTCTGAGACAGACAGGCAAAATATCGCTTGGGTCTCGGGCGGCTTGTGTGTATGCAGCTCCCAAGTGCGGGGCTGATCTGCAGTAACCAGCACGCCAGCTCTGCTGTGGGACTTCTGCCTGGCAGAGGGATCCCGCACTGGGCGGGAGCCTACCAGCTTTCCTTCCGCGACCTCTGTTCCCGCAGACTGCGCTGAAGAGACAGGTACCCCAAGCTCCCTATCCCCAATATAACATCACTTGGGACACGGCCTGTTGGGGCTTCCGTCTGTGCCCTAGAACGGGTCAGCACTGTGGTAGTCTGGGTGCCAGATCTGCAGGCCAGCACGTCTGCAGGTGAGCGGCGCCACGGAGAGAGTGCAGATTGCACTCCTCCATCTTTGCTCCAGTGACTGGGAAGTTGGGACAGACAGGTTCTGAGACAGACAGGCATAATATCGCTTGGGTCTCGGGCGGCTTGTGTGTATGCGGCTCCCAAGTGCGGGGCTGATCTGCAGTAACCAGCGCACCAGCTCTGCTGTGGGACTTCTGCCTGGCAGAGGGATGCCCCCTCCTCCCCTAGGAGAGATCACTCACCCCTGCACAGGGCAGGAGCCTACCAGCCTCCCTTTGGCGACCTCTGCTCCAGGAATCCACTAGGCTGAGCCTTTGGATGTGCAAGGCCTCCCCAATATAAGATCACTTGGGGCAAGGCACATTAGGGCTCCAAAGTCACTCAGGAGCAGGCAGGCCCCAGAAATCGGTGCCAGGGGAATCCTGGCAATCCAGGGGGGGCAGAAATAGCTTTGCAGGCTCACAAGAGGTCCAACCAACAGCCAGTGGGAGCAGGACCAACTAACATCAGAGGTATCCAGATGGCAAAAGGCAAACGTAGGAATGTTACTAACAGAAATCAAAGTAATGTGGGACCATCCGAACCCAACTCTCCAACAGCAGCAAGTCCTGGATACCCCACCACACCCAAAAGACAAGATCTGGATTTAAAATCACTTCTCATGATGCTATTAGAGGATCAAAAGAAGGACACAAATAAATCTCATAAAGAGTTACAGGAGACCATGAATCAACAGTTAGAAGCCCTTACAAAGGAAACACAAAAATCGCTTAGAGAAATGCGGGAGAACATGGATCAAAAGATGGAGGCGCACAAGGAGACAACACAAAAATCGCTTAAAGAGATGAATCAACGGGTAGATGCACTCACAAAGGAATCACAAAATTGGCATAAAGAAATGCAGAAGAATATGGGTCAACAGACAGATGCCCATAAGGAGGCAACACAAAAATTGCTTAAAGAAATGAATCAACGGTTAGATACCCTTACAAAGGAAACACGAGAACTGCTTAAAGAAATGCAGGAGACAATGGATCAACAGATGGATTCCCATGAGGAGGAATCACAAAAATCACTCAGAGAAATGCAGGAGAACGTGGGTCATCAGGAAGAAATCCTGAAAGAGGCAATGCAAAAATACCTTAAAGAAATACAGGAAAATACAAACAAACAAGTGAAGGATCTCAGCAAATCCATCCAGGAACTAAAAAAGGAAGTAGAAACAACTAAGAAATCACAAAGGGAGACAACTTTGGAGATAGAAAACCTTGGGAAGAAATCAGGAGTCATAGATGCAAACATAAACAATAGAATACAAGAGATGGAAGAAAGAATCTCAGGTGCTGAAGACTCCATAGAAAGCATCGCCTCAACAGTCAAAGAAAATGCAAAATGCAAAAAATGTGTAACCCAAAACATCCAGGAAATCCAGGACACAATGAGAAGACCAAACCTAAGGATTATAGGTATAGACGAGAGTGAAGATTTGCAACTTAAAGGGCCAGTAAACATCTTCAACAAAATTATGGAGGAAAACGTCCCTAACCTAAAGAGAGAGATGCCAATGAACGTACAAGAAGCCTACAGAACTCCAAACAGACTGGACCAGAACAGAAATACCTCCCATCACATTATAATCAAAACACCGAATGTTCTAAACAAAGAAAGAACACTAAAAGCAGTAAAAGAAAAGGGCCAAGTAACATACAAAGGAAGACCTATCCGAATCACATCAGACTTCTCACCAGAGACTATGAAAGCCAGAAGATCCTGGGCAGATCTCATGCAGACACTAAGACAGCACAAATGCCAGCCTAGACTACTATACCCAGCAAAACTCTCAATCACCATAGATGGAGAGACCAAGATATTCCATGATAAAACCAAATTTTCACAATATCTTTCCACAAATCCAGCCCTGCAACGGATAATAGGTGGAAACCTCCAATACAGGGAGAGAAACAACACCCTGGAAAAAATGAGATAATAACCTTCTTGAATCAAACCCAAAAGTAGATAACCACTCAAACATAAAGAAAGCGTCAAGAATGGCAGATGGCAATAATCACTATGCCTTAATCTCTCTTAATATCAATGGTCTCAATTCCCCAATTAAAAGACATAGACTAGCAGACTGGATACGTAAACAGGACCCAGCATTTTGCTGCATGCAGGAAACTCACCTCAGTGTCAAAGACAAACACTACCTCAGAGTAAAAGGCTGGAAAACAATTTTACAAGCAAATGGACCCGAGAAACGAGGTGGAGTAGCCATCCTAATATCGGATAAAATTGATTTTCAACCTAAAGTCATCAAAAAAGACACAGAAGGACACTACATACTGATCAAGGGAAAAATCCACCATCAAGAACTCTCAATTCTGAATATCTATGCTCCAAATGCAAGGGCACCCTCATTCGTAAAAGAAACTTTACTAAAACTCAAAGCACACATCGCACCGCACACAATAATAGTGGGTGAGTTCAACACTCCGCTCTCTGAAATGGATCGTTCAGGAAAGCAGAAACTAAACAGGGACACAGTGAATCTAATTGAAGCCTTGGATCAAATGGAACTAACTGATATATATAGAACATTTCATCCTAGAGCTAAAGAATACACCTTCTTCTCAGCTCCTCATGGTACCTTCTCCAAAATTGACCATATAATTGATCACAAATCAAACCTCAGCAGATACAAGAAGATAGAAATAATCCCATGCCTCCTATCAGATCACTATGGAATAAGGGTGGTCTTCAATGGCAACAAAAACAAAAGAAAACCCACGTACACATGGAGGCTGAACAATGCTCTACTCAATGATAACTTGGTCAAGGTGGAAATAAAGAAAGAAATCAAAGACTTTTTGAAAGTTAATGAAAATGAAGGCACAACATACCCTAACTTATGGGACACAATGAAAGCAGTGCTAAGAGGAAAATTCATAGCCCTGAGTGCCGCCAAAAAGAAACGGGAGACAGCAAACTCTAACAGTTTAATGGCACACCTGAAAGCCCTGGAACAAAAAGAAGCAAATACACCAAAGAGGAGTAGAAGGCAGGAAATCATCAAACTCAGGGCTGAAATCAATCAAGTAGAAACAAATAAAACCATACAAAGAATCAACAAAACGAGGAGTTGGTTCTTTGAGAAAATCAACAAGATAGATAAGCCCTTAGCCAGACTAACCAGAGAGCACAGAGATAGTATCCAAATTAATAAAATCAGAAATGAAAAGGGAGAGATAACAACAGAAACTGAGGAAATTCAAAAAATCATCAGATCCTACTACAAAAACCTGTATTCAACACAACTAGAAAATCTTGAGGAAATGGACAATTTCCTTGACAGATACCAAGTACCAAAATTAAATCAGGATCAAATAGACCATCTAAACCGTCCTATAACCCCTGAAGAAATAGAAGTTGTCATTGGAAGTCTTCCAACCAAAAAAAGCACAGGTCCAGATGGTTTTAGTGCAGAATTCTATCAGACCTTCAAAGAAGACCTACCACCAATACTCTTCAAACTGTTCCACAAAATAGAAACAGAAGGAACACTACCCAACTCTTTCTATGAAGCCACAATTACACTAATACCAAAAGCACACAAAGATCCGACAAAGAAAGAGAATCTCAGGCCAATCTCTCTTATGAATATCGATGCAAAAATACTCAATAAAATTCTTGCCAACCGAATCCAAGAACACATCAAAACGATCATCCACCACGATCAAGTAGGCTTCATCCCAGGGATGCAGGGATGGTTCAATATAAGGAAATCCATCAATGTAATCCACTACATAAACAATCTCAAAGAAAAAAACCACATGGTCATCTCATTCGATGCTGAGAAAGCATTTGACAAAATTCAGCATCCTTTCATGCTAAAGGTCTTGGAAAGATCAGGAATTCAAGGCCCATATCTAAACATAGTAAAAGCAATTTACAGCAAACCGGTAGCCAGCATCAATCTAAATGGAGAGAAACTTGAAGCAATCCCACTAAAATCAGGGACTAGACAAGGCTGCCCTCTCTCTCCATATCTTTTCAATATAGTACTTGAAGTTCTAGCTAGAGCAATTAGACAACAAAAAGAAATCAAAGGGATACAAATTGGAAAGGAAGTAGTCAAACTATCACTATTTGCAGACGATATGATAGTATACTTAAGCGACCCAAAGAACTCCACCAGAGAACTCCTACAGCTGATAAACGACTTCAGCAAAGTGGCCGGATATAAAATCAACTCAAGCAAGTCAGAAGCCTTCCTATACTCAAAGGATAAGCAGGCTGAGAAAGAAGTAAGAGAAATAATACCCTTCAGGATAGCCACAAACCATATTAAGTATCTTGGTGTGACTCTAACCAAACAAGTGAAAGATCTGTATGACAAGAACTTCAAGTCTCTGAAGAAAGAAATTGAAGAAGACCTCAGAAGATGGAAAAATCTGCCATGCTCATGGATTGGCAGGATTAATATAGTAAAAATGACCATCTTGCCAAAAGTAATATACAGATTCAATGCAATCCCCATCAAAATCCCAACTCAATTCTTCATAGAGTTTGAAAGAGCAATTCAAAAATTCATCTGGAATAACAGAAAACCCAGAATAGCTAAAACTATTCTCAAGAGTAAAAGAACCTCTGGGGGAATCATTATCCCGGACCTCAAGCTGTACTACAGAGCAATAGTATTAAAAACTGCATGGTATTGGTACAGTAACAGACATGTAGATCAATGGAACAGAATTGAAGACCCAGAAATGAATCCACACTCCTATGGTCACTTGATCTTTGACAAAGGAGCTAAAACCATCCAGTGGAAAAAAGATAGCCTTTTCAACAAATGGTGCTGGCTCAGCTTGAGGTCAACATGCAGAAGAATGCAAATTGACCCATCCTTATCTCCTTGCACTAAGCTCAATTCTAAGTGGATCAAAGATCTCCACATAAAACCAGACACACTGAAACTAATAGAAGGGAAACTAGGGAAGAACCTTGAACATATGAGCACAGGGGAGAATTTCCTGAACAGAACTCCAATAGCTTATGCTCTAAGATCAAGAATAGACAAATGGGACCTCATTAAATTACAAAGTTTTTGCAAGGCAAAAGACACTGTCAAAAAGACAAAGGGGCAACCAACTAACTGGGAAATGATCTTTACCAACCTTACATTCGACAGAGGGCTAATATCCAATATATACAAAGAACTCAAGAAGTTAAACTCCAGAGAGGCAAGTAACCCTATTAAAAAATGGGGTACAGAGCTACACAAAGAGTTCTCACCTGAAGAATATCTAATGGCTGAGAAGCACCTAAAGAGATGTTCATCATCATTAGTCATTAGGGAAATGCAAATCAAAACAACCCTGAGATTCCATCTCACACCAGTCAGGATGGCTAATATCAAAAACACAGGAGACAGCAGTTGTTGGCGAGGATGTGGAGAAAGAGGAACACTCCTCCACTGCTGGTGGAATTGCAAGCTGGTACAACCACTCTGGAAAGCAGTCTGGTGGTTCCTCAGAAAACTGGGCATGACACTCCCAGAGGATCCGGCTATACCACTCCTGGGCATATACCCAGAGACTTTACCTGCATGCAATAAGGACACATGCTCCACTATGTTCATAGCAGCCTTATTTATAATAGCCAGAAGCTGGAAAGAACCCAGATGTCCCTCAACGGAGGAATGGATTCAGAAGATGTGGTATATCTACACAATGGAATACTACTCTGCAATTAAAAACAATGAATTCACGAAATTCCTAGGCAAATGGTCAGATCTTGAAAATATCACCCTTAGTGCGGTAACCCAATCACAAAAGAACACACATGGTATGCAGTCACTGATAAGGGGATATTGACCCAGAATCTCAGAATACCCTAGACACAATCCACATATCAATAGATTTCTATGAAGATGGAAGGAGAGACCCCTGGTCCTGGAAAGACTGGATGTAGGGGAATGCCAGGACAGAGTAACGAGAGGGGGTTGAATGGAGAAAAGAGGGAGGGAAGGGGGCTTATGGGACTTTCGGGGAGGGAGGAAACGGGAAAGGGGACGTGATTTGGAATGTAAATTTAAAAAATAAAATAAAAAAAAGAAAAACAAACAAACAAACAAACAAACAAAAAAAACAGGAGAACGTTGGTCAACAGGTAAAAACCCTTAAAGAGGAAACACAAAAATCCCTTGAAGAAATACATGAGATCATGGGTCAACAGGCAGAATTCCTTAAAGTGGAAACACAAAAATCACGTAACGAACTACAAGAAAACACACACAAGTGAAGGAACTGAAAAAAAATCATCCAGGATCTAAAAGTGGAAGTAGAAACAATAAAGAAATCACAAAGTGAGACATCTTTGGATATAGAAAACCTTGGAAAGAATTCAGGAATCACAGATACAATTCAACAGCAGAACCCAAGAGATAAAAGAAAGAATCTCAGGTGCTGAAGATACCATAGAAAACATTGACTCAACAGTCAAAGAAAATGCAAAATGCATAAAGCTTGTAACCCAAAATATCCAGGAAATCCAGGACACAATGAGAAGACCAAACCTAAGGATTATAGGTATAGAAGAGAGCATAATTTCCAACTTAAAGAGCCAGTAAATATCTTCAACAAAATTATAGAAGAAAACTTCCCTAACCTAAAGAGAGAGATGTTTGTGAACATACAAGAGGCCTTCAGAACTCCAAGCAGACTAGGCCAGACCAGAAAGTCCTCCTGGCACATAATAATCAAAACACCAAATGCACTAAACAAAGAAAGAATATTAAAGGCAGTAAGGGAAAAATGGCAAGTAACTTATAAAGGCAGACCTATCAGAATTACACCAGACTTCTCACCAGAGAAGATGAAAGCTAGAAGATCCTGGGCAGATCTCATATACGAGTGCCAGACAAGACTACTATACCCAGCAAAACTCTCAATCACCGTATATGGAGAAACCAAGTTATTCCATGATAAACCAAATTTACACAATATCTGTCCACAAATCCAGCCCTACAAAGGATAATAGAAGGCAAACGCCAACACAAGAAGGGAAACTACCCCCGAATAAAAGCAAGAAAGTAATCTTCCAACAAACTCAAAACAAGATACTCACACAAATATGAAAATAACGTCAAAAATAACAGGAACAACAATCACTATTCCTTAATATCTCTTAACATCAATGGACTCAATTCCCCAATAAAAAGACATAGACTAACAGAAGTATTTTTCATGTAAGTCTTCAATTTTATCAGAAAATCTTTATAATCCCTCTTTCAATTAATGTAGTAATGTTTTTTATATCTACCATTTTCTCTGCATTATTATACATGATAATCTTCAATTTTAACATGTTTTTCTCTATATTTCTTCTATTTTATCAGAAAGGTTTTCCATGTAAATCTCTGATTTTATCACAAAATATTTTAACTTCCACCTTCAATTAATTTACAAAGGCTTTTTATATTTACCATTTTCTCTGTATAATTTTCCATGAAGTAGTCAATTTTAACATGTTTGTCTATACATTTCTTGAATTTTATTAGAAATATTTTCCATGTAAATCATCAATTTTACCTGAAAATATTTATAATTCCACTTTCAATCAACTTAGTATTATTATGCCTACCATTTTATGTGTATAATTTCCATGACAATCTTCAATTTTAACATGTTTTTCTATATATTTCTTCAATTTTATCAGAAATATTTCCCATGTAATCTTCAACTTTATCAGAAAATGTTTATAATTCCACTTTCAATCACTTTAGGAATACTTTTATGCCTAACATTGTTATATCTATATAAGATTTTCCATGATACTCTTCAATTTTAACATATTTTTCTACATTTTCTATAATTTTATTAGAAATATTTTTCATGCAAATCTTCAATTCTATCATAAAATGTTTCTATTTCATTTTTCAATTAATTTAGCAATGTTTGTATGTCTATCACTTTACTCTTTAATTTTCATGAAAATTGTCCATTTAACTTTATTTTCTATATATCTCTTTTATTTTATCAGAAATATTTTCCGTGTAAATCTTCAATTTTATCATAAAATGTTTTTACTTCCTTTTACAATAAAAGAACATGCTTTTCAAATAAAAGACAAACAAAAATACAAGTAAGTATTCTATCAATTAAAATTCAAGTGAAAATAATCCTGTAATTTATAAACAATGAAAAAGTTCCTTAAAATTCATTAATAAGAACCTAATTTCGTATTGATGAATGTGACAATAGTATTGATATAGTTTCTATCTAATAAATTAATATAAAATTATTTTTTTATTTACAGCTGTTTAAAATTTCATCAGTAAGATATCAAATTGCAGTGAATAATTCTTATTCACTTTCATAAAAGAAATCAAATGCAATGTAGTGGATTATAACTTTTTATTAAAGACATGAATGGTGGAGGAGAGTGTTAGATGACAGACAGACAGATAGATATCTACATACATACAAACATACATGCATATAGATACATAGATAGTATACATACACAGATACATACATACATAAATACATTATAGAGAGATACATAGTTAGATACAGATAGACTGCTTGATAGAGAGACAGACAGACAGATTAATGAACAACAAATGAACCCACTTATCATTTCTTGCATATACATGTGTATTGAACTGACCACTAGGTCATGAGAAACCTATCAGTGGCAACATCCTTGAAGAACTCTGACTCTCCTTCACCCAAGAATCTGTTGTCTGCCTATAGATACTCAATTAGGGAAAAGGCCTTGTGAGTCTTTTCCCCAATCCATGCTGAAACGTTGATTCATGTGATCTAATGTGAGGCAGTCATACTTTTTGAAAGATCATGGGTATAAATAATACCCCTACTGTGATCAGAAGATACTACCATTCAACAATCTTCCCAGTTTCTTTAACTCTTTCACACTCTCTTCTAAGATGTTCCTTGAGCCTGGGTGTATTGGTAATATCACAAATGTCCAGATGAGCGTCTGCACATCGATCAGTAGTGATTTTTGTTTTGTTATAACATTTGTCTGATAAAAAAGATAGATTCTCTGGTGAGGTATGAAAGCTTAATTAAACTGTGGGCATAAATGTTTAGGAGACAGATGGGTACTATATCACATCAGCAAAATGGCAGTAGTTGGTTATTATCCTGGGAGTATGATCCCTTTTGCTGTGATTTCTTAGATCAGCTTACAGGATAAGCCATGAGTTCTTCTTACTGAGTTGCTCTTATCAAATAGCTTTTGATTGCTATAGTACGGCTGTATATATATTTTACGAAGCGTGTCATATAGCATGAATTTATACCTTTAAATCTGGGTATGAAATTTGATAAGTTTTCTTCACTTGAAGCCTTTATAGCAATATCAAATATCAGGAGAATTAGATTTAATACAGCAGGTATCACAGTCAGGGTTGTTTTGCTTTCTTTATGTTCTGTGACCAAAGCATGTGAAGGTCTTCAGCAATGGGGTCTTACCTTAAAATTCTGCCATGTAACAAAGAGAAAAAGTAGTAACAAATATTGTATTCAAAGGCCTCCTGCACCCTCAGCCCAGAAATATTTGCTACTGTGCTTTTTTTATTGCATTGTTGCTGCTGCAGGAGTATTATCCACCTCAATAAAATAGTAGATTTTCTTCTGGCATTTTAAAAATCCTTAGTGTTATCCATCCCCATAATTTGTTGCTCTCATACCTTATATTCTCAATCCACTCCCCAGTTGATTCTCTCCATGTGTTTTTCTAAAGATTCAGAGGTATGATTCTCACACACACAAAAAAAGAGAGAATATATCACATTTTTCTTTTGGGCTCTGGGTTATCTCACTTGATATATTTTCTAGTTCCACCCATTTACCTGCACATTTAATGTGATTTTATTTTTCTTTATAACCCAAAAGAGTCTCACTGCTTATATGTACTATATTCTCCATATATATATATATATATATATATATATATATATATATATATATGAATGTTACTATATCCTATCCTACTACATATATTCATGAATGCTCATCCATGCTCATTTCCACAGTTTGTGTGACCACTGTTATAGTATATATCAGTAGGATCTTAACACCAATGACTTGAACAATGGTGTATGAAACTGTGGCTTTTAGTCCAGTGGTTGCTACAGATTCCCTTCAGTGTTCTGCTTTTTTGCTGCCTAGATAAAATCCTTGACAGCTGGCCTTTTAGCGTGTGTTCCAAACTCATATTCTGAGTAAGCAGATAAATATGGTTTTTCTCACTTCTGACTTGAACAGTGAGTTTTCCTTGGAAAATATTATTTGTTAAATGTTGTTAGCATATATGCATTTTTAAATATAAAACATAATTTATGACTACATCAAAATATTTTAATATTTAACTTCCATTGTTTGTTTTATATGCAACTTCTCAGTTCTAGATGATTAAGAAGAAATTATTCTATAGATAAATTTAGTCTTAACTCTTAAAATAATCAGTTACTTGGTCCACATAATAGCTCAGTTGCATTATTTTAATATAAGTCCAAAAGACATCACAGAACAGCCATGGAATAACAGGACTTTGAGGATAAGAAGAAAATTATAAAAGCCATCAAGGGAAAAAGGCCATCCATTAAGACAGCAAAGGAATGTAGATTATGAGCAGGAATGTGGAGAATTTTATAAAGGGAAATATAGTCATAAACAATAATTCCTAGTACATATAAGAACATATACTGTTAAGGGAAATCAGTATTTAGTTACAAGTATATTTTTCACTGTTTCTGAGAATGTAGATAAATGGGGATATGAGTTACAATTTAACTTTTATAATAAATGTATATCAAGATCTTTTGGAAAATAATTCTGATATAAAAATAATGAGTAAAAAAGATAGTGTGCTATAGACTGAAACAGTAATCAGAAATACTTGTCTGATCATTTATTTGTGGTAGTAGACATATTAATGTATACATACCACTTGAATATTAACAAATAAGAAATAACTTGTAATACAAAATTAAAAGTGTTTTCAATAGATTACAATGACATACATTTCAAAGACAGTGATGGGTAATATGTGTTTTCAGAAATTATCATACAACTGTTAATTATATGCAAATACATATTGAATATAGTATTATATACAGTTACTCTGTGTGTGTGTGTGTGTGTGTGTGTGTGTGTGTGTGTGTGTTAGCTAGAACATGTTATGGCCAGAATAGAAAAATAAATCAACAAACTGAAGGTAAGAGAAGAGAAACATTGAAGAGGAAAGAAATAACATAAAAGAGGAAACAGGTTGATCAATGAAATTGGATCAAAGACCTGAAATAAACCCCCAAACCTATGAAAACCTGATATTTGAAAAACTTATGGGACACATTGAAAGCAGTTTTAAGAAGAAAATTCATAGCACTATTTGCCTTAATAAAGAAATTGGAAAGACCTTTTACTAGCAACTTAACAGCATACCTGAAAATTCTACAGTAAAATATTTCTGGGGTGAATCACCATCCCTGACTTCAAACTGTATTGCAAAGACATAGTAATAAAGACCTCATGATATCGGTAAAGAAACATACTGGTAGATCAATGCAATAGAATTGAAGACCTAAAAGTAAATCGATATACCTGTGAACACTAGATCTTTAATGAAGTAGAAAGTAAAAAACAAAAAGAAATTTAAAAAAATATAAAGAAGTAAAAAACACAGTGGAAAAAGGAAAACATTTTCCTTAAATGGTGCTGGTCTAACTGGTGATCTGCATGTAGAAAAATGAAAATAGATCCATATTTATCACCCTTCACAAAGCTCAATTTCAAGTGAATCAAGGAAGTCAACATAGAATTAGATACAGTGAATCTAATAGAAGAGAATGTGGAAAAGAACCTCAAATCATTGACATAAGTGAAAATTTCTTGAACCAAACACCAACGGCTAAGACTCTAAGATCAAAGATCAAAGATTGACAAATGAGACCTTATGAAACTGAAAAGATTTTATAAGATTTTATAAGACAAAGGACACAGTCAATAGGACAAATAGATAATCTACAGATTGAGAAAAAATCTTCCCTAACCCTACTTCTGATATATATATGTGTGTGTGTGTGTGTGTGTGTGTGTGTATAAAGAAGTTAATTTCCAAAATAAACAAATGACCCAATTAAAATAAATTAAAAAATAGGGCACCAAACTAAACAGAGAATTCTAACAGCTTAATATCGAATGACTACTCCAGCCCCATGTTTGCCTGGACACCGCCATGCTCCCACCTTGAAGATAACGGATTGAACCCCTCAACCTGTAAACCAGCCCCAACAAGGTGGGATCCAGCTCAAAGGGAGGTCCCAAGGCCTGCCACTATTACTGAGGCTGTGGAGCACTTACAAAAGGGATATAGCATGACCATACTCTGAAAGGCCCAACAAGCAGCTAAAAATGTCAGATGCAGATATTTGCACCCAAGCAATGGACAGAAGCACCTGGCCCCTGTTGTTGAATTAGGGAAATTGAAAAAAGCTGAGGGCTGCCATGTAGGAGGAACAGCAACCTCAATTGATATGGACCCCGGGGATCTCTCAAACAATGGACCACCAAACCGATAGCATGCACCAGCTGATATGAGGCCTCCAACATATATACAGTAGAGTATGTATGCTGGGTATGTGTTCATTCTGAGATGATGCTCCTAGCCGTCAAGAGACTGGACAACCCAAGGAGTTTAGGGGTCAGGTGGGGTGGGGGGTTGAGATATCCGTGTGGAAACAGGGGGGAAGGGATTAGGTATGGGATGTGGAACAGTTGGAAGGTGGATGAAAGTGGCAGGGTGGGGAATAAAATATAGAGTGTATAAAAATAATTGATTAATAAAAAAGAAAAAAAGAAAATAAGAAATTTTGAATAAAAAAATAAATAAATAAAGCTGTCCTTATAAAAGTTGCCTTGGTCAAAGTGTCTATTCAGGCAGTAAAACCATAAGGAAGATAAGTTATCAATGATCAGGGTTGATTCCAGTTATTATGGGTTTACTCTACTTTTTGATTTGCTGGTCTAATATTTATACCTTGTGCCTTCTTGGGTGTGGCTAAGCTCTTCATGCTGACATTCCCCTTCTAGGGACCTGCTGTGGTTTAGCATCCCCCATTTTCTTGCACAGGGTATCCAGGTGCTGCTGCACACTAAAATGGAAAGATACATCAGAGTCTGGAACAAGTGGGGCCTGCAGCATTCAGGTACAGCTGAGAGTGATTGGGGGAGAAGGCACTTCTATGAGAAAGGCCTTCTCCAGGAATTTTAGTGTTAGAGCTCTTTTAGACAATATTCAATGAAACAGCTTCCTTAGATTATTGTCAGTGAAACAGTTGGTGTGCATACACTTTAGTAAGGGACAGAAAATGGCTATATATGAACCTTGGAGAGTGGAAAGGAGTTTTCAGGGTGATTGTAATGCCATTGGCTAGAGTTTAAAATAGTTATGATTGCCTAATTTTAATGGAGAGGCATCCAGGGAATCCAGTTTCTTCCTAGATGGGTTCCTATCAGGAAAGAGGATGCTGTACTTAGAGGTCTGCCCAAGTAGAGGGTATGGGGGTTCAGATTACTCAGATAAGGTCCATGAAGGGGAAGCCTTCTGGTAAAGGGAGTCCTTCATTTTGATCCAAGCTCAGAGGAGCTATCCAGACATGGTAGATTGCCACCTTCATTAGCAGGTTTTCCCCAATACTGTGTTCCTAAACATGTAGATAAGTACTGCTTGAACTCCTTGGTTTTATCACATATCTTTCTTTTTCCATATTTATATCCTTGAGGGATATAAGGGTCTGGACTGGCATCTGTGGCCTCTTAAATTTTGTCGGACATCTATCTGTCCAGGCCCTGGTGGCTTTTGCAGTCTCCATTTAGAGTCAGGTGTTATTCTAAGACGTCTGTCTTTATAAGGTCTTTGACCCTCTTCCCATATATATTTTAATATCTTTTCATTATCTTTACATTTCATGTTTGGATTAATATGTGTCAGGTGAAATTTATTTCCTGATACAGTCTATTGGTGTTCTGAATGCTTCTTGCACCTTAATAACCATCTCTTTCTCTAAACTAGGGGAATTCTCTTCTACTGAAAATATCTTCTATATCTTTGATCTTTGTTTCTTCTTCTCCCTCCGTTCTTGTTCTCTGTAGATTTTCTTTTCAGAGCTTGCCAGATCTCATAGGTATACAGATTTAAAATTTTCTTTGACTGAGGTATCCACTTCAATGATCTTATCTTCAATGCTCGAGATTTTCTTTTCTATTAATTATATTCTGCTGATGAGTCTTGACTATGAGTTTCTTGTTCAAGTTCCTATTTTTTTATTTCCAATTTTCTCTATGATTTTTTGTGATTTATTTAATTTCAACTTTCATATTTTGAAATGTTATCTTCATTTATTTGTTTTTGTTTCCATAGATTTCTTTAATGAATATATATATACATATTTGACAGCCCTTATCTTGTGCTTCAGCCATATTGCTTTTCATAGGGCATACTCTTGTAGGATTGTTAGACATTAATGGTATCACATTGTCCTGGATGTTATTACATGTTATTATGTTATCATCTAGGTTTCTGGGGTTGAGATCATAGTCTTTCCATGTGCTGATATCTGGCCTTGTCTTTTAAAGTTGGGTGATTTTTCCCCCTTTGGATTATGTTGCCTTCTCTGTTTCTTTTATTGTTAGATATATTCTTTATTTACATTTCAAATGTACCATTTACTGGTTGCCCCCACCCCCTGAAAATCCCCTAACCCATCCCCCCTCCCACTCCCCACCAATCCACCCACTCCCATTTCCCTGTCAGGGCATTCCCCTATACTGGGGCATCTAACCTTCTCAGAAAAAAGGGCCTCTCCTCCCTTTGATGTCCAACAAGGCCATCCCCTGTTGCATATGCATCTGGACCCATGGGTTCCTCTGTTTAATAAGAGAGTGAAGTGAATGTGGGTTGCCTGTCAGGGCATGCTTCTGAGATCTGGGAAGGTGTAGTAGATATGGTGGGTCCTGGATAGTGTGTGAGTGTGTTTGTGTGTGTGTGTGTAGTTGTTGTTGTTTTCTTTTTTTTTTTTTTACTTTTTTTTTCTTTTATATTTTATTTTATTTTTTTAATTTACATTCCAAATCACTTCCCCTTTCCCGTTTCCTCCCTCCCCGAAAGTCCCATAAGCCCCCTTCCCTCCCTCTTTTCTCCGTTCAACCCCCTCTCATTACTCTGTCCTGGCGTTCCCCTACATCCAGTCTTTCCAGGACCAGGGGTCTCTCCTTCCATCTTTTTAGAAATCTATTGATATGCTGATTGTGTCTAGGGTATTCTGAGATTCTGGGTCAATATCCCCTTATCAGTGACTGCATACCATGTGTGATCTTTTGTGATTGGGTTACCTCACTAAGGATGATATTTTCAAGTTCTGACCATTTGCCTAGGAATTTCGTGAATTCATTGTTTTTAATTGCAGAGTAGTATTCCATTGTGTAGATATACCACATCTTCTGAATCCATTCCTCCGTTGAGGGACATCTGGGTTCTTTCCAGCTTCTGGCTATTATAAATAAGGCTGCTATGAACATAGTGGAGCATGTGTCCTTATTGCATGCAGGTAAAGTCTCTGGGTATATGCCCAGGAGTGGTATAGCCGGATCCTCCGGAAGTGTCATGCCCAGTTTTCTGAGGAGCCGCCAGACTGCTTTCCAGAGTGGTTGTACCAGCCTGCAATTCCACCAGCAGTGGAGGAGTGTTCCTCTTTCTCCACATCCTCGCCAACAACTGCTGTCTCCTGTGTTTTTGATCTTAGCCATCCTGATTGGTGTGAGATGGAATCTCAGGGTTGTTTTGATTTGCATTTCCCTAATGACTAAGGATGATGAACATCTCTTTAGGTGCTTCTCAGCCATTAGATATTCTTCAGGTGAGAACTCTTTGTGTAGCTCTGTACCCCATTTTTTAATAGGGTTACTTGCCTCTCTGGAGTTTAACTTCTTGAGTTCTTTGTATATCTTGGATATTAGCCCTCTGTCGGATGTAAGGTTGGTAAAGATCATTTCCCAGTTAGTTGGTTGCCGCTTTGTCTTTGTTTTCTTAAATATTGGTAGGTGACACTTAGGGTCACCTGAGAACATCTAAAAGAGAGAAAAGTAGGGGTATCACCTGGGATCAATTTTGTCCCCTAGGAGTTGGGAAAGTGTGGGTGAAGGTGTCACAATAGGTGATCTGGTGCAGAGCTGTGTTGAGATTTGGGAACAGGATTTGGAGGAGAGGAAGGAGAGTGAAGATCTGAAGGTCACCTACCTGGTTTCTTGATCTCTTTTTCATTCAAAACATATTTTGAACAATGGCTTATCTGTTACATACTTTTTTCTTTCTCTCTCTTGTTTATTTTCTTATGAATTCAAAATATGTTGCACAATTTAGCCTAGGTTGATCATTTATACATTGCTTAAAATTAAAAATTCTTAAGTGGTAAGTTATATTTCTATTTATTATTGAAAATATAATAAATAGTACTAGAGAGAATAAAATTTAAACATTATATTGCTTTTACACCTGGTGGATCCTTAGAGAAAGCAAATTTGGGAAGATTAATACAGCACTTTCGTGATTCATTGACCAACATAAGCTGTGCTTAGGTCAGAGTACTGGGTCAGATATCAATAATAATACACAAAGCTGTGAGTGCAAAGTGAAGAAAAGGCAACTAGAGATTTGAACTCAGTGTCACATTCATTTCATGATGAAATCCTGATAGCTTGAGCCTTAAAGACAGTATTCATTCTCATTTTTCTTTGTCCTTGACTTTTATCATTTCAGAAAATTCTTTTAAAGAATAACCTACTATTCAAGTGGTTATTCCTGTTAAAGACTGTTGTTTAAAGCTGGATGAATGCCAGAGTGTAATGGCAGTGAGAAGCAACAAACTTGAGGGTTTTTTACGTTTGACTTTACTCTGCTTTTTCTATTGCTTTGCAGAGTTCCAAAACCTGCACTGTTGTTCTTATTCATTTCTTAGCCTTGCGATTAAATATTTAAGAAAAATCTCATTTCAACTGTTTTAACAAGTCACTAGGGTAAAAAAAATATTACTATTATTTTATCTATTTAGCATTGAAATTTCCATCCCAGTGTTCTCTCACTTAGGTGTATATAAATGCAAGGGAAGAGATGTGGAAACGTTAGGCTAGTTTTTGTATTTTACCTTCCTTTTCTTCATTCATGGGGATATATTTGCTCCATTAAGGGAGACAATTTAAAGCAGGTTAATGTCCTCTTTTGAACACTTGTGTTCAATTAGATATCATATCTAATATCTTAGATAAGTGGATTCAGGAATGTTATTGGTGGAGAAGATCTGAGGAAGAAATGGTGGAAATTCAGCTGGAGTTTTGGTGAAGATGGATGAGATTGTCCTCTCTACATTCACTGTGTACTGCCACTGTGGTGCTGGTGACATCGTTTTACCTCCTTTTGTGTGTTTGTGTTGACAAAGATCATTTTCATTAACGATATGACAATTTATAGAATAAAATGGTTTGACAGTTAGAGTCCAATTTTTAAATATCTATGTATCAATTCCATTGATTGCCATCACATTCCTTATGAGATAAATGTGGCTAACTAGCCTTTACTAGTTTTGATTACAGCTTTATTTTTTTAAATATTTTTTACCAATGTGTATGAACATTTTATATAGATTAAAATTGCCAACTCTTTTCTTTATTTTTCTTTTGATTTCTACAATAAGACCACATTCTAATCATGAAAACTCCAAAACTCTATTACATGATTTTTCAAAACTTTTGACTTTCTACACTTTGAAAATCTTTCAGAAATATTATTTTAAAATAAAATCTATTATTATTTATTTCTTTAAATCTTGGTTTTTGTATTTACAAAAGATTTCAATTTGTTGAGCATGATTTATTGAGTAGATCTTATCCTTAGCAATTGAGGTAAATTTCCTATTTCTGCAAGAAACGCGCACCTATAATACATTTGTTTATTTTTATAAAATTATCAAACCATTTTCTTGATACTTTAATTTTGTACATGTAATTTATATGCGATGTAACTAAGGGTCCTAGAAAGATTGCTTAGCACTTCAGAAGCCTTCCTGATGTTGCAGAGAACCCAAGTGATCAGCTCCATTATGTGGTCATTCACAACCATTTACAATTCCATCTCCAAGAGAATCCAATACCTCTGGTTTCTGAGAAAACTAGTACATATGTGTGAATACACACTTGTGCACGTGTGTGCGTGCACACACACACACACACACGCACGCACACACATGCACTCACACACACGCACGCACACACACGCACTCACACACACACACACACACACACACACATGCACTCATACACACGCACTCACACACACACACACACACACGCACTGTAATGACTCTGACTTTACCTGATGAGTGGCAAGTTGGATGGAAAACACAAGCACAGGAACGGAGACAAACAAGACATTTGCCTATGCTAAAGCAACAGCTGAGCTCTACCATATGACAAAGAAATGTATCAAACATAGTAATTCTGCATGACTTATTCTTCACATTTTACTTAAAACAAAAGACAAAATTATATTTCCTTACACTTTTAATTTCTATGTAAACATATCTGCCTAAAGATGCTTAATAATTTCATAGGAGACTAGTTCACCAATATCAGAAAGTGTACATCCCCTTGCCACCCCTGATGGTGAATTTTACGTAATGAGTACTTCATAGTTTTTTTTCCTCTGTCTTCTAAAGGTTGCTTTTCTCAGCAAGAATCACACATCCCCACATCTTAAGTTAGAACTACTGAAATTAGACAGGTCACATCTGGTATAGCTGATTCTAATTACTCTAATATGTGTGATTGATTTGAAAAAGAAACTAAGATAATATGCCAAATATCTACACAGTTTTTCAATAAGAAAGCCGTTTAATATATGTTTTAGTGTAAAAGAGCAAATAGAAAACAAAATCAAACAAACAAACAACAAAGCAGGTAGTTACCACACTATAAAAAGGCCAATTAAATGTGTGTAACTTCCTATAAAATTATCTTGAATGATTCATGTAGTACATTAAAATATAAGTGTATGGTGTTAATTTATTTTGTTATTGGTGTTATAAACATCCATTCTGTTTTAAATTTCAGGATCTCAAGAGTCAATTCTATCTCCAGGCTGTCACAGGTTCCCAAAGTTCATTCAAATCATAATTGTAAATTTCATCTTCTGAAATACCTTAGACCTCTGAGACATTTGTCACTTTTAAGTGTATCTGAACTAATTGCCAATCGAAGGCACACTATGACAGATTAAAAATATGCCATAGTTCCTTCCAATCTATTTAAATATTTTTCATTTTCTCATTGAGTCTGGGTAAAATGGGGAAGGTCATAAGAACCAGATGCTGAACATGGAGACATGAACATTAGTGTGTGTGTGTGTGTGTGTGTGTGTGTGTGTGTGTGTGTGTGTGTGTTTATCTATAACTCCTAAAAACATCTCAGTTGTCCAGCATGTTTTTCAGTTCTACAAAAAGTTTTGACCCTGTGGCAGCTTCTTGCTTTGAACTTGAGAATACATTTCTAGCCAGTAACACATAATTGTACACACTCCAAGAGGCACAGTTGTTTGTTATTTCATTCTATTCAGTTAGATTTTTCTTGGTCAACTCGAAAGAGGCCTAAATGTGTCTTGAAGCTATAAAACAATTGAAATTTCTAACCTGTGATTGAACTCCACGGGTTAGAGAGGAATACATACAGTCGATAATGTGTTAGTGGCAGAAGGAGAGCACTGAGTAAGTAAAGTAATGTGATGAGTATTCAGCATGCAGGGAAATATCACTACACCTTAGAACCTGGTATCACTGTACACCTTATACTTATGCTAAACACAAAATAATAAAACAACAGCAGCACCAGGAACAACAAAACTCTTCTTTTTGTTACTTTACTTGTGTTCTTTCATGGAAACCTCCATAGAATGAAGATAATGCTAAGATTAGTGGTAAAGATGTATCTCTCCACAGTTTTCTTCCATAAAAGCTGTACTTCAGTCCCCTTTATAACCTGCACCATATAAAACAAAAACTAATGTTTCTTGAGACCATACCATGAGCTGGTAAAATTAATCTTCATAATATTTTCCACTGGGAAGTGCATTACTTTCCAATTGCTACTGATAAAAATTGCTGTGAGTCTTGAGGTTTGCAAATTTATTCTCTCATGGTTCTTAAGTTCATAAGAACAAAATTTGTTTTAGAGGCTAAAATTAAAATGTTGTAAGGATTAAATTTCTATTTGAATCTCACTGAACCAATGGATTTTCTGCCTCTTTCATATATTAGAGGTCACTCACATTCCTCATACCATTTTTTCTTCATCTCCAAAGTCAGCAAGGAATTTTAAATCACTCTACAATATGTTCCTAGTGCCCTATAGTCTATTCTAGCTCTGTAATTCTTCCCTCCCCTCTTGCATGAAAGGAATGCTGTGAGTCCATTGTCCTCAACAAATAATTCAAGATAATTTTTTCTCTTTTTAAAATCTGTAGGAATCTCACAAGGTAATGAATACATACTTCTGTTGCTGGGGAAGCTCATGGGCATGGGTAAGAGGAATATATATATATATATATATATATATATATATATATATATATATATATATATATATATGAAAATATCCATATAATTTAGCAAATTAAAATAAAAAGATGAATATTATCATTAGAAAAGATGAATACTAGCATTTATTGCTTTTTACTCCCTGGCTGAATATTCAACATAATCTATGATATTCTTGCATGATGCACTTTACCCTTGAACTGTAAGTCCAGATAATCTTTTTCTACTTAAGTTCTTCCTATCAAGTTGATTTGCTTTTTGTATGCTTTTAAAATATTTGGTTATTTTTGTTTTGTTTTAAATACTGGTTTGGTTTGGTTTTGTCTGTTGTTGTTCTTCGGATATGGGTCTTTCTAGGCTGCCTTGCCCGGTTAGGAACTTGTATGAACTAGGTTTGTATACAACTAAAACTTCTGCCTGTCTGAGCCTTCCAAGTGCTAAGATAAATATGTGGGAGACCATTCCTGGATTGTTAAGAGTTCTATCACGGATTTATGGCAAGGGTCAAATACAAGGCCTGATCACACCTTAGGCGCTGTAATTTTTCTCTTCCAATTTGAAGTCTCTATGTAATACATGAAATGACTTCAGTGAGATGGGAAGGTTGTCACTAAACTTGTGGATTTCAAGGTTAGCTTCACTCTATCATCTATTTTGCTTCCATCTCACAACTTATCACACATGTGGTACTCTGGTCCATGTCAGTCTACAGATTTTATGAATTGTCTATATACATTCACCAAATGTCTTAACTTGCAATGTACCCAGAAGTTAATTATAAGACAGGGGACAAAATATTGCAGTTTAGACATCTACAACTATGAGGTCAAAAGAATTATCTAATAATCTATCCAAGTGTTCAAATTATCTGAATGCATTGTCAGAATGTCTTTTCCAATGTGTTAAATTTGTCATTGGCAAGAGGAAAAAGTGTACAAGTAAAGAAAATTAAAATAAAGTTAATGTTTCTCTATAGTTTCTTGAAATACATAGTTTTGTTTATTTTTAAATACATAGTGATAAATAGTTACATTGACTATGAAAGGTATTTGGTTACTTAAACACAGATTAACAATGGAAACTTTTTGTTTTCTTTGATTTTTACCTAATTAGGTTAAAAGTACAACTGAAGAAATGAACTGTTCTCATTCTATCAATTCGGAGATCACAACGTTCCCCATTGGCTAATACATAAGATATAATTATATTATTATAAAGTATACTTTTTGAGATATATGAATTCTCGTGTTTAAAATAGCCTCAAGATGAGAAACTGTGAGTTTTCATGGTACTTAAGCCTTCACAAATATAGTCAACACTTCAGTTCTTTAACCTTGATTTTCCATATATTGAGATTTTAAAAAAATAAATAAAAATCATAAGGGCAAATGACTTCTCGTGGAATTGCTGTGTAGAAAACAAACTTTAAGAAATTGGAAGAAACAAAGGAATAAAAATAAATCAAAGTAATAAATAGAACATTCATTTGCCCTACACTAAAATATATTTTTCATTAATTATCACAGTCTGAAAATGATGTTTCAAAGAGATTTCCTTTTTTACCACATTATCTAAAAATTCTTTATTGCAAATGGGTTAGAGGTAACATTTTCTAAATTCAGGGGGAATGCACATCTATGGTGTTTAAGATGAATAATGTGTCCACATTAAAAACTTTGATTGCTAGAGTTCAACAGGTGGTGAAGTTTTAGAATGGAGTCAGAGAATCTAATTAAAGGAAACCTGTCTGTACCTAATCAACAGGAACTGCTTTGATTTCATTCATCTCTGGCTGTAACTTATGTTGATGATTCATCTCAAAAGTGGAGATAGCACTGTAGAAAAGTCTGCCTATATGTGAGAATGAGCTGTACTAGTCTCTTCAAGAATTAACAGTCATATCATTTCTGTCTGCAAAATAAGTGTGCTTATTGAGCACCATTTTCTCCACAGTAGTGTATTAAAGATGAACTATTAAAATAAGTACATGTTCCACACAAGATATTCTAAAGTTGACCACAGCAAGTAAGAAATGAAAGGATTAAAGACAACTTTATGCCATCTATTACTGTAATTTCACTGAAATTTCTCCTTTTTGAGAGTACTTTTTTTTAATCCACCAAACAAGTGCTGTAGTATCAAGTGTCTACAGTGAGAGACACATCCTATCCTTCTAAAGCCAGACAAGGCACTCCTCTCCTATATCTGTGCTTGGGGTCTCAGGCAAGTCTGTGTATGGTCTTTAGTTGGTGGCTGAGTCTCTGGTAACTCACAAGGACCCAGGTTAATTGACACTGTTGGTCTTCCTATGGGGTTGCCATCCCCTTCAGCTCCTTAATTCCTTCCCCTAATTCTTCCATAGGGGTTCCTGACTTCAGTCCAATAGTTGGCTGTAAGTATCTACATCTGTCTTAGTCAAAGTACAGCTATGGTAGGCTTCTGTCTCTAAGCACAATATAGCACCTGTCATAGTGTCCAGTTTTGGTGCCTGCCCATGGGATGCATCCTAAGTTGGCCTGGTCACTGGTATCCCATCCTTTCAGGCTCTGCTCCATTTTTGTTCCTGAATTTCTTTTAGACAGGAACAATTTTGGGTCAAAATTTCTGAATGTGTGTTGGTGTACCCATGCCTCCATTAGGACCCTTGTTTAACTACTGGAGGAGATCTTTTCAGATTCCATGTCCCTACTGTTGGGCATGTTGGCTAAGGTCACCCACATTGAATCCTGAGAGTGTCCCTACTAGTGGGGAATCTTGAAATTTCTAGAGGTCTCCCTTGTTTCAGCAGCTTCATAATTAAATCCATTCTCCTGGTCCTCTGGGCTTCTTTCCCATTCCCCCACCCCAGCCACCACCCCCCCACGTAGGACCATGAAAGGTAGCCTGGTTATTGATTGTGCACAGACTGGAAACCCCAGTGACCCTGAGGGATTGCAGGCATTTTGCCATGCTCATGGACACCGGGCTCCTGACAGGAGGCTGCAGCCCTCCATAGATTTGTGGCCATCAGTCAAGTAAGGGCAATACCCCAAGCCCCTCCAGAGATTGAGGATGCGACCTATGGTCACATAGCCTCAAGTAAGAACCCCATTTTAATGAGGTACCTAAAAGCCTGAAGGGCTTAGCCAATTAAGCTTTCCTTCCTAGACACTCCTCCCTGCAAAAGGTATTTAGCGGCAGGCCAGCTCCTGAGAAGTAGGGTATGGTTTTATTTATCTACTTTCTGCCATGACAACAAATGTCTTAACACGATGGACATCTTTACATCTCCTACACCATCTCCTTTTTTCATCAGGATCAATGGAACAGACCTTCGCCTAAAGAGACAACAGCCTAATCTCCTGAAGAAGGCTTCTCAGTGCTCCACCAAGCCAAGCCACATGCCTGACTAAAGAAGGACTCTATCCCTGTGGGACACAGCTCTCCCTTCTTTTTCCCTTAGGCTCTGGGCTAGAGTCAGCCTGCAGGTCCCAACTCTGTTCTCAGCCCTTCTGTGGCATCCAGCAGTGCTTGGGTGCCCAAGAGCCTGAGAACCAGATGGCCTTTGCCTCCCTGCAGGCCCAGGGGCCACTGAGGCAGCTCTAGCAGTTCCCAGGGATCTCAGATCACACTCCCCCACCCCTGGAGCAGTGTCCCATGATTTCCCATAGCCTGACACCTGCCTAGGCCCAGTGTGGGGTAAGCGCAGTCAGCTTCCCTTGTCCCTCCTCCCCGAGTAAACTTAGCCCTGTGGAAATGTGGATATGGGACACCAATAAACTTACATGCCCCCCCCCAAACCTGATCCTGCTCCCTTTCTCCCCACCACTTCCACCTCCCCTCTTCCATCCATGTCTCTTCTTCTCTATGCCTCCCATGATTATTTTGTTCTCCCTTCTTAGTACGATTGAAGTATCCTCACTTGGACCTTCATTCTTGTTAATTTTCTTATTATGGGTTGTGTCCTGATTATTTTGAACTTTTTGGCTAATATCCACTTACCAGTGAGGACATACCATGCAACTCCTTTTAGGTCTGGGTAACCTCATTCAGGATGATATTTTCGAGTTTCATCCATTTGCCTGAAAAATTCATGAAGTCATTGTTTTTAATTGTTTAATAGTATTCTATTATGTAAATGAACCACATTCTCTACATTCATTCTTCAGTTAAGGGATATCTGGGCTGCTTCTAGTTTCTGGCTATTACAAATAAGTCTCCTATGAACATAGTGTAGCACATGCCCTTCAAAATTCTAAATGAAGAATAATTTAAACATCATTCTACTAATCCAGCCTTTTGGAAGATGCTAGAAAAAAAAACTACAACACACGAGGAAGGTAATTAACTATACCCAAGAAAACACAAGAAGCTAATCATCTCACAGTCCAAAAGAAGAGAATCATACACACATGTTACTATCTCCAAGAAAAAAAAAGTAACAGGAACTAAAAGTTATTGGTTATTAAAATCTCTCAACATCAATACTCAATTTCACACTAAAGGGAAATAGGCTAGCAGACTAGATATGTAAACAGGATTAATCATTTTTCTGCATACAAGAAACACACTTCATCAATAATGACAGACACTCTGTAAGAGTAAAGGGGTGGAAAAAAGCTTTCCAAGTAAACAGTACTAAGGCACAAGCTGGAGTAGCCATTCGGATATTCAATAAATTATACTTTCAACAAAAATTAATCAAGACAGATGTAGTAGAACACTTTAAGCTCATCAAAGGAAAAAAATCAACCAAGATAAAGTTTCAATTCTCAGCATCTATGTGCCAAATGCAAGAGCACCCACATTCTTAAAAGAAATTTTGCTAAATTGCAAAACAAACATTGGTCTCAGACGTGAGTTTGAATATTTCCTGTCATCTACTCCTCTTTGCTTCTTTTTGCTCTAGTGGTGAAAGGACCTTCTAGAAAGTACCAGAGACCTGGGAGGTGAGCAACTCTCAGAACTCAATGGGAGTGACCTTAGCCAAAATGCCCAACGGGGGGAAAGGGCATACACTAATACAATGTTAAAACATAAAAAGAGAATCACTGTTCAGATTTAAGTGAAATAAAAATGCAAGTTAATGAGGAAAAACAAAAGAAAACAAAGCAAAACAAAACAAAAACAGAGTCCACCTCCAATAGATAGACAGGTCCTCAAGTGGAGGGACAGAGATACCACCCATAGTCAAAATTTCTGACCCAGAATTGTTCCTGTCTAAAAGGACTGGAGTGACAAAATTGGAGAAGAGACTAAATAAAGGAAAGGCAACCCAATAACTTGCCCAACTTGGGATCCATCTCATGGTGAGGTTCCGGGCCACCAAGACCTGAAACTATTATTGATGCTATGACGTGCTTAGAGACAGGAGCCTAGCATGGCTGTCCTCTGACAGCCCCTACCAGCAGTTGGATGAGACAGATGCAGATACTTATACCCAGTAATTGGACTGAAGTACAGTACCCCAATGATTGAATTAGGGGAATGATTAAACAAAGCTGAAGGGGAGGGAAATCCCTTACAAACAGTATTCTCAACTAACCCGGAACCCTGGTAGCTCCCAGAGACTGAGCCATTAACCAGGCAGCATACATGGGTTGGTCCAAGGGCCCCAGCATGTATATAGCAGAGGATTGCCTGTTCTGACCTCAGTAGGAGACAATATACCTAATCCTCAAGAGACTTGAGACCCCAGGGAGGTAGTATACTTGGTGTGGAGAAATGCCCTCTTGAAGGCAAGGGGGGGAAGGAATGGGATGAGGAACTGTGGGATAGAGGACTGGGAAGAGGGAAATGTTTGGAATATAATTAAATAAAATAATTAAAAAACACACAATAAACCTCACACAATAATACTGGAAGACTTCAACACATCAGTCTCATCAAAGGACAGGTCATTAGTAGGTATTTTAAAGAGTACAACCTATAATAGCGGAGATATTTTATTAATAATACAATCATCTCATTTAAAGCCTTCATTACAGTTTATAAATTCCTGTGTCATCCAAATTAATGTCTTCTGCAGTGGTAGCAACCTAGGAGATTAGACATACCTGGAAGAAGCATATTAGCTCTTCTCCTCTAGCTATCAGTGAATAACAGCTTTCACCTTGTACAAGGGTCTTATAAGTCTATCCATGCTGGAATATTTACTGACTTGATATCATTCTGGTCATTTTCAGATTTCCAGATCCATTCTGAGTTCTTAGGTACATCTGCCCTCTCATAGCTAAAATCCATTATTTGCAGCAGTCCACTCTGATCACTAGTTATTATAATGTTTCCGCTCCCTCTTCTTCAGTGTTTGCTAAGCCTGTACTCACAGGCTTAGGTGCCATTGTGAGTAGCAGATGTCCATTTTGGAACTGAGCAACTCACAATAACTTATCATGTACACTTTAAGTGGTTCAGTGTCTATACAATGCCCTTCCGGCATTGAAATTTCTTCCATGAGGGATGAAACTTGCATTAATCTACTGGTTTAATGTTAAGCATTTAGAATGCAATTCATAACAGGTCTGTGATGATCACCAGGAGTGGAGCCTGCAGCTTAATTAGAATGCAATTTGATGGTATGTGAATTTAGAAAAAAATTATCCAAAGCAGGTTCTCCATTAAGGTGTATGACATCCCCCCCCCCTGCCACAGAATCATGGATAGGTTTACAATAGCGGCACAAGTCCTCTCCTATGGACTGGACCTTATATACCATTAGAAGGCTATTGCTTACTTCTGTAACATTCATGATAACACTACAGTGATGGGAAAATCTTGCCAGACTGTTAGGTATGGTGGATGAGAGTGATGCCATCTGGGTATGACAATTGGTATATGCATATATTGTACTTTCATGGCCCTCTAAACTACCACATCTGATCTACTGCTTATCACACCCTTTTATCCTAATGATATGTTTGAATACATTAATACTAAACGACAATATAATGGCACTTGAAAGTGAGAGCTTTTGGAAACAACTAAGCTTATTTGAGATCCTGAAGTTGTGTTTCTGTGTGATAATAGTGCCATTATTAGAAGAGGAGAAATTGAAGAATCTAAAACCTAACATCAAAAGCTGAAATAAGTTTTAGTTAATATATAGATATAGATATAGATATAGATATATACATTAAGTATTTATTTTCTTGTGGCTGACTTCCTTTACTAAACATAAACGTTTAGTTTTCTATCAATTTTCCAGCAGGAATATTTGGAACATGGCTAACCAGTTTTCTGAGTCACTTTTAAATGCTATTGGTGACTGGATAGTCAACTTGTCTCATTTCCATTTTTGGTCCTCTCTCTCTCTTATTCCACACCAAACATGAAATTAAGTAAACATCAAGGCAATAACTTTCCATAACATATAATAAAACCACAATATCCACTGAAACAAATATAGAGGCTCTTGAATTTGGAAATATTCTAAAAATGGTTATTCTATTATTACCAAACATGACCTTCCTCGGGCATACTGGAGTTTTGCATTCCTTTTAATTTTTGTATTCGTTTATCACCTGGAATAAAATACCATCTTAATTTCTAATCATCTAATTATTTTGTTTTAAGCCCTATCTCCTAACCAATCTTTTAAATGTTCTAAGGCATAACATAACTTATTATATTTGTACTAGTACTCAGATTTTGGAGTTTCCTATAAAGTTATTCCCTTTTATTATCTAAGTAATTTCTAAACTATATTTCTTCAAATGATCTTATAATCTTAGAGTGGCCTTCATTCACAACATTTGACAAATGTATGATTTTTAACAAACATTTCCTCTTTTATAGAGCTAAGTGGGACACAAAAAACCAGGACCAATATTTCTCTTTACATAATAACTTAAATAAAAGTAATGCACTTATTATTTAGTGATTAAATGTACTAGTGATAATTTATAGGTGGTGACTTACAGTAAACCTCAATGACTATCATGTTAGGTAAATGAATATGAAATGCTCTCTTGCTCTACAGTTAGCATAAAATTATACAAAAACATATAAACTACATTTCCCATTAAGAGAATAGTTCATGTTGCTTTAAGTGGGAAAATATATAAGACACAACACTGAAGTAACTCACTGCTGGTAAGCCTGCTTAAACAAGGTTTATATTATATGTAGTACTGTTTTAACAATTATGCATGAAGAACAGAGAAATTTTTCTGTAAAGAACAAAGAAATTCACTAAATATCAAAACGGTAGAACTAGAACTTGAATGCAAGTCCTCTATTGCCTGAGTCCCTGACCTCTGTCTGACCGTATCTACAGGTTGCGGGGAAAAGGAATGGAACTCAGAGTAGCATAGAGGTGCAGAAGGAAAAGGAACACTCTTTTTGGAAACAACTGCGAAAAATAGTTGGAATTCCTATTGCTGCCAGATGTCCAGTGTCGAGCAGTGTTCAAGCACTGCAAATGTCAAAGTTGCTCACTAGGCTTGGAGTCAAGCTGCTATGTTTTTCACAGTATGAAATGTCTGGAGAGTTTTCAAGAAAAGCGTCATGTGTACTACCTATCCAACTGGGAATTAACAAAGACCAACATACCATGGGGAAACTCTATCTAGGACAGAACTGCACACCACTGAGTATTAAATAAAAGAAAGCACAAGGACTTCTGCCAACCTCTCAAACACGGGAGCAACAGGACCCGAGTAGGAAGCAAACATTGAAGCAAAATTGGAACCTGACCTTGTGGATTCCAATGTATGCCCTTGCTTACCGATTTTGTAACTTTATTTTTCTAAAACTAATATGAAAATATAGTTTGTTGATTAATTTCTATAGTCTTCATTGAAAGGGACTTTAAATGAAATACTAGTGTTTAAAATTTGTTGAATTTATACCTTGGCACAGATTGAGAAATTCTTAACTCCTAAAATTAAAATTGATAAGGATGTTTTATATAGATGCCATATATATATATATATAGCAACATATATGTTTTGTCATATACATGAATATATTTCTCATAATACCTATGAAAAATAGTCTATGAATAAGGTATGGTACTGATGACATGCATTTTTTTAATTAATTGAGAAGCTAGAAATTTCAGTTTTTAGTGTTAAATATTTTGAAAAAGTGCATTTGGTTTTTCAAGGGAATATTTTACATTAGTGATTTTATTGAAAAATTAGTGAATTTGACATTGTTGTTTTATATCTTAGCACTTGGACATGTAGCATGTAACCATCTTTCTGTGAATGTTATGATTTACAGGATAGTAGCCTTTATTCTAGAATTTAATATGGTTTCACAATTTAACATATAGGAAAGATTTAGAACTAAGGTCCTAGAAGAGTTAATAGGAGGCAACCACTGAATCTTAAATTCTCAGATATCTACTTCAGAACCTTTCTACTTGGTTAAAAATTTATGATTTTACAATGATTCATGCGGATTAAGGCTTACAGTGACCTGGATAATCAGAGGAATACATGGATTCATACCCTGTAATGTGGGCTTGAGTTTTTCTCTTAAGACACTTATTAATGTTTGTGAAAACTTTTTTTCCAAATTAAATTTTCTTTAAATTTTAACTTAACACAAAAGAAGATTTTTACTTTATTGTTTGTTATTTTCCTATTAAATACATTTTAAGAAACATATTATTAATTGTATATGATACAGGAAATACAATAATAATTGAATGAGGTTTCTATATTTTTTTTATTTATAGAAAATATTGGTGGCAGTTTTTCTAATCATAATATTTGTACAGATTCTTGCTTTATAACTTCAGGTAATGCTTGAAGTTAAAACTCAGCAAAAAATATTGCTAAAGCTTAACAGTCAATATTTTCTAAGCAACTCATGAAACAATGATTTCTTGGTCATAAGTGTTAGAGTAAATGTAAATTTTTCAAAAGTTATTTGAACAAGCTCTCAAGATAGCACAGAATAATATTTTAAAACTTGCTTCAATAGAAATTTTACTTCACCCAATTATATGTGAAAAATAATACAGCTAAAAGGACAAAACGATGGAAATAATTATGACTCACTTTTCTGAAACAGAAACTATATATATATATATATATATATATATATATATATATATATATATATATATATATATATATATATATATATACCAGAATAATGTGACTGATTCGTTGGTTTGACCTCCAGGTGAAATCCTTGCAGCTCAGTCATTATATCCTAAGAAATGATGCTCATTCCATAAGTTATTCAAAAAGAACTCTAAATCTCTTTTTGATAAGGTATCACTTATGAACAGTAGAAGACAAGGCAAAGCTTATTAGAAAAAATACAGCATGGTGCTAATAATTCTTGAAATAACATAAGTGAAAATAACTAAAAATATATCTGTCTAATTTCATTATGTGGTATTCTGCAGCTTGCAGATCCTGACTACAGCCAGGTCAGCCTTAATGAGTGAAAGTACATTTTGTGGAGCCCATACATAACCTACATGTCAGCCATAATGGCTACTTTGGTAATGGACCCATAGGGAAATGACAGGAATAGCACGAAGAGAGGCGGATTATCAATAGAACAGAAATGGTTGTTCTATCTTCTTCATTATTTCTCCAAATGATTTTCTCACTTTTTAATTTTTTTTCCAAATTCTTATCCATTCAGACAAGCCACTGAGTACAGCACATGAACGAGTAAACAATAGTACATCTGGCCATTTCTTCTTCCAAATAAAATGTATGGCCCTGTGTATCACCAAAAGATCTACCTATTGTGAAAACTACCCATCATAGTATGGTTCAGCATTTCTCAGAAAAGGATTGAAATGCTGCATCTGTCAACTTCTAGTAGTTTATTAAGCAGAACCATGTGAAAAATAGTCTGTCATCTTATTTTCTGCAGTAAGTTATTCCTAGGGCACACTCAATGAAACCATATTTGCACACTTGGGAACAGAACATATTGTAGTAGTCTCAGAATCCGTAGGCAATGTCAAATAACTTATTTGTCTCCTCAAGACTTGATTGGGTCAGATCATACATATACCAGTCTTATTTGATAATGCATTGTTACTGTGTATGTCCTATTTTATGATATGATGAGTCAAATAATACACAGGTCATGATAGGCAACTCATGTCATATTGTAACTTGGTGATCCACTGTCAAACGTTCAGTTTCCACTAATTTCCAATAGCAGGCCAAGAGCTGTCTCCTAAAGAATAGTTGTCAGCAGATCATGATAGAGTATTGATCCCAAATCCTGTGATTCACCTAAATGTCTGGCAAAGGCTCCAAATAATATTCCTAACAGCCACTGTTACCTCAGGTACTATACATTGTGCTAGAATGTATCATCTGAGTGGTCATGCAGCCTACACATCCTTATGGACTGGTTCAGGAGACTTCAATTCCAGACCCTATTCTAAGGTATCAGGTTTTCCAAGTCACCAAATATATGGGCTTGATTAATACACATGAATGAGGAGTGTGCTGCTTCCATAATCCAAATAGGCCCAACAATCATTATGCTTCTTTTCTGGCAATTGATGGTCAGTTGGTAGTGCCACAGCTTACCCAGGAACTTTAAAGGAATCTTCCTGCATGCCAGTACTGCTAAAAATATTCGCTCAAATAACAAATTTTCAAATTTTGTTTAGATTTTTTTCCCATCCTTTGATGCACATTTGTTTGATCAACAAGTCCAAAGTGGTTGCTACTCCCTGTTCAATAGGTCCAGTCAGAATACTATATTCATTGTAATAGAATTATATGATATTTTGTAGAAAATATAGATGATCAAGATTCATTTGAACTAAATTATGATATAGGGACTAAAGCAGTAGTTCTCAAACATCAAATGCTGTGACCATTTGATACAGTGTGGTGTATTAAACTTGTGCTGATCTCCACCATAAATTATTTTTATTGTTACTTTGTAACTGTATTTTTGCTACTTTTATGAATTGTAATGTGAATATCTGTGTTTTCAAATGGTATAAGGCAACATCTGTGAAAGTGTCATTTAAGCACAAAGTTGTTGCCTTTCCCAGGCTGAGAACTATTGTACTAGAGAGAAGGTTCAGCACTTTAGAGGAACTGACTTGTCTTATAGAAGAACCAAAGACCCTGATGACTTTTGGCACTAAAATTCTGAAAGGTTGATCTCATATATAAAACTAGTCTTTTCTCTCATTGTAGCAGATACATCATCATGCCCCATCTTCTGCAGTATTACCCTCTCCACCATGGCTGAGGGAATTAGTTCTACATAGCCTAACCTGCAATGACATTCCATGAAGAAAATGCCAGTCAAGACAATACTCATTCCAATCAGTTATTTTTTCCAGACCTAAGTCAATGCTTAATGTTAGAAGCCTACTACAGGGAAGATAAAAAGTATGGTCTATGAGAAATTGCACCACAACACCAAGAACTTAATGTGTTTGCCAACTAATTCAAGCAGAATTCTGGAAAATATATCTGAGAGTGTATTTTGAAGGGAGGGAATAATTATGAAATGATTATAATACTAGATTAGACTTAATGTACAAATACGGGACCACTGAGTAGACATTCTGTATTTAATATGGTTTTAAAAGATGCCAAATTTGGTTTGATTCATTGGCTAAAGCATTTGAAAAAGATGATCTACTGAAAAGGTGTTGGAGATATCTGATAGTGCTTAGATTAATATTTATGAAGGGGTCTTAAAGATCATTGAAATTATAAAGTTAGAGTTGAATAGTCTATAAAATATGTGAAACCTATTCCTTCACAATGAGAAAACCAAGTAGACATGTCCTTCACTGGTGCTATAAGACATAAAATGGTGAGAGTTACACCAACACTTTTGAAGTATTTTCTTAATGCTTTTTTCCTTGTGCCAACTGTTGGTGTGGAGACTGTGCAATTAGATGAATGAAATGTGAAAGACTTAGTTTGGCACTGGAGAAATAACAGTCCCAGTGGCATAACTGAATCCCTGAAAGGAAGGCATACTTTTTGTAATGCACAGCATGAACAAAATGATTTTCTGATAGCATGATTCATATGGATCTGTGGCACTGGCTAATCAATCATGATATATTCAGGAATGAAATGGATAAGATTGCTACTAGTGTATTATTACATTTATATGAGAAGAAAATATTCTCAAAGTGAGGAAAGGAAGTCTACAACTGCTCTTATTAATAAGAATTTTGAACCCTTCAGAAGAGAAATTTATAGAAGAATCAGGAATGTTTAGTCATTGATGTTAAGATATATCTAGAAAACAAATTTTGGTAACAAGGATTCATAGTAAGGTGAATAAGAAAAACGGGGCTAGGTTTTTTTTGTTTTTGTTTTTGATTCATTACAAAAACATGAAATAAAGATTATTATACTT